>CM071854.1:36548327-37168555 GCA_036507275.1 Sicyos edulis | reverse complement strand
AAGGGCATAGTAGTGATTAGTATCGTAGTTAAATTGAGGAGTTAGGGTCTTTGTTAGGGAGAATGAAACATTTTGGTATTGTCTCTGTCGTGAGAGAGACTTAGCCCTCTCGAAAGGTTATGGTATGATATTGTAACCTCTATTATATATCAATACAGTTCTCTTGTTTGCATTAAATTATTATCGGTGTCTTAACAGCCTACCCTTCTGTGAATTCCAAGCGACTAAAAGAACAGAGAGGAAAAGGTTGAAATTCTTACCAACTCTTCCTATGGAGTTTTGTTTTGTGCCAAGGAAGAAGAAATCATTGCATTGTTGCATACTAGAGAAAAGGCCAGTCCCTTTGAAGTTCTTAACAAGAGATTTGCTCAAACCCTTGTAATAGGCCTTTGCAAGATCAACTCTTCCTCCATATTCCTCTGAGACGTACTCTAGAGTCTGAATTGAACAAATATTATGACGAAAGTTAACAAATTAGTAATACATAAACTTTAAGTTAAAAAACCAAACTGAAGATTTTGTTTTTGGGAAGCTTACGTGCATCACATCAACTTTCACTCCGGTAATTCCAACTTTAGAGAGATAGGAATGCATGGAATCAAATAAATCGTCAGCTTGATCAGGATGAACGAGTCCGATGCTGCCTTCGATGATCTTCACGACAGCTAGATCGGTCATCGTGCCATCGAGACCAGGAGAGAGCTTGCAGGGGGTTATCTTCGCTTTCAGAGGGGTGGCTCCAGGCCTTACACCACCCCAAGCACCAGCAAGAGCATGCCAAACAAATACATCATCCAAACCTTTGAATTTAGTCTTCAAGTCCGTTGTGAAAGCCTTCATTCCAGAGCTATCAGCCTTGCTGGAACAACTTGTACAACCTTTGCTTGTAGCACTACTTTCTTCTTCTTCTTTCCCGAAAATCGCATTCAACTCTTTCGTTAGCTTCTGAATTTTGGTTTCAAACTTAGTAATATCAGTGACTCCAGATCCAATGGCCTTGTCTCTGTCTTTCTCAGTATGCTCAATCTCGATTGCCTTCGAGATCAACAACTTCGGCTTTTTTGGATCAAATGATGGAGCATTTGGACCCGTCAAAGACCCACCTTTGTACTTTCTAAACTTCTCACACTCTTGAAAACTGTAGAGCCTGGCAGTCATTTGAGTCCCACCCAGAACAAGATCTTTTGCATCTCGAGTCGGGTCTTCGCCATCAATGTTGATGCTTTGCCACCCGTCGTCAATGATGAGGAACCTTGGCGAGAAGCCGCCTTCAACAAAATCGTTGACACCATTCCAAATTCCAACAGGATCAACTGTTAAGTAAAAAGCATCCCAAGTGCACCAACCAAATTTGTCCACCAGATGTGTGACAGGCTTCTCTTCCAAGAGTCTAAAAGTATTCATATGGACTCTAATAGCAGCATAGGCCTCTTTCATTAACTTGTAAGGGTTATCGGACACATGAACATAGGTTATAGCCTCGAAACTCGACGCCTTCACATTAGTTGAGCCACTTTCAGCGCAGATCAAGACTTGCCCATCAGTCCCAGGATGAAAGGCAGACCTGAAACTCCCTTCAATTATAGGTATGAAAACAACATATGACTTTATTTCTGGGACATTTAGCATGAACCATTGAGTTTCCATTTGTAAATCTGACCCAGAATTCCCAACCCACATGGTTGACCACCATGTTTTGAACCTAAAGATACTCACAAACTCTCTACCCTTGAACTTTCCGAAAGAATTCGTCTGCCTATCAGAAGGCTGTGTTTTATTAAAACCGAGAAATCCGCCCTTATGGGACAGACTATGAACTCGTTGGAGCAAAGGAAGTGGCGCATCGGAAGGATGGCATATCGACGAGAAGGGGCTGAAAAAGACATTGCTTGGGATTTCAGACAGCAATGGAACTCCTTTGACACTGATCTTCCCATCTGAAAAATCAATAAGATTTTCCAAACCCTCAGGTTTCAGAACAGGAGAGGATAAAGTAGCTGGGTCATTTGGAGGTGCCATGGCAGATGGTTAACCAGAGAGCTTAGAAAGAGAAAGGTGGAACTTTTGGAAGTTTTCTAACAAGTTTCAATGGAAGACAAACAAACTAAGCTGACATACAAGGATAAAATTTCAAAGCCAGGTGGTAAGCTCAAACAAAAATCTTCACTTGTAATGAGAAGAACAAAGCAAGATAGATGACTGGTTTTTTTTTTTTTTTGTAATCTTGTGTAGCTAAAAGAAGGAAGAGAAGAATGACTTGCAAAGAGATGAAACCTTGATGGGTTTTATTGAGAAACCATGCAAACCATCAAAAGGATTTATAGGGAAAAGAATGAAAAAAGGGTGGTTGGCAAACAGTTGCACAAGGTAGAATAAATGAAGTTATCCAAATTAAAGGAAGAAAAGTTCAAGTGGTAAGGAAAAAGAGAAAACTTCACCTCATTGATATTTCTAAGATAAAGTTTTACACTTGACAAAACTTAAAGGTTATAAAAGAAGGTATTGGGGATCCAAGAAGTTATGAGTTCAATTTGTGGTGGTCATCTTCTTGGAAAATAATTTCTTACGAATTTTCTTGGCATCTAAATGTTGTAGGGTTAGACACTATATCCCGTGAGAATAGTCTAGTTGCATGTAAGCTGACTCGAAAATTCATGAATATATATTAAACAAAAAAAGAAGATAGGGAATCTATAAAGTATTGCTTATATATGAAAGATATGAATAGGCATAAAGTCATCATGACTTGGCCTAGTGGTTAAAGGGGAGCCGAAGAACTAAAATGTTATGAGTTCAATTCATGGTATCACGTATCCAGGAGTTAATTTTTACAATTTCCTTGACAATTGAAAATTGTAGTATTATGTGGTTTGTCTCTTGAGAATAGTGGATGTGCGTATAAATTGACCTAGATACTCACGAATAAAAAAATGTAGAAATAGAAAAGATTGCAAAATTTACCACTTGAAAATGGTGACACAACATGAGAAAACAATCAACAAATTGTTTGAGTGGAGAGTGGAATTTATTCAAATCTAAAAGCTGAAATATACAAGGAATAAGGTTGATGATATAAAAGCAAAAGGCTTGGAAGAATTTTGGTTGAGGTTCATCAAAGAGGATTTGAGGATGCCACATGCATATACATAAATGCTATATAAAATGTGAAGAAGAAAAAAAATTCAAAAGAGTCAAAATGTTATGTTGACCAAAAAAGAGATAGAGCCTTAATTAAATTAGATTAGGGAGTAGTTATGTTATTTTTGTAAATTATATTAGTCGGTGGTCTCACTATTATCTCTCTTTTTTCCTTTTTTTTCTTTTTTTTCTTTTTTTTCCTAGATTTCCTTTAAGTCGTCATTGGACCAACAAATCCCCAAAATTGCGAATTCAATGGATAATCTAAGTAGCTTTTACATGTCTTAATCAAGAAGCTTAATATAAATCTCATACTTTGACTATTTGTTTTTTTTTTTAAGTATTATTATCCACTTTAGATAATATGTAGAATATAAACCTATGGCTTTGAACTTTTGAAGAAGGTTTGCTGATATATTGACTAGTTGAAATGTGTATATAGATTAACACATTTTTCTTTGTTAGAAATTAATTTTCTACGAGTTTCATTGACATTCAAATATTGTAGGGGTAGACGGTATGTTCCGTAACAATAGTTGATGCGCACACAAGCTAACTCAAACCGTCACAAACAGTAATTAAGATCTCATTTGATAACCATTTTGTTTTTTGTTTTTTGTTTTTGAAATTTAACAATTATCTCACCATATGTTTGTCTCTACTTGAATATATACATTTTACCTATTTTCTTAGAAATCAAACAAAAATTTGAAAAAAAAAAGTAATTTCCAAAAGTTTGTTTTGGTTTTTGAAATGTTGTTAACATTCACAAATTTTTTTAAGAAAAGATTTATACATTATAGGAAAGATAGAACACATTATAGGAAATTTGAGTCAAAGTAAGCTTAAATTTCAAAAAAAAAAATTAAATGGTTATCAAATGGGCCTAAGATGTTATGGGTGGAATCTCCATTGTTGAATTAAAAAAAAATGTTTTAGAGGTTAAAAATGAAGTTTTTTAATATATAGAAGCATAATTAAATATACTCTAAATTGAGTGGTGTTTTGTATGTTTTAGGATGAGTTTGGCATACTTTCTAGACTATACACTTTTTCTTAAAATGTTTTAATAAAAAAATATGTTCCATTAGAAAAACTACTTTAAATATAAAAATAATAATTTGTTTCGTTCTACTACATTACAAAGTATTCATATTGGTGTCAAAGTATAACTCACTAATAAGATTTAGTAGTTGAGCAGTATACTCAATCATTCGTAGAGATGTCCATGGGGCGGGCTGGGGAATGGCTTCTCCGTCCCCGTCCCGTCCCTGGCATAAATTCAATTCCCGTCTCTGGAAAAGTCCTCTTTTTTGGGGGGGATCGGGGTGGAGATCGAGTTTCCTACGAGAATTTTTTTTTCAATTTATTTTTTCCTTTTTCCTTTTTTATATATTTTTTGAACAAAAAAAATTAGGTTTTTTAAGAAAATATGTATAAGTTTCAACTATTATGTTAATTATCAAAGAAATTATTCATATGCATAGATAATATCATCAATAAATATATATTTATTTGAAAATTAAAGGGATAGAATTAAGAAAAAATATTAAAAAAATAATAAAAAAAGATAAACGGGGTGGGGATTGGGGATAGGGAATACGATCCCCGTTCCCCTCCCCGTTAAGGGCTGGTCCCCGTAGGGACCTGGTCCCATGAGAAAAATGGACATCTCTAATCATTCGCTTCTAAATAATAATTAACCTGCAATCTTGACCAAGAGATTGTAAGTTTAAAATTTCCAATTTTTAAAATACTATTTTCATTTTTTATTCAACTACATTTGGAGAGAGAAGATCTGAATATGGTTTCCAGTTGGTTATGAGTTTAAGTTCAAATGTAGTTGAATTAAAAAAAAAAAAAATTATATATATACTTGTTTTTCCCAAATTATACTTCTAATAACATAAGATTCATATTCTAAGGAATTGTAATCTAAGCTTCAATTACGTATCTAATGAACTATCATCAACAAATGGTCTAAACTATGACATTTTTTTTTTTTTTTAGAATTCTAAACTATGACATTTGAAATGTAGATTTCCAACCCTTTTATGGACAATGTGAATGAATATTTTTTTGGAAAATTATAAATATAAAAATATTTAATTTAAGGAGATTTTGTATTTATAATAAAAAAAAAAACGGCAAAGTATTTTCCTTTATAAGATAAAATCAAAACTAATTAATTTGTAACAAGAAATTTAAATTGAATTTTATAATTGATAGAATTTAATTAGTGATAGAGTTTTAGAAAATCATGTGGTATACATGAATTATTTTAGAAATTGTGATGCAAATATAATACAAGAGGTAAAATGTACGGTTGAGGGTAAATTTTCTTAATATTTTCTTAATTTCATTGATGAGCCTTTCAGTTTTTAGATTAATTTTTTTATTATTATTAATATTAGATTTATAATAAAAAAACTATTTTTGATAGTAAATTTTAACATCTTTATTTTAATTATAGCAACTTTTTAAAAAATATTTGAACTTTAATGGTTTTAGTCAATTTCATTTGTTTGTTTTCAATCCGTTCAATTTTATCAAAGTTATCAGTTTCACTTGATTTAATTAATTTTTTATATATTTGATTTTTTCTAAAATTTTGACATTGATAAAAAAAAATTCCTTAATTATTTTTGAAAAATTCCCTTTGTAATATTTTCAGTATTTTATTATGTTTTATCTGTTTTTTCTATGATATAATGAGAAAATGTTGATTCAATAAATAATATGACATGCTTTGAATCCACACAATTAGAAGGGCTAGATAAGGAAAAAAGATGTAGTTGAAAAGTGTTTTTCAAATTCTCCAAGAAACCCAAAAGGTGAAAAGAATGAATATAACAAAAGCAAGTGAATATAAAAAGGAGATGCTAATTAAAGAGAAATTCTTGCAACAATTTCAGGAAGAAAACAATACAAACTTGAAAGGGATGATAAAGTTAAAAAGGATAAAATATTGTCATTCATTGCTTTGGAATATTGAAGCCATTTGCCAATTTGGCCCTCTAGCTAAGAATCCCACCGCCAACAAATATACTGAATTTTTTGAGAGCTACATAAACCAATTGTGACTGCTTTTCGTGTATAATGGAACGAAACTCTAATTTTTCAATTTCAAAAGAACAAAAATGAACCAATTCAATCTAAATAAATTCTATTTTATTCCTTATAAAATAGTTTCAACCTCATGATCAATATAATATTCCTTTTTTTAAAATCCGAGTCTATTTGTGCACACCTCGATTAATGTCACATGTCCTGACCCTAGAACATTTAAAAGTCAAAAAAAACCCATAAGAAATTAATTCCTTGGTAGGTGACTACCACGAATTGATTCTAACACCTCTTAATTTGTCAAAATATAATATTCCATTTTCAGATAAATAAATTGGCAGATTCTCAATTTCTTTGGGGAAGCTGTTCATGATTCAATAGTGATACATACAATAATGACTATATATATGAATAGGGTCTGCAAAAAAGCCTTTAAGAGTTGAATTATTTGGAATTGAATGTGATCAAATATGAGGCAGAAAAGAGTGATTTTGGAAGGCTTTGCCATTTTTGTGTTTCAATGTTTAGAAACTTTATCTCTAATCCACATTTTTTCATATCTCTGAGGAGTAATAATATTATACAAATACATGCTACAAGGATAAAATTTGGAGTTTGGGAATTAGATCTACATTTTCACTATCTGGATCAGTTCTGTCATCATGAAGAACAAGCAATTTTAAGGTACCAGACTCTTTCAACCAGGCAGCCACCAAAGAACCTGTTGATACATACCTACCTATATTACATTTTGCAACCCGAAATGGCGCCCCCATGCCCGATAGAAGCGCCTCGATGGCCCGTCTCAGAGCTCCGTCCCCGACCACTTTGCTGTGTTTTCCCCATCCAGTCAGAATGCTGTAGAATGACTTAGATGTAAGAAGTTTGCAACAATACAATTCTTTTTAATGAAAAGAAAACAATCCAAAAGAGAGTTTTAGTCACTAAAGTTATAAGCCACTAAAGCACAAAGAGCGGTATTGATGAATATAATCAAAGCCCAAGCCTACTTTCATTCTCCTATTGTTCTTCCCCATCATAGCCTTGTACGACTTGTTGCAAGCCGTATGACACATTGTTGGTTTTTTTTATATCCGTGAGTATCCAGGTCAATTTGCACGCACCTAAACTATTCTTATATGATACATTATTGATGGTTGTCAAAGAAATCGGAGAAAATTAATGTCACAAGCGAGTCTCGAACCTAAGACCTTGAGCGGAGCACATTTTCAAAATCCAAGCCTTCGACCACTATACCACCTCTTTGGGACACTCTCCTTATTCTCGAAGACCATTCTTTAAAAGAAAAAGAAAGAGGATGCCTTGTGGAGTCAATTTGTGAGGGATTCCCATAGACTTTTATGGGCTAGAAAGAAACAGGGTATTGAATAGGCAAAGGAGACCCCCTTTGGGAGCTTCTTGGACCTGTTATTTTTTTAGCTTTTTCTTTTGTGTAAATTTTTGGCTCCTTGCAAAACAGTCTTACATCCCTTCTTGCCAATTGACCATTTAATGCAGTTGAATCAAGATACCATATGATGCCTTAGTGGACAAAACAAGGTCTCAATGAGAAAAAAAGTAACAAACAAGTCGAAGACAATAGTAAATACCTAGCAATTAAATAACCAGAGATCGAACTAACTTCCTTTTTTGGAAACCAGAAAATTGGAGATTTACTCCACTATACCCAAACTACCCAAACTATGCTCGTCCCAAGGTCAAGCACTGGGAGACATTGAAGGAATCGAGACACGGGAGGTGTCTACAAATTAATGTCGCATGTGAAGACTCACCTGAAACCTTGAGAGGAGCACACCTTCAAAAGCCAAAGCACCACCCTTTGGAAACTCGAACTAACTATTAAAGTAACAATATGTAATTATATGCACAACAAATTACTGATAAAGAGGAACTTACCTCAATAACTTGGGCAACTGATGGCCATGAAATACAACAGAATGAATAGCCAGCAACCAAGCATGAACCATGGCACGAGCAGCTCCAGACGACATGAGGTGCAAATCTAAGCAAGATTCGGACCATAACGCTTCCCATACATTGCGCCTTTTTCCTTCAAGTACCACCAATTGGGCCCCTCGTTTCTATAAATAAGATACAAATTACAGATATCAGAACCAGCATCAGCAGAAATGTGAAATATATCTGTATATATACACTTGATTTTGGGGAATAAAGATCATTTTCATTATTCTTTAGTCATTTACAAATGAGGGGTGAGGTTCCTTTTATAGAGAAAACCCCAATAGAATAGTAAACAAAATAATATGAAAATCTCCCTAAAATAAAGGAATAAATACATCAACATGTATATAAAAAAACAAGAAATAACCCTTTTCATTAATAGATTAAAAGAGGCAGCATAAAATTAAACACGTCAAGGCAAACCTCAAACTAAAGGCAACAACTTCACATTTTTATGAATTTCAATTTTTAAGAATTTAATTCACGAGTAAAACAAGAATGATAACAAAATATTTTTTTTATTTCTCATACAAAAGGAAACACAAAATAATTAAATAAACAAGTCAACGTGGGCTTAGCCCAATGATAATTGGCATCCATCATCCAACTTAGAGAGGTCGGAGGTTTGAAACTTCACCCATGTTATGAAAACAGCCATCAACAACCAATCGAAGAATAAAAAAACGTGAGAGAGAAAAAACAAACGCATAGAAATTTACGTGATTCACTAACGTTGTGTTAGCTAGTCCACGGACAGAGAGGGAGAGCAATTTTATTGAGAGACGAATTACAAAGTTACAGAATGAACATCATAATACGGCTAGGGTTTAATTGGAGTTTATATATGCACTCTCATTAAACTCTAATACAGAATGCGTAAGCATTAAATAGAAAGTGGATGCGGAACGCATTGCGCCAATGCAAGATGCGTTTGCGCGCGGGATGTGCTAAGCGAATACAAATGCATTAACGCATGTGAAATGCGAAATGCATTTTCGCAGGGCATTAGTGCGTTCAAGGCATATCTCAAAAGGCCAAAATATTGTTGTCACAAAAAAAATGATAGAAAAAAAACAATAAGAAATGGACTATAAAAATGTTACTAAACAGGCTTGAAACTTTCTAGACTCATTCACCTGGCCAAAATGCCACAACATATCTGTCAAAGCATTGTAGAAAGCAGATGCAGTGGAAGAGTCCATTTGCTTCACTTCATCAAACAGATACTGAGCTTGAATCCACACATTTTCACTAAATCCCATAAGGAGTCCATGAGCAACACCATAGACTTGATTATCAAATAACCGTAGCTCTTCCAATAACATTGAAGCATCTTCAATCGATCTGCAGCGGCTGCAGTCAAGACTCAAATTCCACAATCAGGATCGAAACTCGAAAGCATATTCAGCTTGAGATTATAGTGAAGTGAATAATAAGGAATATGACCAAAGCAAGCAACCAGAAGGAATCAAATAATACTAGGAAAAGATGCTGGAAAGGGGAAAGAACAGGTCCCAAATTGGCATGGGAAAAAACGGTAATGAAACAAACGCACAAGATTTTTGAAAATATAATTACAGGATGATGAAGAAAAAGAATACGTGCAGGTATAGTCTTCCCTAAATCTCCGATCTTAAGTTTTGAACCATCCTGAATTGGTCTAGTGGTCAAGAGGACCTTGGAGAACCAAAAGATATGGGTTCAATTCATGGTAGTCACCTATTTAAAAATTAATTTCTTACAAGTCTTCTTGACAGCCAAATATTGTAGGATCAGACATTTGTCCCGTGAAAACAATCGAGGCATGCGGAAGCTAGCTCGGGCACTCACGGAAAGCCACCAATCTTGATAGAACTTGTTTTTGTGGAAAATATTCATTTTGCATCTTAATAAGAGATCAAAATGTTAGTTTAATAAGTCCATGGCTGCTATTGATAAAGAGAATCAACTACAAAAACGCTTTCATAAAAAAAAACATGGCTAAGAACTTAATTTGGCAGATAATTGGTAGAGATTTTGAACAGATGATAGAAAAGAAGTCTAAATAGAAAAATTTTGCGGGCAAATACCATTCAAAGATTGTTACCTGCATGCATTTAAAGTCGCTGAAAAGGTAACAACATTTGGTTTGATTTCCAGTTCATGCATTTTCTTGAAGACACTCAAGATGGAACTGATCTCTTCCTTCCCGAGTCTTTCTCTCTTTGCAGGTCCATCTTTCTCAGAAACAAGCTGCTGATAAACTTTGAAGATGCGATCATCAACCCGATTTTCTATCTCACTCTCATCCACACCCTCCATCAACATGAACGATGGGGATTCACTTTTCTTTTTACTAGTTGCGCCAACAGCATCAACTAGAGATTCTGCTGTTGAAGAACGACCAAAGGCATCGATTATGGAATTGTAAGTGACAACATTAGGCTTAATCCCTTCTTTTATCATCTCATCGAGCAACGATACAGCCGAATCCACTAAACCATTTTTACATAAAGCATTGATAAGTTCACTATAGAGAACCACATCAGCCTTTAATCCAGCCTGTTTGAACTCACGAAAGACCTCCATTGCCTCGATGTATAGACTACCTTTAGAGTATACATCAATTAAGGTAGAATACGTCAACAAATTCAGGGATACACGGTCTCTTTTCATCTCCTTAAATACTCTAGTAACTTCATTAAACTTCCCTTGCTTTCCATATCCATCTAGAAGTGCATTGTAAGTAACAACATCCTTTTTAACACCAAAACTCCCCATCTCTCTGCAAACATTCAAAACATCTTCAAACCTGCCAAGCTTCACATAGATTGAAAGCAATGTATTATATGAAACCCTATCCAAACCAATGCCTAGAAACTTCATTTCATTGTACAAGTTTAGTGCATCCTCTAGTCTACCAGCCTTTGCATATCCATCAGCCATTGTACTATAAGTAACCACATTAGGCAGTATTTTCTTTGCAGGCATCTCCAACATAATCTCAAAAGCCAGATCCATCTGTCCACCTTTGCAAACCGCATCCAAAAGCGTATTATAAGTAAATACATCCTGATCGATCCCTCGATCTAACATCTCATTAAACAAGTTCCGAGCCGCCTCCCACAACCCTCCTCGACTACACGCAGCAAGAAGTGAGTTATAGGTAATTCTATCAGGTTTTACCCCATTCCTCAACATCTCTTCAAACAACTCCACCACTCTCTTAAACTCCACTCCCCCTTTTCCACACGCATCAATCACCGCATTATAAGTAACCAAATTCGGCTTCAACCCTGTACATTTCATGGATTCAAAAACCTCAATAGCCTGATCAAAGCAACCACTCTTCCCATAAGCACTAATCAAAGCAGAGAAAGCAAAAACAGTGTTCCCATATCCTTCACTCAATGCCGTCTCGAAAACCCCTTTCGCAAGTTCGACTTTCCCGAGCCTACCAAGTATACTAATCATCGAACTAGCTAATTTCCCTCGCTCATTCTTTCTCCCCTCTCTAACAATGGCAAACTCAAAGCATCTAATTACTTTCCAACATTCACCTCTATTCCCAAGCTCTCTAAGCAAAAACATGTAATCTTCCGACCCACAAAGCTTCAACTCGAAATCGATTAAAATGTTATTCAAACTAGCATTGTCCTTACCGAATTGAAGCGCTAGATTTAGAACCTCCTCAGCAATGGCAGAGTGGCGAGTGGCAATGGAGGATTTGGGGCGTCCATGGTGAAACTTCGAGACGAATCGGGTCGAATGGCGGGCGGAGAAGGTGGAAACGAGGTCGGATTTGGAGCACAGAGATGGGAAATTGGGGATTTGAGAAGGGGAGTTGGGAGTTGGGGTTTTGAGGAGAGAAAGTTTGTGGTGGGGATTTTGAGAATGGGTTTTGAAGTTATTTTGTGGGTGTTGATGGGTTTTGTATGGCTTTGTTGTGGGGATTGAACAGTGTGGTGGAGTGGAAGCCATTGAAACAGCAAAGAAAGAAAACTTGAAGCTTTTCAGAGTAAAGAGATGCAGAAAAGGGAGAAATGGGCTATTGTTGTTGAAGGAGCTGAAATGGAAAGATTTGTTTTGGAACCCTTTTTTGCATGGGTGGTCTAAAGCAAAATTTGTTTACACCATCATCATTAATTGATGTTGACTCCTCCCTAGTCAAAGTGGGCAAACAAACAAAAAAAGGTGTGCAAGTTTTGGCTTTTCAAGAAAAACAAAGATCCAACTTGAGAATGGGAAGCTTGACTCAAAAGTTTCATTAGTTTAATGTATTATTTTTGTTTAAATTTGGGTACTTCCAAATATTTAATTTTATTCTTTATATTTTAACATGATGTTATAATTTTAATCCTAATTAGTTAGTTATGAAAATTTGGGTACTTCCAAATATTTAATTTTATTCTTTATATTTTAATATGATGTTATAATTTTAATACTAATTAGTTAGTTATGGATTTGATTCCCAAATCTCATTGAATTAATAGAAATTATAATTTAGGCTTTATGGTTGGTTAAAACGTAAAAAATAGTCACAATCATTAACTTATTAAATATGTGGATGTTAATTATCATGTATCAATAACGATGGTTTGAGTTTTTTTTAATTCAACAACAATTAAGGTAAGGAGAATCGAACTAATAATATCTTGATTATTAAGTCATACATTATCACTAAATAATTACTTCCACATACATTTTTTAGTACAAATTGGAGAAGATGAACTACAAACCCTATAAAGAGAGTACTACTACTCTCAAATAGACCAAAATCTAAAATATATAGACCAAAATATTTAACCTCTCATTTAATGTGGGGTGGTATTCACAACATTTTATAGGGGATCATACGAAGTTATTTAGTTAATCATTAGAAATAGCACAAAGTCTTTTTTTTCATTCATATAAATAGCCTATTTTGTCAAAAGAAGCATGGATCATATGAAGTTATTTAGTTAATCATTAAAAATAGCACAAAGTAATTTTTTTTCGTTCATATAAATAGCCTATTTTGTAAAAAGAAGCATAGTTCCAATAAAATGATCAACAACCTATGAGGTTAAATATACGAATCTTTCTCCTCAAAATATTGAGTGAAAAAAGTCTAATTAAAATGTTTCCAAAAAGACCCAAGTAGAATGTAGCACATTTATTGGTCCATTAATAAATAATTTTTTTCAATTTCTCATATGTTCCAAATGTGGAAATAAGTGAACTAAAACCTGAATAATTCCTGCGAAAATGAACCTGACATGGTGGCAAATAAACACTAGAGATCAAAATTGTGACAAGGACTCTTATGCTGACACCCACATGTCAAAATTTTATAACAATAATCGACCTTTAGAACTCGAGGACACAGTTGTACAACCTAGAAAATGTCCGGTTCATTTCGAGTAACATTGTAACAAACATTAACCTCTAAGTTAACTTAAGAAGATTGTATGCCTACCATGAAACTGTCCCTAGCTACATTAGGTGCCAATTGATAGAGCTAACCACAAATTTGACCATATAGAAGTTGCTTGCATTCTCGAGACGGCTGGTCCTCAATATGTCTTTTTTCTCAAAACTGGTTTTCGTGCTTCTTTCTTTAAAGTTACAGCGAATCCAGATTCCGATGAGCTCGCCGTGGCGTGGTAATAATCTTTGATTCTTTAAAAACAAAGGATGTGTTAAAGGTATTATAGTCTGCAAATTTGCACAGGCTGGCTAGTATAATTGATGTGAAGAAAATTTGTTCATGTTATACCTTGGAATGCTGACAAAGACGATAATCGCGAAGATTCCGCTAACGAGTGGGAGAACCGGTGCTGGAGTAAGGTCCTGAAGAACAAAAAGGGAGAGGAGAAACCACTGAAGTTAAATTCTTTTAATGAAAACCAATTTCATTCATGTATGAAATTACAAAAAAAAAAGAGCTTCTAGAAGAAGGATTACAAAAGACCTGACCTCCCCAATTAAATAGGAAGGTAGTATAACTTCTTTTTTTTTATAACTAGAATCGAATTTTCCTTTAGTACATACTCGAGGCACCCACACCCGTCCCAAGGTCTGTATCCGAGAGACAAGAAATTTTACGATTAAACTTACTCATCAGTTCCAACTAAAGACCTCCAAAAGAGCATATCTTAGAGATTCCAAACTTCTACTAACGAGACCGTCAGACGGGGCGGGTAGTATAACTATAGTTATGGAAAGAGGGGAGCAGTTACACCAAGTGATAAGATAACCAAAGCTTGTTTCCTGGAAGACTAGAGCAAAAGTACTATCTGGCAGAGACTAACTCTAACCTGTTTGTGGTAGTATTCTTCAAATTTGTATGTTAATGGGCCCACGTTAATTTGATTATTCTCCTCCAAATCAACCTCGATTATGCTAGACTCGAACTTGATGGTGCTTAACGGCTCACTTGATCGTAGCTGCACAAGGTACTTACCCTTAGGTAAGCCCTTTACCTGAAAAAAGTTTGAAAGCGGCAAAGGGAAGACGGACTCGACTTTAGATGTCTCACTTGCTGACTTGATTTCCACTTGTAAGCCTGACTTTATTCCCTTAATTTTCTTTCCTTCAACATGGCCACTCAAAATGGTCAATTCAGGGCGTTCAAAGACCAGAAAATCCAACCCCTTGATATCCTCTGATCCAACCTACCAAAATCAATCGATATATAGATTTAAGATATAGAAAACAACAGCATTAGAAATGGATACTTTTGTATATCAGACCTCGACGGTTATTGATCCAGGCGATGCACGCTCAATTCGGGCACTTCTTTGAACTACTCTGATTGTGTAAGTTGTTTCAGGGAGCAGTCCCCTTAAACGATAATTTCCAGATGCATCTGTCTTCGTTTCCTCATAATATCCCTTTGATTCTGATCTGGCTTCAACTGAAACGCCTTCCTTTGGCTGCCCAGATAAAAGTGTCACCACACCTATAGCACTGAAGAAGTTTTGAAGGAACAATTTTAGCATAATGCAATACCACAAAATTTAACAAACCATCAAAGAGTGGCCTAGTGGTCAAGATTAAGAAAGCCTTGGGGAACTAAGAGGGTGATAGATTCAATCTATGGTGACCACTTACCTAAAAATTTACGAGTTTTCTTGATATCCAAATGTTATATAGTCAAACGGTATATCCTGTGACAATAGTCAAGGTGCGCGCAAGCTGACCCAGACAGTGTTTTAAAAAGCACAAGGCGCACTAAGGCACAATGTCCCTTTGGAGCCTGAGGCGCAAGGCGCACCAAAAGGGGAAGACTTTTTTACTTAAAGCGCACTATATAAAAGAAACACAAAACATTTATGTATATGTGTGTGTATACACAATAAAAACACTTTTCATGGGCATAAAGGACGTTTTAACCACGAATAATATATAAAACATGCATAATATTCAACTATCGACCGTCCCCAAGGGGTGGTACAGTGGTTGAAGACTTGGACTTTGAAGGTATGCCCCCCTCAAGGTCTCAGGTTCGAGACTCAGCTGTGACATTTACTCCTTCGATGTCTCCCGGTGCCTGGCCTAGGGACGAGCTAGTCACCCTTGTTTCAAAAAAAATATTCAACTATCAACCTTCATGCGCTTCGAATGACCTAGTACGGGAATCTAAAACACAAAAAACGCAAAGGAAATTAAAAAAATCCCACGAGGCGCGCACCTTATTACACGCGCCGCGCCTCGCCTGGGACAAACGAGGCGCAAAAGGTGGGACTTGAGCCCAGGCGCACCTTTTAAAACACTGGTCACGGATATCAAAAAAGAATCATAAATTTAATTAAATTCAGTGTAGTTTGCTTTGAAATATTTTTCCTTCCCTTCTAGAGGATGGAATCGTTTAAGAGTTTCACTTAGGGTTTTAATCTAAGAAGCATGTGCACTATTTTAGTGCAAGTGATGTCATCTAACTTTGTGATACAGACTGCCTTTCTGTGCGGCATTCAAAACAAAATAGATACGGAAAACAATTTCATGATAGAGGCTATAAGAAACCTGTAAGCCACACGAGTAGCCTGAAAATGAACTTCTTTGAATTCCCCAGAATCAAGTTCTATTGTCTGAGCTGCAGGTGAAAAAGCATACTCCTACAAAATAAAAACATTTTTTAACAAAAATAAAACAAATTATCAACTTGGCAGAGTAGAATTTACTTCCAAAACACTTCTAAAAAAACACAAGTTTCAAAACAGACATTGTCAGAATTAGCCTATAGTTTGTTTTCAGCATGATAAATGAAAAATTCAAGTAAACGTATTATTATTATCAAGTACCTTCAGTAGGGGACGCAAATAGAAAGTTCCAGGGAAAAGATCATTGAAAAGGAATACTCCACCAGCACTAGACACTGAATTATTTCTATAACCATTGTCACCACTCAGAGATAACAGCACTGAAGGAATCGGTTCTTCACTATTATCTCTAGAAGAAATTTTCACAGAAATTTGACCAAGTTTCTGACATAAAAATGAATAAGGTCCAACGCGCTCCAGATGAAAGCCGGGCTGCAAATGAAAATGTTAGCAAAAATAAAGGGACGAAAAGGCAAAGACGGGAAACAGATATTATGCCTGAACAGAAAAAATAAAGATGTAAAGCTCATGCTCATTTTAAAGAGAAATAATGTGATAAACTTGTAGTCTCTATTTACTCTCAATGAAAGGGAGTTGAGAGATAAGAAAGCAAAGCACAGTGCGCATGCGATTAACAAAGTGCACAAGTCCTGGGTACGGGACATGGCGGCCCACTGATCATATCAAACGTGTTGAATCTAAGTAAATTTGTTTTATACGCATAGTAAGAGTAAAACCAGAATAAAGTTGAGTAATCCCTAGTCGTGGAAATCAACATATGTAAAGGTGCAACCTAGAATTGGAATTCTCCAGGACCACTCGAAATTCTTTATTCAATAATCAAGATCAAGAGTTGTGCCTACATGACCTAGCAAAGAACATAGGGATCGTTTTTTTTTTCCTTTTCTTTTTTTGGCTTCTTGCAGGTTTCTTTCAGAATATTTTGTAATTATTCAATCTCTGATATTACTTGCCAACTGGGGAGGTTTCTAGCAACTCATTTGATGGGAATGGGTGTGCCCATTTTTAGTAAATATTCGTATTTTATCAAATAAAACTTTGTTGATTATCACATATACAACATGGTTGATCAGCTAAACAACTTGAGAAGACAAAAAAAACAGAAACTGCTGTAAATAGTAAAATACAACAAATGAAAAGAGCAGTCATGAAATATAGTAGACTACATCAGGTATACGACGAAGAGAATTCAAATGACTGTCAAACTAAACATTGCACACCTTCAAAGCCTCAACTGTGTAAGTTATGTCATCATATAAAGGTCCCCCAACAAATATGCCATTGATATCAGTAGCAGTTTCAAGTACCAACTCTCCACTCTTGAGGGAAGCGATGGGGCTATCTCCATCAGCAATGATCCTGATATCGACTCCAGAAATTGGGGGAGAAACTGATCCCTCAATGTATAAACCCAACCGACCAAAAAATGTAGGAATAGAATCTTGACATCCATCATTTTTCACCAAGACCTGATGAAGACATATTGGACATTAAACACAATAATAAATTATCAATACTTCTTAAACTAGAAAAGACAAGAAAAGGTAAAACTCACATGATGTTGTCTAGGATAAAACAGGATCTTCCTCTCCTGATTCCTACGACCACCGCAGCTTTAAGTCAGAAATATCACGGTGCAGTAAAAGCTCAAAGTATTCAACTTACATGCAACCAGATAGGTAAAGATTTTTTTTGAAACAAGGATAACCACGCCCATCCCTAGTCCAGGCACCGGAGACATCAAAGGAGTAATGTCACAGGTGAGTCTCAAACCCAAGACCTTGAGGGGAGCATACCCTCAAAGCCCAAGTCTTCAACCACTGCGCCACCCCTTGGGGACACCAAATAGGTAAAAATTTAAATTCTTCTTTAATTATACCTGAACGTTGTCACTATTTTTAAGAAAATACCACATTCTTTATTCAAAAAAAGCCCACACCTCTCCAAACAATTGACAATGGTTTCTTGCTCCGAGATACGTAAAAGGACTACCATGGCAGTCAGGGAATCAATTGACCAATATTCTTTCCAAGATTTTTCATGGAAATTGTGAAAATTACAAACAGACTGCAAAGTTACTAAGATTACATCAAAAATCTATTCGGGGATAAAACACTTTCCAAATCGAAATAAAGACCAACATAAAAACCTGCCCATCACTCCCAACAACCTAACAAAAAGAAAGTAATCATCCATTATTGTATTTGTGCCTCTAAAAATAGGTAAGTTTTTTTCTTTCGAAAAAAGGATAGGATTCTATAATTTCAGGCCACCAAGATAACATTCCAGTATGCAAACCTGGTATCCACAGGAACAAAGGTGAGTTCCTCTCCAGAGCTGGCCCAGATAGAGTACTCATACAAGGCAGAATTTAATTGATCCTTGGCATCGGAGATAAGTTTGGCTTCAGTGTTATCAATCACACTGCCTTCTGCACCCACAATGTTCAATAGAATACTTTCAGGTAATTCATACACACCAAGTGAGACTGGATCAACATTAATTTGCCCCTTTAGTAGATATTTTTCTCCTGTCAAATAGATGGGCTGGCAAATATTTGACCAAAGAAAAGAGGAAAAAATTAGTCTCAGAAAAATAATGTACACAGGTATAATCATCATATAAAAATCTGGAAAATTACAATACCTCTAGGTTTAATGTATCTATTTTAGTTGATGAGCGCCCAAAAGAGATACATGAGTTGGAAAACTGAACTTCGTGCACTCCAGGAGATACCACGCATATGTACTGAGAACCTTTCTGCATTACACAGGGAATAAATTACAGTCTCATGCCTGTTGCATCCATAAAGAGTAAAAACAAAAATTTTGGGACTTGAAGAACTAACCTTGATTTTCAAGTTCGTAGGTGGCTCATCCACTCGAGAAATATAAGCATCCACATCATGAGTAGATATAATATTAACCCAATAGCCTTTTTGAATAAATTCAATTCCCTGTACATCTTCAATACCAACATCCACTTCAATTGAATTTCGCTCCCAGCACCAATCATCTTTACCAACCACGCTTTGAATGGATGAGTGTGAAGCCTATTAAAAGATAACTACTCAGAAAGAATATCTATGTTCAACGTTCAAATGCCAAAAGATATGGTGCTAATAATTTCATCAAAATGTTAATCGTTTTTAATGTAGGGATGATTCAATTGATGTATATCATTTCTAGACCCCAATACCAACAAAAACGTTGTACCTAAGATGTAACTGATGTAGAAATATATAAAGGGCAAGGGAAAACAATGTAAAAATTACATCCACAACCAAGTTCTGTAACTTTCAATGAACATATTAAGCAAAGGCACAGACTCAGAAGTAACTAGTGATAAAATATATACAAGGTAAAACGGTTATACCTCTATCTTGTATTTTCCAGGGATGACATCTTGAAATAGGAACTCATTACTCTCATCAGTCAAACTAATAGTCTTCTTCTCACTAATAAGATTATCAGCCAATCTTTGAAGGGTAATAGATACTGATGCCCCACATCTCTCTTTGCATGTTACGGAACCAAGTATATTGACTAGTGCCTTGATAATCAATAGTAAGAAATAAAATAAGTAAACTGAAGCAAATAAAAGAACTTTAACATGAGAAGAAATATAACAAATAGTCTAAAAAACAGAAATATGGAAATATCCTTTTTATAATTATAAATGGCTTCAAGAAAAATCTACGAGCAGTAATACTATCAAAAGAGTAAAAGTTTCACAAAAATTCAGAATGTTACCTGTGAAAAAGCAACATTCAATAAAGGGCTTCTGAGTGTAATGTCAACATAAGATGGCGAAAACAATAGTCCAGGAGCACTTTCTGGAGAGATTGCCATAGCAGATAGGCGATATTCACCAGGTGGGACCTAAAAATGCATGACATAACAAGAGGAGACATGGCTAGAATGATGACTCAATAAAGTAAAAAGATTTCATCAACAAAAATAACTTGCATAAGTGCCCAAATACAAAACTCCAAAAGCAAGGGAACACCCTATGTTAAAGCATTGAGACACTATGAATTGAAGCACCAATGCCCATTACGTCCTAGTGTCTCTATGTTGCTTAGAGTGTTTTAACACGATGATTATATGTGGTCACAACTCTGCATAGATCATCTCAATGTTTCCATGAGTTCTCTTATAAAAGATAATTAGAAGGGCGGAATTTTGGGGATAAAATAAGGAAATTTGTATTGAGACAAAATTGGAGGGTAGGGATACTATTTGAAGAACAAAGAAAGATATTTTTAAGGTTTAGAATAATAGAGCTTGAGACAAATTTGGAGACCAAGAATACAATTGGGCCACAATTTCCTAAACACACAAGACAAGCTACAGCATCGTCTCCCTTAGTTGTCTATCTCACAAAAAATTTGTATTCTTTCTTTTGAATAAGAAACATTTTACTGATAAATAAAAATTGAGGAAACTCCGAGCACCTATAGATTACTAGTACTCTTGAAAGAGAAGAAAAACACATAAAATAAAAAACCAGAAAGAGTGCCTAAAGGCCAAAAAAAAGCTTCAAACCAACAAACAAACAAAAAAACTCTAAAGAAACATCCTCCACATACAAATGAAAAACAAAATCACGAAGCATTTTTTCTTTGGATGTTAATTTGTCATATTTAATTTAATATCATACTGCAAGTTACGTATTTTCATATCCAACTTATTTCTCTTCACGATAGTAGAACTTTTCTTAGATTTAACAACTCGAGGCAAAGATGAGCTATGTTCAAGGGTATATAAGAGAATCCATTTAGACACTTGAGCTATGTTCCCCTTACAGATTATCTAATCAATGCCCCTCCGTCCCAACTTGTAATTAATCATCTTGTTATATATTATTAGGTAAACATTTTTCCTTTTTAAATTATCTAAATCAATGCCCCTTCCTCCCAATTTGTGATTAATCACCCTCTTATATCTTATTAGATAAGAATATCTACCAGCAGAAGGTCATACATCATATACAAATGGGTTTTGTTGTAGCAATTGCCAATTGTTTGACAACCATCACCCAGTTGCTGCTCCAAGCCCCCACCATCCACGGAGCCCGTTTGCGATTTCCCACCACCAATCTCCTTCCCTTGTTTTCCCTCCTCATTTGTCTTACCATACTCCAGGTCCTCCCCTATTCATTGTGAATTTGTGTGGCTCAGTGTCAAAGTCATAGAATATGATCTGACAACCCACGTTCATGAGAAGCCATGATGTGATCATGGAGGATGGTGCATCATTCAACACACCAAGAAAAGCATCTTATAGTGTCAATTGGAGCCATTGAGAAGCAAGCCACGTTGATGTCAACAGTTTCAGTGTCAGGGCTTAGTGGGGGCACGGAGGCCCCAGATCGCACCGACGATGTCAAGGCTAGAGATAGAGTTTTGACGAGCGGCTCTGGAGTTATGTCTGTATGAAGCTAAGATGGAAGCTCGCCAAGTTTGGTGTCAATCGAACACCCGACGGACTCTCCACGTTGGCGTATGATTCCTCGCCAAAAAGACATGCAAGGGTGGAAGATAGGAAATGGCCCATAATGTACTATAGGGGGAGGCATGGTGTCAGCTCTCCACCACCCCTGGGTCCTGTGGCCTAAGTGAGCTACCCCGTGGAACACAAGTGTGTCATGGTGTGGGTGAGCGCTTGCAAGACGAGTGTCTTGAGCGACTTCCTTCGGGATTGGAAATTCGGGGACAGTGTCGGACAGCACGGGTGTGCCGACATTGCGCCCTTGTCCATGGGATAGAGGTTGAGCCATATATCGAGTGGCGACACGCCATCTCATAACCAACTCCCATGGGCCGAGTTGCATGACCAAGAGTAATTCCGCTGCATAATCAATGAAGCTTGGGTGAGGTCTGGAGAACCTCACTTGTCACTCCGACGAGCCACAAAGAATGGGCAAAGTGAGTTTGGGGTGAGAGTTCCCCGCAAGGCTGGCCATGATAAGCGAGAATATCATGGCACCGCATGGATCAAAAAGTAGAACCGTGACACTCAGCCACCTAAACTGCACGGCACACCCACTTTCCAAGAAGCTTCGTCGAAGTCCAAGGCGTTATTTACTGCAAATCTTACAAATACTCTGGCTTCCCACTCTTCTTTGAGCTAAACCCCTTTCTGACATTAAAGATGTCGTGCAAGAACACTAAGTATGCTCCAACAGTGGAGACGACCACCACTGACAAGAGCAAGTACTCCTGAGTGGTGTTGTCGAATGTGACGAGCTACGTATCCCACCAATGCAAGGTGCATCTGGTGAAGCCTTTGAATGGCAGTTGCAATAAGCTGCCAAAACTAAACGGTATTGTTGAAGTTGGTTGTGCTTTACTATCATTGGTTTTTTTTATAGGAAACAAAACATTTTCATTGATGGTTGAAAATATACATCCTATCGGAACATTTATATAAGGCTATACCACTGAGAGATTAATGTGGTTACATCATAGTTACAAAATGGAGAGATAGAGTGACACCAATACAAGGCTAAGTACACAATAGATTCAAGAAGAGAATTGTAATCCTTGTGAGTGTGACTATCATTAAAAAGTCTGTTGTTCCTTTCCTTCCATAAACTCCACAAAAAAGCATAGATCATGCTTAGCCAAAGGTTCTCAATATCACCAGTGAAGGGATGTCCCAATAATAAATATACGACAATGTCTGATATTCTATTGAGAAGTGGAGTGGACCAGTTGAAAGCAGATAGAATATGAGCCCAAATTTTAGATACTTTGTTACAGCTGATGAACAAGTGATGTTGCGTCTCGTAGTCCGACTGGCACATGTTACAGATGGAGGGTTGTAAAGCTGTATTTGCCTTCTTTTTCTGGATAATCTCATTCGTATTGATGGCTACTATCATTGTTTTAAAAGGCGCAAAGGCTCTCTGGATCTAAAGGCGCAAGGCACAAAAAAGGTGCGGACTTTGTTTTCAAGGTGCAACATATATAAAAATATATTAAACATTATATTTACAACAAAACATATTAATATGAAGTATGAACATAAGTTGTAAAATTTAAAGCAGAAAAATAAATAATTAAACCTTAAATAACTCTTAAATATAAAAGTTCAAACTATAAAATGAAAATAAACTAACTCTTCCTCTACCCCATTTACAAAATTTGAAATGTCCTTTTGGTTTCCTTTTTCATTTTACTCCCCTCCTTTCATTTCTCTCCAAGTCCTCTTCTCCGATCTTCTTCTCCGGCTAAAGATTTCTTCTTTCTAGCAAACAGGTATATTGAAAAGAAAAAAGAAAAAAGAAAAAAAAGCCCTCGAGGCGTGCAAGGCACATAACTGAGGGATTCGGAGAAAAGGCGCATGAGGCGTGTGCTGCGCTTTGCTGGGGAGAAGCCCCAAGGTCGCACCTTGTGCCTTTCTGGGCTTTATTGAGCTTTTTAAAACAATGTTTACAATGTTGGCCATTGGCTTTTGACACATTTTCTTATTTAGGAAATAGGTTGGATTTTGAACCCACTTGTTCGTGTTACTATGATGGTTGGACTTTGATGATATGATGGCATTGGATTCCTGCACTTCTAGGTTATTGCTAAATGATGATGTCTAATCAAATAGTTTCTAAGCAAAAAAAACTAACAAACAGGAGGTCATACAAAAAGACAAGC
This sequence comes from Sicyos edulis, assembly GCA_036507275.1. NCBI lineage: Eukaryota > Viridiplantae > Streptophyta > Magnoliopsida > Cucurbitales > Cucurbitaceae > Sicyos > Sicyos edulis. The sequence continues at coordinate 37,144,630 of CM071854.1, read as the reverse complement.
TAAAACCATTGGTAAAATTACAAGACACGGCTCCAAGAATTAGCTGGCATAAATAAAGGTTAATAAAAAAAATGACTTGGTCACATGGACAGAATAGCAAGGCATTAAAGTGAGTTACATCTCAAACCTAATCCAAAAAAAGAGCAATACTCAGGTAAGGGTGGGTAAGCATTTTCAAATACTTACCCACCCTTAAAACCACATATTTTTACTTTTTTGCATTTCTCTCTCCACTTTAGCATTTCTCTCTCCATCAATCAAAGCCACTTTTTTTAAAAGAAGTAAAAATATGTGGCTCTAAGGTGGGTAAAATACTTACCCACCCTTACCTAGTATTGCTCATCCAAAAATTCTCACCACACCAATACCTATCTCTCTAACCACATTATATTCCATTTAAGTGAACTCAGATAGTAACCTGCAATTTCAAATGAAATTCATAACACAGACAATTTGTTTATCTTTCGTTAACCTAAAAAGGAATCAAACAACTCCAAAGCTTCTTCGCCACATTTGTGGATCTCCTTTTCCAACCTAAGCAAATAGAAGAAAATTAAAAACTACTGTTATTACTTCAGGGTAACATACCTCAAAACAGAATTTGCCACTTTTGTCCGTTTGTTTGACCTGAGGCTTAACATTTTCTGGTCCATGAGTCAATGCCACCTAAAGTTCAGAACAGAATTTGGAAACATCTTACTTCAGGTATCATTTGACATTTGACATGCAAAGTACATTCACAAAAAGTGATTAAAAGATGTAAAATCTAACCTTGGTCTTGTAACCATTTCCAATAGTCTGAACAACACCGCAGACATCATAAAAAGTTGCTTTGATATCAGCAACAGAAATCATGTTTGGCAGGACCTGAACACACAGAGAGTTGGATAAGAAAGAAGAAGAAAATAACACTCTAAGTGTAACAGCAAAAGTAATATTACTGAAGCTTCAAACCAAAAGCATGAAGAGAATTTAATCAATATCGTACCAAATAGTTCTCCAATTTGTTAAATTTGAAGTGCTCCTTTCTAGCTTCAATTGTATAATGGGTAGACGTTACCTACAACATTAAGATGGAAAAATGGGACATTAAAATAGTGATCACAACCATCAAAATTATATACAATAATGGAGCCTTAAGGCTATAACAACAATTTTTTAAAAAACCTAAACTAAACTACTATTCAACTCTTAACAAAAATTTACAATTATCTTTCAGGCATTTGACCTGTATCAAAATACAGAATTAAGGTGCAAACGATCCCCTCTTTTTCACTACTATAGCTATTCTACCTTCTTTATGAAATTGTTTCTCATCTAAAATAAAGGCCTCCAAATCACACCATGGAAGATAACATATGTCATGCTTCAAATTTGATGGATGAGGAATAAAGAAAAATCATTGATAATAAAATAGCTGACAGGGTATTCATGTGGAAGGTAACTTCAGGCCTTAGAGCATATTATAGTGAAGCAATCATCATTTTCATAAATTTCTTTAATACTGTCAAAAGAAGTCGGCACCCTTTCTTGAGTGTCCAATTAAATTGTATATTTAAATAATGAAGGAAAATTTCAACATAAAGAAAACTATTCATCTAATGTTCAAATATTTTTGGATCCATTTTTTTCATAGAAATTTCAGTATGCGCAAAACAAACGAAATTTGTCTTTTTCTTGACTAATTAGTCAGATGAGTAACAAAATATTAAACCTGATCAAGCTTGTAGAATCCCTCCTTGTCAGTGACAGCTCTTTCATGACCATCCACTATAATTTTGACACCTTTGACTCCTGCATCATTCGCATCAACAACACGACCCCCAACAGAAAATCCAGTGACCTAATCAAACAAGCAGGAATCAGGGATAAATATTTAGTTAAACCAAACACCAATTAAATTGCAATTATACACGGTACCTTTCAACTTATTTCACTTTAAGCAACTGCTTACAATAGGTACAAGATTATTTTTTTTCGATAACTGCTGACAGTATAGAGTGAAAATAACCCATGGTACCTGAAATTTTTGAGAAATTGTGTTGTGTTGATGCTCCACATTCACAGAGATGATTCCAGGTGAAACATCAAAAATAGTATTTTCACCCTTGTAGTACGGTAAAATCTCAAATTGGCCTGTTGAAAAAATAACCAAATAAGATTAGTCACGTGAAAGATGACTTCCTAGTTCCTACAATAATATACACTAAACTTCCTACAATTAGCTGATGGTATTTTTTGTGAATTCAGACAAAAGATAAGGTCAAAAACAAAAACATACACTAAACTACCTACAATTAGTCATTTGCTCATTGCAATAATAGTCCAGAGGAACAAGCATCACTAATTCAACCCCACCTAAGAACTTTGATAGCTAAAGTGGCTGACAGGCATCAAGTAGATATTACCGCAGGGTATTGCTTGGAATCTGAACATCCCATCAGCATCAGATACAGCATGACATAGAGCTTTTCTTTGTCCAGGAGCATTGCCAGGACCTTGTGGACAATCAACCTCTTTGACATCGTCTGAAAATAAATAAAAATGAACTCCCAAAATTGGGTTTCCCTATCAAAGAAAAAACACAAACTTACTGACAGCACATAAAAGAGGGTGAGCAAAAGCAAGTGTAAATTCAAAAGCTGACACAAAAATCCCATCTTATGTAATCCTTATAATTTGTGGAAAGTTAAAATTTAGTGTTGATGGTTTTAAATCTCATCTTATTTGAATAGGGTCGTTAATGGATTCCCGAAATCAATTTTTTGACAAGATAACAACCAACTTTTCATTGACGATATTTTTTCAAAAAAGAAAAAGAAAAAAAACCATTGAAGATATGAAAAGAGATAAAAGCTCAAAGTACAAATGGATTCCCTAGATCGGTTATCTCAACCAAAAAAACAAGGAAAAGGCTTCTGAATTTGTTTTCTCAGAAGGTTACATTTGGAGGTCGTGGTTAAATTGTCTTCTTGTCAATGAGTCATTCATCACAATGATCTCGATCAATTATAAAAAAAGGGGATTTTGCATGTATAACAAAAAAGGGCAAAATATTTCCATCTATGGCACAAAATAAAAAATAATTCATTTATACCAGAAAATTCAAATTGAGTTCTATCACTAGTTGAGTGATGGAAATTAATCTACTAATGCTATAGATGAATTATTTTTAAAATTTTGCTGCAAATACAATACAAGAGGTAGAATGTGCTGCTGATGGTAAATTCTCAATAAAAAATTGGAGGAGACTAAAATTTTCAGATAAAAAAATGTAGAAATCACTTGAGCGTTGTTTCCCAAATGACTGTTTACCTGAGCAACAACAAATCCACGAACATCATAACCTGGGACGTAAAAAATATCATTGGCAATACTGTTCCCAAAGCCCAATTCCACCTGTATAAAAAATTCATTATTATTATTAACCATGAATCACAATCCTGTCAATGATCATATTAAAAAAATAAAAATATCGCTAATATGTACCTTAACATAAAATTTAATTATGAGGCAAGGGTTAAAAAGAAACAAACCTCTGAGGAACCTCTAGCTTCAACTTTTAAGTGAGGGTGTGAAGCACGTAAGTTATATCTCCCTGCCCCATCAAACGTACATGCAAATCAGAAATCTAATGCATCAAAAAATTGGATAGAAACAATTTAATTGATGTATGAAATTTGAAGTTATAGAGAGAGGTTCCATAGTCTCAATGAGGTGAGAATTACATCAATTCACAACCAATAGAACAATAGCAACTAAAAATACATAAAATAGTTTGCTATTCTCTTTAAAGATCCAACAGTTGCCCTCTAGCCAAATGGTCCAACAAAATGTTCAAACAAAACCTTTCCATAGGTATTTTTCTCTTTCTTGGGAGGGTGCCCACCCAATCAATTTTGGTTCTTTAGGAAGAGCCGAATACCAAAAAAATAAAGCCACAATGTAATCCCAAAAATCAAATCTAGGAACAAAACTGGCTGGCAAAAAAGTTCGGAGGTAGTTCAAGAAAGCTAGGAAAAAATGGAGGGAAATGTCCATGGAAGGGGAGGGTATTTTCATGATACTTGGAAGGAAGAAAATTTTCATTCGAATTGCTTCTAATTTTAGCTATTCATTTTCTTTCGGAAGAAAATCAAGTAATATTCAATTCTCTACCAACTTCTTATGGCTGTTATTTGAAACAAATGGAGCTCACTTTCAAAATGGACAAGATTATAGCAGCTTCTCATAACATTAATGCTCCAATTTAAAGTCATATTTTAACCTTACCCAAGATATTCGGTCCCAGTTTATTTTTCATTTCAAATTGGAAAAAGGTCTTCACATTAATTTTAAATTGAAAATTCAACTAGCATTTCATGAAAATGTGATCTGATCAAACTATAACGAGCCAATTACATTTTTTTTTTAAATAATTAAGAAAACTTCAAACCTGGAATAATATTTGAGAAGACATAATTCCCTTCAGATGAAGTTAATGCCGAAGATACAACATCACCAATAGGAGATAAAAGTTCAACGTTTATGTTTGCCGGACCACTATTCAAACTTGAACAGCTCTGTCCCCCAACAGCCCCTGTTACTCTACCGGATAATGTAAACCTGCCGTAAAAGATTTTCAAAAGTATATTTTATTATATACAACTAAAAGCATCAAGGCTTATAAAATTATTTGGAAAAGATCAACAGAAAAAACAAACCCGGTGAAACGAAAATTTATATCTTCATTCCCATTGCAACCAGTGTCATCGACAAGAACAGGAACCTACAAATTTTTGTCCATGATGCAACTCAAGGAAAGTCGGTATTTAAAAGTAATTATAATAATTAATAAATAATGAATCATGTATTGAAGTGAAGAAATTTTGAAGTGCTTGATAGTAATATTATAACGAAGTGCCAATTGAATAAACCTTATCTGGGTTCCAAGACCACCCTTCTGGACCATTAATAGTAATTACAAAGGAACCCTGCAAAATAAATGTGATCAACAGAAAAGAAATACAACAATACCCTCTAGTAACAGACCATAGAAAGAGTAGACTTCTTTGTCCAGTCTTTGTAAGATTCGACGAAAAATCACCTTGTCATATACTGGAATGAAGTAGTAGCCATTAGGAGCACACTGAGTTCTGTCCTTAACTAGCCCATCCACTGTTCGAAGCTCAACCTACGTTGCAAGGAACAATAGTAAAATGTAAGTATTAGTTACATACAATCTTGCCTGATCAGATATTTTTGGATGTAGAATCTAAATTTAAGTATATGCAGCTTTCTGTCATTCAGTTTCCTGGACTTCACTAATTTCATATAAAACACCATTTGACCCTACAACAAAAGGATATCAAAGAAACCCATAGGAAATTAATTCCTAGGTAGCCGGCTTCCACAATCACCTCTAAGGGTGTGTTTGTTTTTTGTAGAAAAGAATAAAGTGAAAGATAATGAAGTGGTTAATAGTAGTTAGAAGTGGTTAACTACTCGTTTGGGGATTGAGGTTAATAATAGTAGAATAATCAACTACTTGTTTGGAGATTGAGGTTAATAGTGGTTGAATGATAAATTTGATTTAAAGTTTAGTAAAATTTAAAGTTTTTTTTTTTTTTTTGATCGGAAACAGTAACTTTCATTGATGGTTGAAAAATTACAATAAAGCATTCAATATAGTTACAATAGATGATGCCATTGGGCAAATAAAAAAGATAAGTCATAGTTACAAAAAGGAGGAAACCTATGACACCAATTAATTCCAGCATGTATAGTAGTTTCAATTATGGTGGGGAGAGTGACTGATGTATCATTAAAAATTATGTTGTTTCTTTCACCCCACCATTTCCAAAAGAATGCATAAATCAAATTCAACCATAGAGTTTCTTTTGTGTTCTTGAATGGATGCCCAACCATGATGCAGAGGAGAAAAGATCCAATATTTTGAGGACGTACAAACGACCATCCAAATAAACCAAACAGTTGATTCCAGTACATCTCGGCCCAATGACAAAGTGAATGAAAATGTGGTCTTGAGATTCTTCCCCATTATAACACAAGCAACAACAGCTAGGTGATGAAACAAAATTCGGCATCTTTCTTTTAAGAATTTCATGAGTATTTATAGCTCTATGGGCGATTTCCCACATAAGAAACTTTACCTTTTTAGGCTGTTGTCCCTTCCATAGGTTTGAGAATAATGCACCTTGATCATTCGTGGTGGGCTGGTATTGCACAGTAGAGATCGTCTTCATTAATGATTTTGAAGAAAAGGTACCATTGATTTCAAGCTTCCATCTCCATTCATCACAGGAATCATTAAGGATAGTATTATCCAATTTAAGAGATAAATCAGCCCATTCATTGATCTCCGACTCCGTGAGGTTTCTTCTAATAGAGAGATCCCAGCTGGTGGATGTTTGGGACCAAAAATCAGCAATCGTCCGATTCTTTTTCAAAGATAGATGATGCAGCAAAGGATAGGCCTCTTTAAGGCTTCTTGAACCCATCCAAATGTCTTCCCAAAAAAGAATGTTCCTGCCGTTACCCACCTTGTGCTCAATATTGTTGATGACAAGATTGCTAACTTTTTCAATAGATTTCCAAGGGCCCTTAGATAGGTGAAGATTTCTTTTACCCGGAATGCACGGATTATCTGAGGTTCCATATTTATTATTAATCATCATCCTCCATAAAGCACTTTCCTCTTTAGCGTATCTACAAGACCATTTGGCAAGCAAAACATCATTTTTATGCTCAATATCTGGGATACCGAGTCCACCCTGATCAATGGGATTTTTAACCATTATCCACTTGACGAGATGGCTAGCTGCGGTGCCCTTGTTGCCTCTCCAAAGGTAGTTCCTGAATGATCTCTCTATCAACTGAGTAACTTTCTTTGGTGCCTTGAATAGAGAAAGATAATATATCGGTAGATTACTAAGAGTAGCATTTATGAGGGTTAAACGACCCCCTTTTGAGATATTAGTAGAACCCCAATTGTAAAGTCTCTTCTCGATTTTCTCGATTATAGGTGTCCAAAAACTAATAAGCTTTGGATTACAAGTTAAGAGGAGCCCAAGATAGGTGGCAGCCAATTTCCAACAACAAAATCATACGGGGATGCTAAAGATACCGCTTCATTATGAGTCAAACCCATCGAGAAAAATTCCGTCTTCTTACAGTTAATATTGATCCCCGAGATCCACTCAAATTCTTTGACCACCTCCATCATATTAGCAATCTTGGTAGGTTCATCGGATGAGAATAAGAGAGTGTCGTCGGCAAACTGAAGATGAGTGATCGAACGACAATCACCAAAGGGGCCACTCTGATAACCGGAGATTAATCCCTCTTGCTCCTTCTTAATGAGCATACGACTAAGCACATCCGCAATCAACGTGAATAGAAAGGGAGAGAGAGGGTCACCTTGTCTAATACCTCTTGAGGCACGTATCTTGCCCCTAGGCCTTCCATTAATAATGACTGAATAGTTTACCGATCTGATACAACCCTTAATCCATAATCTCCATTTAGACCCAAAGCCTTTTAGAAAAAGAACTTCCTCAAGAAAGTCCCAATCCACCATATCAAATGCTTTTTCAATATCAAGCTTGATCACCACACCTCTCTTCCCTTTTCTATTCCAATCATCAATGATTTCGTTAGCAATAAGTGAAGCATCCATAATTTGTCTGTTGGCAACAAATGCTGACTGGTTACAAGTAATACAATAAGGCAACACCTTCTTCAATCGATCAGAGAGAACTCGAGCAATGATTTTGTACAAGCGGTGGTGAGACTAATAGGCCGAAGAATCCGAGACAGATTTAGCACATGATTTCTTTGGAATGAGACAAATATAAGTTTCGTTCAGACTCGCATTTATAATACCGTTCTCAAAAATTCGTTGAACACTATCTTGACATCGCCCTTGATTATGTTCCAGGATTTTTAAAGAAATTTCGTGGTAAATCCATCGGGACCCGGTGTCTTATTTGTTCCAAGGGCATTGAGAGCATTATCAATTTCCGGATCCGAAAAGGAGCTTGCAAAGATGACGTTTTGTTCATGGGATATGGATGCCCAATCAATGTTTCTAGGTAATGACCCTCTAAGGGGTTTTTGGTGAAAAGATCCTTGTAAAAGCAAGGAATTTCGCCTCAATATCCTCATCATTAATCGACTCGATCACGGGATGATAAAATTTCGAGATGGTATTCCTCCGCCTATTAGTAGCAATGATTTTTGTGAAAAAAGCGAGTGTTCTCATCACCGTCAATCAACCATCTCGTTCTACACTTTTGTCTCCAAATCAATTCTTCTTTAGCCACCAAATTGATCAATTCGACTTTGATATCAATCCGCCTCTTGAGATCAAGATCATCCGGTGTAGCCACTTCCTCTTTCTTATCAATCATGTCTATTTCATGTTGTAGGTTTAGATAATTCTCCTTCAAGTTGCCAAAGGTTGTCCGATTCCAATCCTTAAGCCAACGCTTGAGGTTCTTCACTTCATAATAAATCCATGGCCAAAGCCAACCACACATGGTATTAGTGTTCCACCAATTTTCCAAAATATCGTGGAAGGATGGATGAGATAACCAAACGTTCAAAAATCGAAAGGAGTGGGACCTCAAGATTCTTTGCCCAAGGATAGGCAAATTGGATAGTGATCAGAGCAGATTCTCTCAAGTCTTCCGACTTTAACAAACCCAAATTTACTAATCACAGAATTTGTAGATAGGAATCTATCAATGAGAGAGAAGGTGGGATGCACTCGCCATTAGTCCAAGTGTAATCGCCATTCGAAAGAACAATCTCATGGAGCTCACTTCATCAATGAATGTGTTGAATCTTCTCATGGATAGAGATTGTGTTCGAATGATGAAGGGATTTCTTTTCCCAAGACCATCCGATAACATTAAAATCTCCACCCAAGATCCAGTTGGGTGAGCAAATGTTTTGTAAGTCTTTGAACTCAGTCCAAAGTTGCTCTCTAACAGATGCTTGACAAGGTCCATAAAACACTGTGATCCAAAAATTGAATCCATCTGCGCAAGGGCAAAGAGAATGGATAAAGAGAATGAACCTTGGATTATCTCGCAATGCTTGAAGAATTGACTCCTTCCATATAATAACAATTCCACCGGAAGATCCATTAGCATCAATGATTTGCCCAAGATGTGTCTCTCGCCCCCAAATGCTCTTGATGAAATTTCTCGTCCATACTATCTTGTTTTGTTTCTGGATTAAGACCATTTGGATTATGGTTCTTAAAGAAATTTTTAATGAGAGCACGCTTTCTTCCACCATCCAAGGCCTCTCGACATTCCATGAGATGATAATCATTTAACACTATGGGACCCAATTCTCTTCGATAATGCTACTCGATGGTTTTGTTTTTGATTAGAATGCGAGTTCGAGTTTCTCGAGACCCTTAACTTTCTGCTTATAAGCTTTTGAAGTTTTTTGATTGTCGGGTATAGGCATGAGGCACATCTTCTTTTAGCCATCCAAGGGAATAATAAGGGAATAGGATAGATGTTATGGCCTCATCGTCATCCGATGCCTCATCAATGTCGACTTCAATCTCAACTTCATTCTCGGCCGAGGAGTGGCAGGTATTCACTTTCAACCATGGCATTGGGTGTTCAATGCATAATGGTGTTGGATAATCTCTGTCAATGCCGGATAGATCATTCCCTTCGTAAAGAAGTCCAACATTGATATCATGATCTAGAACCCGATTAGCTAAGTCCTTATGGTGGACATCCGCATGCATAAGAAGAATTACTGAGAGAGGAACATTCACCCGATTGTCCGAGAAAGATGATGGTGTGTTGGTGGAGTTTCTATTCCCAAGAATAAGGCATGTTTTCTTATTGTTAATGATCACGTGCTTTTTATTAGCAATAGGCTCAGAAAAAGTCACAATTGGACCAATCAAGTTAGTGGTGTTTGGTGGGGATTATCCGTTGGTTTTGGATAAGGAATTAGTTAGGTTCTTGGTTTTAGGAATAATGATGGGTACTTTGGGGTTGATCGATATAGAGTGCTCTGGTGGAGAAAGGTTATGCAATGAGCTGTTTATTGTGGGCCCATGTACAGTAGATTCATTAATTGGAGTGTGACAGATGGGTCTATCCCTGCTGCTGAGATGGATGGATGAAGAAGTCTTTCCCAATAAAGGTGGTTTGGGACTGTCAGGTTGTGTCAATTCAAATTGGAAAGCTTCACGATCAAGATCCGGCTCCTCTGTTCTATCCGGTAAAGCCTCCGAACAACTTTCAGGTGAGGATTCCGACTCCGGCTGTAGCAAGACTTGTTGCCTCGGCAGAATCGTGGGTAGCTTACCATGGAGATCGAGTTTGTAACCCGAATACAGAGCCTCTTTGTAGAATGGATCAATTTTAATAACCCATGGGGAATGGGGTAAATGATAGACTTCTGGAATGAAGCCATGTTTGTTTGGTTTGATCCTAATCAAAACTTCCATCATGTTCATCCTTGAGAGGGATTGTTTAGCGGTTTCTAAATAACCCCCGCAAAAATCACCGATTTCTTTGAAGAGCCTCTCTGACCAGAAATCAATCGGGGCGATTAATCGGTTTAATCCAACCCCCATAGCAAGGAACCCTTTGGATCCTTCATAAGGTTATCATGATTCCAAGGATAGAATTTGATTTTAAATTTTCCAACGAGATACCACCCACTAATGTGAGAAAGGATGGTCGCTTGTTCATCATCTTCCATGAAAGCGAGCTTTATCGAGAGACAGGGATCGATAGCGCAGCGACCCAACCACTTCTGTCGATAGAGTTGTATATATCGCCCATTTGTCATGAAAACACTCTCTTTGAATCAATATGGTGCGAGAGAAATCGGTGAATGCAACAGCCTCCATAGATCCACCCTCGAGTTAACTTAGCACCCTTCCGAGAGGCAAAACTCGTGAGGCGCTGGGGAGCAGGAACTTGGGCAGAGACTGAAGATTTGTTCCCTCTAGCTGGAGGTTTTGAAAGGTTTGGGTTTAAAATCCTTAATCCCGAGTGTGAGGTGGTGGGTGAATCTCTTAAAACATCCATAAATGAAGTTGAACTGCCTCTGCCTTCGGGTAAATTCTTTAATGAGGTAGATGAAGGGGTTGTATTAGAATTAAATGTTGTAAAGGCTCTGTTGAAATTCTTCCATCCATTCCTGTCAATACCAACTGGTATGATGATTCTATGATGACCGCCACTTTTTCCCAGCTTTGATAGCTCAACAACATGCCCTTTCTTGTTAGAGGTCTTCTCCAGCCAATATACATCTTCTCCAATACGGTACTGTTCAAAGAATTTGTGGTTGAGAGCACAGTTAACTAACTTCTCGAAATTCTTGATAAGCCATAGGTAGATATCCATATCGAAAGATAGTGAGAAACTTTTCCCAAAACATGATTCAGTGATTCTGAAGTGGCTGCGGAGGTCGGGATCCAGTTCTATGGTGAAGGTCTTCCTGTCAACTCTAATCATCTGCTTGTTGTAGACCATGGTGTCACCCCGTTTTGCTCAATTCTATGAAAAAGATTATGAAAAGGCGAACAGCGGGGTTACTCACATATCACAATGATTTAGGACTGAAATCTTGTTTGAGACGCACGATTGTCCATTTGACTTGCAAACTGAATCACACGACTCTCCTTGTATTATTTTCAGAAAGATCAAGGACAGATAAACAAGATGAAGCATCAAGAAGAGTGTGAAAGACAAGTTTTCCAAAACTTTTACCCTAGTAAAATTTAAAGTGAGATTTGATAAAGGAAGTGAAGAGTGGTTAACGGTGGTTGTTTACTACAAAAGACAAATGAGGGTTTTTTAGGAGTGGTACCACTCCTCATGTCCAAAAAAAACACACCCTACGTTACTTAAAACCTTATTGACCACTAAATCACTCCATAATGGTTTATTGGAGATTCTAAGCTCATGAAATCATATATAAAAAACATTTAACCAAAATGGCTATCAAACCGAAATAGTAATAAATCATCATGGAATGACCTAGTGGTCAAGAGAGTCTTAGAGAACTACGAGGGGATTGGTTCAATCTAGAAATTAATTTCATACGAGTTTGTTTGACATCCAAAGTAAACACAGGCGGTAGTGACATTATTCGAGGTGTGCGCAAGCTGAAATAGTAATAGTAATTAAAAAAAGAGGATAATGAAGTGGTAAATCTACATACCGTAATATGAGAATAATCCAACTTTGCAGCATTCGACTTCCTCGACTTGATCAAAGACGAACTCGCCTGCAGCATAAAAGATCTTGATGAAGTTACGACAAAAGGAAAGCGAAAACAAAATTCTCCCTTCCATAAACCTAGCACGAGAAATCTACGAACATTCACCAAATCACAACTTCAAATCCACTCCACATCCATCAAAATCCATTCTCACTCGAAACCTACACTATCTAGCAGTGAATATCCCGATCAACAACACTCCGAGCTCCAGATGAAACTCTCGCAACTTCTCCGATTAGTTATATTCAACAATTCAGATAAGAGAATCCATTTACCTCGACGAATCCGCCGCAACCGTGGATTGAATCGGCGGAAGCGAGTGATATTGAGTAGAATAAGATCGCGATGTAGATCGCAGCTGCTTTGAGCGCCATTGTTGGAGGGATACTGTAGAATGGAGAATTCGAGATCTGGTAACTGGGATGGAAAGAGGAAATGGAAGAAGAAGAAGAAAAGGGTTTATGGTTTTCGGAATTAATAATGCTTAGTCGAAAATGTGGTTAAGGTTATTTTATTTTAAGCTATTATGCAATTTTATGGGGGTATTTTTTAACTCAACATTTTTTTAATCGTAAACACCGATTTTCGGACTCGAACCTTTGTGAAGTTGGTGTTAATCTAGTTTGCAACCAAACAATCAAACCATTGTATATCTATTCGATTTTTTAACTAACATATGGTTGTGATTTTAGCTTTTTTTAAAAAAAATTATTTCCGATATCAATTTTTTGGTGTATATCATTTATGTAAAATATTATATTTATAGATAATTTAGGTTCATTTTTTATTTTTCAATTTTGATATTTTCACATCAAACATTAATTGAACTGATTAAGAACTATTAATGAATTAATTAAATTTATCACTTAGACTATTAATTAAAAACTTGATGAAATGTGGACATTTTTATCATTTTATAGGAGTAGCCTCATTTTAAAAAGGGTTATTTATGGTATTTTTTAATTTGTTGGTATACATCTAAAATCTTTTTTCTTTCTTTTTTATGAGATAGATTTCAACTCATCCTTTTACATCATTTCAATTTATTTATATTCTTTGTTGGGCACGTATAATTTGATGGGATTTTTCACGAATAAAAAGTAATTATATTGATACCAAAATTTTATAATTAAAAAATTAAATAAGTAAAAATTTATTGAGTTAAAATAAAAATTTAGAGTGACATTATATTCTATTTTAGCATTTCAACCATAAAATGATAGTTTTTGTTTAGTAAAATGATAGTTTTCAATAAGAAAAATTTATTGAAAATAATAAAAGTTTTAACTGTGTATTTTGTTATGCATTAAATATATTTATAAAAAAACGAATTCTCAAAATTGAAATAGAGATATATAACCAATTCCCTAAATTGTTATATAGAGGGCACAACTACTCGAACTCGTGACCATGGAATTAAAACCGATTAACACCAGACAAGATAACCAACTGCATCACTGATCCTCGATAAAATTATTATATTTTTTAGTTTAAGTTTTAATAGAGGGTTAAAAAAATGTTTTTCGCCCCTCAATTTTATTTTCAATAATTTATTTAATTTTGTTCACAAAAAAAAAATTTACATCCAAATGAGGTAAAGTTAGGACAATATCTTCCGACACATTAGTCGTGGGCACAAGTTAACCTCGACAATTGTATTAAAAAAAACGGAAAACTCATATCAAAATGGTTATCAAGACCTCATTTGATAATCATTTTATTTTTTAAATTTAAGTCTACCACAACTATTTTATCACTATATTTTTCTTACTTAGATATGTACACATGGCCTATGTATGTAGAAATCAAACAAAAAAAAAGTAGCTTTTAAAATCCTTTTTTGTTTTTTAAATTTGATTAGCATTCGCCTACTTTATTAAAGAAATATGGATACGTTGTAAAAAAGATGAAGCACATTGTAGAAATTTTGAATAAAAATATGCTTGAATTTCAAAAACCAAATGATTATCGAACGGAGCCTAAATATTTATAGAGCACAACTCTATTGAGATTGAACAACACTCCATCATCTACACAACTACATAAAAATACATCTGATTGTAGTCATGCATGGATTAGGACACTACTTTTTTTTAGTACAAATCGATTAGGACATTACTTTTTTTTAGTACATATCGAGGAAGGGGAAATAAATACTGGTTATCGGGATCGAACCTGTAACACTAGTGTTGAACAGATTTACAACTAAACAATCAAATCATTGCAATACTAATTGATTCGATAATCAAGGCACTACTCCATCAGTGATTGGACATTCTCCAATTTATATTCCACTAGCACAAAATTGACCAAATAATTATCTTTGTTGGCTAAGGAGGAGGTGCAAGTATTTTTGCTCTTCTCGTCTCACTAATCTATTTGTGCCTCCCTATTGTTGTATGCATACTTTTTTCTTCTATTTTTTCATATTTGTAATTGTTTAGGTTAGTTTGTGTGCACATTGATTAATGTCACGTAACATACAATATGATACTCTTCGACTATTGTCACATAATATACAACAAGACCCTACAATATTTTGATGTAAAAGAAACGTGTAGGAAACTAATATTCAGGCAAGTAGACTTCCATGTTTGTATGCAAACTTTTCATGCCTAGTAATGTGGTTGTTGATAAGTACCGAGTTCTTAGACCTCGAAATGTGGCTCTTACTTCCATGGATAGCAACAACAACATTTATGAGGTGTTTGAATGAGGCTTTGGATGATAAGTTATTTTGAGTAGTTAGAAATTGAAAAATGTAACAAAAAAAAATTTGAATAGTTGTTTTGATTAGGTATAAACAATAACTTGTTTAGATGTGAATTTAAAATAAGTAATTATTTTGAATAGTTAACAAATAATGGTTAAAATGAATTATTTATAATAATTAAATATGAGGGGTTATAAATGAAAAGTTATTTTGAATAGTTATAAATTAATTATTAGAAATGAGTAGTTCAAAAATTAGTTGTTTGGAGTAATTACAACTAAATTTGAATATAGTTTTGAAGAGCTGTTAGTAAATAATCATTTTAAATCCTCCCTTGGTAAAGTGTTTTTGGATTGTACTATCGATCAACATTATGTACTTTATGGTTCACATACGATGTACTTGCAAAACTTTCCACCTGTTGCAGTTCTTTAAAGGTGTGTTTGTAGCACCCGTTTGGTTATAATAGACGGAAGTTTATGATAAATGGTGAGTTATGATAAACAGTGGTTATTGTAAAATAGTGTTTGAGGGGCAAGTTATTATAACAAGATTTATGATAAACGATATTCGAGGAGTTGGTTATGTAACAAAAAATAATATGTATAATGTTTAGATAAACGAGCACGTAAATAGATAACATAGACATGCAAGGTTAGATAACCACCGTTGGAACAAACGTCGGTTGGGTTATTATAATCAATCCGGTCGTTTACATAGGCCTCAAACACACTGTAGCTCTTAAATTCATTTGGCATAAGTATAGGATTGATGTTTTTTAAAGCTCTCAAGTTAAATTGCTATAATCACCAATTTGTATATAGTAGATTTTAAAGCTATCATGATTTATAATTAAATAAATTAAAACACAATTAATCATCTACCAATAAAAAAGTTTAACTAACATGAAAAGAGAAATGAAAGTAAATAAATCAATATTGGTTCGGTTTGATTTTTATTGGTTTTTACGAATATAATCTAATTCGATCCAATAAATTTTGGTTTTCTCTAAATAAAAACCAATATATTCAATATTATATGAAAATTTTGAACTGATCCAAATAAATCGGTTTGGTTCGATTCGATTTTCATTATCGCCTTATTACATTGGATAATTGGGAATATACGAAAAACTTTTTGCACTGGTTAATTACTTTTCCAAATTAATAAATATGACCGGCATTTTCTCACCTATATTATATAGGTTAAGAACTTGTGGTTGTGAAATTAATGTCGACAACATTGATTTAAAATGGATACCATTCTTTTAAGTAATAAAATAACTTTTTAAAAATGACATTTTTGAAATTAGAATGTGAACCATTAAAGTATACATGGTCCGAGTTGGATTAGATTAAAGAAATTTTAGGATTAACTTAAAATTGTGGGTTGGTCAATTATCCAACCCGTTCAACCTAGTGGTTAACAATCTAACCTAACCCTACATTTTCGAGTTTGTTTGAGTTGGCTTGTCCAATGGTGTTAATCTCCTATTTCTTTTACAAAAAAAAAAAATCTATACATACTAGATAAATATATAAACAAATAAATAAAAGATGGACGATAGTTGAATCTAAATTATTATTTTATTTCACGCATGTTTATTTGTTAGTATGATAAAAATTTATCTTGTTAATTAATTTATGTTAAAATATCTACACATGCATATATATATATATATAAGTTGGATTGAACGAGCCCAACCCTAGAATTAATCCAACCTAACAAAAATTAGAAAATCACAATCCAACTCAACATAAAATAAAATTACAATCCACTTAAGCCCTTAGGGTGTATTTGGAGCACCTGTTTGGTTATGATAGACGGAAAATTATGATAAACGTTAAATTATTATAAACGTTGTTTGAGACGCAAGTTAATATAATAAAGATTATGATAAACGGTGTTTGAGGAACTGGTCATGTAATAAAAAGTAATATATGAAAGGTTTACATAAACGAGTACGTAGGTTGAGATAAAACGGGTACACAAGTTTAAGTAACCACCATTTATAATAAACGATAGGAAAAACATCGTTTGAATTATTATAAACAAATCGACCGTTTACATAAATGGGGCCGAACACACTCTTACAATTTAACTATCATGAAATGATAAGAGTGTTGAAGGTAATGAATTCAATCCACGATGATTACCTACCTACTTAGGAATTAGTTTTTTATAAATTTTGTTGACATTCAAATATCATAAGATCAGACGAAATGTCTCATGACATTAGTCGAGAGATGCTCGTAAACCGACTCGAACAGTCTATCAAAAGAGAAAAGAGAGAGAGAGAGAGAGAAAAAAACTCAGCCCTTCCAACACAATCATCGTAATTGGGCCCAGCCTTCGCAATGGAAAGACGAAATGTCTTCTATTCTAACAGAGAGAGAATTAAAAAACAGAAGAACAAAAATTCCAACGAAAACCCTTCTGTTTCGAACAAGAGGGCCACCGAATTCAGAAAGGGTTTTTCCAACTGCCAGATTTACTGTTTATGCAGAGAAATTCGCGGCGCCCCAAGAAATTTCAGGTACTTTTTGTAAATCTTCACTCGATGATTTAACTTTGATCTGTTTCATTGAATCAGTGTCCTGTGAGATCATGAATGATGGGTTTCACTTGTATTTTGATGGGTTGATGATTGTTCGATCGTAGCTTTCCAACTTGTAAATTGTGTGTGTTTTTTTATATACGTGAGTATCTGAGCCAGTTTACGTGAACCTTAGACGGTCTGACCCTACAACATTTTGATATCAATGAAAATCTCAAGAAATTATTTTTTAGGTAAGTGGCCACCATAAATGGATTTCATCACATCTTAGTTAGTTATGAACTTATGATACTTTTAACCACTAAGTTACTTCAAAATGGTTATCGTAGTTGAGAAGTTGTTTGTAGATTTTAGTTGATTTTTTCTTTTTGAAATTGGTAAATCGAAGTTTTTCTCCACTATATCCTGGTAACCATGTCCGTCCTTAGGTTAGACATCGGAAGACACCGAAGGAATAGAGACACATGGGGTATCTACAAATTAATGTTACTAGTGAGTATCGAACTTGGGACCTTGAGGGAACATACCTTCAAAGCCCAAGTCTTCGACCACCGTGCTAAGTTCAGAATTTCTGGTGTTTAGACAAGATGTGCCGTTTTTTTTTATAGTAATTATTGGATCAGTTTCTTGATTTACGTTATCCATAAACTTGTGAATGGTGTGTTTTTTTATATCCGTGAGTGTCTAGATTAGTTTTCACGCACCTAACTATTATTGCTGGACATACAACCCGATTCTACAATATTTTGATGCCAAGAAATTCGTAGAAAATTAGTTCCTAAATAAGTAGCCATCAAGATTGATATCCGTGAATTATGCATTTCTTGGTTCGAACAAACCATACAAGTTCAAAAACAACTGCTACCTACCTTCATATGCTTGTTGATGGCGCTGCATGAATTTCCAACTTCAGGATTGGATGAATGTTGTTAATGGAACAAAATTACAGATCTTCATCTAGTAAATTTGGACTTGCTATAAACTATGAAGTACCAAGGACTTATATTCTTCTCTTTGAATGCCTGCAGTGGAACTGTTTCTAGTTTGAATCTGAAGTTTCGAATCAATGGCAAGGATCAAGCCACAAACTTTGCTTCAACAAAGCAAAAAGAAGAAAGTGCCTTCGCGGATTAGTCTTACAACAATTGTCACATGTAGCTTGATTGTTGCTTTGTTACTTTTTTTCCTGCATACCACATACAGGCATTGGTCTCATAGGTTTGTAACAGGGCAATTATTTACCCGACTTCATATCTTCATGAAATTTATGAGAAATTTATGCCCCGTTTGATAATCATTTTGTTTTTAGTTTTTGGTTTTTGAAACTTAAGCCTACAAGTAAACAACTACCTTACGATATGTTTTACAGGTAAGCCTCGAACCTGGGACCTTGAAGG
This sequence comes from Sicyos edulis, assembly GCA_036507275.1. NCBI lineage: Eukaryota > Viridiplantae > Streptophyta > Magnoliopsida > Cucurbitales > Cucurbitaceae > Sicyos > Sicyos edulis. Next base: position 37,125,687 of record CM071854.1, on the reverse strand, counting down.
GAGCATACCTTCAATGCCCAAGTCTTCAACCATTGTGCCACCCTTTAGGGACACATTGTAGGAAAGATGGAGCATACTTTCTTAAGGAAAGATGGATACATTTTAGGAAAGATGTATACATCGTAGGAAAAGTAGAATACATTGTTAGGAAATTTAAGTAAAAATAAGCTTGACTTTAAAAAATCAAACGGTAATCAACGGGGCCTCGATACTTGTTACCTTATTGATTAAAATGCATAATATTGGTTGAGACTTGAATATAATTCAATATTTGTTTGTATGATAATTTTTTGGTTTGTTTCTATGGAATTGGAGCTATGTTGAAATATCGTCTACTGGCTTAACTTTTCTTCATTCCAATCCAGGTCAGAATTACAATCAGAGAATGAATTTTCAGGTTCCGAATCTGAGGTACATATAATTTTGATTCTTATTTTAGAATGAATTTGATGGTTCCTATTAATAACATTAGGTTATTTTTTCATCAAATCTGAAGAACTTGGCATTATTTCATGAGTTATACTTATATGTACTTTCAGAGTTTTGTTGTGTGTCCATTTTGTAATGGACTGATCTAATGAATCAGTCAAAACCAACCTCTTATCTCTAATAAATCATCATGAAATGGTTTAGTGGTGAAGACGGTCTTAAATAATTAAAAGGTGTAGGAATCTATGGTGACCACCTACCCTAGAATTAATTTTCTACATTTTCTTAATATTCAAATGTTGTAGGATCAAACAGTATGTCTCGTGACAAATGCGTAAGCCTCACGAATGTATAAAGAAAAACTACTTCTCTTCAAAAGCTGTCCCAACCCAAAACCCGAAAATTTCCCCCCTCTGCGACGGCACTGGAGGAGGGCCTTTGACATCCTCACTTCCGATGCCCCTTCCCTCACCTTTGCTGATCGTTCCCTAAGAAAATGTACGTTCTGACTCTGCTCATTGTTTGTTTTACAGACCGAAGCTATTCAGTTGGATGCAAAAAAAACAGATCTCCCTGGATATGCGGTAGGTTTTACTATTATCCTCTCCCCCACCCAGCCTTATGAATCTTAACTGCTATTTGAAAGGATATTTTTATCTTCTATTGCCATATGAACTCGTGATTTTTTTTTTTTGAAACAAGGGTTACAACACCCGTCCTTAGGCCAGGCACATATGAACTCGTGAATTGATAAATGATAATATTGGTCTTTGTTTTCTCGCTGTTAATAGGTTTTCAGTACTTCAAAGGGTACAATCGTTGTGGAACTTTTCAAAGAGAGTGCCCCTGAAGTCGTTGATGAATTTATTGATTTATGGTAAGCATCATAAATACCAAACATTCCATCCTCTTTACTTTAGAGGATCTGTATTTCATTTTGATTTCGTAGTGATTGGAGAAACAATGTCGAAGTTGAGTGTTTCAAAATTCAAGTTATGAGTTTAATATATGGTGACTACTTGCTATCCAATTCCTACTATTTTCTTGATATTCAAATGTTGTAGGTCAAAGTATGTTCTGTGAGAATAGTTGAGGTGTGCCTAAACTAGCCTGACACTCATTGATATTAAAAAAGAAAAGAAATAAACACCCCTCTGAGACACGAAGTTCATAAAGGGGTAGCATTTTACTCTTGCATGGCGTAGTTTGCACTCGAAACTATAATTTAATCATTTTCCATGTCTTTTCTTTTTCTAATTATATTACAATTTCCGACAAATGGAGCAAACCTCCAGGGGCATCATGTCAACCTAGTAACCAAGAGGTTACATGTTCGAAACTCGTGCCCTAAATTTTGAATTAAAAAAATAATTTTTATATTACAATTTCCCATGGGATTAAACATTCTCCTTTGAAACATTGGATTTTCAGTCAAAAGAATCGTTTTAGTGGAATGCTGTTTCACCATGTGATAAAACACTATGCAATTCAAGTGGGCAACAGCCAAGATCTTGGGGTCGCAGAAGATTGGATTCTGGGAGGAAAGCATCACAGTCAACCTGATGCAAGGTTTTTTTTTTTTTTTTTTTTTTATGATAGGAAACGAAAACTTTCATTGATGAATGGAAAGTATAACAGGGCAATTACAAGATAGTTACAAAAACATAGTTACAAAAAGCTTTGCCAATTACATAATAAGGAAGTTAGACCAAGGTTATTTCCTTTTACTTCACTGTTAATGGTTGGTTGATATTGTACAGTTTTCAATTTCAATTTCAATTTTATCTGATAGCATTTTTATGGTCAATCAGTTTAAAACACGACGCCTTTTTAGTCGGGACTCCGAGAGGGAAACCGAAGAACAAAGGATTTGAGATTTTTATTACTACTGCACCAATTCCAGATCTTAGCGAGAAGCTGATCATCTTTGGGCGAGTAGTCAAGGGAGAACACGTTGTACAGGTGATGATATCTTTGGCTTCTTTTGTACTTTGTGACATACTTCTTATATGTTTCCACTTCTAATTGTGTTTAGTGAGTGATAAATTTCACATTCAAATTTCAGACCTAACTGAACCTCTTCTGCTAGAACATTTCTTACATGACATCTCCTCACAGACCTTATAAATTCTCTTCTTGCAGTTTTTTATAGGTTGAATCGTGTTAAATCCGATCAACCAAAAAACTTAAGCTTTTGGATTGATGTAAATTTCATTTCATCAACCTATTCAATTTTTATAGGCTTGAAAATTTTGAGACTTGCCCTCAAGTAAAAATCAATATTAATTGGGGATGAAATAACTCGACATGGGCTTGAACTCAAGACCTTCTACTCTAATACCATGCTGAATCTTGTTCAATTGCCCATCAATCCATAATCTTAAGCGGGCGAGTTAGGGTAAATTTAATTATATCAACCAATACAACTCTTCACTTATGGGCTTGAAAAATTAATTGGAGATGAAACGACTCGACTAGAGTTTAAACTCAAGATCTCCTTCTTTGATACCATGTTGATTCATGTTTAATCATTAATCAAGCCATAAGCTTGAGCGTGTTGGTTGAGATAAATTTAATTATCTCATCTAGCACAATTCCTCACTAGTGGGCTTGAAAGTTTTGAAAATGTCCATCAAGTGGAAATCAATATAATTAGGGATGCAACGACTCAACATGAATTTTAACTCAGGACCTCCTACTCTAATATCATGTTGAATCATCTTTAAGGATCGATCAACTCATAAACTTAAATGGGTAGGTTAGAGTAAATTTAATTATATCAACTGACAGATGCATCCAATTAACTGTTAAATATTACTGCAATATCGTCCGTTGACCTTCATTGAATTATATTGATGTTCACGGCGCATTTGATTTCTCAGGAGATCGAAGAGGTGGACACCGACGAGCATTATCGACCCAAATCTACGATTAAAATAAACGACATATCGCTGAGAATGAAAATATGAAAGGCTACGTTGTACATTGGAGAGCATTTGACATCTTTGGCTCCTTCCTTTCAAGTAACTGTTTCCCTTTTCTCCTAACTGGCATGGATAGTTTTTCAGATGAGATATGACTTGGAATTTTCATTCAAGTGTTGGTCCATGTTTATGTGGTTTTTGCCTTTAGTGGCTGGCCTGGGAGAAAGAAAAGCTCATCAAATTCCTTTTTCTTTGTGTAATATGCTTTATTTGGGACTTGATAAGATAATGTTATACAACAGGCTATTAGATTTTTAGTGATTACTGGAATTAAATTAGGGAGATTTTTTTTCACTTCTCTGTGGTGGGCATTAATACAACACTTTGGTGAATGGATATCAACTGATATATATTGATATTCCAAAACCTTTTATTTTCATTATTGGAATTTATTATGAATGATGTCCATTATAAATGGACTTGAATTTATGGTAGACTTTCAGAAAAAGATTATTTTACCTGTAAGATGTTTTAGTGAGATTAGATATGGGACTTTTGAAGATTTTGTCTCATGACTAATGAATATTAAAGGGTGCAGGAGAACTAAGAGGTGATGCGTTCAATTCGTGGTGGTTACTTAACTAAAAATTAATTTTTTATAGATTTTCTAGACATCCAAATATTGTAGGATCATGCGGTTTTTCCTGTAACAATAGTTAAGGTGCAGTTGGCCTAGCCAAAACATTTGACAATGTTGAGCAAATTGTTGGTAAGACTTTCGTAAGGATATTAACCTCTTGAAAAATACAAGACAAACCTTTAAATATGAACCCTAAAGTCGATTCCTCGAGTATTCTAATTGAAGACCTAAATTTTGTCAATACATTGATAACGTCCATTCACCCTTCTCACTCTATTTATAATTATCGTGTAAATCAATTCTTTAACTTTTTTTTGAACATTTAGAGATTAAAATTCGGCATTTGAAATTTTATGCTAAAAAATAAAACAAACTTTAAAATTTAAAAATTAAAATTAGGCATTCGAAAGTATAGATATCAAACTTGATTGATTTCTTAATATTTAATCAGTTGAGTCATACTCATTTTTATTGAAATCTGAAAAAAGGAGACACATTGGAGCATTATATTTATGTCCTGACTAATCAGGTGTTACCTTGGTTCACAACTTTGTAAAATTTGACATCTTTTTATCTTGAGATTTTGAAAACTAAAATTCTTTTTTTTTAACTAAAATAAACTTCATTTTTTAAATAAAAATAAAAATAATTATTAACAAAATTAAAAAGTTGCTGAAAACTTTGACATTTTCTTGTATTTACAGACAAACGTTAGGATACATTAGTAAATCCCACATGAATGTGTTGTATTTTAATGACAATGAGAATAAATCTAACAAATCTTAGGCACTTGTCATATTCCTTCACATGCTTTGTTTATATGTTTTGAAATTTAGTACCTATTGTTTTCTCAAAGCATAGTTCAAACATATGTTAAGTTGAATTTAAACTGTTATAAATTAACTTAAGTAGTCTACATAAACTTTATAAATTATTAAACGTTTATAGAGAAATAACTTAATCTATAATAGTTACATATTTATGAGTTAACTATGAATTTTTTGACAATTAATGTAATATCGCAATATACTTGTTTTATGAAATTAGTTGAAGGAAAAAAAAAGTTTATGAATACAAAAACGAATGTTAGTTTGAACTCAAAAGAAAACTAAATTCGTGAACCAATGGAATATATCAACATCATCTATGTATGTCGATAGATTAAGAGGTCCATTTTTTGTATGTGATGAAACTACTCTATCACTGATTGAATTTTATTTGTTATAGAACCTAATTTGGATTCCTAATACAAATGAATTAATTTTAATTTTGTGATAGAAATAGTTTGCCTTCTTCATTTTAGATGCAAAATCCAAAAATAAAAAAAACTTTTTTAATCCATAAATTTACCATCTAATTTCAATTTGGTTGGTACATTTTAAAATGGAACATTTTTATTAATGCTTACTTTTAGTTTTTGTATGTATTTTGAATTTAATTTTATACTTATCCTTTTAAGAATTAAATTGGTATTCATAAAATGTAACTATTAAAAATATTAAATTTTAAAACATGAATACTAAATTAAAACAAAAAAAAATGTTAGCCAATAGGGGTATACAAGAGAACCGGCAATTCGAACTACCCGAATTACCAACTTGAAATACAAGGGTCAGGTTGGATTGAATTTATTCTCAGTTTGAATTGGGTTGGAATATAGCGAAACCGGGTAATATGGGTTGGGTTGTGGGTTGACAAAAAAAATCCAAATGAAATGTTTCTCTATATTTGGTTGATTTAAATGTGGTTTTTTCTTGCTTATGTGTATACTTTTTGTTTTTTTGTAATGTTTTATTTTTCTTTTGAAAAATTTTCAAATGTTTTTTTTTAAATCCATAATAGTTTGTGAAATTGTAAATTAGTATATAAAAATATATTTAATAAAAAAAACACAATTCAATAACTCAAACCAAAATATAAGAGTTGGTTGAGTTACTCTAATATAAAGGATTGGATGGGTCGGTGAATTAGTCCATCCACGTACGTTTGGATTGGTTCGAACCCAACCGGGATCACCATGTACACCCCCATTAGCCAACGCTTCATAATTACAAAAAGTGGATATTCGTTTTAAAAAAAAATAGTATGTAAAAATGAAACCACTGGCTCTTCTTCGTCCTTCCTCCATCTCTTCAGCTCCTCTCCATTTCTCCTCCAAATCCCACCTTCGAAATCGCCCCTTTAACCTCTCCTGTTCCGCTCTTCAATCCGAATCGGTAAGATTTTGAACCGTTTTGGAATTCAATCGCCATGTAATTGCTTCATCTGAACTCTGCATCATCTTCATCTTCATTGTATTTGAATCTGCAGATAAAGGATGCAATATCTTCAAAGCCCGATTACAAGCCTGGAATTCTCGACGATTTCTTCCTCCGCCTCTTCCGAAGCAAAATGGTTCAGGTTTGTGGTGTGTTAAATAACAAACAAACCAAGCAACTCGGACTACCCAACCCAAACCAGTCGAGTTGGATTGCTTTATGATTTTTTAATTTTTGTTGAGTGAGTTAATTAGAATAATATATAAGTGTATAGGACGAGAGAAATTAATTAATAAGATAGTCGTTGCGGGATAAATAATGTTCACTAATAAAATAGGTTTCAAGTATGATATCATTCATTTGTTTATTTACATTTTTTTAGAGAGGAAAGAAGAGATTAACCCAATCTAACTTGAAAATATTGGGTTGGTCTTAGACTCTAGTCTAATAAATAGAGTTAGTTTGACTAACCCGAAACACTTTGGGTGTGTTCGGAGCACCGGCTTGGTTATGATAGACGGAAGGAAGGTTATAATAATTAGTGAGTTATTATAAATGGTGTATGAGGAGCAACTTATTATAACAAGGATTATGATAAATGGTGTTTGAGAGACTGTTTATATAACAAAAAGTAATATATGTAAGGTTTAGATAAACGGGCACGCAGGTTTAGGTAACCACGGGCAAACATCGGTCGAGTTATTATAACCAATTCACATAAATGGGGGCCCAAACACAAAGGTTGTCCTAAAAATTATTCAACTCAATCCAACTCGAACCATGTACCCTAGTTCAGGTTGTTTGATTTCAGAGTTTTCTTTCATGGTATCGCCAATTGGGTTGGTGAGAAAAGAATTAGTTGAAGTTGTTTCTTTAATTAGTGATTTGAATGCAGGAAGTGGGTTGGGATTCAGAGAAACCTGGATATGATGGACTGATTGAAGTTGCTAACAGGCTCACGATGAAGGGCAAGACCAATTCTGATACTGTAGAAGCGTCGGTATTTCTTTTTAAGATAGATTTGTAGTTTACAGAACATCTCATTCTTTTGTACTTTTTTGCAGTTTTGAAAAAGGCAGGAACCTTCTGTTTTTAATATCTAAATCTAACCAATCTTAGATAATATCTTAATATATTTATTCCTAACACGACCGGGAACATCATGGTTATATGAGTAATGGGAAACATCTTTATCTATATGAGTTAATTTGGATGATGACGAAAAACAAAGTCACAAGAACTTATGCTCAAAGTTGACAATATCATATCAACAATGTAGAGATAGGTGGATATCTGTTGTCCCTAACAAGTGGTAACATAACCATGTTCTTAACTTAGCAATGTGAGTGAACGCTTCCAATAGAACGAGACAAGTCTCTTATGGCTTGGGTGTACTTTGTTGGAAGAGAGGATCTCCCATTATTGAATAAAGGAGGCAAGTCTCAAAAGGGTTGGATGTACTTTGTTTTGGGGGAGGTTAAAAGGCGTGCCTAGGCGTGCTTGGGCTCAAGTCTCACCTCTAGTGCCTTATGGTGCCTTACGTGAAAGCTCTGGGCGCCAAAAGGCGCGCGCCTTGTGGGATTTTTTATTTCCTTTGCGCTTTTTGTGTTTTAGATCCCCATATTAGGTCATTCAAAACGCGTGAAGGTTGATAGTTGAATATTATTATGTTTTATATATTATTCTTAGTTAAAACTTCATTTATATCATGAAAAGTGTTTTTATTGTGTATACACACATATATATAAATTTTTTTTGTATTTTTTTATATAATGCGCCTTAAGTAAAAAAGTACTCGCCTTTTGGTGTGCGAATGTTTTAAAAATCGAAAGAGACGTACGCCTCGAGGCGAGGCGGAACTAAAAAGCCTTAAGGCTTACGCCTTGAGAGTAAGAAATGAGGCTTACGCCTCTTGGAACAAACGCGTATGCCTTGGAGCTACCGCCTCAGAGGCTTAAAGGCGTAAGCCTAAATTTTTCAACATGTGGGGCGACGATTTGATTTTGACATTTTGTAAAAGAAAAAAAGCTTCAAAAAATACACAAACCTGAAACCTTTGATAAGCTTTGACGACAAAACATTGGAGAAGAAGAAAGAAAGTGATAGAACCAGAGAAAGAAGAATGTGAAAGAAAAAGAGGGAGGAAGCAGAACAGTCATGCAATGAAAAAGTTGAGTTAAAGAAAAAATAATATAAAAGGAAAAAAATGTAAAATGAAAAGACATATACATAGAAAACTAAAAAAATGTACTAATATATTATTTAAATTAAACTTTGACTGACATACACATGGGTCAAGACAATTAACTTTTGATATTCTTTAAATTTATCGTTTTTTTTTGTTTTAAATTTGTTTTTTATTAAATGTTCAAATGGTTTACTATTATGGTCTAAATTTTAACATTTTTACTATTTACCATATTATTATTATTTGATATTTTTAACTTTTTTTATTATTAAATAAGATATTATTATTATAACATGAGTTTTTCCTTTTTACGGTTTCTTTTTATGTTTTATTATCACTATTATTATCTAAATAATCCAATTACTATATTTCTTATAATTGTTTTTTGCTTATTATTGGATAAGATATATTTATTTATTGTTATGAATGCTATCATATCTTAGAATAACCATTTACTATTTTTTTTGTATATATTTGTTTACTATAATCTATTTTACATTTTTTATAAGGACATTTATATTGATATTCAGTTTATTTTTTATTTTTATTTTTATTTTTTTAGTTTTAAGAAGTATTAAATGGTTATAAATACAAAATGTTTTATGATTTATGATTTAAATATGTATTTTTTTAATAAAAAATGAGGTTTATGCCTCATACCGCCTCAAGCCTTTTAAAACATTGGGTGTGTACGCCTCAAGCTCCAGAGGGCCATTGTACCTTAGTACGCCTTATGCTTTTTAAAACACTGGGGAGGATTGTTGGTATTGAGACCAAAGTCCCACATTATTAAGATAAGCGGAAGATCATGGGTATATCATGTAAGGGTAAAGGATAACATCTTCATTTATATGAAGTATTTTGAGTAATGACAAAATACAAAGTCATGAAGGCTTATGTAAAAGTGTCCAATATCATATCAATCAATGTGTAGATATGTGGATATTCATCATCCCTAACATCTTTAAACTTTCAATTGTACTTGAAATGGTGATAGACATGTTAGAATTCGTAGATTTCATTATGAAAATTTGGTTATTGTTGCAGGTTCGAATTTTAACAGCTTTATTTCCTCCTCTTTTGTTGGAACTTTATCAAATGCTGGTATCACCTATAGCTGGTGGCAAAGTGGCTGCAATCATGGTTGGTGAGTTGAGGCTTCAATCTTTATCTGCATCTATAATTTGGATCTTATTCTTTTTTATTTGGGAATCAATTACTTTTCATTTGTTTGACTTTGATCTATCTGGTTTAAGATTTTGAAGATTAGTTGAACTGTTCTGCTCTTTTTTCCTGTGTTGAAAGCAAGGGTGACTGCTCTGACTTGTCAATGGCTCATGGGAACTTGTACCGTAAATTCGATCGAATTACCTGATGGCTCGTCTTGTCAAAGTGGGGTATGAATATTGATTACCATGTTAATGAATTTCAATTCATAAAGTGGGAGTTGTTGGTGTTTTGGAATTTTTAAATATCAATCGAATCGAATAGTCAAACGATAGGAGTTGTACCTTTTTCATTCATCAATGAAGGTTTTCTATTCCTCCCCTCAAACAAAGACCATAAGTATAGTTATTAGATTGAACTGAACTTACTGATGGGTTGGAGTAGATTTAATTATATCAACCAACACTCTCCCTCACTTGTGGACTTAGAAATTTGAGAAATGCCCTACAAGTGGAATTCAATTTTTGTCAAGTATGAAATTATTCGGGCTCAAAGTCAAGACTTCCTGCTCTTATACCATATTGAATATGCTAAGTTTTTGGGTTGATCAGTGATTTAATATAATTCAACACTAGAAAAAAAATCGAAGAGTCAAACCTTGTTTTTCATTTTAGTGTGTATTGATGTAGGTTTTCGTTGGAAAATGTAAGTACTTAGAAAAATGTAATTTGAATTATGTTAAACTTTTGGGTTGATTGGTGATTTAACCTAATTCAACACTGTAAAAAAATCAAACAATTAGAGGTTGTTTTTCATTTTAGTATTATTGATGTAGGTCTTCATTGAAAAATAGTACTTAGAAAAAAATAATTTAAATTATGTTAAGTTTTTGGGTTGATGGGTGATTTAACATAATTCAACACTAAAAAAGAAAAAAAATCAATCGAATAGTCAAACCTTGTTTTTCATTTTAGTGTTATTGATGCAGGTCTTCGTTGAAAAATGTAAGTACTTAGAAGAAAGTAAATGCATAGGAATTTGTATCAACACCTGCAAGCTTCCAACTCAGGTTTTTATCTTGAAATTTATATACTTCTTTCTTGGCATTGCTCTTTATTTGGGAGCATTTTGCTTGCTTCAGTGTATTTATTTGGCTTGTCTTATACCAACTTGAATTGACTGTACTGTAGAGTTTCTTTAAGGATCAGATGGGAATTCCTCTATTAATGGAGCCAAATTTCAATGACTATAGTTGTCAGGTAATTTTTTCTCTTAGCTCAACATTTCTATACTGGGGATTTTACAGGTATAACAAAAAAGAGCTTAGTATTTCTATTTATAGCACAAAATCAAAATTAATTCATTTATAGCAGAAAATTTAAATTAAGTTCTATCACTGGATGAGTTCTATTAGTGATAGAATTCAACCAATGATAGTTTTATTCTATCACTGCTTGAGTTTTCTAGTGATAGAAATCCAAATTGAGTTCTATCACTAGTTGAGTGATAGAAATTAATGTGTTATAGATGAATTATTTTAAAAATTATGCTACAAATATAATACAAGAGGTAAAATGTGCTGCTCATGACAAATTCTCTTCTATGCTACTATTGGATAACATTGTGGGTAGAAAGTATAAATCCTATTGCATGATATGTATTGTGATTAGATTAAACTGAAATTACTGAAGGAGTAATACTTGGGTACTTACCGATAAGGATCCAAGTTCTTTTTACCCATATTTATAGCCACAAATTTAAACCATTGTTTTCTTAAGCCCAAAAGAAAAGAAAAGAAAAGGTTTGTGGCCATAAATGCGGGTAAGAGAGGTTTGGGTCCTTATCGGTAAGGACTCAAGTATTACTCTTACCGAATATAGTGTGGATTCTCATATAAGCTCAATAAACACTGATGTAGTTTTATGATTTTTTTTTTCTTTTTTTAAGTTCAGTTCTATGGCGATCTCAAATAAATTCGTACTTCGTTTGAAAATGCTTTTGAGATGTCAAGAAAAGCAGAGCTCTAGTGACTTCTTGTCTTATATAACCTAATAACTATGAGGTTACATGTTCGAGTCCCATTGTTGATTAAAAAATTCATAGATATGGCCGGGCTTGTTAGTTTGGAATTTATCCATAGTGTTTGCTCCTAATATTTTGCCACTGTTTCGATCGACACTGTTACACTTCCACTGATGAATGAAAATGTTTTTATTTCTTATATATAAAAAAATATAGCAGCACTTTAAATGAGTCTAATAATCTTTAATTTCCATTTTTTTTCTTGTGGGGCAATTGAATTATCAGTTCAAATTTGGCGTTCTTCCTCCTCTGCCTGAAGAAGACAGCACACTCAAAGAGCCTTGCTTGGACATATGTCCTAATGCCACAAGAAGAAGAGAAGTTTCAGCTAAGATGAGTGCAACACAGTGTCCTAAAGCATAGACCGGCTGGCCTTCGACGAGCTCGGGACCGTGCTGAAGAGAAGAGCCCGGGACTGCAAACCGATTGCCTTCGACATCTCTGAATTGGGTTGTGGCAAAGCTAGTTTGAGACTTTGTGTTTTGCTACTGCTGAATTCTCACAGAAGTCTCCTGATTGAACCAAGAATCTGTTAGGGCTATATGTTTATACTTTTTGCATTGTGATTCATACAAGGTTATGGGGTATATAGCTATATGATTGATTTCACTCCATACTTTTTTCTTGTGATTTATTCACATTTATATGCTAAGCTCTAATAGAAGAGTAGTTAAAGAATTCAAACCATATATTAGGTTATTTGACTCAGGAATGGAGTATATAGAGTCCATATAGTATATGAGTTTAGTGTTGATATGATTCTAGCTCATTTAGTTAAGATATTAAAAAGTTGTAAGTTTAATTTATGACGACCACTTACTTGAGAATTCGAGGAAATAATCAAGTTAGGTGCATGTTGGCTCTTGATGAAGATGCTAGAAATTTGAATTTTCCACCCATGTTGAAAATATACAATTTATTTATTTGAAGTATATATTTACTAAATTTGACATAAATCCAAGCTTCTAAAACTAATGTGTTTTGACTTTTCCTTTTCTCACAATATATTATTCTCTTCATACTGTTGGTGTCACTTTGCTCTATTTGTTTTAAATTTTGATTGTTTTTTTTTTTACAATTTAGCTACATTTATCTTTTTTTCTTTGTTAAAAAAAACCAAGCTAAAGTTCAGTTATTTAAATTTTGTTTTGTTTTTCAACTCAAATATTTTCTTTAATAAAACATGCCACGCATATAAATTTATTATAAGTCAATTTCAACATAAATCAACGAAAAAAGTCAAAAGGCAAAACATTAAATTAATTCTTTAAAATGATAAATTATAAACTAATAGAGATAATAAAAAATAGGGGTATTTTTAGGAGTTGACCAAATTGGAAAAATATTTAGGAAAAAAAAAAATAATAATCACAATCATACCATATACAAATTATACGGTATAATTAATATATAGTATTGTATTAATATACAATGTTGTACTAATAATAAATAATATTGTATTAATAATATATAATAATGTATTAATACTATAAATTATACCGTATCATTAATATTAATTATACTGTATATTTGAATGTGGATGCAAAAAAAAAATTAAAATTTGCTTAGATTTGTAATTATTTTGTGAAATTGAACTATTCAATATAATTTTCCTGAAAAATAAATATATCATCAATAACATTTTTATAAAAAAATTATATGTATGACAGAAAATCATGTTAATCTGGACAAAATGATTAAAATGTTGATAGTATTCAATCAATTCGCTCATAAATTTAATTAGTTAGGCGAATGCCTTGTTTGTTATCATTTAGGGACAAAATTGAAAGAAAAAAAAACTCCGTTTAAATCTATGGAGCAATTTTCCGTTATTATATATATATATATATACTGAGAAAACGACAAAGAATTTAAGAGAAATGTTTAAGATAAAACGACCAAAAAATGCAATTAATGAAATAAAAATAAAAATGAAACGACAAAAAATCCTCCAATAAACAACCTATCTTGTTTCAAAAAAAAAAAAAAACAACCCTATCTAATTCTTGGAACCTATCAGAAGGGCCACATTTATAACTGTCATTTCCGTAAAACCTAAGGGGTAGCTTGTTTGACGTTTTGTTTTTGCTCGGATTTAAGTTTATGATTTATTAATTATTCCTTGAAAATCTATATTCGTATGAATTTTTGTCTTTATCATTCGAAAATAATTCTCATATTTAACCACTTATTTTTAATCATTTATTTTAAATCAATCAAAATAATTTATTTTTAACCACTAATTTTTAATCATTTATTTTTTAACTACTAAAAATAACTACTCATTTTAAATCTACATCCAAACAAGATTTTGACTATAACTCCTCTACACAAAAACTACATCCAAATAAGATTTTGGCGCAACCCTCAATTTTTAACTACTCAATATAACTCTTAAACCTAAAAACTATATAAATATGTCAAACAAACACCCCCTAAATCTCGAGGGGGTATTTCCGTCATTCAACACCCACACGTGTAACGAATCAGAAACGTTCATTGACGCTAAACTACGCCGGACACGGCGCACGATAACTAAAATGCGCACATACTTGCAGAGAAGAAAGAAAGGGGGGAGAAGAGAAAGATGGGTCAGGGCGAGTTGGCTCAGTGAGTCGGTGACCGCATTTGACAATGAGGGCAGAACCCCAAAAAAAAAAAAAAAAAATCACAGAATTAGCCCAAAAAAAAAAAAAAAAATGGTGAACAAAAAAACCACACCCTCTTTCCCATTATTTTGCCTCTAACCCTACTTCCCGTTCTTCTTATTCTTCTTCTTCAATCGATTCTTCCTTATCTCCTTTTGTTCTTTCTCGACTTTTTTTTTCCATCTGGGTATCTCCAGTTTCGGTTCTGGCTTTGTGGGTTGGTTGATTTTTGTTCTTCAGGTAATGGGGTTGGTTTCTTTTTGGTGTTTATTGGGTTTTGGTTTGTGGGGTTGTTGATTTTTGCCCCTTTTGAGGGTTTGTGTTTGTGGGTTTTTTTTGGTTTTGATTCTATTGGAGGAATGATGCATGTTTGGGGGTTGTGTTTTTGGCTTGTGATTTGGTGGTGTTATGAATGTATTGTTTGTCTGAGGTTTTGTTTGATTTGTTATTGATTAGGCTGCAATTAATCAGTGGATTGTGTTTTGTGTTCTTTTTCCCCTGTTTTGATTTGTTGAATTGTTGCTCTTGTTTGGTGCTTTTCTTGTTCTTATTGTGGAGTTTTGATGTCTGTTAATGTAGTGATTTTCTCTTGAGTTCAAGTGTTTGTATATGTATTTTTTTTCTTCTTCTGAATCGTGTTTTGTGAACCATCTCGAAGTGGTCTAGTGGTTAAGAAACTAGTTTAGTAACTAAAAGTGATGAGGCAACGGGTTTTCATGATATTAAAATATTATAGAGTCAGACGGTAAGATCCATTACACTCATAGATATCAAAAGAAAAAAAGAATTGTGTTTTGCCAATGAGGGTAGCAGGACGACAGCATCAGTGTACACCCAACGACCGAGTGGTCGTTGTAATCTCAAAAAAAAAAAAGAATTGTGTTTTGTGAATGGCTGTGGATTTATTCTGTTTGTAGTTAATGACTTTAAGTAATTGTGGGTGGTTATTGTTCTTTACAAGTCTTCCTTCTTAAAGTACTGTTTTTTTTTGGGTACTTTTCAGGAGTGCTGAAATGACCTGCTATTGTTATCGTGTGGCTTTTTAAGACTTAGTGTTGTGTAGTCTTACTGCCATTTGAGGAATATTAGTGTAATGGAAGAGTTTGGGACTTCGGCGATTTATGGAAACTCTACTATGAGGAGGAAAAGGAGTCGAACTTCTCGTAGACCTCGACTCGAGTCACAGCAATTTGCTGAAGGTCTAGATCCTTCACCTTCATCCTCAACGCCACCTTCTGATGATGGAGTCAAGCTCTCCAGTGATGAAAATGGTGGCGGTAATGGTACTTTTAAGAGAAAAGAATTAAGCCTAAATCAATGGATATCTAGAGGCTCATCTGCTAGTGGGGTTGAAAGTGAACATTTTCTTAAAAAAAGCAAAAATGATGGAAGTTATAATTCGTATTATCATAGTGAACCAGGACGGAGTGCTAATGATAATAAACGCAGCAGTGAAGGTGTCCTTGCTCCTGCAAATTGGAGAACCACGAGCAAGGCATCGGATGGTGTTGAATCGGAGTCGAGCAGCATCGATCCGTATGGTAGGTATGGTGGTGAAAGTTCAAGTTCTGGACAGAAAGGACTTTATGTCGAAAGATTAGGAAGTGATAACATGGTTAAGAAGGTTAAGCTTAGGGTTGGTGGAGCCAATCGCTCTATTCAAGCCACTTTCCCTCCCAATGGCTCATCTAAAGGCAGTTCTTCAAAGAATGCTCAACCTTTAGATATTCATAGGCAGCAACACAAGAATAATTTTCAGGTACTCGACTTGGTTTCGCTTGTCGGTGTACCATTATTACCCTTGCTATTTGTCTGCTTCCATTTAATTTTTCTCTTCATGGTCATGAGAGGTTTATGTGATTGATCTGAAGTAATCAAGTATTGAAGTAATGCTAATTGTGGAGTTTATGACTAATTTCCTTTATCGAGTAATAATCATGTAGCATGAGAATTTTTCATTGCTTTGTTTGAAACTGATATATTATGCTCTCTAATGTGTTTCCAAAACCAGGAAAACTGTAATGGAAATCATTCCACGTCTGAAAGAAAGGGCGGATTGCATGGAATTCAATGGAGAGACTTCTCAAGAGGCGGTTTCGGTCTCGAAAAGGAGAAGTCTTTGGCAGGGAAGATATCTGGGAGAAATTCTGCTGGAAAGCGTGGAACAGAGTCACTTCGGAAGAGTAAAAGAGCCACAAAGAAGCGTGTTCTTGATGGGGATTTTGACGATGATGACGTAGATGATGAGATACGATATCTGGAGAAGCTCAAAACTTCAAGGAGTTCTGTTGTTTACCGTGAGGATAGGGATGGACCGAGCAAGAAGCAGCGGAAACTTTCTAGCATTTCTAACATGGAGAATTATGGTGCATTGAAGCATGACAAAGATGGGAAGAACTCTAGATCAGATACAGGGTTGGATGACAAAGATTACGAGGAATGTGAAGGATCGGCATCTGATGGCGGTGTTGAAGCTAATGATAAGAAGCAGAGGAAGGAATCCATTGATGCATTGATGGATGGTAAGCGAGAGACGACTCTCACCACGCGCCAAAGAGCTCTTCAGTCTAGCAAAGATGCATCATCTCGAGGTGCTACTGTAATCGAATTCCCTAATGGATTACCACCTGCTCCACCCAGAAGTAAGCAACTTCTATGAATTGGCATTTCCATTAATGTCGGCTTTTCATTTACTCTGCCTGTAAAGTTTATCATTACCAAGTTTTCATTTTGTTTGTTCAATGTTCATAGAGAAAAAAGAGAAGCTCACTGATGTGGAACAACAACTTAAGAAGGCGGAAAATATGCAAAGACGAAAAATGCAACTTGAGAAGGCTGCTAGGGAATCTGTGGTTTGTTCTCTTCGCCGTATTATTTACATTATTATTAATTCGTATACGCATACACCATTCCTGATTGGACCCAAGCCTGTTTTAAACGAATCTTGTAGGACGAGGCAATCAGAAAGATTCGCGGTCAAGATTCGAGCCGAAAGAAGCGGGAAGATAAAATTAAGAAACGCCAGGAAGAATTAGCTCAGGTACAACATAAAGGGTCAATCTTGTTTAACTTTTTTTGTTCTTAGTGTTAGTGTTATAAGACCATCAGTGTAATTCTGTTCCCTAAATTCTTCACAGGAGAAGGCTGCAAATGCTCAAAGGCTCTTATCAAACACCATCAGATGGGTCATGGGTCCTTCCGGTACCGTGGTGACCTTCCCAAACGATATGGAACTTCCAAGCATTTTCGACTCTCGACTCTGCAGGTTTTTATCTTATTCATGCTTTTCGACTTGTCTCGAATCACATTATTCGTTTTTGTCTGAAAATCCTTGTACAATGTTTATTTCAGCTATCCACCTCGGCGGGAAAACTGTGCAGGCCCATCGTGTTCAAATCCATACAAGTATCGGGATTCGAAGTCGAACCTCCCTCTTTGCAGTCTCATGTGTTACAGAGCAGTTAAAGAGCAGTTGACAGAAACTACCTGCTAGCTTTTAGCTCTGTTTGCAATTTTGTTCATTAATTTCTCTGCTCATTAAAACACACATAGATAGATAGATGTATGCTTGCAGAGACGATGATGGAAGAAATGTTTTTGAATCTGTTCTAAGTGCTCAAAGCCATTTGTTATGATGGTACCCCATTTTTAAGTACATAGAGAGCTTCTTTTTTTTCCCCTTTGAAAATTTGGCAGATGGAAAGAACTGAAGTGTATAGACTCTGTCAATTTTAAAACAGTGAAAGTAGAACAAATGGTAGAGAATTTAATGATGCCTAAATTGATGTTGTTTAGTAATACATTTAATGATTAATTAGCTTCTCTACTTTTTTTTTTTTATATCTATCATTGTCCGAGCCAATTTGTACACACCTCACGACTAATATCACTTGACATACCCTTTGATCCTACAATATTTGGATGTTAAGGAAACTCGTAGGAAATTAATTCCTAAGTAGATGACTATCATGGATTGAATACATTACCTCTTAGGGTGCGTTTGGGGCACCGGTTTGGTTATTATAGACGGAAGGTTATGATAAACGGTGGGTTATGATAAACGGTAGGTTATTATAAATGGTGTTTGAGGGGCAAGTTATTATAACATGCATTATGATAAACGGTGTTTGGGGGGCTGGTTATGTAACACAAAGTAATATATGTAAGGTGTAGATAAACGGGTACGTAGGTTTAGATAAACTGGCACGCAGGTTTAGGTAACCACCGTTTATAATAAACGGTAGGGCAAACACCGATTGGGTTATTATAACCAACTCGGCCGTTTACATAAACGGGGGCCCAAACACACCCTTAGCTTTCTTAGGCTCTTGACTATTAGGGCACTCCATGGTTTTATATGACTTCTCGATTATTTCTGTTATCCATTGTGCCGTCGTTGTTTCTCTCCTTAGCGCAGACTCTTTCGTGCAGATCGCCCACACTCGACGCCAAAACAACACTAATGGATTCTCTTTGAAAAGCCAGAAGACTTCAAACATGGTAGAGTTTGGTTTCTAGAGGATATTTACGGTTCCTATAAAAACAAACTCACAACAAGTAACGTTTGATTTCTAGAGGATATATACTAAAAAAAAAAAGGAGTACGAAAATCCTCGTCCAATCCTTATACTGAAATTCGATTGTATTAAAAACTTGGTGTTACGCAATCGTACAAGATATATACTAAAAAAAAAAAAGAAGTTAGTACGAAAATTGTAAATTAAATACATAGAGGCGTTAAGTGGTCATAAAAGGTATTAACTAAGACCACGTAACAATTGATGTCTTAGTAGTTTCTCGGTGTTAAATAATGTCTAGTGACAATAGTTAAGGTGCATGCAAATTGTCCGTGACAGCTACAAATCTTTTAAAATATATATATATATATATCAATAATTATAGAGTGATCTAATAGTCAATAAAATAGAAGAAAAAATACAATGTGGTTGCTGGGATTCGAGCCCAGGTCTCCACGGCCACAACGTGGAATTCTCACCACTAAACTACAACCACTTTATTGTTAAACTTAAAACTATAAATCTCTTTTTGTTAGGTTAAAATATCATTTTAGTTCTTTAGGATTTATGAATTTTTTTAAAAAATTGTCCCTAAAGTATAGTGTCTGTAATAATTAATCCTCGAGAACTTTCAATTTGATCCATCGAATCTGATAAAGTTTGATAAATGTTGTAATTAATCAATTGAATTAAATTTGAAGATAATTCCACATGTATGAGAAGGATTGTCATATAAAAAATAATTTTTTATTTGTTTACTTTTTATTATTAAAGAAGCTGATTTTTGTTTCCCTTCTATTCCTTTCCATCTAGAAAAATTAACAAAATTTCCAAGGGTTGTCTTTGGGCATTCATTTTTCTTTATTATCAGCACTTCACTAACATTATAGAAAAGCGAACAAGAACACGATTGTTCAGCGGTATTAATGTATATTCAATGTCCAACCATGTCATGGCAGCTTCCAATCAAACCAGTATAAAAGATTAGCCAACACACATTCAAAAGAAGCAACTCCATACAACATTCAAATTGGACAAATTGAAAGTCAAATTTAGCCAAAATCAAACAAGAATTCGAGTCATTAATTTTAGGAATTTGAGAAGTAATAAAAAAAAAAAAAAAAAATCTCATACGGCCACACATCTAGAATCCTAATGTCAACCTCTTTTTAGTGGTCTCAAGTCATTTGAATAACGTTAATCGGTTGTAACAATTGACAACGATAAAATAACTCATATCTCTTATAAAGATGTTGAAGAATTCTACCTTTTTAATGTGAGATAATTGTCACAATGTAAGTATTTCCAACATTCCCTTTAAAATGTTGTCATATAGGAAATATCATCTTAGATTAGATCCGAATTTGTAGATTGAAATAACCAACCAATTTGATTTATTTTTTGCTTAAAATTTTAAGCATTTGGGTTGGATCGAATTTGGAGGATCAATATTCACATTAAATTATAATACTATATTAAATAATATGAGATTTCACCTTAAAACTAATAAAAAACGTTAAAGGAAAATATGTAAATTTAAATGTTCACAATTCACATCAACGAAGTTGGTGAGGAACTCGTTTGCGAGCACTATAAAAATTTAGTGTGGCTGCTGGGATTCAAGCCCAGGTCTCCACGGCCACAACGTGGAATTCTCACCACTAAACTACAGCTACTCATGTGACCTTTGTTGGATTGTTTTAAAATATACCTTTGCATTTTAACTTTTTTGGGTGAAATATTGTTTCAGCCCCTTAAAATTTATTTCATAATAGTCTATAAACTTTGCCCCGAACTTAGTAATTTGCATATTTGTTAGAATAAAATGGTTGTTTGTTGAAAACAGGTTTGTAATTTGGTGTTGGAAGAAAAATATTTTTTTTCATATTTATTTTAATTATATATTTTTTAATCTTAATCTTTATACTAAATTTTAATCAACTTTCCAAATTTGGTAATTATTTGTCTTTTTAGATTTAAATTTTCTCACAAGCCAATAAACAATAGAGGCATCATTCAAGGAAGTAACGCTCATAGAAAGATAAATTATTGAGAGAAAAAAACTTGATTATCTGATTTGACACTAATCTATTTTTACTCTACAGCTACAAATTTGATCCGTGGAATCAGAATTTTAATCCCTCTTTTTCCAATGTACTAAAAAAAAATTTTTGTCTCTAATATATAATAATTCATTGCAATTTATCATAACTAAATTGTCGGCCCTCCAAACACAACTTAAATGATTTTTTGAACTTAAAAAAAAATATATATATTTACATCATGTCCGGGCATGATGTATAATTTGATGCACACCCGTGTACCTTGATAAGAACCACAATCTATTTGATTTTAAATTCAAAAGATAAAAGAAATAAAATAAACAAAAATAGATTGTGACTCATATTTGACCACATAGGTAGACATTATTGTATACATGATGTTCGGGCATGATGTAAATATTTCTCAAAAAAAATAAATAAATAAGTGTGTGTTTGGGCCCCCGTTTATGCAAACGGTCGGGTTAGTTATAATAATTCAATCGACGTTTGTCCCACCGTTTATTATAAACAGTAGTTACCTAAACCTGCGTGACAGTTTATTTAATCCTTACATATATTATTTTTTATTACATAACTAGCTCCTCAAACACCGTTTATCAGCATCCTATTTATAATAACTTATCTCTCAAATACCATTTATAATAATCTAACCTTTATCAAAACTTTTCGTCTATTATAACTAAATCGGTGCTCCAAAAACACCTTAAATGACCATTAAAATGATAAGTGTGTGCTTAATTATCCTAAAATTAGTTCCTTTTTTAAAAAAAAAAACAGCAAAGGACTGTTTTTACTTCCAAAGATAAAGCAGGAAACTGCAATAATTTGATAGTAATTTTTATTTCAGAGAACAAAAACACACCCAAACCCTTCCTAACAAAAACATCAAAAACACACATAACCTAACATCTTCACCCAAAAAAAAAAAATAATAATAATAATAAATGACTCAATCTTCGTACGTGCGACACTCCTCCGTGTCAGGATTATCCTTGCAAAAATCCTCAAGCGGGTCGGCGTCTTTGAGGCGGTCACGTGCGTGGCTGGCGGCGGCGCTGAGCTCCTCCACCTCGTCCCACGCCGCCGCGCACTCGCCGCTCGCCGGATCTTCCGAGCACGTGACCTCCGCGTTCTTTATGCTCTCCACCACTCTTTCCGATATCCGGTCCGGGGCGCCCGCCGCCGGTCCAGGTAGGATCACTCGACCGGCGGTCCGTTGGTTCCATGGGTAGCTGAGCGTGAGCCGCGCGGATCGGAGGATTGGTGACTCCAGTTTTGGTGAACCGGCCGCCGGTTTTGTGGCAGCTATGGCTGCACCGGAGATTGCTGCTGCTGCCATTTTTTTTGGTTTTTGGCGGTTCGATCTGAAAGCGAAGGGGTGGGTTTGGATAAGTGAGATTTTTGGGTTTTTTTGTTTGGGGATTTATAATTGAATGCTAGGGATTTGGGAGCACATATTTCTTATCACATAATTGACCAATGAAAAATGGCCACGTCGTGGTCTCTTTTTTACTTTTTTATTTTAAAAAAATTATGTGGCATACTCATTTCAAAATATGTTGGTAATTAATGTCTAATAAAAAAAATAAAATCTAATGATGTCTAATAAAAGGAAAAAATTATTGGTTCAATTTTTTCTCGTTTTTTAGGTCAAATTGAGAATGGATCTGATCCAATTAATTTTACAAAATTATTTGGTCGATTTTCTTCAATTTTTTATTCTTTTTTACCATTTTACTTCCAATCTCGACATTCTATCATTAATAAACAAAAATAGTTAGTCATTTACCAATAAAAAGTAAAATTAATATATAGAGACATATAAAAGTAAATAAATTAATATTGGTTCGGTTCAATTTAACCCATTTCCAACCACTTTTCAAAACAAGTTTATTTAAACAAAATTTTTCTGGAATGACTCTTCTAAACAACTTTTTATTTTTCGTGCAATCTCTTCCCCATAAATAATCTTATTCATATAAAGTTTTCGTACAACAATGAGTGGATTAGATAAAAGTAATTTGAGGCCAAAATTTTATGAACCATATTAATGCTGGGTTGGTTTTAGAATTGATCATTTTTTTATTGTTCAACTCAACCCAACTTCAACTTATGAATATATACACATGCATGTGTATAAGAAGAAATATTAATTAATAAACAAATTTTTAATATATTGATAAATAACATGCATTAATAAAATGAGTAATCTAAATTCAATGTAGTATTAATAGTCTTGTATTCATTTGTTTATACATTTACAGGTATGAATAAAATTATATTCATATATTAAGAGAAAATAGAAGATTATTTACAACTCATAACCCAGCTCAAACCGAAAAATATATAAAGTTGGATTCAGTTAGATTATACTTAGACATGTTGGAAGATTGATCCATCCAAAACTTTAGACTGACCCTAAAACTTCACCAACTCAACCCAACTCGTACATCCCTACCCAAATAGAAATAAGTAGGGGTGATAATGAAAATAAAAAATCGAAAAAACCGAACCAAACCTAACCGATTTATTGGATTAGTTCGGATTTTCATATAATATTGAACATTTGGTTTTTATTTAGAGAAAAATGAAATTTATTAGATCGGATCGGTAACTATTTGCCAATTGATTTATTTACTTTCATTTTTCATTTTACGTATTAGTTAAACTTTTGATCGGTAGATGTTTAATTATTTTGGTTTAATTTAATTATAAATTATGATTTAAAAAAAAACATTAAAATATGAATTTAAAGTAAAATAGCAAATAAAATAGTAAAAAAGAAGCAAAAGTAATGAAGGGAATCAAATTCCTCTTGAACGGAGAGATCTCGGTCAGCTGCGGCCGAACAGCTTAGGAAAGTCCCTTCGAAGAAAATGGAGCAAAAATTTTATCATTTAATAGACATTGACTTGGTTTCTCTTTTTCTTAAATCAATTGGATCTGATCGGGTATCGATTTGGCCTAAAAATCAAAGAAAATCTAACAATGGTTTTGTCTTTTATTCGACATTGGTTCGATTCCTTTTTTTGTCAAATTGATTGGATCGGTTCGGTGACCGATTTGACCCGAAAAAAAATTGAACCAACATCACCCTTCGAAATGATATTATGCCACAAAGGCTTATAGTGGCTTTTATGGGGATATTTGTGCAATCTTTTTCTTGTAAATATCATAGATTTTTTTTTTTTTTTTTTTTTTCTTTTTCTGGATATGGGTGTGAGAGTAGTGGCAGAAGGAAGGGAAGATGAAGACGATGATGATGCGCCTTCACAAACTCTCTCGCCCGTTCTCTCTCCTCCCTCTTTCTCTCTCCTCCGCCATTTCTCTCTCTCCTCCCCATTCCCTCACAATCCGCTGCGGATTCCACTCTGCAACGCCACTCTCTTCTTCGTCTCTCATGGCCTCCTCTAGATTCCCCAACATTGTTCATCTTAACGCCATCGTACCCGAGGACAGCGGCGACGGAGGCTCCCTTTCGTCGACTGAAGACGATGGTATTGTGGCTGTCTAGCTGGTTTTTTGTTCAATTTAGACCCGTTTGATAACTATTTCGTTTTCGCTTTTGTTTCTAGTTTTTTTGGATTTTGGTTTTTTGTTTTAAAAAATAAAAACTGTTTGGTAATTCATTTTAGTTTTTCAGTTTTTGAAAACTAAAAGCAAAAAACTTGTTCCATAACTATTATTTTGTTTTCAAATATCATATTTTGTTTATATTTTTTTAGTTTTTTACCATTTATTCTTGATGTTTTTCATGTTTCTTTAAAAACAAAAACAAAAATGTGTTTTTGAAATCTACTTTTTTAAATTTTTAGAATTTATTTAATATTTTAAAAACAAAAGTTAAAATTGGTTATCAAACAAACTTGTTTTTAAGATATTAAAAACAAAAACAAAAACAAAAAACAAAAAACGAAATGGTTATCAAACGGAGCATTAGTGTTTTGATAACCTTTGGTTGAATTGGTTAAGGAATTGGTGAGAGACTGAGAGTGGTTTTGTTATTCTTAGGATATGGATTTTGGGTTAGGAATTGTAGTTTTGTTAATCATAATGGATTGTATTGCGGTTCTTCTATTGTAATTCGTATCTACCTGATGGATTAAGATTATCACTTGGAAGTTCTATTTGATGCTGTTATGGTGTTTCTTATTCATGATATGGTTGTTCATTCAGTTCTATTTGATGCTTGTAATGGTAGTTCTAATTCATGATATGGTTGTTCATTCAGTTCTATTTGATGCTTGTAATGGTAGTTCTAATTCATGATATGGTTGTTCATTCAGTTCTATTTGATGCTTGTAATGTAGTTCTAATTCATGATATGGTTGTTCATTCAGTTCTATTTGATGCTTGTAATGGTAGTTCTAATTCATGATATGGTTGTTCATTCAGTTCTATTTGATGCTTGTAATGGTAGTTCTAATTCATGATATGGTTGTTCATTCAGTTCTATTTGATGCTTGTAATGGTAGTTCTAATTCATGATATGGTTGTTCATTCAGTTCTATTTGATGCTTGTAATGGTAGTTCTAATTCATGATATGGTTGTTTGTCTTCAAGGGGTGGCACAGTGGTTGAAGACTTGAGTTTTAAAGATATGTTCTCCCAGTACCTGGCCTAAGAACAGGCGTGGTTACCTTTGTTTCAAAAAACAATTCATGTTATGGTTGTTCATTTAGTTCTATTTGATGCTTGTATTGGTAGTTCTAATTCATGATATGGTTGTTCATTCCGTTCTATTTGATGCTTGCAATGATGTTTTTTATTCATGATATGGTTGTTCATTCAATTCTATTTGATGTTTGTAGTGATGTTTCTGATTCACGATATGTTATTCATTCAGTTTTCGGGGTTGGGTATCGTCTTCCCCCCACTGAAATCAGGGACATTGTTGATGCCCCACCGCTTCCCACATTGTCGTTCTCGCCGCACAAGGATAAAATATTGTTCCTCAAGCGAAGATCATTGCCTCCTATATCAGAACTAGCAAAACCCGAAGAAAAACTAGCCGGTATTCGTATCGATGGACGCTGCAATTGTAGAAGTCGAATGTCGTTTTACACTGGAATAGGGATTCGTCGGTTGACGTCGGATGATTCCCTAGGTCCAGAAAAAGAGGTACATGGCTTACCAGATGGTGCCAAGATCAACTTCATTACATGGTCACCTAATGGCCGTCATTTAGCTTTCAGCGTGCGAGTCGACGAGGAAGATGGCAGCAGCGGTAAGCTAAGAGTTTGGGTTGCTGATGTTGAAACTGGGAAAGCTAGACCCTTGTTTAAGAATGCCAACATTTGTGTAAATGCAGTTTTTGAGAATTTTGTTTGGGTAAACGATTCTACTTTGTTAGTTTGCACCATTCCCCCATCTCGTGGAGATCCACCTAACAAACCTTTGGTTCCTCATGGTCCAAAAGTTCAATCTAATGAGCTGATGAACATTATTCAAGCTAGAACCTTTCAAGATTTGCTAAAGGACAAGTACGATGAAGATTTGTTCGACTACTATGCCACTACCCAACTTGTTTTGAGTTCGTTGGATGGGACGAGCGAAGAGTTCGGCTCACCGGCTGTATATACGTCACTGGACCCTTCCCCCGACTGTAAATATATTTTGATTAGTACTATTCACAGACCGTATTCTTTTATTGTTCCATGTGGAAGATTTCCTCAAAAGGTAGCTGTATGGACAACTGATGGGAAATTTGTTAGGGAGCTTTGTGATTTGCCTCTTGCTGAGGATATCCCCATTGCATTCAGTAGTGTAAGAAAGGGGATGCGTTCCATCAATTGGAGAGCAGATAAGCCATCAACACTCTACTGGTGTGCATTTGAGTTCCTTAAATGAATCTTTATATGCATATGAACACCTCTTTCCTGTTCGTTTATTTATATGTATGCTTAAATTTTATGTATCTCGTGTGTCAGCAAGTAAGGACAATATTCAACTTAAGGCCCGTTTGATAACCATTTTGTTTTTCATTTTTTTTTTTGAAATTTAAGCCTACAACAACTATCATACCATAACCTTTTTCTTATTTGGATATCTACATCTTACCTATATTTTAAGAAACAAAAACAAAATTTGGAAACAAAAAAAAGTAACTTCCAAAAGCTTGTTTTTGTTTTTGAAATTTGGTTACTATACACCTACTTTCTTAAGGAAAGATTGATATATTGTAGGAAAGATGGAGCACATGGTAGGAAATTTGAGTATAAATAGCCTTAAATTTCATAAACAAAAAACAAAATGGTTATTAAACGGGGCCTAATGTTTGCATTTATCATCCTCGTTTAGATTTATCAATTTACGTTGTCTCAATTTTTAGGGTAGAAACACAAGATGGTGGAGATGCCAGAATAGAGGTTTCTCCTCGTGATATTATTTATACACAATCTGCTGAGCCACTAGAAGATGAACAACCAGAAATATTACATAAACTTGATCTTCGTTATGGGTATATTTCTCCTTTCTTCATTTGTTTTTTTTTATACTTGTCATTGTATTTTTTATAGCCATTTAGAAAGGTGAAACTGACTATTTTGACATTGTTCAACTTTAACAGAACCTTTTATTTATATTTCAATCGAACCTTTTATTTATATTTCAATCGCATATTTAGGCCCTGTTTGATAATCATTTTGGTTTTTTGTTTATGAAATTTAAGCCTAATTCTACTCAAATTTTCTACTATGCGCTCCATCTTTCCTACAATATATTCATCTTTCCTTAAGAAAGTAGGTGAATACTAACCAAATTTCAAAAACAAAAACAAGCTTTTGGAAGCTACTTTTTTTTGCTTCCAAATTTTGGTTTGTTTCTTAAAATATAGGTAAGATGTAGATATCCAAATAAGAAAAAAGCTATGGTAAGGTAGTTGTTGTAGCTTAAATTTCAAAAACAAAAAACGAAAACCAAAATGGTTATCAAACGGGGCCTTAGTTAAACATGTCTCCTGAATATGTGCGCATAAACTGATATTATATTCATGGTGGAATGTGGAAAATGGTCCACCTCCAGGACAATGTTTTAAAAGGCGCGCCTGGAGTCAAGTCCCACCTCTAGCGCCTAGCTCGTCTCAGGCGAGGCGCGTGTAATAAGGTGTGTGCCTTATGGCGCCTTACGTGAAGCCCTAGGCACCAAAAGGCGCGCACCTTGAGGGACTTTTTATTTTCTTTGCGCATTTTGTGTTTTAGATCCCCGTAGTAGGCCATTCGAAGCATGTGAAGATTGACAGTTGAATATTATATATGTTTTATATATTATTCTTGGTTAAAACTTCATTTATGTCCATGAAAAGTGTTTTTATTGTGTATACACACACACACACACACATATATATACTTTTTTTTTAAAATCCCTCGCCTTTTGGTGCGCCTTGCGCCTCAGGCTCCAGAGGGCCATGCGCCTTAGTGCGCCTTGCGCTTTTTAAAACACTGCTCCAAGAATTGAAATCATACATCGAGTCATTTCAGATGAATTTTTTTCCTTCCAAATTTTATAAATAAAAAAATTCAACCTTGGAATTTTGTTTCAATATGTTTGTCTTGTTTATTGCTTCAGAGGAATATCTTGGTGTGATGAATCGCTTGCTCTTGTTTATGAATCTTGGTACAAGACGCGCAAAATACGAACTTGGGTTATTTCTCCTGGATCCAAAGAGGACAATCCTCGCATTTTATTTGATAGATCATCAGAAGATGTGTACTCAGACCCTGGCTCACCGATGTCGCGAAGGACTTTGCTTGGGACTTACGTAATTGCAAAGTTCAAAAAGGAAAATGATGAAGGCACATACTTTCTACTAAATGGTGGCGGTGCTACCCCAGAAGGGAACATCCCTTTTATTGATTTATTTGACATGTAAGTATTTTAATTTAATCATATCTTGTTTAGTCCCTCTTGTTAGTTCTATCAATGCAACATTAATTCTGCAAACATTCCTTCAGAAACACAGGCTACAAAGAAAGAATATGGAAGAGTGACAAAGAAAAATATTACGAAAGTGTTGTGGCTTTAATGTCTGATGATATGAATATTGACCAGTTGAAGTTTCTAACTTCAAAAGAATCCAAAACGGAAAATACGCAGTACTCGATACAAAGGTGGCCCGATAAGAAAGCAACTCAAATTACAGAATTTCCTCATCCATATCCACAACTGGCATCGTTGCAGAAAGAGATGATAAGATACAAGAGAAAAGATGGAGTACAATTGACAGCCACATTATATCTGCCACCAAACTATGATCCAGCAAAAGATGGTCCTCTTCCCTGCTTGATCTGGTCTTATCCCGGGGAGTTCAAAAGCAAAGATGCCGCCGGGCAAGTTCGTGGCTCGCCTAATGAGTTTGCTAGCATAGGCCCAACTTCTCCTCTTCTTTGGTTGGCTCGCAGGTAGAAGTGTCTCTTCAAGATTATTGCCTTTACATTATATTTGAATCATAGTCTATTTTGTTATGAACATAGTTCTTCGAGTCTTTCAGATTTGCTATTTTGGATGGACCAACAATACCTATCATTGGTGAAGGTAACGAGGAGGCAAATGATAGGTATGTAGAGCAATTGGTTGCAAGTGCAGAGGCTGCTGTTGAGGAGGTCATTAGACGAGGGGTGAGTGGCGTGTTTTCCTTATAATATTTGGTTAAAATACCATTTTGGTCTCTAAACTTTTATTGTTCCATGTTTGTCCATAAATTTGAAAAGTACAATTTTAGTCCTTGAACTTTGAAGTTTGTTCTATTTTAGTTCTTGAACTTTCAAAGATCCGATTCTAGTCATTGTACTTTAAAAAAAAACTTAAAACTAGTCTATATGGTAAATTGAAGTTAATACTAATTGAAATTGGTTTAATACAATCTCTCGGTGCTTGGCCTAGGAACGGTTGTGGTTACCCTTGTTTAAAAAAAATATATAATCAAAGGCAAAATGTGAATATATTTCTAAAATTTATAGAGTAGATGATAATTTTTTTAAAGAAAAATAAACAAATTTTTTCTAAGATTCAATTTTAAGTTTATTTTTTCAAGTTGAGGGACCATAAATGGAACAACCCTCAAAGTTTAGGGACTAAAATTGGACTTTTGATAGTTCAAGAACCAAAATGGAACAAATCTGGAAGTTTAGAGGACCAAAAGGTATTTTAATCTTAATATTTTTCTTGTTTTATAAAATAGTTTAGTTAACCATGTTGATGATTAGGTTGCTGATCCTAATAAGATTGCTGTTGGTGGGCATTCATATGGTGCATTTATGACTGCAAACCTTCTGGCTCATGCTCCCCAACTGTTTTGTTGTGGAATTGCTCGCTCTGGTGCCTATAACAGAACATTGACCCCTTTTGGCTTTCAGGTAGTTAGCAACATTGTCCATACAAAAATGAAATGGCTAAATTCCTATGTTGAAAAGCGTTCCAACAGAATGGTTGAGATGTCTTTGAACTATGTTGTCTTACAATTATTTAGTTGGGAATCTATTTTTATCTCTTTAATGAAACGGTTTGATAGGGTCGGGCCTTAGAGGAATAGAGATTAATATAGGGGTAGGTTAGCAATTACTTGAGGAGTAAATTAGGGTATTTTGTTATAAATAGAGAGGGTTGGGTAGTGGTTTAGGTATTCAATTATTGAGTGATTATCTTGTAGGGCTCATAGAGAGTATTCTCATGAGAGGGGAGGTTCCAAGACCTATAAAATCTTGATTTATCTTGTATTTCTTTATCTTTTTATATAATCTAGATCCTGGATTATGTCACAGTTGTCTCAGACAAAGCTAACATAACGTTAGTGAACCATATAAATCGTTGCATTGAATAGATTTTATTTATTGTTTCCGTTTTTCATAATGCTACTCTTACCTATCATTTGTTTTGCTAACTGACGAGCTATATTTTATTGTCAAAGAATGAAGATAGAACTCTTTGGGAGGCAACCAACATATACGTAGAGATGAGTCCATTTATATCCGCTAACAAAATCAAGAGGCCAATTTTACTTGTTCATGGTGAAGAAGACAACAACCCAGGAACTTTGCCCATGCAGGTTTGGTCTGGAATTTTTAACTGTTTGGTTTTGTTTCCTTGCAAGTTCTTGTTGAGCCAATAAATAATGAATTAACCCTAGTAAAATAGGCTATAACTTGGTTTGTATGCTTTGATGAAAGTTAGAATTTAGTCTCTGTAATTTAGATGAAGTTAAAGAGTTTAGTCTCTATTATTTTAAAAACTAGAATTTAGTCTCACGTCATTTACACATGGATAGTTATTCACGTTTCAATGATGATGGAACGAGTTTAGTGACTGTTTCGACTAAAGAATCACATAATTTATATATGGATAGCTACCTCCTAATACTTAATTCATAGGCAATTACGAACGACATGAATTATTTTTTAGATGTTATCAAATCATAAACTATTGAGACTAAATACTAACTTTCTCTATGGACTGAATTCTAAATTATAAAATCATAAACTTTAACTTTCTTCAACAGTAGGTACCAAATTTAAAATTTTCATTCATAACTCGCTTAGAAATTCATCATGTGTTTGCATGCTTTGCAGTCCGAACGATTTTTCAATGCGTTGAAAGGCCATGGAGCATTATGTCGCCTCGTGGTTCTTCCTTTTGAGAGTCACGGTTATTCGTCACGAGAGAGTATCATGCATGTCCTATGGGAAACTGATAGATGGCTGGAGAAATACTGTACCTCTAACCCTTCTGATTCAGGTCAAGATGCTGTTGAAGGGAAAGTTGTTGCTGGTTCTGGAGGTGGTAGCACAGAGAGTTCAAGTCCTTATAATGATGAATTTCGCTCTTTTCAAAGATCACTATTGTGGTAATTGCTTCACTTTTAATTGCTGAAATAACCATCGTGGATAGCCTAGTGGTCAAATAAGTCTTAAGAAATCAGAAAGTTATAGGTTCAGTCCATGGTTGCCACCCTAAGAAGCACGGACACGGACACGAGATACGGATAAGACGCGACACGGACACGTAGATACACCATTATTTAAAAATGTAGGACACGGATACGTCGAGGACACGCTATTTATTATTATTTTTTATAATATACTATTAAAAGATGAAATCCAAAATATTTTAGTTAGTTATAAGCCTAACCATAACAATCTCTAAATATTTTAGTTTTTATCTCATTTTACTTTCCTCCATTTTATTTTCTCTGTTTCTTTCATTTTTTTCATTTTAGTCCATCTATCTTTGATAGATATCGTCATCGACGACCTCCACCAACACTAACTTTGTCGTGTCATCCGTCATTGGAAACAAATAAGTCTTAATTGAGGTGTCCATGAAGTGTCCATAGTGTGTCCATGAATTGCCCGAAATTGAAAATAATAATAATAAAAGAGGATACAAAATTTTGAGTGTTAGACACGTGGCCGACGAGTGTCCAGAAGTATCGGTGTTGGACACGAGTACGACACGGATACGTTGTCAAAATAGAAGTGTCCGTGCTTCCTAGTTGCCACCTACCAAGAAATTAATTTCCGGATTTCTTTGACATCCAAATGTTGTAAGGTTAGACGGTATGTCTCGTGAGAATAGTTAATGTGCTCGCAAATTGGTCCGGACACTCACAGATATAAAAAGAATGTAAAATAAACTATTCTAACATAGAGCTATAAACAGAAAGGAAAGACAAAAGATTTCCTCTATTCCCATGGCTTCATGGCTTTTGTTTTGTTAAAAAAAAACTGCAATTCTTAATGCTTGCTTCTTTGTGACTTATTATCTCTTATGTTTCTGTGAACTTGAATTGAAAACATCCATGCTTGATTCAAACATGACATTTAGTGTGGCAAAAAGAGGAAGCTACAAATTACTTGTTTTTAATTCTTTTGATTGGATAACAAAGTGATTTGGAACTATATTATGAATAAAAGTGATAGTGTAAACTTTACTTGCAATTTTGCAAACTTGGCTCTTCCCATCAAGAGTCCTCTCCCAATTTTCTTTTTTTTGATATCTGTGAATATCAGAGTCAGCTTGCATGCACCTCGACTATTCTCACAAGACATATCGTCTGACCCTACAACATTTGGATGTCAAAGAAACCAGTAGAAAATTATTTTTTATGTAGGTGACAACCATGAATTGAACTCATTACCTCTTAATTACTAATGACCACTAGGTTACCTCTTTATTGCAAATGGCAAACCTTTTTTAGGTAGATGATATATGACACATTGCTCAAGGTTCTCTATATTTTATGGCCTTAAGTCTATAACTCTTGAAACATTCTTCCTTTGTTTTGTAGATTTTTTGGCTGATCTTTTGTGATGAAAAAGTGAAGTGGAGGACAATTTGTAAAATAAGAAGCATGGAAGATGCAGATTCATGCTTCTGAATTGTATCATTCAAGATTAAAATAAAGAGTGGCTTTTGGTAGGAAATTTACATCATTGTTTTTACCATATGGCAAAGACACATAATTGGGAAATCATGTTCTGGTTGCTATTTGTTTATTGAGGCTTGAATTTATATGTAAACAATTTGAGCAATGGCAACCTAAATCTTATAAAGCAGTTATGTACTCTCTAAGGGGAAGTGCGTTTTGACATAATTTATGCTCTATTCGAGTAAGAACCAAAGACCTAGGAATATTTTCATTATCATATATGAACTTCCTCATCAATCATTGGTACAAAGTATTTAATAAATTGTGTTTTTTAAAATAAGGGTTTATTTTGGTGGAGTCAGACGCGATGGATGTGGTTAATGCTGTTAATGGTGCCTCTCTAGATTACTCGGAGTTTAACAATATCCACGTGGATATTTTGGAGTCGCTCTCTTTGTTAGGCGTGGAGAAAATTTATCATTGTAAGAGATCTTGTAATAGGGTGGCTGATATTTTAGCTAAACAAAACTTTATTACTAATTTTAGGTGGAACGCTCTTGCCTCCTCTATGGAGGTCGTAGACGAGTTTTGGAGGGGGAATCTCCCCCTTGAGGTGGTCTCTGCTTTGGAAAATGACTGTTGTTTTGAGGTTGCTTTGAGGTTGCTGCTGCTTAATATAATTTTGCTTGTTTTCAAAAAAAATAAAAAAAATAATCACGTCCTTTCCTAGGTCAGACATTGAAGACAGTGAAAGAGTAATGTCACAGGTGAGCCTCGAAACTGGGACCTTAAGGAAAATCATACTCTCAAAGTCCAAGTTTTCAACCACTCTACCATCCTTTGGGGACAACATATTTAACAAATTGTGGCAGAGATTTGAACACGTAACCCTTCGATTAATGGATCATACATTATTTCAATTAAGCCATGCTTTAGTTGCCATATTCCAAACAAAATTTTATAGAAGAAAAATTCATTGTGGATCATATATATATATATATGACACAAATTTCTATCGATATTAGAACGCAAAATTCATTTTACAAAGTCAGAGAAAGTAATCCATGATAGCAATAGTGTTGCAAATCATTAGAAATATTAATTGTGGATTGATCTCATGATCAAAAGGTCTCGAGAAATATCGAATGGGTTAGTGGCGCAATGATTTCATTGTTTGGTTGTAAACCAGTTTAACACCAGAGTCGCAGGTTCGAGCTCGAAAATCGGTATTTGTCTCCCTCCCTCAATATGTACTAAAAATAAAGGGTCTCGAGAAATAAGAGAAGGTGAGTTTATTTTATAATAAATACCTACGTAAAAATCAATAAAATCGTAAATACTTTCATAAAACTCACAAGTCTTGTTTGCATTTGTTTTTTCTTTTCTTTTTTTATTCATTATTTAGATCAGTTTGCACGCACCTCGACTATTTTCATAAGATATGTCATTACGATCTGACCCTACAACATATGAATGATAAGGAAACTCATTTAATTCTCAAGTAAGTCACTAGAAGAAACCGAGCAAAAGGGGATGCATGCTTTATAATAAATCATGAAAATTGCTTTTCTAAGTCCAGCAAAATCTGTCTCAATCATGTATTATTTGCAGAAATTGTTGCAAAAGATAAACATGTCATCTCTAATCCAAGAGCAATACAAAGAGGTTTTCAGAACAAAATGATAAACAAACTGGTGAATGTGTTCCACAAGATGACGATTAACGGATAAAGATCTATTCTTCGTCAACGACGACTCCAATCTCACCCTTCTCCAGCAGATCGTAGAAAGCTCTCACTTTCCTCTGCTCATTCCATTGATGCATTTTCCAAAAGCTCCCAGCAAACAAAGCAAGTCCCATTCCTGTCAATATCTCCTTCACCACACTTGGTCCTGTAAGTGTCACGTGAGCCACCCTACCAGCAGCAGCCATTTGCTTTTCTCGTTCGAAAACGGTAAGAAACCTGCCCGAGAGATCGAAATCAAACAATTATAAGAAAAAGTTATCCTAACCACAAGAATGTAGTTCTGTTCAGAACTATCTGCAAGGACAAGGGTGTGCTCAATAATAAAGACTTTCATCCTTCAAGAAGCTAACTTTTTTTTTTTAATTGGGAAATCAGAACTTCCCTCCACTATAAGGAGGCCCTTGGGGGACTTTTACTTCAACAAAGTGAAGGAAAAGGATTCATTTATTGACATTAGTATTAGTTTACTTTTATGGAGAAATCAGAAATGAAACAATATACAAAATGAGAAATACACAAAAGAAATCAGCCCAAGCTAAAGGAAGTCAAGACAAAAGGCAAAAGCCTTGACGTAAAAAGGTTTCCAATGGTTCAAAATGAGAAGTTACAAAACTTTCTAAATCACGATTGATCAAGTAAAGGCTTTAGAAATTATATAGGGTGTTTGTTTACCATATTTAAGGAGGATTTAGCTTAAGGAGTTATATAGAAGAGTTATTTTGAGTAGTTGAAAATTGAGAGTTGTAACATAAAACTCGTTTGGATATGGTTTTTGTGTAGAGGAGTTAAGAGTTAAAACTTTGTTTGGATGTGGATTTAAAATGAGTATTTATTTTGAGTACTTAAAAAATGAATGATTAAGAATGAGTGGTTAAAAATGAGTTATTTGAAATTAATGATTAGAAATGAGTGGTTAGAAATGATTGAGTGGTTATGAATGAATGATTAGAAATAAATGGTTAGAAATGAGGAGTTATTTTTAAAGTAAAAATGAGGAGTTAGTAAAAACTCGTTTGGATGTAGGTTTTGAGGAGGAGTTAGTAAATCCTTCATCTAAATCCTCTTTAAATATGGCAAACAAACACCCCCTAAAGTACTTAGTAAGAATGGGTTCAAAGCCACCAACTTACCTAGAAATTTGTTTCTTATGAATATCTTGAGAATAAAATGTACTAGGGTCAAACACATGTCCTATGAAAATAGTCGAAGTTAGACTAGACATTTATGGATATAAGGAAAAAAAGGTATTTCTAGTGAGTGAGAGGTAAACACCCGAAGGGATATGAGACATCCCTACATATGTAATCTCCTCCCAAAGTATATTCATCCCTAAAGATAATTTTATTTCTCTCTAAGTCAAATGCACTACAAACCCTAAAGATAATTTTATTTCTCTCTAAGTCAAATGCACTACAAAGTAGCCAAAATGGTCTTTAGAGGTGTATGAAACAAAACGTCCTCTACCATCAAACAATGTAGTCAATTAGAGGAACTCATTTGATTTTGGTCCTATGGGAAATGAAGAAAGACAACAACGGTCCATCATTTTTTTTTTTAAACAAAGTAACCACGCCCGTCCCTAGGCCAAGCACCAGAGACATCGAAGGAGTAATGTCACAGGTGAGTTTTGAAACCGAGACCTTGAAGGGAGTATACCTTCAAACCCCAAGTCTTCAACCACTGTACCACCCCTTGGGACAACAAGGGTCAAAATTATGTATCTATCATCTTTGTTGATATTATTATGTGTGTCCTGGTAATCTACTAGTCTAGCCTCTTGTTATGGATTGAAATTCTTATCCTCCCCTCTCTAGTTTTTTTATATCAAAATGACCCCACTAATAATAAATCTTAGGCACCATTGTAGATTGAACTCATTCTCTCTTATTTCACTTTGAAATTCTCTCTATTGTATATCATCTATTCATGTAATACATGCATTTCAATTCTTTATGTAAAAAAAAACACACACACACAGTGTTTTAAAAACTGCAAGGCGCACTAAGGCGCAATGACCCTCTGGAGCCTGAAGCGCAAGGCGCACCAAAAGGCGAGGGCTATTTTACTTAAGGCGCACTATATATAAATAAAACACAAAAAATTTATATATGTGTGTGTATACACAATAAAAACACTTTTCATGGACATAAATGAAGTTGTAACAAAAAATAATATATAAAACATACATAATATTCAACCATCAACCTTCACACACTTCAAATGACCTATTATGAGATCTAAAACACAAAAAATGCAAAGGAAATTAAAAAATCCCACGAGGTGCGCGCCTTTTAGCGCCCGGGGCTTCACGTAAGGCGTCATAAGGCGCGTGCCTTATTACACGCGCCTCACCTGGGACAAGCGAGGCGCAAAAGGTTGGACTTGAGCCCAGGTGCAAACCTTTTAATACACTGCACATACATAACAAAGAAGCCTAAGTATGTTTTTTTTTTATAGCCATGAGTGTCCAGGCCATCCTACACATGACATACAGCCACATACTACGACATTTAGATGTCAAGAAAACAATACAAAATTAATTTATAGGTAAATAACCACCATGAATTGAATCCATCCATCTTATAAATCGGTAACTCCAAGCCTCCAAGAAAAAAGGGCTCTACTCTATTACAAATTCAACGCGTCAAACACTCAAACAGAGCCCAAGAACTCTATTCAAACAAAACAATATTCTAGCACATATAGGTTTTGATTCAGAAATAGGAGAGAAGACGAGGGAAATCGAACTGGGTTTTGCCCAAAATAATCATAACCCATAACAGAAAACCAATCCTTGCACCGATTGCAAATCAATTCCAGATCCAACAAACATCCAAAACGAAAAGAACAGAAATCTCGATTTCAACAAATAAAAGCAGCAACAACATACGCATAATCAGATGAAATCAAACAATAAAATCAAATTAAAAAAACCGATAATCAAATTGAAAAATGGATCGAGAAGAGAAGAGAAGCGAAGGTGATTTACCAGAGAAGATCGAAGCGATTGAATGGCGCCGGATAACAGAAACTGCGTTGCGGTCTTCGGCTTTTTAATTCAACTTTTTCGCTACATAACAAAAAAGAAGAAAACTATTTCAAAAAACAAAAAAGGAGAAAACATTAGATAAATTGTTGCTTCAGGAATCGGTCTGAACCCTCAACCGGTTTGATTGGACCGATGCCAAGGGGTGAAAACCGAGTCGGGTCCATGCGCCTTACTCGGTTTGGTAAAGTCTTTACCACAATGCGCACCCGTCGCCAAAGTTAACATTGAGGACCATAACATTCTTCTCCATCCCCACCGCACCCATAGCGCAGCTCAGCTCTATATGTTATTTCTCGCTAGTGCCGTCCATCTAAACCAAATGGCTCCCACACAAATGCGCAACCGCCATGCATGTTTGCCCCTTGGGCCACAAGCCTTGCTCATACTGATCGTGTCAGTCGACACTTTGTGTACGTGAGGAGTTGTGTTGTGACCGAGTTAAACTGCCCATGAAGAGGTCATTATAATGTCTCATGCCAACCTTCATCGCGCTACACCGGCTCTACTCACAAAATGTCATGCTCTGATGACCTGTCATCGAAAAAACCTATTTTTTTGTCCTTTCTGTTTTGGTACTTTCAATGCCCTAAATCCTTTTTTTTTAAGTCATAAATTTAAAGTCCAATATAAAAAATTCATTACCTCTATTTTTTCACTAAATTAAGTCATTTCTTACAATTTCTTTTTAATTAATTAATGTATTACAATCTAAATTCATAATTGGGTGTTGGGACCATCCAACATAATTTCCTTACAATAATTTTTTTTGTTCACTTTGTAAATACATTTTAATCTTCCTCTTAACTTATTTTGATCACTATCCTCCTAATCACTTCTCAATTATTTTATGCTCTCCTTTTTTATATTAATTTTATTCCACACATAAATAACAATTCTTTTAGCAAGCATTACTCTTAGCACAAGTTCATATAATTATTCTCTCTCATATTATTTCTTACTTTTTTTTCTTCCGGTCCTTAAGGTAAAATACCATTATGGTCTATAAAACTTTAACATCTCTTCCATGTAGTCAATGAACTTACAAAAGTTTAATTGTAATATTTGACCTTGTAATTTGTTTCATTTTAGTTCGTAAACTTCTAATAATCTAATTTTAGTCCATAAACTTTTAGATTGTTATGTTTTGATCTCGAACTTTAAAAAAAACATAAAATTAGTATTTAAGGCCTTATTTGATAACCATTTGGTTTTTTGTGTTTTTGTTTATGAAATTTAAGCTTATTTCTACTTAAATTTCATGCTATGTGCTCCATCTTTCCAACAATGTATCTATTTTCTTTAAGAAAGTAGGTGAATACTAACAAAATTTAAAAAAACAAAAACAAACTTTTGCAAGTTACTTTTTTTTATTTTCAAATTTTGATTTTGTTTATTAAAATATAGATAAGACGTAGATATCTAAATAAGGAAAAAAATATAGTAATGTAGTTGTTGTAGGTTTAAATTTATTTACCAAAAAATGACGAACAAAATGATTATCAAATGTAGCCTAATTTTTTTTAAAAAAAATTACCACATATTCTTATAAAACTTAAAAATACATTCACATTTTGTCTTTGATTGTATTAAAATTATTAAATCAACTTTAATCAATATTACCTTCACATTTAGAACTAACTAGAATTTTAACACGGTCTTGCACGTGAATTTTTTTTAAATAATAAATTTTATATATATATATATATATATATATGTTTAATAAAATATGTCAATTGAGTGCCATAAATAGTATATATATATATATATATATATATATATATATATAATATAAATTATTTCCTACATTTTTACACTAAATTTAAATTATCAAATAATAATTTCAATCTAATATTGAATTTTATAACCATTTTTCATGTAAGTGAAATTGATTAAAATTCACATTTATGTTAAAAAAACAGTTAATATTTTATTTTGAGCTTAAAAAATAATAGATGTTATTATTTTAAAAAATAATTTAATAAAATTTATCGCATTAAAATTAAATTTTATCTTTGATTTTTAAAAATTGATACTCTTTAGTTTTTTCTTAATTTATCAATTAATAGACCAATTACTCTTGAATTATAAAATTTATAAGAGTTATATCATAATTATAATTATAAATATAAATAAGTTAAATATATATATTAGTATACATATATGAACTTAGTTTTAACCTCAAATGATAATTTTATCATTCTTAAAAAAAAAAATCCACATCTTCAAGTCAACAATTAAGCAACAAAATATCTCTACAAAAATTATTGCAAAAAAGAAAAGTTAGATGAAAGTCAAGGTACATACTCCAACAAAAATAAGATAACTAAATTTTGTATTATAAAACAAAAAAACAAAAAGAAACAAAAAAAGGTAACCTTTAGCAAATAAAAAGTTTCAAATGTGTTTGTAAACAAAATATAGAAAACTATATATATATAGTAGGAAATTGTTATCCAACTTTTTAAACTAAAGAATTCATTCATGCACTTTAACCTCATATGATAATCTTATCATTCTTCACACTTTTTTTTCATCTCCAAGTCAAAGGCAACAATTATGCAAAAAAAATCCATAAAAATTATTGCAACAAAATAAAAATTAGATGAAAATTAAGGTAAATAATCCAACAAAAATAAGACAACTTATTATAAAAATAATTAAGATAACTTATTATAAAAAACAAACAAACAAACAAAGTAAATAAAAGAGAAGGTGTTATTGTAAACAAAATGTAGTGAACTATTTATAGAATTGGAAAATTCAATTTATTATTTTTATTAGAATATAAAATGTCAAATAAAATCTATGAGATTTGGTAAAAATATCTTATTTTCTAC
The DNA here is from genome assembly GCA_036507275.1 of Sicyos edulis. NCBI lineage: Eukaryota > Viridiplantae > Streptophyta > Magnoliopsida > Cucurbitales > Cucurbitaceae > Sicyos > Sicyos edulis. The sequence goes on along the minus strand of CM071854.1, from coordinate 37,084,777 downwards.
TTTATAAAAATGATGAAAATTTAAATGATATCGTAAATATATTCATTTGATGGTTGAAATCTCTTATCTTCTAGCTAAGTCATAAAATCTATGAGATTTGATAAAAATATTTCATCTTCTATGGATGAAAATCTAAATGATATTGTAATTATTTGTATTTAATTTTTTTTATATTCCATATCTATGAGATTTGATAAAAATATCTTATCTTCTACGGATGAAATCTAAATGATATTGTCTTATGTGTTATTTGCATTTAATATTTTTTTTATATTCGAGTAGATGACATATTTGTAATTTAGAAAATGACTTAAGGGATAAAATTGTAAAAAAATAATTTTCTTCTTAAGATATGATCATTATTATTATTTTTTAAATACCGATACTAAAAATGAGCTTTCAAAAATTTACAAGAGCCGTAAAATTCAAACATTAAAATTGAGGAGGTGAAATTTAAAAGGAAACAAATGTAATAAATGTGAAGTTGAGGGACGTAAGAAAGAAAAGTTCCGTATAGGGTTCCGAGATTTCCCGCCAAACATCGCCGCCGTCCTCGTTTCTCAGCCATTTTTCCGGCCATTTCTTCACACTCCAAACCCCAAAACCCCTTCGTCTTCTTCAATCTCACAGCCATTTCTCCCTTTCATCGGACAAGCAGATGTCATCTTCTCGTCAACCCAGCAATGGCCGATCGCCGTTGGTAAACCAACAACGTCAAATCACTTCATTCTTCACCAGAAAACCCACCGGAGAAGACAGCAACTCCGCCGCTAAATCGAACCCTAATTCACAACCCTTTTCAAGCCCAACTCCAACTCCAAACCCTAATTCTCCTCCTTCTGTTCAGTCCAAGCGTAAGAAACCCCTGTTGGTCATCGGCAGCGGCGGCGGCGGCGCCGGTGTATCTTCTTCTCCCGGTCCTTCGCCGCTAGGGTCGAAGGAGAAATCGTACGGCGATGGAGTGGTTGGGAAGAGGGTTAGGGTTTATTGGCCGTTGGATGAGAGCTGGTACGAGGGTTGTGTGAAGATGTTTGATGAGAAGGGTGGGAAGCATTTGGTGCAGTATGATGATGCGGAGGAGGAGTTGCTGGTGTTGGGGAATGAGAAGATTGAGTGGGTTGAAGAAAAGGGTAGGAAGTTGAAGCGATTGCGGCGGGGTTCGAGTGTCGCGGCAGTGGCGGTGGCGGTGGAAGATGTTGAGGAGGATTTGAATGATGGGGATGAAGGTAGTGATGATTCTAGAGATGAAGATTGGGGGAAGGGGAAGAATGTGGAGAGTTTGGCGAGTGAAGACGAGGATGTGGAGCTGGTTGATGAAGATGAAGATGAAGATGAAGATGAGAGTGAGGACCTTGGAGTGGGGAAATCAAGAAGGAAGCAAGGTGGGAAGGTGGAGTCCAAGAAGAGGAAGATGAACAATGGCGAGAAAGTCTTCGAGAAAGTGGAAGAAGCTCCGAAAAAGATCAAATCCGAGAGTGAGTAGCTTATTTGTAACTCGGCTATTCACAATGCGGTTTACACCCTATAACATTTGAATGTCAAGTAAAGTCGTTAATTACTACATAGATAGTATCATGGATTGAACCGATAAGAAATGCTTAGTTCCTTAGGGGGGTGTTTGTTTGACATATTTAGGTAGTTTTTAGGATAAGAAGTTATATTGAGTAGTTAAAAATTGAGAGTTGTGCCAAAAACTCGTTTGGATGTAGTTTTTGTGTAGAGAAGTTATAGTCAAAATCTTGTTTGGATGTAGATTTAAATTGAGTAGTTATTTTTAGTAGTTAAAAAAGAAATGATTAAAAATGAGTGGTTAAAAATAAGTTACTTAGATGGATTTGAAAGGAATGATTAAAAATGAGTGGTTAGAAACGAATGATTAAAAATGAATGGTTAGAAATGAGAGTTATTTTCAAAAGTAAAAATGAGGAGGAGTTAGTAAAAACTCGTTTGGATGTAGATTTTTGAGGAAGAGTTAATAAATCATAATCCTAACTCCTAGCTAAAAACGTCAAACAAACAGCCCCTTAGATTCTTTTGACCACTAAACCAACTTACGATGGCTCTCGGTTTTATTAACAAACATAAATGCTTTTAAGATATTTCTCGTTGCTGCATTATTTAATGCTGTATACTATAATAGTAAAGAAGTTATTAAAACTATTAGATAAGTGTCTTTATGTCTGCAGTTTATTTATTTTTTGTGAGGATATACAACGGCACTTATTTCCTGAATTGAACTGTGTGATTGGACATTGTTTCATTTGGTTTTTGTTTATTCAAACAAATTATTGTTATTTCGTTTACTATCAGGCTGAAGTAATCAAGAAGAGTCTTTGGATTAGATTGCAGCTTTTTTCTAGTCTGTGGAAATTATAGACCTTCTTAAACTTTGACTTTCTATGAATATTGGAACTCGAAAGTATCTATCTTCCTTATGCTTTTTTATGTAGTTAAAGTTGCCTCTTTTGTTGCTTAATGTAGACTTCCTTTTTTCATTCTTCTCTCCCTAGGGGCGAATGTCTTAAATGGAATAAATGAGATTGCAAGCGATGCCGCAGAAAGGTTCAACACGCGAGAAGCTGAAAAGTTTCCTTTTCTAAAGGAGTAAGTACATATGTTCAGTGTTTTTTTTTTATAAAAAAGGGTACATATGTTCAGTTAATTACTTGTACATCATTTGCCCCTTTCTATTTTTGATATCTTTTTCGTGATTAAAAATATGTAAAAAGTAAAGATTGAATCTAGCTAAATGCTAATCATAAGACAACTTAAAGTTACATATCACATCTGAGCCTTTCGTTATACTCAGCAGCTACAAACCATTTTGGTGTGTGATACTCACTATTTCATGAATTACACGGATCTTTAAGCAGAGACAAGAAGGATGCAAACAAAAGACGTCCAGGAGATCCCGATTATGATCCAAGAACTCTGTATTTGCCTCCTCATTTTTTGAAGAATTTATCAGATGGTCAAGTACTTCAGTGCTGAACTTTTTCCTTGAAGTTCCTAATTTTATTTTTGATAGGAATTAAGATCCATGAGTTGCTTTTCTATTGATCTTTCGTGTACAGAGACAATGGTGGGAGTTTAAGTCAAAGCACATGGATAAAGTTCTGTTTTTCAAGGTTTGCCTGTATGCTTCACTGGTTAATTAGTGGCTCATGTGCTAGCTGTTGGCTATTAATACTCATATATATTTTTTCTGAAGCAGATGGGAAAATTTTATGAACTTTTTGAAATGGATGCACATGTAGGAGCTAAAGAGCTTGACTTGCAATATATGAAGGTAAGTCACAAATGTTTACTGAAGAAGTTAACATTCAGTAACCAGTCAATGTGAATGTATCCGTGTACATGCTTGATGACAAGTTGCATTTTGTTGAACCAATTTTCTTGCCATCTTATGTGCTGTGTGATAAGTTGTCTGATTTTGTTTCTGTTGTTACTGATTAACTTTTTGCCTAAATAAATAATTGAAAGGGAGAACAACCTCACTGTGGCTTCCCCGAGAAGAACTTTTCACTGAACGTGGAGAAATTGGCAAGGAAGGTTAGCTTTTGTCTATTTTCCTTTTATTTGGGGTTTATTTTCCCGGCTTATCGGCTTGATAAATCCTTTAGAAGCATTTATGTTCCCAAGGTGACATTTAACTATGCCTGCTTGCCAGAGCAGGGTTATCGGGTTCTTGTTATAGAACAGACAGAAACTCCTGAACAGTTAGAGAGACGAAGAAAGGAGAAAGGTTCCAAGGATAAGGCATGTATACATATTATAAGTTTTCTCATTGATGCAATTTGAGTAATTGTTTCTTTTTCACGAATATTAAGAATTATGCCCTCTCCTACCCCTTAGAAGTTTGCTACTAAGAATGAAATTCTTGTTGTGTGATCGTAAGGTTGTAATAGTATTATTTGTTGTCTTGTCCACAGGTTGTGAAGCGTGAAATATGTGCAGTAGTCACAAAGGGAACACTAACTGAAGGTGAGATGCTATCTTTGAATCCTGATGCGTCGTACCTCATGTCAGTGACTGAAAAATTCCATGGCCTGGAAAATCAGCAAACAGAACGGATTTTGGGGGTTTGTCTGGTTGATGCAGCCACCAGTAGAATTATCCTTGGGCAGGTACAATGTTGAACAGAACTTAAGTTTAGCATTGTTAGAGTTTTTCCCCTTGCTTACATACGGTAGAAGATATGATCTATTTGCCAACTTATCCAACATCTTTTTTGGCATTTTATTTTAAGCAATACTGCAATAGAAGGGAACCATGTCTTGACCTTGGGGACTAATGTGTGACTTGATTAATTGAACAAGTTGTCTATTTTGTATCTGAACACACTTTATATTCTTATCCAGAAAAATGATGTATGACATGCAATGTGCATTTTCGTGGAAAACGATGGATGACATGCAATGTGTAGAGTACATTAATCAAATGATATTTTACTAATTTGCTACTCATCTTCAATAGTTTGGAGATGATTTGGAGTGCAGTGCTCTATGTTCTCTTTTGTCGGAGCTTAGGCCAGTTGAAATTGTTAAACCTGCTAAACTGCTAAGTCCTGAAACGGAGAGGGTGCTACTCACTCATACCAGAAATTCTTTAGTGAATGAGTTAGTTCCATTATTGGAATTCTGGGATGCTGAGAAAAGTGTTCAAGAAGTCAAGAGATTGTTTAAGGGCATTGCTAATCGATCAGTCTCTGGATCATCAAGTGAAGCAAGTTTACCCAATGACGTTGCTCCTGAAGAAAAAGATGGATTGAACTACTTGCCAGATGTTTTATCTGAACTAGTCAATGCACGTGAAAATGGGTCTTGGGCACTTTCAGCTCTTGGAGGAATCCTTTTCTATCTGAAGCAAGCTTTCCTGGATGAGACATTGCTTAGATTTGCCAAGTTTGAGTTACTTCCTTGTTCTGGATTCAGTGATGTTATTTCAAAACCCTACATGGTTCTTGATGCAGCTGCCTTGGAGAACCTGGAGATCTTTGAGAACAGCAAAAATGGGGACTCTTCTGGGTAGCCTTTTTTTTTACCATGTTTATGAGTATTATTTATAATTTCTCTAATCTTATTCTGAGAAAAGTGTTCCAAATTTCAATCTTGTTTTAGGACGCTCTATTCACAATTGAACCACTGTGTGACTGCATTTGGGAAACGATTGCTTAAGACATGGCTTGCAAGACCTTTATATCACGTAGAATCAATTAAAGCTAGGCAAGGTGCTGTGGCAAGCCTACGGGTAGGTTTTATAATTGCAGTAATTGATGTATCCTTTCTTGCACTTTGCTGACCGTTTGAGTTAAATAGTTGATTGGATACAAATCGAGTTGCTCAATCCAAAATGTAGCATTTTGTTTTGCGCAGTTGCTTCACTTTATTTTTCTGAAGCAGTGTAGGAGCATATCTGCTACTATTTCACTTCAAAGGAAATTTCCTTTTCTAATCTCTTATACAATTTTTTGCAGGGAGATAACTTATCATGTTCTCTTGAGTTTAGAAAAGCATTATCCAAACTCCCAGACATGGAGCGTTTACTTGCTCGCATTTTTGCTAGTAGGTGAGGTCAAAGAACTGAAAGCAATAGTTTAAAAAGATGCAATGTTTGTTGGAATAATTTGAATGATTGACTTCTTAATAGTGAGGCAAATGGAAGGAATGCAAAAAATGTGGTTCTATATGAGGATGCAGCAAAAAAACAACTTCAAGAGTTTATATCTGCTTTACGTGGCTGTGAGCTCATGCTTCAAGCTTGTTCATCGCTTCGTGTCATTTTGAAAAATGTTGAGTCAAAACGTCTCGACTGCCTATTAACACCTGGTATTATGTTTTGTGATCTGTTGTGTACTTAATGATGTTACACTTACACAAACAAACGTATTGGAATTTGGAACCTAATACTTTATTTATTTCAGGTGAAGGTCTTCCAGATCTCTATTCAGTTCTTAGTCATTTCAAGGATGCTTTTGATTGGGTTGAAGCCAATAGTTCAGGGCGTATAATGCCTCATGAAGGTGTAGATGTGGAGCATGACTCTGCCTGTGAAAAAATTAAGGAGATACAATCTAGCTTAGCAAAGCATTTAAAGGAACAAAGGAAATTACTTGGGGACACATCGGTGAGATACCTATCACGTTTATTCTTCTGATGCATAATATCTGGAAGTTCATGTTGACTCTAAAGTTCTAAAATTTTGCTTTTTTTAGATCACTTACGTGACAGTTGGAAAAGAGACACATTTGCTGGAAGTGCCTGAAAGTTTGCAAGGAAACATTCCTCGGAGTTATGAATTGCGATCTTCTAAAAAGGTTAGTGAAGCTTTTGTAAGCTTATTTTTGTACGCTTACTTGAATCAAATACCATGAAAACTGTTGCACAAGTATTCTCCAACAGTTTTAGTAATGTACTAATATTTTGTGTTTATTCCTTTGACGAAACCTTTCCTAGCGTAAACATATTCTTACCTGTAAGTTTTGACATTTAATATTCTTTTTTCTGCAATAAAAAATATGAAAAATTGAAATTGGTTTATCCGGGACCTTATCGACCGACCTTTATAAGGAGAATGTCTGTGTCACATCAACACCCATAGGTCACTTCTTTATTCTTGAGTTCGTGAGCAAGAAACACGAATGAGTGCCAACCGCTTTCAATTTATAGATGAATTTGAGTCCCCCCACGATAGCGTGGTGGTCAAAGGCTTGGGTTAAAGGCGTGCTCCTCTCAAGGTTCCAGGTTTTGGACTTACTTGTGACATTAATTTGTAGACGTCTCCTATGTCTCCCGTTATCTAGTCTAGGGACGGGTGTGGTTACCCCGGGTATAGTGAAGCGAAACTCCGATTTTCCGGTTTAAAAAAAAAATTATAGTTGCATTTGGTCTGTTCTAATTTAAACTGAAATTTGTCTTTCTTAGAATTTATTATAGTCTTATTTATTTTTTCTATTTATCATGTTCATATGCCAATTGCCAACTGTGAGATACACTTGCTCCTCTTAATCAAATGCTCAACATTTTCTCTCTTAAAAAATGACTTAGCTCCAGTAAATGATTACAAGCTAAAACTACATCGACCCTTACTGGCTGCAAAAAAAAAAAAAAAAAAAAAAATCTTTCGTCAATCTAAATGCGTTTTCACCTTGTTTAATGATGCACCCAGGGCTTCTTCCGGTACTGGACTCCAACTATCAAGTCGTTGTTAGCAGAGCTTTCTCTAGCAGAATCTGAGAAGGAGTCCTCGCTAAAAAGCATTTTGCAGAGGTTAATTGGAAAGTTCTGTGAATATCATCTCCAATGGAGACAATTAGTTTCTGCAATTGCTGGTAGGCAAATAATACTCTCTTATAATGAATTGGAATATTATTTTTTTGGGATTACTAGCTTCGTTATATCTAAGAGAACTATTATGGTTATGGTGACCTCACAAGTCATATGTATAATATTATCCTTATGTATCATAATATCAAGTTTATTTAATATAAAGTGCTTTTGATCATACAGGGGCTATCAAGTTTATTCATTTATAAAATGCCCTGTTATGTTTTGTCCTCAAGGGGTGGCACAGTGGTCGAAGACTTGGGCTTTGAAGGTATGCTCCTTTCAAGGTCCCAGGTTCAAGACTCACTTGTGACATTATTCCTTCGATGTCTCCCGGTGTTTGGCCTAGGGACGGGCTTGGTTACCCTTGTTTAAAAAAAAAATGCACTGATATGTTTTTGAGAATGAACTATTATGTTTTGTAATGTTCCATATGGAGTGATCTATATTTCTTTATCATATCAATTCCAAAATGTTTCATGGTTGATGTCGGGGAAATTTCTTGCAGAACTTGATGTTCTGATCAGTCTAGCAATTGCAAGTGATTATTATGAGGGTCATGCATGCCAACCACTTTTCTCCAAGTTGCAGTGTCAAAAAAAAGTGCCGTGTTTTTCTGCAAAAAACTTGGGACATCCTACTCTTAGAAGTGATTCGTTGGGTGAGGGTACATTTGTCCCCAACGACGTCAATATCGGTGGTTCAGGAGCCAACTTCATTCTTCTGACTGGCCCTAACATGGGTGGAAAGTCGACTCTTCTTCGGCAAGTTTGCTTGTCTGTTATTCTAGCTCAGGTAATATATTTCCTTTTTTTTTAAACAAAAAAAATTTATTCTTGAAAGTCTTAAGTTGTCTTCAATTTTTAAAAATTGCTTCTGCAGATGGGTGCAGATGTTCCTGCAGAAAGTTTTGAGTTAGCTCCCGTTGATCGAATTTTTGTTAGGATGGGTGCTAAGGATCAGATTATGTCTGGTCAAAGTACATTTTTGACTGAGCTATCAGAAACTGCACTGATGCTGGTAGGACATTGTTCCATTACGATTCAATTTGATAATTTCAATTTCAATGAAAGTTTTTGTTTCCTACTAAAAAAAAAAACCATTTAAACAGTTTTCCCCCTAAGCTGGCCAAAGGATTGAAATTTCTGAGAGTTCCCAGGATGATGGCCTTACTACCTAAGATATTTGTGATGGTTTCTTTTATCCTTGCCTTGGCCGTTAGTTTTCTTGCAATTATCTTGTAAAAGATATTTTGCCTCATTTAGCCAAAAAAATGCTGAAACTTTACGTTTCAAGGGGTGGCACAAGTGGTTGAAAGCTTGGGATTTGAAGGTGTGTTCCCCTCAAGGTCCCAGGTTTGAAACTCACCTGTGATATTAATTTGTAGACACTTCTTGTGTTCCTTCAATATCTCTTGGTGCCTGGCCTAGGACGGGCTTGGTTACCCCGGGTATAGTGGAGCGAAACTCCAATTTTCCGGTTTAAAAAAAAAATGCTGAAACTTTACATGATCGACTGTTTTAAAGGTATTTCTGCTTTCATTATTGTTTGACTAAAAGCCTATTGGTTGATGCAGTCATCAGCCACCCGTAATTCATTGGTGATATTGGATGAACTTGGACGTGGGACAGCAACTTCAGATGGACAGGCAATTGCGTAAGTGTTGTTTTATTTGTTTCAGATTCATTTTAGTACTTGATTTTCCATTTGCCTGTACTCAACATTCTCTTAACTATTAATATTCATTCGTACTTTCTCCCCTTAACAGCGAATCAGTTCTTGAACATTTTGTTAGCAAGGTGCAATGCAGAGGAATATTCTCAACTCATTATCACCGGTTGGCCTTGACTTATCATAAAGATCCTAGGGTATTGTTTTCGTCTTCTGCAAATCTTTAGCTTCTTTGTTTTTGGATATAAAACTGAACATTTAGGCCCCGTTTGATAATCATTTTGTTTTTCGTTTTTTGTTTATGAAATTTAAGCCTACAACAACTACCTTACTGCACCTTTTTCCTTACTTGGATATCTACATCTTACCTATATTTTAATAAACAAAACCAAAATTTGTAAACAAAAAAAAGTAGCTTCCAAAAATTTGTTTATGTTCTTGAAATTTGGTTAGTATTCTCCTACTTTCTTAAGGAAAGATGGATACATTGTAGGAAAGATGAAGCACATGGTAGGAAATTTGAATAGAAATAAGCTTAAATTTCATAAACAAAAAACAAAATGGTTATCAAACGGGGCCTTAATGAGATAAAAATGAAAAAGGCCATACAAAAATACAACTTACAAAAAGGAAGGAGTCTATAAGAATGGTATCCAATCCAGAACAATCTAACCTAACTGATAATTTTACCGAATGGCTTTGTCAATGAATCCTAAAGAGAAACATAAAATTAAATGATCACACATCTTTTGAAGATCTCTCAATCCTTCGGAGGATTCGATTGTTTCTCCCCAAAGCCCTCAACAATCAATTACAATTCGCTAACCAGCCCATAAGCTCTACTTGTATTTATAGAATAGGAGTAACTAACTGACTACTCGACTCCACTAACCGAACTAACCTAGTCCTTCTCTTATACATTTTACGTACTAGGGGTTTATCACTATCAAAGCCTAAAAAATTCCTCTCTCGAAAAGGTGGATGAGTAAAGCGCCCAACTATCAAATCTCTGCAATCTCTGTGCATGTCCATGGTAAAATCCACTAAAAGCCTATTCCTGACCAATGAAGTCGTCTCACATCGCCAAAGAACGTGATTGAGGTCCTCCGCATCTCTTCTATAGAAGATGCAACACCAAGGCCCTACCTAAGTGGGCACCTTGCTCACCACCCTATACAAGTGTTCAACCTTCAAGGTAAAACCTGCCAGAAATAAAAGTGAACCTTTCTTCGTTTTTGGAATTCTCACCTTCAAAATTGAAGCAAACATAAAAACTCTCCCCTGAAGGACAGGGAGAGGGGTTAACAATACATGAAAAAAGGATTTGGAGGAAAAATTATCCGAAGGACAAAGACACCAAGATTGGACATCCCTCCTCGGCACACTTCGAAACCATCCCAACAAAGATGGAAGATCTATAACACTCAATGCCTCCCTATTGAACAAGGGATGCTTGAAACCCAAATGAGGTGAGGGGAAAGGCCCTCAAAGTGACAACACCTGGCCACTGGAAGAAATTTGATCAAGAACAAGTGACAAAAGACATTCGGGGTAATTTGTATTGCAGATTAAAGTTCATTTATCATGCTGGGCTTCTTTTACATTTCCAAGCATTAAAACACGATTGGATACTGTTGTCTACTTTATTATTAAAACATTGGATCATAGAGATGTTAAACTTTACTAAGCTTAAGTTTGTGGTATCACCACAAGTATAGAGTTTTTTCAATATGGAAAGACATCTCAATGATTTTCTCAGGATAATTGGTTCTGTTAGTAAACTGGGGGCTTTTCTACAGGTTTCATTGTGCCATATGGCTTGCCGAGTTGGGGAAGGGACTGGGGGCTTAGAAGAAGTTACATTTCTCTATCGTTTGACTCCCGGCTCATGCCCCAAAAGCTATGGAGTGAATGTTGCACGGCTAGCTGGTAAGGCCCATTGCCTTTTTACTTCCAATCGTAATCGGTTCAATTTACCCCACTTGTTTTTGGTTCTAGAATGCCTTTGATTTTGCTTTCAAGTTGGTAGATGTGTGATTTGCTGGTAAGGCCCCATCATACCTTTATCGCTAACATTTCAATATTGCTCAATTCTAGTCCTTTTGTGGCTTTTGTGCTTATTTTCCTTACAAAATTAAATTCATGTCAAAGACCAAAGTAACGACATCATCAATATATTGAAATAAATAATAGACATAGAGACTAAATAAAAATTTAATCCAAAATTTAGGGACTAAAACATATATATAACTTGACTATCTCAAAAAAAAAAAACTTGACTTTAACAAACCTGTAGCATGGGATATATAGCCTTTATTTCTTACCTTGAGTTACATAAATTTGATCCATGAGTCAAACACTCTTTTAGAGATAAATACTGAAGCTATAAAGTTCTAGCCTGACCTCTCGTTTATAAAAAAAATGCTATTTGAATTTAACCAGAAACAAACAAATCAAGACTCAAGATATCTGAGAACCGATGAAAGTTTGTAGCACATTAAATTTTATAAGTATCATATCTATTTAGATTATAATTGAGTAACTTTGCTGACTTATTCACCATGTATTCTGTCATTTTTAACTGGCAAATGGTCACGGGATTTAAATTTTGTTGAATTATTTCTAATCATCCATCAACCCAAAAGCTTAAATTTGTTGATTGATGTAAATTTAATTATATCAACGAACAAGCTTAATTTACTTTGTTCTATTAGGAATCCCAAATTGCGTATTGACTGAGGCTGCGGCTAAATCAAGGGAATTTGAGGCTACTTATGGCATGACTGGAGAAGAATCTGAAGATAACTTGTGCAACCATGCTTGGGTTGACAATACAGTAACTTTGATTCAGAAGTTGATCAGTCTGGAATCAACCGTGAAATGTAATGATGAAACTAAGAAGAATAGTATCGGTTCCTTGAAACAGCTTCAGCAACAAGCAAGGATACTTGTGCAGCAAGGTTGAGTCGATGATCGGAAATGTTCATCGGCGACTGACGTTTTGCAGTACAGGACGATGCAGTTCAGTTCACTACATTTTGTCTGGGAGCAAATCTCCATCACAACAGGCATTGAATACACACAAGATCCAGCTTCTCAACTCAAACTCACTCGGATTGCCAATAGAATGAACTCGAGATAGCGACCGACATTTTTTGACGAGCAATTTTGGAGGATTGGTCAATCATTTTGATTCTCTGATGGAAGAAGAAATCGCTCTTTTGTTTATATTATTAATAGTTGACACAGTTCATTACAAGTTTTGTAAATATATTTGAAATATGCCTGAGGATTTGGTCGCCATATTCAAAGCTGGTCAACCTTTTTTTTGTATGACATTGTTAAAATTGAAGTCCCCGTGATCGAAAGCTTAGACTTTGAAGGTGTGTTCCACACTAAGTCTCAAGTTCGAGACTCACATATAACATTAATCTCTACTCCAATGTTCCTCGATGTCTGTCCTAGAGGTTGGGCGTGGTTATCTTGGATATAGTAGAACGAAGCAGCAATACCATGTCGTAAAAGCTCAAAAATCTATATGGTGTAGCCGTTGTGCATGCTAGCAATATTCATAAGTATATTTGCAATTGTGTCGGTTTTTTTTTTCTTCAAACATTGGTTCATGTGTTCTAAATGTACTTAATGTTTGGTTTTCAAGAAAAGAGATGAATTCATCTAAGTTAAGTTACAGAAGGAATTGCATATCTGATAAAAATATCAAATAGGTTTCAAGAACACCAATAAGAACATGGTTAATCTAGCATAAAGCATTCAACTCATAAATTAAAAGTTAAAATCTCCAACGCATATAACTTAAATCAATGACACTTTATGGTGTTAGAATAAAATACCATTTTGGTCCGAATAAAATTAGTCCCAACTGTTAGAAAGATTAGATTTTCCCTTTAAAAAAAATCTCTTTACACTCTTTCTCTCCTCAGGTTTTCTCTCTCCCCTCCCTCATTCTTTATATTTTTTAAAATAAAATCCATTCACACTTAAATTTGATTATTATAATACTTTGTAATAATAATAATTTATCTGAATTCAACAATCTTTTTATTGATTGCAAAGGTTTGACTTCTTTGGTTGGAGCTATTGGTTTTTCTCATTGTCATACAAGTTATAATAGGGAAGTTGTAATAGGGAGGCTGTCAGCTGATAGTCAAACTTGGGCTCCTGTTTCGTTTCTTGGTTTGCTTCTTTATCCTATATGTGGAGGAGAGTGATGTCGTTTGGAGGAGAAATCTGCCCCCGTGTGACGATGAGAGCGATGTCGTTTGGAGGAGAAATCTTCCCCTGGAAGGTGATCATATGGATATGGTTAGTTGATTCAGGGTAATACTTAGTAAGTATTTTGGAAATATTTACCCACAGATCCACGTGTTTTTACTTAAAAAAAATTGGCTTGAATTGATGGAGAGATAAATGTTAAAGTGGAGAAATAAATACAAGAAGTAAAAATATATGATTTTAAGGAACACTTACCCACGGTTAGGTAAGTATTACTCGCTGATTAATGAATTGTTTTTTCTTTTAAAAAAAAAAGAAAAGTCAAATCCATATATGTACTAAATTTGAAACTTGACAAGAAAAAAAAGGTGACAGTGAAAGAAAACAATACCAAATTATGAAGATTCTTGATGGAAGCCATTGATGACAAGGGGCATACTTTTAAAGAGACCTAATTCTTTGTGACTAATATGTCAAAAGCATTGGAATAGGGAAAGCAAAGGCATACACTAGAAGCCATCATAAATTTGAGATTCAAGAGATTATGAATAGCCACCTGCCCAAATAATTTCTTATAAGTTTTCTTCCCCTCCAAATGTCGTAGGATAAGACATTATATTCCATATCAAACTGCACCTAACTTAATCCAAACACTTACATATATAAAAATAGATAAAAACATACATTAGAAATCACAATCATAAAGGTAGCTTCAAAGTCCAAGGCGATCTCATCTTCCCGATCGTTGTACTATAAAAAATGTTATAAAGACCAAATGTATACGCCTACGATCAATTCTACGGTCAACTGTCACATCCAGCCATACATTAAGTTAATTAAAATAAAGAAATTCTTAGTTTGTAAAAGCAAACATTCAGCCTATATACCAAGTTCCTAACTATAATTTCAGCTAATGAAGACATACTCAAGTGGATGCAGGCATCAAATAGGGTTGTTGAAGTTTCCCATTTAATTCTCGGACGAGCAACTCTGAATTATCGACGAGGTGTTTGCTTTTCCAAACTAGATAACTACACGATTCATGTCTAGGAGATGGCCTAAGCGATTTGAGCTCAATGAGGGGCTTTGTAATGTCATATTTACCACACAACTCCTTTGCTGGTTGAACATGATTCCACCAAAAATCAGACAAAGCCATTTTCATGACCTCCCAGTACTCCGCATTGCGACGCAATCGAAAGAGATTACTACCTCTAGGAGTCCAAACACAAAAATCCATCCAATCTCTATCCATTATTTCCATCAAACCTTGAGCTTGAGGAATACAGTAATGAGGAACGCGCGACCATGGCTTCGCGTTACTCATATCGCCATCAAACAACGGACACTTAATCTCCAAAACTCCCAGCGAAGGCAATCCGTAGACCATGCCGTCAATTAAACCATCAGGTGAAGCACCTAACCAATCATATTGTTGTTTACCATAGACTTGAAATTGAGGAAACAAGACAGTATGTCCTGTTATAAGCTCATATCTTTCAATTGCCTCCACTTCTTTGGCATTGCTCCAACAAGTCGCTAAGTTAGCACGAAACTGCTCGATCGCCCCGAGTTTCTCCAACCATAATTGAGCCCTCCGGCGAGACCAAAACCCTATAGCCCCAGCAAAAGTACTGGCTGTCAGTTTGTGCTTTCTAACATCTTTCCAGTTTTTGAACCAATGCTGAAAGCTACTCGATTCGAAAAGCGAGTAATGATCATCCGTCGATGACGAAGAACTAAAATTACATCTAGACCTAGATTCAATACTACTCGTAATGGCAGAACTGATTCTGCAACTGGACACTGATGATAATCTTTGACTAATCAAGTTTCTAGAGTTATTCAAACTGGTAACGAAAACGCCCATGGTTAGATTTGATTAGCGATAAGAAATACTACCTTTCACTAAAATGGAGAAAAACTGCAACCCTCCGTTGTTCCAAGAAGCTTGTTTAAACTCAAATGGAATTCAAGGATATAGCTCCGGCGAAACTAGACGCTCGGAACGGCGGCGCACGACGGTGCTGCGAACGGCGACGGCGAAGCCTTGCTCGATCGCTCAGTCTCTGTGAAGAATCCCAAATGACGGACGTAAACCCAAATGATAAGTCTAAATAGAGGTCTATATTTCGGGTTAAATACGGTTGAATGATTTTTTTGAACCAACTCAATTTTTTGGTTTGGTTAATTCCTCAATCCATCCAATCGTATGTATAAGCCCAACCCAACTCAAGATTTTTCGAGTTATGTTACTCTTATTTTTCTTTAAATCATAGGTTCATATTAAAAAAAATTGATAATATTATACTTTAACCTATTACCAATCTTATTAGTGTTATAATTCTTTTTAGAAGTCTTACAAATATGCAAAAAATTTACTTTATTAATTTATTTTATATACACACATAATATATAATATGCTAAAAATATCTTTTCAAAAAAAAAAAAAAGCTAAAAATATATCCTAATATATATAGTATATTTTTGGTTCTGGTTGGGTTGGGTTGAACGAGCCCAATCTAAGAACCAATACAACCCAACAAAAACTATAAAATCATAACACAACCCAACCCAAAAAAGTTATAACCCAATATAACTCTTACGGTTTGAGTTGGATAGTCTGGGTTGCTTGGGTTACTCTTTTTTTTGTACACCCCTAGGTCTAAATGCCTTTAAATCAACTTTATTTATTTACAAACTTGCCCCCAAATAACTTGAAGTTACAAAACAATCCTCCAAACTCTTAATTAATTATAAATAAGTCCCTAGGGTCAAAGTTGTCCTAAAACTCAACTTGAAAAAGGAATAATCGAGGGTGAATATGAAAATAATGAGCATTACATTTTGAGAATTTATCCGAATGTACTTTCTAATAATTTTTAAAATAAATCATTTATAACACATAATTTTATATGAGAAATAGAATTCAACCATTAATAAAACTCTATCATCAATTAAATAAAACTCTACCTTCAAAAAAAAATAATGAATAAAACTCAATTTGAATTTACTGCTATAGTAAAAATGAATTAGTTTTGATTTGGACTACATATTAAATATTTTATCTTTTTTTATTATGCATGCAAAATCTCCTAACATTTGGTTAATTTTTTTTTAAAAAAAAGTGATTATGTTTTCAACACAAAGGAAAACTTTAAGAGACTGTTTGTTTGACATATTTAAGTAGTATTTGGGTTAATGAGTTATACTAAGAAGTTATATCGAGTTGTTAAAAATTGAGAGTTGTATAAAAAAAATCGTTTGGATGTAGTTTTTGTGTAAAAGAGTTAGAGTCAAAACCTTGTTTGGATTAGGGGTGATTTCGGTTCGGTTTTTGTCGGTTTTGTACCAAACCGACAACCGAACCAATATCTTCGGTTTTCAAAAAATGGATCCGATCCAATGTCCAATAAAGTATAGAACCATTGGTTCGGTTTTTCAATGTCCAAAAATGGATCCGATCCAATCCAATGTCCAATTTTTTTTAATATATCAAAAATAATATTTCTCATATAAAAACAACATTCTCGTAAACAACTATTTTTTTAAAGGTTAGAAGTATTTTTAACTTATTTAAGGATATTTTTTACTTGAAATAGGGGTGAATTAAAGAAATATTAATGGAAAGAAGATGACTCTATATGAATTATTGACTATATATATATATCGGTTTGGATCGGTTTTTTAAAATGAAAACCGGAACCGATCCAATATTTTCGGTTTTTTCAAATTACAAACCGATATGTTCAATTTTGAGGTAAAAAACCGATCCGATCCATTGGTTCGGTTCGGTTCGGTTCGGTTTTTCGGTTTTTTGTTGCACCCCTAGTTTGGATGTAGATTTAAAAATGAATAGTTATTTTCAGTAGTTCAAAAATAAATGATTAAAAACGAATTATTTTGATTGATTTGAAATGAATGATTAACAATAAGTGGTTAGAAATGATTGAGTAGTTATAAATGAATGATTAAAAATGAGAGTTATTTTTAAAAATAAAAATGAGAAAGAGTTAATAAAAACTCATTTAAATGTAGGTTTTCGAGGAAGAGTTAATAAATCCTAAAACTAACTCCTACCTAAATATGTCAAACAAACAGCTCCTAATAGACTTAAAAAATATATATATTAAGAATACATCAACTACAATTGAATATATAGAAGGTAAATAACCAAATGAGTTGATAACACGATTGATTATGTAGTTTGATGTTAATTTATTTCTATTGCGTCACGGGTTCGGTAATAAATATCTAAAATTTTCAATATATATATACTTTATTTTCTAAAATTTAGATAATAATAATAATGTAACGACACAAATTTTAAATGGTAGGGTGTTCGGTGCATTACTCCAAACTAAAATATTTGCGAAGTAACCGAATGGGTTAGTGGCGCAATGGTTTCATTGTTTGATTGTAAATCAGTTCAACACACCAGCGTCACAGGTTCGAGCCCGAGAATCGGTATTTGTTCCCCCTCCCCCAACATGTACTCAAAAAAATAAAAAAAGTTTTTTTAATACTCTTAAGTTGCAGTTAGTAAATCATAAATAGTTTGTTGAGGTTTCCTAAAAGATTAAACAAAAAGTTTAATCAAATAAGTACAAAAAATAATAAATGAATCCTAACTGAACAATATCACGTTGAAAAGTAGTATTCATGGTGAAATAAAATCATATAAGTGGGGAGATACTTACTCGTGGGTGAGTATTTTAATTTAATTTATTTATTTTGTATAATAGGGAATAAGAGCTTTAATAAACTAAATATTCCAGACATATGTACTTATTTCAAGACATACTTAACTATTAAAAATAACTTTTCAAAAACTAACTCTTTATCCAAACACGTGAATAAATTTCATGGGAATAGTCAAATATTTTTAAAATAATTATAGTAATTTTTAAAAAAAATAAAAAAACAAATTATTAGAACATGAAACGTGTTGATTGAAAGGTCAAATAATGGAAATTAATATCATCATTTAAGTGGCAACTTCACTTTCAAGGTGTGTGGCAAATGGTTGGGTCAGCTCCACTTTCTAATTATGTGGCCACAAGGATCCAACATAGATGACCCAACATTTACTAAAGATGATGCCTTTTATGATGCCACATTATAAAATAAAATAAAATAGATTAAATAATATTTTGGTTCATATAATTTGAGTTTGGCTCCATTTTAGTTTTACACTTTTAAAATTTTAATTTTTGGTCCATTTCGATTTTTGGACTTTCAAATGATCAATAATTTTAGTTAGACTTTCAAAGATAAATTGATATTTATTGAATTTTTTTGGGTTAATTTTTCTTAAGAAGTTACCATATTTCTAAAATTTATAAAGAAATATCTCACATTTCACATTTCTTTATAAATTTTGATGGAAAATAAGCAGAGAAAAACCCATTTCTAAGATCTGAAATTGCTCTGTTTTGAAAGTTGAAAGTTATCGTATTTCTTTACAAATTTTAGAAATATATGTTCACATGTTTTCTTTACTTTTATTAATGTTATGCAAACCAAGTTAATGAGAAAATTATAGATATATGAGAGGAAAACACCTCTATTGATATGAGATATTTTGGATGAAACAAAAAACAAAATTATTATATACTCAAAATGGACAATGTCCATAAGGATGTATGTTGCATCTAACAAGAGGTATAAGAGCTCGACTCTTGACTTAGCGATGTAGAGATCGAGACTCTCATGTAGAATAGATGAGTGGCGAGACTCGTATGACAAAATATACTTTTGAAACATATAAAGAGGGAATAACATATCAACTAATATTATTAAACCAATTTTAATAAAAGAATAAATTCAAACTTATCGAAGAAACCAATTTATCTTGATACAAACTAAATTAGATAATTGAAAGTTCACAACCAAAACCAAACAAAAGGCCAGAGATTAAAATTAAAATTTAAAAAACAAAATAGAACAAACTTTAAAATATAGGACAAAAAATGATATTTTAACCAATAAAATGAAAAAAAAAAGTCTCAAGTTTCTTCTCTTGTTTCTTACACTTATCTCACATTAGTCAACCGCGTTTCTTACACTATATATTCACATTTAAAAACCTCACAATCTCAAACCCAAAAACCAAAAACATTTCCAAAAAACCAAACCCAAACTCTGAAATTGCTCTGTTTTTCTTAAAATCCTCGAAATGGGTTGTTTCTCTGCTTGTTTTCCATCAAAATCATCTCAAACGGCGAAGCTTCTAGACAGCAATGGAGGTTTGATCGGAAAATTCAGGACTCCGGCGAAAGCGGCGGAGCTGATGCTGGAGAGCCCCGGCCACGTCATCTCGCCGGTGGCGGAGCTCCGGCGAGATCGCCGGATTTCGGCTTTGAGAGCCGATGATGATCTTGTGGGTGGTCAAATATATGTGCTCGTGGATTTTGGGAGAATTGGGTCCAAAATTTCAGCGGCGGAATTGGAGAATTTCGAATTGGGTTGCAAGAATCAAGGGAAGAAAAATTGTTCCAAGGTGGCGGCGGCCGCGGCAGCGACGGCGGCGGTGGAGGAAATTGGCGGTGGAATTGGTGGTTTTGATCAAATGGGTTGTGTTCGTGGAAATTGTAAGCGGTGGAATCCTAACTTGGAATCCATTTCTGAGGATTTTTCACATTCTTTTAGAGTGAAGTATTAGGAAATTTGGGTATAGAAGAATTTAGATGAATTGTAATATAAAGTTTATATGGTAAATTATACTTTTGATTCCCATAAAGTTGGCATTTTTTTTTTGGTGTGTAGGAGTATAAATTATTTTATTAACCATCGATTGATTTTGATCTTACTATCTAATAACAAGAGTTTTTTGGACTTTAAATTGCTATTGTACTTATTTAATATGTACAAGTTATCTACTTATCTTGGTTCTAAAAGTCGTTCTTGACCTAATTGTTAACTTTTTCGTCGAAGAGAGAGTTCGAGTCGTGTCTCGATCCTAGTGTGACTAATCATCTAAAATGACCAACTAAGTATCATTTGGCTTGACCAGTCTCGACCTAAATACTACACATGCTCATCAAATAACATGATCGACATCTTTTCTACTTGATTGATTAACCCTCTACTACTAATGATAGAGGTACTTGACTCGAAAGAAACTTATTTCAGTGTGGTAGTAGAATGCATAACACACTATAAGACTCAAGTCAATTGCTTTGATTAAAAGGATGTTGAAACGAGCTTTAATGATATTTCATATCTTGCTAGCAAGATAAGGTCTTGGTATTTGTAACATTCTTCATACTCTAACAGTATAGTTGTTATGAAAATGACAATCAACAATCGAAAAAACAAAGATAAAGAAATCGTAGAAGAAAAAACAATACGGGGATTTACATGGTTCACTAACGTTCTATGAGCTAGTCCACAGGTAGAGAGGGAGCACAATTTTATCAAGGAGAGCAAAATACAGAATAAACATCATCATACGATTAGGGTTTAGATTGAGTTTATATATGTACTTTCATTAAACCTTATTACAAATAAAAAGCCTAAATGCGAGATCGACAATCAATGGCTACAATGTTTCTTCTTTCTTCTTAGGCGGCATCGACACACAAACCTTCGATAACACCCTCTTTCGTGTTCTTAATTTCCTACGAAGATTTCTCTTTGGGTTTTTTTCTTATTATAATAGGTTTCTCTTTAACTTTTTCACTACATATTGAAATTGTTTCTTGAAATAATAATTGAATAATGATTGTGTTCATTCTCTAAAGATATCCTCACTCATTATTGCTTATAATTTCTAGAAGATTTTGGTTGAAAGACGAAGAAAAAAGAGAGAATGGAGAATATGGGAGAGTTTGTGTTTCAAATATGAGTGTGGAAGTGAGTGGACAAAAGTATCTGCCTGGAGTGACTATAATCTGTAACTTAGTAAATAAAATATTTAGATTGGGCTTTGATAATTATTTCGTTTTTTATTTTTTGTTTTTTGTTTTTCATTTTTAGTTTTTTTTAAATTTAAAAAAATAAAAAAAGTATGTATTTGATAACTGATTTTAGTTTTATGGTTTTAAAAATAAAAAATAAAAAAACATGTTTGATAAATGTTTTTTGTTTTCAAATATTAAATTTTATTTTGATTTTTTTACTATTTATTCTTGATTTTTTCCTACTTTTTTAAAAACAAAAACAAAAAAATGTTTTAAAAGTTATTTTTTTTTTAGTTTTAAAAATTTTTAAAACAAAAACTAAAATTGGTTATCAAACCAACCTGTTTTCAAAAAAAAAAAAAAAAAAATAAGAAAGAAAAAAATAATTATCTTTAATATTTATCATTCCTTTTTATAAGACTTAAAAGAAATGTATAATAAGATATATATGAACTCTGTCCATAGAGATTTATTCACTTATTTATTTTGGTGAGAGTAACAAAGCCGTAGTCATAGACTTAATAAACTTATTATTTTAAGAACTTAGTCAAACAAGGAGTTACGAATAAAACTTTAACAAGATGAAATATACACCAATTTTCATTTATGGAAATCATATTAAGATCCCCTCAAATACCCGATTTAAATTCTTAAATAGTATAGCTCTAATTTTCTATTGGTCCAAAGGAAAATGCATTCACAATTGAAAAAATGGGGTATTATTTATTATAGAATCAATGCCAATCAAAGAGTAAATTGATAAATTGCTCATGTTATGATTATGAGTAGTTTTTGAAGGGTCTAACTATAACTTGTTAAGTTATATTTATAGATATAACATTAAACACAACCATATATATAGTGGCTTTGTGGTTAAGAAGTCTTTGAAGAACTTAGATACTAATTTTCTATATAATTTTTTGACATCCAAATAATGCAGGGTCAAGCAATATATCCCATAACATTAATTGATGTATGCATAAATTGACCTAAATAGTTATATTTACAAGAGGCTCAAGCCCAATGAAAGGCAATGATGCTTGTAGCTCTCTACTGGAGCTAGAAATGTCCCCTAGGTGGAGCTGGAAAACAAACTTTTTCGTACTTATGCAAAATTCATCAATTTTTTTTTTGCTGGACCAGAGAAACGGAGATGAGAAATACATTTTCTGTTTCTGTTTACCTCGTCGAAATTTTTTCATCCCGTTCACTCTCCTATTCTCCACCTAAACGAGAATTCACCATTTGAGGTGGGTCCTGTGAGAAAATAGACATATCAAGGAGTCCAACAATGGACCCAAGCCCATTTGATGAACTTAGCTTAGCGTTTGAATTGGGCCTTTGAAAGGGCTACAACTATTTGGGCTTAACAAGCCTTAGTGGGCACAATGTGGGCCAAAATAAAAGCCCATATATTTTAGGAAACTTTTGGTGGCTTGTCACATTTCGTGTCACATGAGAATTGAGAAATAATGAAAATTTCTTTGCTTGTCCTTAGTATTAGGATGACCCTCAAACCATAATTCAATCGGTTAAGATATATTAATTTAAACTTAATTCACCCATTGATATGTATATTCAATCAAGAAGTTGCATATTCAAAATTTTTACTTTTAAATATTGTTGTTGAATTAAAAACAAATAAGATATAATTGAACCACAAAAAAAGTAACATAAGAGAACACATAATACAACTAATAAAATAAACAAAATAAACAAACTAGTAAACCCAAATCTAATTCATATCATCAACCCATATAATATAATAAATTAAATTATTAGGAGTGATAGACACAATAAAAAAAATTAAAAGAAAAAAACAGTAAACTTCAACTATATTATTTAAAAAAAAAAATCAATGAAAAGAAACACTTTTTATATCCTTCTCACATAAAAAATTGGTCATTTTCATTGGTTAAATTAAAAATAGATAATGATTTAGTTAATATAGTTATTGAACTAGTTGAACTATTTCTTGACTTTTATCTTCCACCAAATCCCTTCTTGTTGACCAAATCTTAAAAAAATCAACATACTTTTCATCTCTTTGTGCAACCAAAACAAACTTGCTTTGAACTCAAACCCCAACTACTCAATCATCTAATTCATTACCATGGAGCTGTTCAACAAACAAACTCCTTCCCTCTATCCCCTCTTCTTATTTCATTCCTTCCTTTCTCCTCCCTCAACCTCACTTTGATAATTTCTCGATGGGCAACGTCACCTCCGTCTCTCGTGTCGGGAAAGTTGTTCTGTCTGACGGTTCTGTTCAGGAGTTCAATGAGCCATTGACGGCGGCCGAGTTGATGCTCGAACACCCACGACAAGTAGTCGTAGAGATACGCTCGAGTGTTGCTGGAAAAAAACCGATCCCATTACCAACTGACGAGAAACTCGATTTGAAGAAGGTTTATTGAATCATTTCTCAACTCAAAAATTTTAGATCCTATTTTATTATTTATTTATTTAAACTAGTCTCTTTAGATTTTAGATATTTTATTTTATGGATTTAATGTACTTTTTAAAACTTTAGGGCTCAATTATATGTGATAAAAATTTAAACTTAGTCACTTATTGGTCAAACTATAATGCCTTCCATCTCTTACTACATTTGGTTCTTTTAGTTTTAGAATTTTTTAATAGGTTGTTTTTCATGTTATAATTGCATTTAATTTAATGAGAAATGATAAATATATAAACTCTCTGAGTTAGGGGTCTTATTCTAGATTATTTTATCTATCATTTAGAATGAGATTCATAATGTTTCAAAAAAAAAAAAAGAGGTTCATAACATCAAAATCTATAAACTATTTAATCATTTATTCATATTCTTAACAAGGTCTATATGATGCTACCGATAAGAGGAGGCAAGCCAAGATCATTGTCATCGGAGGAAATCCGTCGTGTTCTCCTATGTGTCAACACGGCTTTACGATCGCCCTCTCTCTTCCTATCTTCTTCTAAGGTTCTTCCTTGGTTTGCAAGGACATGCAAAACAACGAATGCGACGATGACGGGAGCAGCCCGAGTCGAGATTAAGAAGGAAGATAATAATATGGAGAATGAAGGAGATGAAGTTAGCTGGGAAATGGAGATGTTGGAGGGGAGGCCAGAGTATTTAAGCAGACAATTATCAGGCAGAGGTTGGAAGCCAAATTTAGATACTATTAAGGAAAAGAAAATGGAGAAGAAATATTCTCATTGGTTGTTCAACTTTTGAAAGGCTCAAATATTATTAAAGTATATGTGCAAAAATATAGATGATATTGAATGTTTAAGAACATGCTTTTGTATTTGTAAAAAAGAAAAAAATTATAGTTGAAATATCATATGGTATCCACCTATTAAAAAAAGATAATTTTTTTAATTATTATTTTTTTTTTATGAATTTACTTGATACATCCAATTGCGTTAAGTTTAGATGACATGGTTTTAAAAGAATGATCGAGATCGATACACATATATTAAAAAAAAAGAAAATCAATATCTTAGACTTTGATGATTGCCGACATTGACGTATTAATCTTAAAAAAATACAACTAGTAGTATAATTTAACACAACTATTATATTACAATTTAGACTTAGTTTAGTCGACAATTTTTTTTATATTATAATCTCAAGTTTAAGGTGAAAATTTTCAAATATATAAGCTCTTGATGGGAGGGCATAGGTTCATTATACTTGAGATTAAACTCACTTTAGCAAAAAAAAAAAAGAGATTGTTTCTTTATTGGATAAGAAAATATAACAAAATATTGATCCTCAAGATAAATATTAAAAATTAGTTGATTGTCGATACCAATAGTGTTACATTGGCGGGCAAGAACAGTAGCTCAATAACATCTGTATATATTTAATGACTAAGTAATTTTGAGTTCGAATTCTTCGGCCCCAATTGTTATAATCTCAAAAAAAAAAAAAAAAAAAAAATCTAATGGAATATCAATTTTCAAGTTTATGTTTGAATTGACATATCAATAAAGGCTTTATTGATACAAGGTGGTAAATGAAGATTTAAATGTCTGACATCACCAAAATGAGAATACATGTGCTTCACTTTAACCACTTATAAAAGTTATTCATACCATTAATCACAGTAATGTTCAAAGCAATTATATAGTTTTTTTCTTCATATATTAATAATAAATTTAATTACTAAAGTTTTACTCTATGTTAATCTGCTTAGCCTAGCTCTCTAGGTAAGACATTTTATTACTTTTATTTGGAGAAAAAAGATTTCATTTTGACAATCTAAATGTTTTTGTTTGTCATTTTGACAAACCATCAAACAATTTTAGTTATATTTTTTCCTTCGTTGTTTCATTTAGACTCTTGCTCTCAAATTTAAAGTTCATATTTGATAACAACAATTACAACTAATATGACGATGTATAACTTATAATTATAAAGTCACGTGTTCAAATTTTTCATTTAATTGTTGTTGAATATGATATACCCATAATTTGTATAAGTAGAACAATTAATATGAAGTTTTGAAAAAAAAAATTCCCCTCTTTTTAGAACACCTTAGATCCATATAGCTACCATTGTGTCACCAAGAGATCACCAACTTCACCAATATCATCATCATAACACATACCAATCAACAACTCTAAAAAAAATAACAAAATAAAAAAGAAAATCAACAACCACTACCTTTGTGTCTAAAATACTATTCACCCAACTAATCAAATCATGGGGCTGTTGGGAGAAAAATAAAATAATTTTTTTATAGATTTATTTATAAAAATAAGAAAGGCTCTTTTAGATGCTTTCTTTAAAAAAGAAATGCATCATTATCACTCATATTTATTTTACTACTATTAAGTTTAAATGTAAGTTTTATTTTCTGTAAAAAAAAATGTTAGTTTTATTCAATATCAAAGTTTGTTATGGTCTTTGCTCAAAAAAAAAAAAAAAAAAAAAGGTTTGCTATGGTCTTTATTGTAATTAAGTTTTTTTTTATTAATGCATTTAATATAAAATTTAAAACACGCCGTCCCCTTTCCTGTTACTGCCGCACCACCCAATCCACTGCTGCCATCTCGGACAAGGCAAATCCTAGTCACCCATGCCAAATGTAAGAACCTTTCTCTAATCATCCACGTGGCAATCCTACAGACACTGGTCCCACACATTCCTCGCCGGCTTATATGATTAGAGAAATATGGAGTTTTACTTTATAACTAATCGATTATAAGAAGTGTATCTCGCACTCGCCCATAATAGACAATCTGTTAACAAAGATTATGCATTTTGGTGTATACTCTTTCAGACGTCTCTAATTCAAAACTATTAAAAAGCGCTTAAATTATCAAATGATTGAAGTATCGGTTCGAATAATATTTGGTTGCTAAACTCCAATTTTCCAATTCTAAAAAAAAAAATGAAACTAAGAAAGAATATCTCATGTTGAAAATGTAGAGTATCTTTTTAATTTGAAATCTTTAATTATTATTATTATTATTTGAATTTTGTAGATTCTAATCATCTTTAAGAAATAAGAGATTTCATCTCAAAATGGATACATAAAAAGTAGCTCATACATTTTATTGAGAATATAAATATTCTTATTTTTTAATGTGAGGAGGGTGGATGAACATGATATTGATGTTGATGGTATTAAGCATATAAAATATCCTTTAAGTGACATGGATGTGATTAAACATAGGAAATGAGAAATTAATTGAGGTACAAGAACAATATTCGATCTATATCAAAGCCACATCAAATAATTTTAAGAAGAATTTGGTGGATTTCCATGTTTTCCTTTTTCTATGGCTTTATGTATCAACTATGTTGGATTGGTATAATAATAGAAAATGATGATAATTTATAAGTTAATGAATGGGGTTTGAGCCTTTAAAAGATATGGTAAATATTTAAGCCTAAAAGATTTTTATTTCCACCAAATGTTTTTAATATATATTGACCATTGTTTTAGGGAATTTTGGACGTATAACAAAAAATGTAAGCACAAAATCAAAATTAATTCATTTGTAGCTAGAAATTCAAATTTTCAATTAATGATAGATTCATTCTATCTCTGCTTCATTTTTCTATTAGTGATAAAAATTCAAACTGAGTTCTATCATTACTTAAGTGATAGAAATCAATATGTTATAGATAATTATTTTAAAAATTTTATTATAAATCATACTACTTAAAGTGTGGCTTAAGAGGAAAATCATTTTTGGACGGTTTTGCCCTTAAACCATATTATATATATATATCTACAAATATGCCATTATTTTTTTTTCAAATTATTAAAATCATTAAAATCTTATAGAGCTAAATAAGTATAAAATCAAATGAAGATCGAAGTTTTTTTTCGAATTTAGAAAAAATCTTGGTTTCAGCTTATTCTATAAATACGACAAACTTATTATTAGTCATTAAAATCGTATAGTATCTTCGAATTAAATAAGTATAAAATCAAATGAAAATCTTGAGTTTTTTTTTTTCAAATTTAAAGATATTGGTTCTAGCTTTTTCTATAAATACCACAAACTTATAATTCTTACTGTTTTCAATGTATGAAGTGTTTTAATTCAAATTACTAATAATACTTTTATCATTGATGTTGTAGAGATTTTGTTCGGGATGGGATCGAGTCTTAGCATTGGTGCACGCGGGAGCCGTTGTCGTCAAAGGTAACAAATAGTTTTTTCAATCAATATTTAATTCGTTCTCTTCTTCTTCCTTTATTTTTATTTTTATTATATTTTATTTTTGTTATTTATTTTATGGTTCAACACTAATTTATAATTTTTTAAAAATTTATGCAGTATTTAAAATTTTGAAAAAGTGTTTACAACGTTCTTCAAATTAGTAAAAGATAATTTTTATAATTATTATTTTTTGTTATTATAATAAATATGGCTCGAACATGTAATTTGTTGGTTATTCTTTGATATGAGATTTCATTAAAGTACTACTCATATTTTGACATAGGTACCTATTTAAAATTGATCAATTTTACGAATTAATTAATTAATTAATTATATATATATATATATTATTTTGAATATAAATCTATACACCATATCGTTTTCATAAAGTAATATATTTTAAAATAAAAATATAATATTATTATTTTATTTACTCAATTTGTGTTAAATTCATATTTAAAAAATTGATATTTCATCAAAATTCGTTCTATTAGTGATAGAAAGAATGAGAAGAGACAGATAATAGATTTTATCTTTTCTTTTTCAATGTTTTCTTTATTTTTTATTACTTAATTAAAATAAGGTGAAATAATAAAACAAATAGGATTTTTGAAATTTTAGATTGTGTGTTTTTTTTAAAGGAAATTGTATTTTATTTTCCATACTTTCACGTCCAATGAAATGTTTGATAAAAATAAATATATATAAAATAATAAATTTGACCTATTAAAATCACTTTTTTCAAATATTACAATTAATAGTAAAGATACATGATAAATTTCAATTAATTAATCGGTGTTATAGTTTTTTAAAAGTGTTAGAAATTTGAAAAAATGATTTATGTCTATGTAAATGAAAAGATCGAGATGATGATTAGATTAAATTAAAATGAGAAACAAATGAAAAAAAATTAGGTACACAGTAAAATTTTAGCATAAATATTATGATATATATTATTATTTATAAGTATTTTAATAAATAAAAATATAATTTCACACATCACATTTAGAGAAAAAAATATCACGTGCAAAGCACGTTAGAAAATTCTAGTATAATATAAGAGGTAGAATATACTGCGGATGGTAAATTCTCTTCGTTTTTTTTATCTATATGTAGGGCACATGGGAAATAAACTCTTTTTGTCCTCTCTTGAATATGAAAAATATTTATACAATCTAGATTCATGCAGCTATTAAACCAGCCACTTATCATAATTTGGTAGAATAAAGAATTGTGTGTGATTACAAAATGGTACTCATTGTTGTAAAATCCGTTTATACATTATTGGTCATCCAAGTTCTTTTTTCAAATATGATATTTACAAAAAAAAAAAAAATGTAAGAACTTTATAACACAACCTTCTAATATTACTACAATAATACGATAATAAGTCCGGGTCCTAGATTCGCTAACGATCAACAATGTTACACATAAGTGAATGGTTGCTCAAATTTTTTAAGCTCAAAACTCACAAGCTCTTAATATAGTAATAATAACTAAGGCTACAAAATTTATTCCATATTTCTCTTCAATAATACCATATATGTATATATATCGATTTTAAGAACAACCCCACTCGACTTAACTTTTAGACTACCAAAAAAAATCATTCAAACATTTCCATATGATATTATCAATTTTAAGTACTTAATTTTGTTGTTACACTCATATATAACAATAAAAATAATTTTAATACTCAAAACAGTTACAAAGAACTGTTATAACAGAAAAACATAGACAAAATATATACTTTGGATTCCCAAAGAGAGATGATGTCCCAAACTTAAAAAAAAAATTAAAAAAATAAAAAAAACCCCTAAAATTTAGGGCATTGATATAAGAAGAAGATGGTGTGTTTAATGAACAGTTAAATGAAAATGAAAAAAAGCAAAGTATGTGTGTATGGGATTGGATTCCAAAGTACAATGAAATGATAATGAAACAGTTCCCTAAAGGGGAAAGTATATATATACAAAAATAGTAAGTAGTTCAATAATTGGCAAACCCTCCAACTAATCAGCCCTTTCCTTTTTCCATGTGCCCTTCACTTATAACTGTGAGCTTCCATGTGCAGATCCCATCAACATTTAAAAAACACATCATTCCATCCCTTGTTTGTGTGTGTATGTTTTTGTTCCGTGGCTCGGGATTCTTTACGGTTTGATTCGTTTACTCATATAGATGGAGAACGATGAACACGAAAATTTGATTGTCGTGGGTTGAAGTTGTCTCTCGTATATATAGATATTGGTTTTCGGAAATTTTTGTTTTTGTATTTTTCTTTTTGAAAATTGGGAAATTGGAGTTTCGCTCCCATATATCCAGGGCACCACTGGCCCGTCCCTAAACTATGGCACCGCGATACTTCGAATGATATTCTAGTTTAAGCACTTTCCAGCAGCCTCGAACTAGGATCTCTTAAGGAAGCATGCCTTGAAATCCTTAGCCTCAACCGCTGGGCTGTCACTTGGGGACTTGTTTTTATATTTCTCATTCGTATTTTTCGGTAACTCGATATAATTTGTTGAGCTCTAAGTTTGAATAAATAGTAAAATAGTGCAAAAAAGTCAGTCAAGAATATATCTATCAAATGAACAAATTCTAGCGTGAAAACACACTACCTAGTAATTTTAAAATAAAGGTAAGAAAAAGAAAACATTCAAAATGATCTAAGTTACCAATATTTCACCCATATATATATATATATACACACACACTTGCTAATAAAACAATTCTTAAAACTTGCTAATAAAACATCCAAAATTTCAGTATTTGGTTGTAAACTAATTCAACATCAACATCACAGGTTCGAGTCCGAGAATCGATATTTGTCAAAATTCGTTTGGATGTAAATTTTCAAAAATAAATTAATAAATCCTAAACTTAACTCCTAGTTAAAACTATCCAACAAACAACCCCTTAACTTGGAAGTTTGTGTATAAAATCAACTCATCAAGTCAAAAGAGTAAAAAGAAAAAGAATTCTTCTCATAATTTTGTCACATAAAATTTGATTAATAAAAACACAATCATAAAAATATCTTATAATCAAGCTTTCCCAACATTGAAAATAGATCTAAAAACAACCATATATTTTAAGAATTTATCCCATTCAGACGCCAGGTGTCATTACCCTATTAGTCTACCAAACTTTCCTTGAAAGCAATGGAGTTGACGAAAGCAATAACATTTACCGAAACCTTTTCCGTTTTAAATGGTCATATATTATTATATAATTATAAATAAATACATTGATTAATTAAAATTAATTTAGAAAATACATGCCTTTCGCAATAACGCTGACTGACAGGGGAGGGCTCGAAAAATATTCTCAACAAATTGAAATTAAATAAATAAATAATAATGTTCAGATCAGAGCAGAATTTAGATTTAGGATTCGTTAATTCTTCATCAAAAATTTATGTTCAAATCAGTTTTTATTAGGAGTTTTTGTATGTATATTGTAAATTGGATAAAATATTACATGAATAGCATAATAATGAAAATATTTGAATATATAGCAAAAATTGTAAATTGATAGACTTCATATTGATAGATTCTATCGATAAAGGGTGATAGAATCAATTACTAATAAATAAATAAAGTAAATCGATAGACTTCCATCAGATTCTATCAAGAGTCTATCAATAAGAGCCGATAGAATCAATCACTGATAAAATTGATAGACTTTCATTACTGGAGAATGATAGATTCTATCAAAGTCTTCTATAAAAAAGACAAATAATTTTTTTTTTTAAATGGAAGAATTTGCTATACAAGAATTATTTTTAAAAATGTGCCATAATTGTAAACTGTAGTAAAAAAGTTGCTATACAGCGCAAATTCTTTTTTTATTAGCTACTTTTCATTTTTAATTCTAATAATAATTTTTATTTCTAATTATTCTTTTATAACTACTCAACATTTCTAACATACTCACTTTTAATTATTCTTTTTAAATCAATTAAAATAACTCATTTTTAATTCTTTTTTTATTACTAAAAATAACTACTCATTTTAAATCTACATCTAAATAAGATTTTGACTCTAACTCCTCCACACAAAAACTACATCCAAACGAATTTTTGAAACAACTCTCAATTTTTAACTACTCAATATAATTCATCAATATAACTCCTTAAATTAAATTCAATTTAAATCTGTCAAACAAACAGCCCCATATATCCACATTTTTATTAACTTTCCGTTCTTCACGTTTCTGCTAATTAGTAATTACGCTTCTAAACCGAGTTTTGGGTAGGAATTGTCTACACTCGAGTTTATTGTACCATCAATGTGAAATGAAATCGAAAGGTCCATAAGAGCGGTGGTCAGTCAACTTTTTTGGATCTGAAATTTCGAGTTTGACATTTTGGTAATGATTGAATTGGTCAAAGATTGACGTTTTTGCTTCTGGATTGAAACTAACTGCTGGCCGTCTTTTTTATATAAATTAAATTTTCAATTAAAAAAAATAAATTTTAATTCATATAATTTAATTTTTATAGTTTGGAAAGACAAAATTTGATTTTTATAATCATAAAAATTAATATTAATATTTTCTTTAGTACGTATCATGGGGAGGGAGATAATATAGATTCATGGATCAAACTGGTTTACAATCAAACACCAATATCACACAGATTCGATCACGACAATCGGTATTTATCTTCCTTCTTTCAATATGTACTAAAATATATATATATATGATATTGGCTGTGTATGAATGAATGAATCCTTCCCTATTTTTCAAATGCTTAATTTTTATTCTTACAACTAATAAAAGCAAGCATCTCCAAAAGGATTACAGGAGATTAGGTTATCATATCAAGAAGTTGTCTTTTTTCCATCGATAAAACCAAAAGAAGTTAATATTTAATATGTCATAAATGAATTAAATTCAGACATTGGATTAAGCTATATTGAGCTATGTGGGTTTCTCTCTCATAAACCAATTTTGGCAGTGACATTTTTTGTTTGGCACATTAGGCATTTTAACTATAGGATTCATGAATCACAACTTTATTAATTTTTTTTGTTAACGTGTGTAATACACCAAATACTCATTTATTATCCATGTCGTTTTATTACCATGCAATTCTTAATATGTATTGTCCAACAATATTTATTTTACTGATCTACAAAACAATATTTATTTTATAGTTAACAGTTCTAGTTTGTTTTTTCTTTAGTATTTTGAGAATTTGTTCTCTATAGCATATTTTTTGCTGTTCATTATAATTATAGTACATTTTTTAAAAATAATTTCATTCATAACACATTTTGCTCAAAATTCTTATTCTAACATTATTAGACTTCTATCAATTGAATTGATAGATTTTAAATTTCTATTACTTGAACTGATAGACTTTTAGACTTCTATCAGTTCAATTGATAGACTTTTGACTTCTATCAGTTCAACTGATAGAATTCAATCGATTTTGAGTGATTGAACAATTCAAATTGATAGACTTCAATCATTTTTGTGCTACAAATGAATAAGTTTGGAAATTGTGCTATACATGCAATTATTTTATTTATTTTAATATAGATACAAAATCCCCTAGTATTTTTCATGTATAATAACAATGAATATAAACCTTTAAGAAGAAATTTATAGAGAGCATAAAATTGAGGTGGATTTAAAAAAAGAAAAGAAAAATTCCATGCATTTATAAAGTATTAGTGCAATAGCCCGTCTTCAATTCATGTACATATAATATTTCAATAAATTTCACAAACAATCTCCAATCATTACAACATATAATGTTCAATTAATACATATAATTTTCAATCAAAAGACTGTTAGAGGAATAATTTGAATATGCAAAAATAAAAATTCCAAAATTCTATTACGAATAAAATATTTATATAAAAAAATGTTACAATTAAAATACACCATCAAAAGCTGCAATCTAAAGCATATTTCATTTAGAATCATTGAAATATGATAATGATATTTTTCAAAATATTGAAAATTTTCAAATAAGTGTTAATATGGTGTAAAATTGGTCTTCCGTGGTGGCACAATTGATCAAATTTTGGATTTTGAAGGTAAACTTCCTCTTGAATTCTAACATTAAGATTTGTTTGTAATATTAATTTGTTAACGTGTACGCATTCAAATTGCTACCATCTAAAAATGTAGGAGTGATACTCCAAGTACATGTTCTAAAAAAAAAAGAGAATTTCCAATTTCCGATCATTAAAAAAGTGAGTGTAAGATTAAAAATGCAAATATTAAAACAAATGGAATCCAAATCAATAGTTTGAAAAAATAAACTTAAAACTTTCTTTGGGGGTAATTTCGGCCTTTTTTATTTTTATAATGTATATCTTGATCTTTTAAATATATTACTATATCATACACACATATTAAAAAATGTATCTTAATGTCATATTTATCGAGGTGACATTAATTTTGGCCCCTTCATTTAAATGAGTAGCTAGTTATTTACAATATCAAACAACCTCAATTAATTGTGGGGTGCATTTCTGCATTTTTTTTTTCGCTCAAATATTATTTACTTAAATAAAGTAAACCAGCCATTTTCATTCACAATAATGAATCTGAATCATAAAATTTCCTCTACCCCTATTGCACCAATTTAATGAATAAAATTAGAATCATTAAAAAATATATTTTAAAAAGGAATTATATACAATATTGAAGAGCCAACGGTTACTTAGAGGCACTAGTGTATGTTCAATGACCAGAGGTATTGAGTTTAAGTCCCCCACCGAGAAAAATTAATAGCGAAAAATAGTCGTGATTTACTCCATTATGCTTTTTTTTTTTTTAAATGTCCTATATTTGGGATGTGTTGAGATCTCAATTGTCCCACATTGGAAAAGTGGGGAGTCCAACATCAATATAAAAGAGATATGAGTTACTCCCCTCATTACCAATTGGTTTTGAGGTGGATTCCCATATTCTCTAATATGGTATCAGAGCCCATAAAGCTCAAACGGGTATCGGTCCAATAAGAATGAAATTGAGATCCGATTCAAGAATGGTGAGCCCAAAAGAGGCACCATCTTGAGGGGCATGTTGAGATCTCAATTGTCCCACATTGGAAAAGTGGGGAGTAGTCCAACATCAATATAAAAGAGATATGAGTTACTCCCCTCATTACCAATTGGTTTTGAGGTGGATCCCCATATTCTCTAATAGGATACGACTAGCCATGTCTTAGATTGTGACAAAAAAATAAATTAGAGCATATTTTAATTTAACAACAACCTCGCAGAAATTTTTCAAGAAAACATATCTTAGATTTCTTAGCCTATATCATTGGACTGCCTTTGAGGACTAAATCACATTATGTATGATGATTTCAAATCCTTCATTCCAAAGAAAAAAAAAGTTAAAATTGCATTACAAACACAATTGACTATTCTTAAAAAAGTTGCAAGTAGCAAATCTTAAACTATCACAATTTTTTTTAAAGAAAAGAGTAAAAATTGTTGGTGACGTCACAAAAATCTAAAATTTGTTTGAAACAAAAAAATTTTAAAATCTTTTTAGAAACCCGAAAATCCTTTTATTTTTCACTATTGATATGGTGATGAATTTCTTTTATATAGATGGATAAATTATGATCTGAGGATAACCGATCATATGGAGAGAATCTTCACTTTATCTTACATTAAGAAATATAAATAAGACTAACAAATTTTATAAAATTATATGACTATATTCATTTTATGGTCTTGAAGTACTTTGCTTTCTTTTTTTCGAGAATTTTTGTCCTTCAATAGTTATTATAATAATAATGTTGACCCTAAATCTTTTTCAACGTCATCAAAGAAGTGGTTGATTAAATATTACTCGCTTTCCTACGTTTGGAATTGTAAAAAAATGTTGAGCAAACAAAGTTGTCCACATCGCAAAGATAAGAAAAGATCTTGTGTATATAAAGAG
Organism: Sicyos edulis; assembly: GCA_036507275.1. Lineage (NCBI taxonomy): Eukaryota > Viridiplantae > Streptophyta > Magnoliopsida > Cucurbitales > Cucurbitaceae > Sicyos > Sicyos edulis. The sequence continues at coordinate 37,049,049 of CM071854.1, read as the reverse complement.
GGGACAACACCACTATTGATATGAGACATTTTGAGAGATACCCAAAAACAGAGTTATAAGGGGTGATTCTTAAAGTGGAATATCATATCAAGGGACGAGCCTCGTATGACTCGGTGTACTTTGTTCGAGAGGAGGTCTCCTCGGTATAGACAAAATCGATAAGATTCATTCTATTGATATGAGGCTTTTTGAGAGATGTTAAAAAACAAAGTCATGAGGTATATGATTCCCAAAGTGGACAATATCATATCAATGTGAAAGTTTGTGGTTGCTCGTTGTTCCTAACAAAAAAAAAAGTCAAAATGTATCTCAAATTACTTTAGAAGTTTGTTGATTAACTGTTTTTTTTTTTTTTGGTCTTGACCCGAGTACAAGTATTTCTTTATATTTCTTTATTAGAGAATTTGATTGTCTGCTTTATTTCTTTGGTTAATGAAGTTCTTTGATTTCAAAAAAAAAGTTGATTTTAATATGAAATTCAAGTTATCCAATATCATAAAATCTCACCACTATCTTGTTCTCCAATTTAATATATATAATTCGATTAAAAAAACCATACACCAAAGCTGAATAATTTAAAGCATATGCAATGTATAAAATACATTGTTGGAGTGAGATTCCTTGATGACATCATCCAATTCCGAAAAGCTAAGAAAAGGATGCTTAAATTATTTAATGGGAACATCATATATCAAATGATAACTAATTAGTTATAGTTTCGATGTCCAAATATTATTAAATTAAAACAATAAATATATATAAAAAAAACTATTCAAATTAATTAAGGGAAGTTTAATTTAAAATCTTTTTAGAAACCCAATAGCTTTTTTAAAAAAAAAATTAAAAATTGGGGTTTGATAAAGATGAATAAATTACAAATTAGAGAGAGAAAGAAAGCCCTAATTATTAAGCTGGCAAATAAGAAAAGATTGGTTTTAAAAAAAAAAAAAGAAGAAAAGATTGCATAAAGAAAAGAGCTGTTAAGAGAAAGCACATGGAAAATAAAGTGTGCAATATCCATTGGCCACGTGATAGTTTATCGGGGAGCACGTGCCATGTAGCAGAAAATCCTCAGAGCTGTTGGATTTAATTTGGTGTGCCAATTTTTAAAGGCTTTGGGAGGATTTGTAAGGAACCCATTGGAGGGAATTTTATGAGAGCTCTATGATTGGAGTTTTTTTTTTTAAATTTTAATTTTAATTTTTTTTTAAAGTTAAGATATTATATTATTTTTGTTTATGCATTTTTTTATATGCATAACTGTTCGAATTAGTTTACGTGTCTCGACTATTGTCACGAAATATATTAAATATGTGAAGATCATAAATTGAATTTGTCACTCTCTTAGTTATTTATAGTTTTCTTGACCATTAAATAACTTTATAATGGATATTTTTATGCAATTACGAATTTTCATACTTATTTTTTTAATAAATCTTGATTTTTTTTTAAGAACAATAAAATTTGAAATTTGTTCATACATAATAGATTCCTTACTTTAAAAAGAATACTTTTTACTTATTTTTTTTTATAAAAAAAGTTACAAACTATGTCAATAGATTAAAACTTTTATTATTGAACTAATTTGATTTAAAAATTAATTTACAAAGCCATTTTTATATAAAAATATTTGACAATAAGAGATTTGAAATTATAACCTATTAGTTATTAGATTATATATTGTATATAATGTCATCAAGTTTTTTTTATATACAAATGATTGTCACCAAAAGTATTTGGATATTATGAAAAGTTGGTAATTATGAATTGAACTCGGTCTTTAATTCTAAAACATTATCATTAAATTACTTCAAAAAATGATTAATATAACATCATAAAGTATCGACTAAAAAAACTAATTTTTAAAGCTAATTTTTATATCTATTCCAAAGATAGAATCTATGAGGACAGAATAGAAATGGATTAACACAAAACAAGATAATCAATCGTGGCACTATCTCATTCCACAACTAAAACAATATTTTAACTAACATGTTTTATAATAATAACAATTTGAGGGAGGGTGACGTAGAAATGAAATTATAAAGAAAGAGATGTGGGTTTTGAGGGTATAATTTAGGGTATCGTGCAGAGTGAAGGAGGGCACAATTTGTTAGGACCTTATCCATAAAATGGCTAATTGTGATTTGAATCCATGAATGAATAGAGGAATCTTTAGGACTTGGTGCCCTTTCTTATTGCTCCCTTCCTTACAAACATGTCTAGTTTTGAGAGAGATTATTAATTAATTATTGGTGTGCAATATTTTTTTTTAGAGGGAGATGATGTTAATTTCTTTTTGGAGAAAAGATACCAGAAGTTTTATTAAAATAAGAAAGAGAAAGGAGAGAAACAAAAGGGAGGTATAATAAATTACACAAATGCACGCTAGTTGTTAGCAATGTTTGATATACTATAATTAACAAAAAAAAAAAATTGATATAGAGCTCCATTCCGCTGCTTCAAGAGTGATCTACTCCAAAGCTACGGATGAGAGTTGATGATTATTAGAAAAAATTCGCAAATTCCTTGGGAGATGATGTTAATTAATTAATAATTGCTTTAAGTTTAATTTTATATAATATATTATACTAATAGTGATCATCACTAAGGTCACGAGTTCGATCTTGGAAATCAATATTTCACTTTTATTTAGTTTAGAATAATAATGTGTTCTTTGTAGAGTTTGTGGTTCTTCTCTCTCTCAATTTGTATTAAAAAAAATAATAATAACGATGCTCGTTACAAAGTGACCTAGGGGATGTTTGTTTGTCATATTTAAGGAGGATTTAGATTAATGATTTATTTAATTCCTCTTTGAAAAATTACATTCAATCGAGTTTTTTTTTGTAATTACTTAAGATGACTCCTCATTTTTACTACTCAAAATAATTCTTCATTTTTAACCACTCATTTATGATCATTCATTTATAACTACTCAAAATAACTTCTCATTTCTAATTCCTCAAAATAATTCATTATTAACTATTCATTTTTAATCATTCTTTTTTTTTTAACTACTCATTTTAAAAACACATCCAAACAAGTTATTGTTTCTAACTCCTCTACATAAAAAACCACATCCGAAAGAGTTTTTTACCACAACCCTAAGTTTTTAATCACTCAAAATAATTTCTCAAACTAACTCTTAATCCAAACACCACCTAATGATCAAGAAGAGTCTTGAAAAACTAAAATTACTGGTGATAAGTTTAATTCTATAAATTAATTTTCGATCGTTTCATTGACATTCAAATATTGTAAATTCAGGTGATATATCATGCGACAATCGTCAAGGTGCACGCAAGTTCACTTGAGACCATATTAAAAAATAGTTGTTATAGACTATTGTTCTTGTTCATTTACCTATTATGTCTAATTCATTTAAAATTATAAGATAATATACGAATAAATAGTGTAATTTATAAAATATTTTTTTAGAAGTAATCTAATAAATATGTTCTATTATGAGAGTACTATAATTTTGGTTTCTGTGTTTCTTAGGCATGTCTTTTGAAGGGATTAGTAACAAGTTTTAAAAGGCGCTCTCAACCAATTCATCATTATTTAAAAGGCCCTCACAACTAATTCATCGTTAAAATAATAATAATAAATAAATAAATAAATCTATTTTTTTCAACTCTATTTTTTTTTTTCAAAAACAAAATGGCCGTTAAGATGTTCGACAAGAGATTAAAAAAAATGTTCGAAAAGAAATGAAAAACAAAAACACGTTGATACATTTTGGCATTTTGAAAAAATTTATAATTAATTAATAGGATGTGGCTGCTGGGATTCGAGCCCAGGTCTCCACGGCCACAACGTGGAATTCTTACCACTAAACTACAACCACTTTTATGTTTCATTTAAATTATACTACAAATTTTAGCGACAATCATTTTAGCCATTTAAATGTACTTTTATACATACTTTTGGTATACAAAAAATAAATAGATTAGGACAGTTAGAACTATTATTCTCATAGGCAATTAAGGCTTAATACTTAAAATGCAAACCAAATGCTAAGAGCAATACTTTAGCTGCATTTATGTACACCTAATGATTAAAATGTCACGGTTTCAAATCTCCCCTCCCCAAATGTTACGTTGCAACTCAGAAAAAATAAAATAAAATGCAAACCAAACACAATTGTCCTAACTTTTTTTCAGAATACAATTGTTCTAACTTACCACAGATAAATTAAAGTATATTGAAAATAGCAAGCTAACCAAGTAAAGAATATTTCTTAAATAATATCACTTTTACCACTTATCCAAATCCAAGATTTAATTGGATTAATTTAAGTGAACTTTTTATGAGTAGCAAAAAAAAATTCTAAAGATGTCAGCTTTCTTTTTAAAAAAATAAATATAGTAAAAACTAATTCAATTACCTTAAATTTATAACTGCATAACTAATAAACTTCAATCAAATAAAATTTGAAATTAATAGAGGTTAATCAAATTAAATATTTTATATTTTTCCATGCATAATGAAATATTTACTCAAATTAAACTCGTTAAACTTTTTTTTTTTTTTAAACCATCTTCTCTTCTTATTTTGTGTTGTAATTGACCCTCAAACAGCCAACTAAAATGTGTTGTAATTCATTATGGGTGTACATAAGTTGAGTTATGAAGATTTCTGTCATCAATTTAAATATTTTGGTTGATTATTTCATTGACTCAATCAATCTCTAACTCATAAATTTATACACAATTATTATATTTTGCACCACTATATTTTCTATGCCAATTTAGTCCTTTGTGTTTTTTTAATCTGTTTTTATCTATGTTTTCTCCTTTTCTTTTAAATCTTTGTATCAATAATCTATATTTATCACAATAATTGATACTATCATAATAAGATTTAAGATAAGGCTGCATTAATTCTAAGGACCAACAAGATTAATAATTAGTTAAGATAAATGAAATAAAATTGATGACCTCATGGACTCCATTACCTATTTTTAAATTGCTGTAGAATTTTTTTAAACAAAATCATAAATAATCCACTTCTAAGTTGTTGTAGAACTAAAAAAATGACAAATAATTCAAAGAAACGTATTATACAAAATCATAAATTAAAAGAAGAAAATATAGAAATATAAACATAAAAACAAAATAAGTAACATTTTTTTTTTCTTTTGAAATGAGAATAAGTGTGAAAACTAAAAACATGCATGTCATAAAATATTATCTCTTTCTTTAATTATTTCTTTCTTTCTTCCAGTTGGGGTTTTTCAAATAATTTAATTTATAGTTCAAATAATTGAGACAATAATTTGTCTATAACTCTAAGTCCTCATCTCCAAGTAGAATTTCCATAATCTTGAAGCCTAAGCTTGACTCATGTGGGAGGTTTTTTGCTCACCCAATCTTTAGAGTTCCACTTAAAAGTCAAATCATAAAAAAACAAAAAAAAAAAGAACTTAGAAAGAAAAAAAAAATCATAATACATTTCAACATGACACATGTTGGCCACCAATAATTTCAAGCAAAATTAGTTGTCTCAAAATGGCTCTCCCTTCATTATTATATCATCAATAACCCTAATGCATGAATAAACTACCATCCCAAAACTCCAATGAAATGACAAGAGAAAAATATTTAGTCCAAAGAACAATTTAATTCAAAGCAAATGCCAATGTCCCCATTTATCAAAATATATTCATATGGTTATTTTGCCTCTCATTGAAACATCACATGTGTTTATTATATTTGATAAATAAGGTTTATATAATTAGAGATAGTTTTTCTTTCTCTTTTGAATTTAGGTTCTTGTCTTTAAGTATAATGGTATTGGCCCATGATCATATGCAAAAACAAGGACTTACTTTCTAGGACAAACTTTCTATATAGTACAAAAATGTGTATATATATACTTTGAGGAAAAAGAGTCTTTTACTTATAATATTCAAATGGAGTTTGTTATATTTGCTTTTTCTTTGTGATTTTGGCCTATCTATATTAAGACATTGAAAGTGAAGATTCATTCACAAAATATTAAAGAAAATGGAGGACCCCTTAATTTCAAATTGAGCCAAGTGAGTGGGCCAACATTAGAGGGAATTATTTGTGGCAACGAACAAGGCTCATGTCGTAATTATATGTCGCGCGTGTTTTTCATTATTGTTGTTCATTGAGGAAAAAAAAAACAAAATATTATGGACATTTGAGTTTAGAAACTCACGCTTGATATAGTGTGCTTTTATTGTTTGGTGGTAATCCAGTTCAACATGGTCACAGGTTCAATTTTAAAAATCGATATTTAACTTTCATTTATTTGAGAGTCGTAATGACTTCTATGTAGAGTTTGTGGTTTACAATGTGGACACTCCTTAGCCCGATGACAATCTCTCAAAAACTAATGTTGTATTATAAAATGTTTGTTTTTCTTTTCTTTACTATTTCCTTTCAATGAAATTTGTCATGTTGCACTAACGGATGTGTGCATGTGGTTTGGGAACACTTTGGGGAAAACATTCATCCCAAGAAGTAGGATCAATAGTTTAGCATTTAAGCCATAACATTTAGCAACAAAAAAATATTTAGACCAACAAGTGATGTGGATACTTGAGGTCTTTAAATTATATTTCTTTAGAGATTTTAGCTTCAAAACTTAGGACAGTGTATTTAATTTCAAAACTTATTGTTATTTGATGGATAAAGGCTTTAGGATGGATGTGAGTACCTTTAAAATGGAGTGGATTAACTATCAAATCAAATGACTGCTCATAATAAACGGTTCAAGTTTACAACCAAAAGATAATAATTTCTTAACGATAATTGAGTCATGAACGGATTAGAACAAACCCACGACTAAAATCAATAACTGATATAGAAATAAGGCCAAAATACCCATTTTGATCATGTAATTTAAATTTTGTTACATTTTTTATTCATGATTTAGTACTTTCAAATAAACTTAAAATTGGATCATACAATAAATTAGAAGTTCAAGCACAAAATATGAATAAAAGTTAACAAAAAACTTTTCACATGAACTAAAATTCAACATTTCTCAACTAAAATGAAGCAAAATTCAAAATATATAGATCAAAATGGTATTTAAATCTATAGATAATTTTCCAAGGCTATAAAACTCTATCATAATGCATAATGAATGGTAACAATCTATCTATTTATTTATTTTTATATATATACGAAGCAATTATAATAAGCAATGATGTATACGTGGATGACAACCAGGATGAGCTGAGCTGTGACAGAGAAGCCATGTCTGTGAAAGGAACCCCAAAAGGCAGCAGCTTATATTATATATATATGAGAAAATGAAGATCAAATGGCATTTTCGTAATTTTTTCCAAAAAAAAAATATTAAGCCCCACTGGTCCCTAAAAACCTTACCCTCTTGCAGGGACACGACCCCAAGGCCCCTGCCCTTTGTAGGGTCCCCTGCCCTATCATCATTCTCTCATGCCCTACCTTTATTTACTTGCAACAATCATTTAAATTTTGGATAAGTTTGCCCTAGGGGACTTTCATCATTGTATCATGTAATACCATTATTTGTATGTATATTTAATTATATGTATTCTCTCTTTTTTTTTCTTTTTTTTTTTGATTGTAGAATGATTTTTGTATTAATTGGGTGTGAGTTTTGTAGATTGAGAAAGTTTTATTTTTTTGTTTTTTTTAATCATTTTGGGGTAAATAATTATAATTGCCTTTTTGTGGAGAAAACTTGAGATCTCGCTTGTGAGATGTCTTTTTTTTTTATTATGTTTGTTTCTTTTGATTACGAATTTCTAATTTATATGTTAATTTAAACAGATCGTGCAATTAATTGTGTATTTAGTATTTTTAAAGTTGACAATTTTGTGTTGGTATTGTTATATATACTTTAAAAGGAACATACAATTTTGGTATTTGGATCAAAAGTGTTAATAATATATTAAAAAAATGCTACCACTAGTATAACTCAAGTGGAATGAATTTGGGTTGATCGGTGGGGTTATGAATTTGAATCTCTCATTCTCAATGTTATTAATTTTTTTATAAAAACATTATTATTTTATTTTTATATTTATGAGTGTTAGAACGAGTTTACATGTACTTCAACTATTTTTATTGAATAGACTATTTTAACTCTATAACTTTTAACTGATCTAGGAAATATGTAAAAAGTTTGGTTGAATTTACCATCTTTTAGTTTTTCAAAATCTTCGCTATTTGATTAACCAAGAATGTTATTTTAATAATTAATATGTGAAAATATTAATTAATTATGCCGTAGATGTAATCTACGAACATCATCTTTTTAATTTCATGATTCAACATAGTTAACACATACTTCTTTCTTTGAGTTCATAATTAAAATCTTCGTTCCCCATATTATTTTTATTTAAATTAAAAAGTATTAATAATGTATTGAATATGTCTTAATTTACTTACTCCAAAAAATAAAAAGTCTAAATTTACTAACATCAATTTTTCTTTTTCTTCTTTTTTTTTTATAGTTCAAAATCTCTCAAACAAGAGACCACAAATTCCTACATGCTAAGTAATATTAATTTTCAATATCGAACTTGTAATTATGGTACTAATCTTTTTGGCAAAAATTGCATATTAATGAAATTAACAGGCAGATAACATGCCACAAATCCAACCTTTTAACTTACTAATGATTTGACTTTGGGTGTGAATTTGCCAATAAGATCCGTAACTTAACAACAATCTATTTTCAATAACTAAGAGGTCATGGGTTCGAAATATGTATCTCAAATTGTTGTATTACTAAAAAAATATGAAAACTTATAAGACTAGTCAAATCTATAAAATAATTATAAATGTGGTTTCATTGGTATTAATGAGTATTGCCATGTATTTTTTTCTAATATTATATTAATTAGTATTTATAATACAATATTATAATATTTATAATAGAGTATTGAATTGTGTTAATGATTATGGATGCAATTATTTAAAAATTAGTCTATATTTATAATTATTTTGTGAGAAGAGTCGAACAAATACAATTTTCTTAAAAAAAACAAAAAACTTTGGGTGTGAATTTTCAAAAGAAAATAGCCAACAAAAAAACTTAGAAAATGGTAATAAGAATAGCTATTCTCACAAAATAATTAAAAATATAGTCAAAATTTAAAATATTTGTATCTATAGTCATTAATACATTTCAATATTGTATTAATGATATTTATAAATAATGTATTATTTATTATTATATAGTATTTCATATTATTAATACTCTTATTATTAATACTTATGGCTATAGTTGCTAAAAAAATTAAAAAGTCATTTATAATTATTTTATGAATTTGATTAATTTTGTGAGTTTTTCAAAAATCTGAAATTAAGTGCCATATTAATGTTGTTGATATAATTTATGCATTTTTTTTCTTGAATAAATTGTGTAAAAGGGAAGCACTTGATTATTAAGTTGACTAACTTCCATTAATTTGTTAATTTAAGATCATTGATTGAAAGTACTTTAACATTCAATAAATTGCATTGATCATTTTTTTCGGAAAAAACGGCTATTAATTGTAAACGAATATTAGTTTTTTCTTTCTTTTTTTTCCTCCAAAGCTTAATGAAGTTGTCTCTTAAAGATGATAAATTTTATTAATCTTTTTGGTGTCACGTTTTTGCAAGTCGACGTATTATTTAAAGAGATTCTTTTCAAATTTAAAAATATATAGGTGTGGTTGCTGGGATTCGAGCCCAGGTCTCCACGGCCACAACGTGGAATTCTCACCACTAAACTACAACCACTTTGATGATTTATTTTAAACTATTTAAAATAATGAGTTCACATTTTTTTTACTTATTTATTATAAGGTATCATTTTAGACGTTGAAATTTATTTTATGATAATCTATATATTTTTCAATAAATAAAAATGTAAAATATACATTAGTGTGGTTATTAGGGTTCAAGCTCAGGTTTCACGGTCACAACATGAATTCTCACCAACACTTTGTTCATCCATTTTTAACTAGTTAAAATTATGAATTCTTTTTCTCTAAATATCATTTTAGCCTATTTGAAATTTATTTCATAATCGTCTATACATATGTTTTTAATATATATATATATATAGTATGTATATAGATTGCTTGAAGAGCTAGACTCAAACGAAGATATCTATAGCCACAATGTGAAATTCTCACAATTAAACTACAACCATATTATTCTATCAATATAAATTATTTTATTATAATTAAATAGTAAATTTAGTGGTATGCAATTCGTTTCAAATAATTCAAAATTATGAATTTAGTCTAAATTTAGTTAAAATTTAGAAATTTTCTACACAATTCAATATTTTAGGACTTTTATTATACACAAAATTCAACAATACAAGGGCAAATAAACAAAACAAATTAATCCAAAAAAATGCAATTAATTTTATAAAAGTTCAAATTTTCCATGTGTTTAAGGATCTTATGCGATACGATCTCAAAAAAAAAAAACTTATGAGATACAAAACAAAATCACTTGAGATTCCATCAATAAAATGGGAACAGTCAAAGACAATCTTTCAAATCTACCATGGTTAAATTAAAAATATATTGAAAATAGCAAACTAACCAAGTAAATAATATTGCTCTAAAAAGCCCAAGTAAATAATGTTACTTTTTTATCAGGCAAGTAATATCACTCTTACCCGCTTATCAAAATCCCAATTATAATCATCTTATTAAACTCATATTAAACCAAATTAATTAATTTTAAAAAAAGACATCTTCTCCTTTCATTTTGTCTGCTATAAATTGACCATCCAGCAAAATAATTGTCATTCTATTCCTTTACTATACAAGTACAAAATAAAATAAAATACATATTTTTCAAATAACAAAATGTCAAAAAAAATAGGTACCAAGTAGAAATTGAAGAAAATGAATAAAAATGACATGGCAAAATAGGGTGATGTGGCAGAAGAGGAAAGAAGAGAAGGCATAACAGAAAACAAAACCAAAGGCCAAATATAAAAATAAAAAATTAATTTTTTTCTTCTAAGGGAACAAATGGAAATGCAGGGTTGAGCGGGAATGAGGGCAAAATGGTAATTTTGGATAAAAAAGAGAAGAAGACAAAATCCATTTGAGATGGCTAATATATTATTAGCTATCTAAATACATGTGCATTCATTAAAATCAAAGAGATGGGACTATGAAAATTAAATCAAAAGCAAACTCCCAAAAGAAAAGGCCATGATTCTTGTGCTTTCTTTTGGTAAAAAAAAAATTTATATATATATATATAATTTTGATAATTTATTTTATTTTGATGTTCAAATGATAAATTTTAGTCCACGTTTTTTTCTTAAAAAAACTGGAAATTGAATTTATAATAAATTTGAAATTCAATATTAATCAAAATTGGTAAATTTAAATACAAAAAAAAATGATAATATTTATAAAAAAAATTGAGGGAGTTCAATAAAATTAATGGAAACTAGTTCAATAAGGTTAATAAAATGGACCCACCCATCTCTCATTTTACTATATTTTTTCCTTTTTTTTTTTCCTCATGGCTTACAGGTCCTCATAATTATATATAAGTTTATCTTTGTATGGTTTATGTTCAAATTTATATTTAACTTTATTTTGGTTTTGTCAAAAAAGTAAAGTTTCAATAATATATTATATGATGTTAGTAACAAAAGGTTACACGTCTATAACCCTTTCCTCTAATTTCGTTGAATTCCAAAAAAAGAAAATGGGTTGAACTACTATAATCTTGTGAAATTATTGTCTTTATTAAGTTAGAATAGTGTAACTCAACATTATTTGAATAATATGTTTTAACAGCATAATTTTAGTAGTTTGTGTTTGAAAGCTAACTCGAACCGTCACGAAAAAAAAAAGGTTAAATATTATATATTTAGTTCAACAATTAGGGGAGTACTAATCAAAGTATCAACCAATTTGGCATGATAAATAATGTATCATATTCATTGAGTTATCAAACTTTTGGTTTGAATTCACTCCTCTCATCTATGTGTACTATGAAAAAAAAAAGTTATGTAATTGCCGAAAAATTAAGTGATGAATTGTGTTGAACCTAATTAAAAACTACTTATCCAAGTATGGAACACTTTTAAACGTTAAACTAAATAATAATAATAATAATAATACTTTTCGTTTAGGTGATAGACTCTCGGTTATCAAATAAATAATAGGCTTAAATCTATGGACTCGAAAAATATTTTTGTTGAACTAAAAAAAATGGATGGTAAATTTGAATTCACTCTCCTCATCAAATATAATTAAAATAATAAATTACTAGATTGATATTTCAAAAATAAATAATAAAAGCTTTTAACACCCAGCCAAAAAGTATTTAAAAAAAGGATAATATTTCAAATCTCAAAGGTTGGTTGAATTAAAAAATATATATATAGTTTTTAATGATTCCAAATGTTATTGAATTCAAAAAAATAGGGTTTAAAAAGTATATAAAATCATATTTATCTAGCTAAAAACATTTCATTTCAACTATATAATCAAATAACTGATTTTTTAAAAGTAAAATTTAAAAAAGTATAATTAAATAACAAAAAGATGCCTAATGTAAATACAAAATGCATCATAATTCAACTGGAAAAAAATATAAAAGCTACTATACTCACCTAATAGTGTTATTGAACCCTAAAAAGCTCACTTTTATAAAACTAGAGTGAAGAAGGAAAATAGTTCAGTATAAAGTTTGATTTGACAAAGCTTAAATCCAAGGCAAATTTTGACTTTTGTTGTTTAAAAAATAGATTTCTCTAAAACAAAATTACACAACAAAGTTTGATTTATATATGAATTCAAACTGTAATAATTGTAACATTGGCATCAACCCTTTTGGCAACATAGTCTCTATTGCAATAAAAGAGTTGTTCCAATCAATAATGTGTGGAAAGGTTTTTTGTTAAAGAAAGGAAAATCATTTGTTTATTTTATTTTTATTCAGCTTTTAAAAAAAGTTAAAATGATGAATTTAATAAGAATAATTATGATGGTTAAAAAAGTAAAGTTAAATCATTATAACTTTCTCTCGTAATTTGTGATTCACATCTTTTAATTGTGGGTTAATGTATTAAGTAAGGTTAGTTTAGGCCCAGGATTTACTTTAGCTTTGAATTTTTTTATTTTTTTTTAATCTTTGACTAATGTTAGTGATATATTGTCTAACCTACGACAACGGCATGTTAACAATTTCATAGAAAATTAATTTTTAGATAAGTGATTATTATAAATTGAACTCATAACCTTCTTATGCATTTAAAATTTTCTTAGACTATTAGACCTCTGAATAAGTTAATTTTAAGTAAATGTTTTGACAAGGTGTAAGGCTTTATTTTGGGTGAAAAAACTTAAGAGAGTTTAGACAATTTTTGTACCCTTAGAACTAGATTGTGGATTGGACATTTAAATGAAACTCATGTCAAGAATTGTGATGGTGAATGTGGGACTAGTTTTGATTATGTTGTTGCTTTCTTGATCCTTTTCTTTTCCTATTTTGATTTATATGTTCATCTCCATCGTGATTCTAATTTTACTTAGATTAGGAAGAAATTGGAGGTAATGCCTTCAACAACCCTAGTAGGCCACTGTAAGCAAAATGTCATGAGTCTAATTTATTGATTATTATTAGAGAATATGAAGTTCCACTTCAAAACTAATTGGCAATGAGGGAATTCATTTATATCTCTTACAAATTGTTATAAGGTCTCACTCTTATCGACGTGGAATCCTTAACATTTCTGCTCAAAATGGTGCCTCTTTTTTAGCTATATTTTGAATTGAATTCCAATTTCATTTTATTGGATCGACTATCCACGTGGGCTTTATGGGCTATGATATCAAGTTGAATTGCGTTAAACCATCAATCAATCCAAAAGTCTAAGTTCATGGGTTGGGGTTGGGGTATATTTAATTATATCAACCAATACTCCCTATCACTTGTGGAATTTGAAACTTAAGAAATGTCTTATAAGTGAAATTCAATTTTAATTGAGGAGGTAATGACTTGGCAGAAACTCGAACTTAGGACCTCCAGCTCTGATACCATATTAGAGAATAGTATTATTGTTTGCCAACTAAATATTATAAGACCAAATGATTTATGTCTTAAGAGTAGCTAAGATGTGCGTAAATTGACTTAAATATTCTCAAAAACTAATTTTGGTACAGAGCTGAAATTTCTAAAATATGTGAAACTCACGAGTGGCCTTAATTGTAAAATTTCTTGTTACCTCTTTCGATTTAGGTCTAGGTCTTGGACTGCATGAATACTTTAAACATTATTGGGTGAAATTCCAATTCCTAATTAAAAAAAAAAGTAAATAATTGATATGGACAATTACAAATATAAAATATAAATTTATGACAAATTTAGAAATAAATAAATATGCGGATATCCTTTCCATACGACTATGTCTTACATTTTTAGGCAATTTGATGGTGTTTTTATATATTTTTCAAACCAGTAGTTGAATCCAATTACTTGTAAGAGGGCAATTTGGGTGCAGTCATGGCTGCACTCCACCCATAATGTCAACATTTGGTGTCACACATTGCTTTACCGGCTTTTGTCGGTCACCGGATCAAATCCCCTCGTTTTTATTTTCTTTTTCCTTAAATTAAAATTTTTTTTTTTTTAGAATTAAATTAATCATATTCATTTCCTTATAATTTGTAGTAACTAACTTTTAATCTTCTTTAATAAAATTAATCAAAATTATATGGTTTATTTCCTAACCTTTTTAACTTGTTCTTATAGATCTATGATGAAAAGATGGAGAAAACTCAGTCACTCAAAATAATAATTTTTAGGTTTGAAAGACTTGGTTTTTTAATGTTTTTTAAAAAATTGATAATGAAATCAGAGATTTTAGATGAAACTATTTTATTGGCTTAATTTTAAATAAAATTAAATAATTAAATAATTATGAAACGAAAGCTTAATTATTGTTATTATTTATTTTTTAACATGATTTTTGTGGTTAATTATTGTCTAAATTTCCATTTAGAGCTTTGAAATGGATAGATTTATGAGTCTACCTAACAATGGCTCAAATGAGGCAAATGCCCTCAATTAAGGATTCAATATAAAGAAACAACAAATTATAGATTCCAGCTTTCACTTCCTTACATTATTAACTTAAAATAATCTCATTTTAGTTATTCAACTTTTAAAATAATATATTGTTGTGGGTGTAAACATTCATTCAAATTATGTGCAAGTATCAAGTAAATTAGTGATGAAATATTATAACCTAAAAATGATTACTTCCTACCAAATTCTGGATTCTTTTTTAGAATATAACAATATTTCATATACTATACTATGCCCATTGTTTCAAAAAAAAAAAACTATGTTACCCAAATATGACAACTAACATTATTATTTTTATATATAAGTTTTCAAACTAACTTAGGTGAGTAGTGTAGATTAAACTTAGCACATTTAAGTTCTCCAAAACTTCTTTTGACCATTTAAACTTTTTTAATACGACGACATTTGAGATTGAATTTTTTCAAAATATATATATATATTTTGAGATTGAATTGTTTAAATCAACCATCTTTAAATCAATAGTACATGCTAATTATTGGGCAGGCATGCTCTGGTCCCTATGGTTTGAAAATAAAAAGAGTTTAATTGTTATTTTCAAAAAAAAAATTAATAGTTACAATTTAAAAATTATTATGGATTAAAAAAAAAACTATTATTTAATTATTAGGAAATTTACACCAACTTTTTTAACCCAGTTTATAATTATAGTAACTTTTTAAAAATAATTTGTTTTAGCAAATTTTGCCTATTTTTTTTTTAAAAAAAAATCTCTATTTACCTTTTTTATTAAATATTTTATCAGTAATTAATTTTATCGGCTCTTATTGATATAATTTAATGGAAATCTATCAATTTACTTTATTTATTAGTAATTGATTCTATCAATCATATTTTTATTATTATGATATTCATGTAATATTTTAACAATTTTATAATATACATGAAAAAACTCCTAATTATTATAGTTTAATAAAATTAAAAAAAGAGAAAAATAATATCACTCATATTGCTAGAGAATTAACTACTTATAAATAAATACCGACGGTTAGTAGCGCAGTTGGTTATCTTGTCTGGTGTTAATCCATTTTAACTCCACAATTATCAATATTTGAGTCTCATATTATTTTAAAGTAATTGTATTATCTATATAAGGTTTATTGTCCATCTTCTCCTGTTTATACTAAAAAAACAAAACTACCTATAAATAATTAAATTATATCTATTTTATTTGTGGACGATCAGTATTGGTTGACACCGAATTAATATTTTTTTCCTGAAAAAAAGTAAAAACTTTTTTGTTTAAAACAAAAAATTTATTAAGTAATTTGATGACGTGGATGGCTGAGCCATTTGGACCCGCCCTAGACTTATAGGACACCTAGCCCTCCCACTGTAAATTAGATAGACAGAGAGAAAGAGAGAGAATCTATTGTGTGCTGCCAGCTAAGAATCTCAAAGCTTTCCCTTGAGGGCAAAGATGTCATTTCACACTTTTATTTTTCTCCCCCCAAACACTCCACTTCTTCTTCTTCTTCCTTATTTACTCTCTCCCCAATTTCTTCTTCTTCTCCATTTCATTTCAATTCCCCCATTGATTTGAGCTCTGAAAAGAGCTCATTGTAAAGCTCCAACAATGGCTGTTTCTTCTCAATCTTCCTCTTCATGGTGGCTGACCAACAGAAAGGTAACATTTTTTCAACACCCATTTCAATTTTTTCCCTTCTCTCAAATGGGGTTTTGATTTTTCCAATACCCATTTTATTTTTTTTCCATTTTTCTCAAATGTGGTTTTGATTTTCTTCAATACCCATTTCAAAAATTTTCATTTTTCTCAAATGGGGTTTTGATTTTCTTCAATGCCCATTTCAAAAAAAATTCATTTTTCTCAAATGGGGCTTTGATTTTCTTCAATGCCCATTTCAAAAAATTTCATTTTTCTCAAATGGGGTTTTGATTTTCTTCAATGCCCATTTCAATTTATTTTCATATTTCCCAAATGGGGTTTTGATTCTGTCCAATACCCATTTCTCAGATTGTTGACAAATACATCAAAGATGCAAGAACCCTAATTGCCACTCAAGAACACAGAGAGGTTTTAGCCGCATTGAATCTAATCGATGCGGCTTTGGCTCTTTCGCCGAAGCTCGAGCGGGCTCTCGAGCTTAAAGCCAGAGCCTTGCTCTGTCTTCGCCGATTCAAAGACGTCGCCGATATGCTCCAGGATTACATTCCCAGTTTCAGGATCTCCGGCGAAGATTCCGGCGGCTCCGATGGGGTTTCGCAGCAGTTTTCGAAGGACCGGGTCAAGCTTCTTGGATCGGCCGAGCCGATCGGGTCGGATTCGACCTTTAAATGCTTCTCTGTTTCTGATTTGAAGAAGAAGGTTTTGGCTGGATTGTGTAAAAACTGCAACAAAGAAGGGCAATGGAGGTAAATATGGAAAATTGCTCTGTTTTATTAATTGATTTGTTTTTTCTGTTATTTGGGTATTTGATTTTTTGTGTGGTGTTATTATTGTTATTTATTGTTATGATTTAAGACTACTTGGTTTCTGTTTGTTTTTGAGTAAATGCTCAGCAAACTGTTAACCACATTATTCAATTTCTTCTTTTCCAACCTTTTGGTGATTTAAGTTTTTCTTGGACTTTTCCTTTTTATGCAAGTTTCCTTTTTATTTTGTTTTACCATTCTTATTTTGATGGACTTTGCTTCCCACTTTGGTGATTCATGAAATTTGGGTTGATGGATTGGAAAAGTAAGGTTGATTTGTGTGTTTTTGACAGTTTTACAAGGACAATGTAAAAAGATTGGGGAGCAATCAATGAAAATGTACCTGTTTGGATTGAACTCTTGTTGTACTTTTGTTTTTAGATTTATCTTTTTAGTATGATGAATTTTGTGTGTAACTTTGTTCTGTTTCTGTTGTAGATATTTGATCTTGGGTCAAGCTTGTTGTCATTTGGGGCTGATGGAAGATGCCATGGTTCTTCTACAGACTGGGAAGCGCCTCGCTACGGCAGCGTTTCGTCGAGAGAGCATATGCCGGTCTGAAGATAGCTTCTCGCTGTCTGATTTCCCTTTTTTCAGTGATATTTCAACTGCATATCCCCCGAATACGCCTCCTCGAGCGTTATCCGATTCAGAAACAATCAACAATCTCCTTAGCCACATTAAGCTTCTCATTCGTAGGAGGACTGCTGCTCTTGCTGCCCTTGATGCTGGCCTCTACGCCGAGGCGATTCGCCACTTCACCAAGATTCTCGATGGTCGTCGAGGCGCTCCTCAAGGCTTCCTTGCTGAATGTTACATGTACCGAGCCTCTGCGTACCGATCGTCTGGTCGAATTGCTGAGGCTATTGCGGATTGCAATCGAACTTCGGCACTTAATCCAAGCTGCATTCAAGCCTTGGAGACCCGAGCTGTGTTGTTCGAATCGATTCGATGCTTACCGGATTGTTTGCACGATCTCGAACACTTGAAGCTTCTGTATAACACCATGTTGAGAGACAGAAAGCTGCCCGGTCCGGCTTGGAAGCGACAGTACGTGCGATACAGAGAGATTCCTGGGAAGCTATGTGCATTGACTGTTAAAATTCAAGAACTTAAGCAGAGAATTGGTTCAGGGGAAACTGGGAATGTGGATTACTATTCTTTGATTGGGCTGCGACGCGGGTGTTCGAGGTCCGAATTAGAGAGAGCTTATTTGCTGCTATGTTTACGACACAAACCCGATAAAGCTACAAACTTTATCGAGCGGTGTGAGCTTGCAGACGACGGTGATTTCGATTCCGTTCGAGACAAGGCAAAAATGTCAGCGTTTCTCCTGTACAAAATGCTGCAGAAGGGCTATTCGAGCATAATGGCGACGATATCCGACGAGGAAGCGGCGGAGAATCAGAGAAAGAAAGCTGTAGGTGCATTACAAGCAGCACAAGCTGCTGCAATTCAAGTTCAACAACAACAACAAATCCAAGAATGCTGCAATCTAGAAAGGGAACTCATCAAAGCTTCAACCACACAATTCAAACTTCCGAAAACCGAACGAATCACCGCATCCTGCACGAAGTCCTCGAACGAAAAATCAACATTCCAGGGAGTATTCTACCGTGATCTCGCTGCAGTCGGTAATCTGCTATCGCAAGTCGGACTAAACCGACCTCTTCCGATCAAGTACGAAGCGTTGAGCTGCTGAATTTGGATCAAAATCAATCTGTAAAACATGTGTTGATATGGCAGGAAAAATCTCTGGTTCAACTTAATTTTAATTTTTGTACAAAAACAATGTCTAAAAGACAAATTCTAAAACTACTGCCTGAAAAATTTTGGTCACTGTTCTTCATTGTTCTTCAATTCTACTGTTTGTACAGAATCAATATTTGAATATCTCTCTTTTATTTCAAATTTTCCAGTGAAGTCTTTTTCAATCTCTTATCTTTGTAAATGAGTTTGGTGGCATTAAATTCTTGGCATCGGCATGGTAATCTTCAAAACTGCAAAGGCAGAGACTAAATCAGAAGCCATGTTTGGTTTTTTTTCATTTGTCTTATTTCATTTTATTTTTCTTCTTCATGGAGAGCTGACAAATCAGCAGGTCCTCTAATTTGCAGATATTTGAGAAAAGCACCAAAATATGTGGGTGAAAATGCAAAAAATTGAGAAATTTTTTTAAGTCAGCAGTAGAGTGAAAGGGAGTGGCAGAATTGGTCTAATCCAAACACTCAATGCAAGAAAAATTTAAGGGGTTTTTTTTTTTTTTTTTTGGGTTTTGTTTTGTTTTTATAAAGGAATTGTCATTTCATTCAACCTTTTACTTTGGACCTTGTCTTGTCTCTCTGAATTCATGCACTGTTCTAAATTCACTGTTCTTATTTTTCATCCACTCACTATTAACTTTCCTTTGAATTTGTTAAATTGACCACACAATAATGGATAAGTATCTTGGGTCGAGAGGTTGTAAGTATCTTCGATCGAGAAGTTGTAAGTTATATTCTCGACCTCAAGTCATAAGTTATATTTTCGATTGAGAGATTGTAAGTTCGAATGTTACGGTCCTATTGTTGTACTAAAGAATCTTTTATTTCGATCTAAAATTATTGCTAGAAGCTAACTTTTTCTTACATGGAATTTGATTCTTTTCTCTTATTGATTTTTTCAAACTTTTTTTTCTATTTTAGAGAGAATATCATGTGATTTTCTTTACTTTAAGAACATTATTCTAGGTTTTAGCAAAGGATGTTTGGCTTACAGGTTGGATGGAGTTGTATGTAGCAAAGTTGTAAAGTTTGCATTTTGCTTGGGAATGTACTTATTTAGAATAGTGAGTTTACATAAGGGTCAGTGGCGCAATGATTTCATTATTTGGTTGTAAATCAGTTCAACACCAATATCACATATTCAATATTGAAAATCGCTATTTTCCCCCCTCTCCCGATATGTACTCAAAAAAAAAATAGTGAGTTTACTATTCGATTACATATACTCAAACCAATCTTTTGAGTTATTGAACTTTTCTTAATCAGTTGAACTATATTTAAATTAACAATACTTTATCTAAAACTTATTTCTCAAGCTACATATCTCTACAATTTAAAAATGAATTGTTTAACTAAACATTTCTCTATTAAAAAACGACATCTCATTTTCGTTTTCAAAATACTATACAACAAATTTGAGAGAAAATATTGTACAATTGATGCTTGACTACTTAAGTTATCACCAATGTAGGTCAACAAATTATTATTTCAAAGTTTCTTACAAATTTCTACAAATTTCATTAATATTCATTCTCACATATAAGATGTAGTATCAATAATCCTCTACCGTCTTAAATCTTTTAATTTACATCTCAAGCACGAAAAATGATTTTTCTTTTCAAGAATTAATATCATGCTTTTGATTCCTCATCAAACAAATTATTATAAGTTCGCTTAATGGTTTAAAAGGGCTTTGAAGATCTAAAAAAAGATAAGTTCAATCTATAATAATTACTTATAAATTAATTGTTTAGTTTCCTTGATAGCCAAATATCATA
The DNA here is from genome assembly GCA_036507275.1 of Sicyos edulis. Taxonomy (NCBI): domain Eukaryota; kingdom Viridiplantae; phylum Streptophyta; class Magnoliopsida; order Cucurbitales; family Cucurbitaceae; genus Sicyos; species Sicyos edulis. Next base: position 37,027,959 of record CM071854.1, on the reverse strand, counting down.
GAGTGAGAATATTTGTCTGGAATAGTCGAGATGCGCATTAAATTTTTTTGAACGCCTAAATTAAAAAATAAAACATAGCAAGCACATCATAAAATAGATCGAGAGAGGGAGTATCGTTATGAAGTGACCTAGTAATCAAGAGTGGCATAAGTAATTAAGAGATGATGAATTTAATTTACGGTGATCACTCCCTAAAAAATATGTCCTATTAATTTCCTTAACATCCAAATATTGTAGGTTCGACCCGAATTCTTTTAGAATAGTCGAGGAGCGTGCAAGTTCGTCAGGAAACTTATTAATATTAGTAAAATAATAATAATAAGTAAGATAAAGAGGTAAAAAAGATGTAAAAGGTGAAGTTTTGGGTAAGAAAATCCAAATACATTTAAAGAGGGTAGTTGGGCAATCAATTGGTTTTCACCTTTTTAACCACAAAATGTTAAGTAATTTCAATGATTTAAGGAGTGGGGTGTGTGTGGTAATTTTACTGACACCTATGAAAAAAAAAGGAAAAGCATCATTCTATAGAATTGATTCTTGTTTTGGTCACTTTAACACAAACATTGGATCAATTGATTGCCTTACCCCAATTACATCTTCTCTTTTTCTTCACTTTTTTTTTCTTTTCTTTTTAATGTGTGAGTTCTTCTTGAGATTCTTTCTTAAACCCAGAAGTTTTTAATGCAACATTTATTGCTAATGTTCTTCCTCTCCCCTTTTTACAAAAGCTCTCTGACTCAACAAACAAAAGAAAAGTTGATATAATGAGTTTTAGTTTTTTTTTTCTTAATGTAAAACTACCACTCCCATGTGTGGGGCTCCAATATTAATTTGATTCACTAAATCCAACTTTAGTATTAATGGAAGAAAAAGAAAAATTCAAACAACTCCAATATATATATTTTTTTAAATCTCATGCTATATTAAATTATAGAATTAGTTAGAGGGGCAACTTTTTTTTGTGTCTATTTTAATTATAACACTTATTTAGAAATATTTCATTCATAATAAAATTTTGGATTTTTTTTTTGTATATTCCAATGCTATCTTTTACGGTCTCTTGATTGAAAACTATTTGTTGTATTGATTGCAAACTGTCTACAACACTAATTAAAAACTATATTGATTGAAAACTGTTTGCGGTATTGATTGAAAACTATCTAATTATACTAATTGAAGTTGTCGGACGTTTGAGTTTTTTCGTCTTTTTAGTAGATCCACCGCAATTTTATGCTATGCACGAAAAAAAGAAGTTTATATTCATAAGTTAACAAACAATCACTTGTAACAATGTTTTGTATTAGATGATTTGAATAAAATAATCGTTTGATCGAAATTACATATCAATTATCATTAAGCTAAGTCTGGTTTGGTGAATAGTGATCGTTTGATTGCTAATAGTCCACTCTTTTACCCTAAATCTCTAACCCCAAAAAAGGCCAATGATATTTGATACAATGAATTATAGCATCTTTTGATGTGGTTGAGTCAAGTCTTATCTTTCCTTACAAGAGATTTAATAGCCTTTAAAAGTGGTTTTTAAATTTATTTTATCCTTTCAATTGACTCCATTGGCAATGGCACATGTCTTCTTATCCATCCATACACATCACTTTAAGCAAAGTTTTTCACTACCAAATTCTCTTTAAGAATAACTTGTGGATGAGAAAGAGAATACCAAATGGGAGGGTTTCCTTTTTTTTTTCTTTTTTTTTTTTGCTCCCATTTTTTAAATCTATTTTTATAATACAAAATCAAGTCAATACACAAAATATAACATGGTTTAATTATTATCAAAACCCAACTTTCTGTATTTTAATAGGATGATATGCTTATTGCTTGTTGCCACAATGGACTGAATTCTTTTAAGTCAATTCCCACTTCCATTAAATTTTATTTCTTCCACAAAAAAAAGAGGAAAAAAAGACATTATAAATTGTGAGCTTTGTTTGGATGGCAAATTTGTTTTTTTTTTTAATCATAAAATGTCAAACTTTGTGTTAAATAATGAGATAGAGAGTATGCAAAAAAATATGGGTTTGCACATTTCTTCACACACTTCAAAGTTTTGAATTCTTCCAATAAGAGAGCAACTTGTACTCTTTTTTTTTTTGTAATTATCAATCCACTTCTCTGGCATTTTTTCTTTTGTTTTCTTTTAATCTACTCTAAATTTAAATGTAAAATTTAGTCTTGATAATTCATACATGTAAATTGCTTATTTCACTTCACTAAAATTACAAAATAAAATATTTTTATATAATTTAATGGCATTTCAAGTGATTAATTTAAATTTATAGCATTTTAACTAGTAGGTCATATATTGTTCAAATTATGATTTTGTTGATTTAAAATAAAAAGATTTTTTTTTAGTATGAAACGATAGATTTCATAATTTTCAATACATTTAAGAGGTCAATTAAGTTATCCTTACTTTCTTCTCAAAAAAAAAATTAAGTTATCCTTACTTTGACAAAAAAAAAATAATAATGAATAGAACTATATAATTTTTTTTCACCATTTCCAAATGTGTTTGATTATAATTTTAAAATCTTAGAACTCTTGAAAACAGAATATTGTTTTCAAAATTTTCAATTTTAAGATCACAAGATACGAATACACACAGTTTAAATATTTAATACTTAAATCAACCAAATCATATTTACAAAAAATCATCTGATTTGGTATACATAAATTCAAACTCGAGAATAGAATATTAAAGATGTCCATAACTTTTAAAACTCGTCTTATCTTAAACAATCTTACGGAATCCTTGCATAAACACAAAATTAATACTTGGTTTAATTCTAATAAATTTCTAGACTCCACTAATTTCTTTTTTATTCAAATGAATATAAAAAATAAAAAAAAATAAAAAAATAAAATAAAAAAATTAGAACGTAAAATTTTTGTGATATATTTCAGAGTTTAAAAACAAAAACAAATAAAAAAAAAGTTATTCTCTATCTAATTTTTATTCCTATTAAAGAATGTTGTATTTTTCTTGTGTTAAAGAAAAGGTTGGAGTTGGAAATTTAATGTTTCTCACGAAGGAGCCCTCCTTTTTCAACGAGGAAAACAGTTTTAAAACAAAAACAATGGATTTTCTTAAAATTTCTAAGGTTGTATTTTAATTCATTTTTAATAAACTTAAAATTAGTACTTATGATAAATTTCTTACAATTTTTCTTAGAAAAAATCTTTTAATTTTAAAAACATATTTATGCAATGTCATTTATTGTATTAAAATCAAGGGATTTTTCATGTATAATTAAAAAAATATATCTACAAATGCAATTTTTTTAAAAGAATTTTGAGGATAATAAAAATTTGGGCACATCAACTAAAAAGGCGAAAAAGTTTATATGCATGATGGTTCACTATAGTAATATTAATCTTCAATCAATACAAATATATTTTACAATCAATACTTTTTTTTTTTGAAATAACAACCAATACACATAATAATCTTCGGTCAGTATTACTTACCGTCCTCAATCAATGTTACTAACAATTTTCAATCAATGCAACAATAGTCTTCAATCAAGATATGTGAATGATATAATAAAAAGCATTAAAAAAAACCAAAATTCTACTATGATATGATAATTAAAATAGTCAACAAAAAATTGACACCTAAAAAATCCCCTCAATATTATTATTATTATTAAATTAATTTTAATTAAATTTTGATTAAATTCATCATAAAAATAAATTAAAATTTTTATTGGAAATGCATGTACTAAAATTAACTAGGTTCTTTTTTTTTGTAGTACAAGTTGGAAGTAGAAAAATTACAAATATCAATTTTATGGATCGAACTCGTGACCTGAAATGGAAATCGATTCACATCAAACCATATATTAAAATTAAACAAAAATACTTGTTCAAGTTTTTATTAAATAATGAGTTAGTGGCGCAATGGTTTCAGTGTTTGATTGTAAACCAGTTCAACACTATCGTCACGGCTTCGAGCCCGACAATCGATATTCATCTTCTCTCCTCCAAACATTGAAACTATTACGTCACTAACTCATATTATATGAATGTGGAGTTAGTTTGGATGGGGGATGGAATTGGGAGAAAACAAACACGTGATGTTTGAATGTTACCAATCTTGGAGGTCGTGGCCAGATATGATGATGTCAGTCACACCATGTGGAGCCTGCCACTTTTTCTCTTTTTTTTCCTTTTTTTTTTAAATAATTATTATAATAAAGATAAAATAAAAATAAAAAAGTTTTTAGTTTTTTTGGTTTTTGTTAAATGGGGTTTATGGGTTTTGGTCAAAAACAGAGGTGGTTTGGTTTATTGGAAAGATCTGACAAATTCTTTTCACATTACACGAATTCAAGTAATTCCAAATCAAAAACACAACTTTCATTCAAACTATATAAACAATGTGTGTGTGTGGGATTGGGTTCTTTTAATCTAGTTTTTATTTTTGTATTTTTTAAGGTTGTTTGAATTTCATGAGATCTGGGGTTTTTTTTTTTTTAAGCAAATAGTTTTTCAATAGAAATAATAATGTATTGAAAAGGAGTTAGTTTTGAAATGATTGTAAATATAAAAATGATTTTTAAGTAAATGGTTTCTTTAAAATGTGAATTTCTTTTTTATTTTTAAAGTTCTAAAATATGATACGAACATATGTAAGAGTTGCTACAAGGATGATCGTATCCCTATTTTAGAGTTGCTACAAGGATGTTCGTATCTTTTTGTAAAAGATGATGTTTGAATAATGTTTGAATTCAACGACATTATTATTGATACTAAGCATTTAGGGGTTTTGTTAGGCATTGCAAAAGAATCTTTTTATAAACGATGATGTTTTAGCTAAACATTATAATTTAGACTATTTTTATTGGAAGGTTCCAATTCGAAGGGAGAATCTCTCCATATAGTTGGCAATTTGTTGATGAATGATATGGTCTTTCAAAAAATATATATATATGAACATAAGTCCAATACTAAATGATTGCTTCCTATATCACATTGTAAATTTTGGTTTTAATCAGTAAAATATTAATACTGATTTATATTGGTTTATTTTCCAACGTGGCTGTTAAAACTGAGCACGTCTCAGTTGCACTTTAACATTGTAAATAATGAAATGAAATGGGTGAAAACCTTTCAACCCCTCTTTTTGCACTCTTGTACGGTTGCTTTTTTATAATTACTTTTTAGCCCCCCTCCTTTTTTTAATTACTTTTTGAACATTTCTCCCCCCCAACACTAGAATAATTATCAATTATAACTATTGTGTATTTTTTAAAATTTTATTTAATATTCATTCTTTTTTAAAAATTAAGTAAAAAACTAAAACAATAACTTTATTTATATTAAAATATAAATTAAGTTCAATCAACATTAGCTTTACAAAATTAACAATTTTGTTACTTCAAATACTTAATGGAATATTTTCAAAACATCATCATAAAATATTCAATTTTGAAATATAAGGGGTTATTTGTTTGATATATTTAAGTAGGATTTAGTTTTAAGATTTATTAACTCCTCTTCTAAAACGTACATCAAATAAATTTTTATTAACTCCTCCTTTTTACTTTTAAAAATAACTCTTATTTTTAATCATTAATTTTTAATTATTCATTTATAAACTATTCAATCATTTCTAACCACTCATTTTTAATCATTCATTTTAAATCAATCAAAACAACTCTTTTTTAACTACTCCTTTTTAATCATTTCATTTTTAACTACTAAGAATAACTACTCATTTTAAATCTAAATCTAAACAAAGTTTTGACTCTAATTTCTCTACACAAAAACTACATCAAAACATATTTTTGGCTACAACTCTCAATTACTAACTACTCAACATAACTCTTCAATATAACTCCTTAAACTAAATTCTATCTAAATATGTTAAACAAACGGCCAGTAAGAATCATGTAAACTAAGGGTGTGTTTGGGCCCCCGTTTATGTAAACGGCCGAGTTGGTTATAATAACTCAACCGGTGTTTGCCCCACCGTTTATTATAAACGGTGGTTACCTAAACCTGCGTGCCAGTTTATCTAAATCTACGTGCCCGTTTATCTACACCTTACATATATTACTTTTTTGTTACATAACCAGCCCCCCAAACACCGTTTATCATAATCCATGCTATAATAACTTACCCCTCAAACACCATTTATAATAACCTACCGTTTATCATAACCTTCCGTCTATAATAACCAAACCGGTGCCCCAAATGCACCTTAAAAAGTTATTTTAATAGCTTTTGTTTTATTTTTTAAAATATAAAATACTGAAAGTCATGTAGCTGTATGGAAAGGGTACGGAATTATAAGGAAACAATAATGAATCAGTGTCACTTATTTTCAACTGAGTAATGAATCAGTGTACTATGACTTTGACATGTCACTATGACGATACAATTTTTTAGTTGTATTTAATTCTGTCATACTAAAAGAAATCATTCATTTCAAAGAAAAATTGAAATCCATATCACATTTTGTATCAATTATTCAAAAAAATAAGTAAATAATTAATAAGGCGTCCGTTCCATACTAATATTAGCAGAAGTTTTAAAAATAGGAACCCTACTAAGTAGGGAGATTATCATAATTTGGATAAAAAGATTAATCATATTCATTTGTTTGTGGTAATATGCTGATCCCTTCACTATTACCACAAACATCAATTATTTTAATTTTAATATTAAATTCAAAACATTCTGAATTAGAGTGAACAATAAAAATGAGGCCAGCCATATTTAACACTAATATGTGTACATCCAAAGTCAAATAAGTATTTTTAATTGTTTTGCTTAAAGAACTGCAGATATGAGGGAAGAGTTTGTTGATCATAAAGGCTGATGGGGCCCAAGAAGTTTCCACATAAGATCAAGAAAAGCCTATAGCCTTTCTATCCTAGTCTAGCCTTACATTTTAAAGAAACTGCTTGCATATATACAAAAATAAAAGAAAATGTCACTGTTCACAAACTTCATACTTTCAAACAACTCCATTTACAAAATTAAAAGGGCAAACTTTTTTTTTCATCCTTGTGAGACTCAACTTGTACACACTTGATTCTAGCCCACAAAACACATCATCTAAATCTAACTTTTGGATGCCAAAAAATTTATGAAAGATTAATTTCTAAGCAGTCACCACAAATTAATCCATCATCGTTATATTAGAGTTCAAAACATCTTGTCTAACTTAGAAAAAGACGTGATTACTCCAAGTATAGTAAAATTAGGCTCTGAACACCCAGTTAAATAAAATATAATACAATACTAACACAAGTAGACGATACCATGTATGGAAACCATAACATTCTGGTTCCTCAAATCTTATATTCTTTAGTACTTTATTATATTTTTATTCCAATTCCTGCACATTCATAATATTCACTTTAATTCAACTCATTTGGAACCAAGATAAGTTGACTTAATGGTTGAAAGAGTCTTGAAAAAATAAAAAATTATGATTTCAATCTAATATAGCCACCTACTAATGACTTGATTTTTTATGGATTTCCTTGACAACTAAATATTAGAAGGTCAAACAATTTGTCCTATAAGAATACTCAATGGTTCATCTACCATAAATTTTCAAAATCAATATGTAAAGAGTAAAGTTTGCCTACTTGTTCGTGCATAGAAAAAACTCATAGTATCTAATAATAGCTAAACTGAACAAAACTGTTAAAATATTTACTATTCCAATTAAAGTTGAACCATGCAAATGCTAAACCATTATCTTCTTTTTTTTTTAATCAAAGGTAACTACGCCCGTCCCAAGGCCAAGCACCGGAGACATCAAAGGAGTATTATCACAAGGAAGACTTGAACTCGACACCTTAAGAGGAGCATATCTTCAAAGTCCAAGTTTTCAACTACTGCGCCACTCCTTAAGGACTAATGTTAAACCATTATCATAACCATTACCTACGCATGCAATGTAAACAGATTTCAAACCTGAGTGACTGGAGAAAAAGATTCAAACCGCAGCAGATCATCGATTGATGAAATTCCCCAGACCATCTAAAAGACCAGGAAGAATATACAATCACAAATTCATTTGTTTAAGCAAGATGGAAAAAATATACAATATTTAAGACTAAAATAACTTCCCTGATCATTGAAATTAATATGCAAGATATAAAGTTACTTCCTCTTCACTGATACCCCCTTTTTCCTTTTATTTGGTGAGTTGCTGTTGTTTCTACTACTAATACAATCTGGACAAAACCAATCACCCTCTGGAATATCCAGTAATGGAGGATTGCAGCAATCTATATGCATACCAATTCCACAACCAATTGATCCATCTTCATTGCCACAAATGAGCATCGTCTCTTCTCGATCGCGAGACCCGCACTCTTGGCAGGCTATATCGTTATCACTGCAATCATCCTGTGGGCTTGAGTCTTTGGCAACTTCTTCTGCTCTACTCTGTAGGTTGCTAAAGGATTTTTCTGCCCATGGATGAGTATTGTACAGAACATGTTTGTCGAGAGGGTAACCAGGTTTACAAACATACTCCACCAAGTAATCAGCCGCTACACACGGTATCTCATTGTTTATGAACTCTTGGACCCACACATCAACACGCGTTATGCCGGGGCAGACAACAGCAAAATCAACTCCGGACTTTAGGAATTTAGTATATGGTGGAGATGTGGCTAGAATATCCCCATCTCCGGCCTTAACAGCACGCTTGAGAGTATCCTGTTTCATGGTTAGCAGATGGTGTATATGTCAAAAAAACCAACGTCTTCATAAGCAATATTTGAAAGAAACATTACAGCTTGAGTGGCTGTAATGTAGAATAGACTTTTTGTGTTATTTGATATCCGTGCCATGAGTGCCAAAACAAACTTAAGCGTGTCTTGACTATTCTTACGAGACAAACCGATTGGCCCTACAACATTTGGTTGTTAAGAAAATTTGTAGATAATTAATTTCTAGGTAGATGACCACCCTAGATTAACCCTTAATTTTTTGTTCCTTAAGACCACTGCGTCAACCATGACGGTTAATGTAGAATAGACTCCAAAACTGTAAAACTAACGTACCAGAGGTGGAGCAATACATTCCCCGTATATGATAATACGCATTCCATAAAAGGCACCGTGGCCTGTTTTCTCCCTCAAGAGCCGCCACTTCCTAGGAGCTTCCAAATTGATGGCACCGTCTTCAGTGAGACTGTTTTTGTTCCATTCATAAGGCTCCTCGTTCAATAGTTTTCCAGCTTGACTACTATCTGTTAGATAATCAGATTTGAGAATCCACCTGTATCATAAAACCAGGTGCTTTAGATCTTTGATGTACACTGAGTTGTTAAAAAGTAACATACAGAAATTGACTTCTAAATTTCTTACACGAAAACATAGTATCAATTAATAATTTCATCATTTTGAACCTAATCTTGGAATTTCATGCATCTTAAAAATAACAATTGACAGAAATAAAATGTTACCTTCCAGATGCTGCAGCCGAAAAAAACTTTTCAGTTCTCCGGACTGGATCGGGGGCTATAAAATGTGTAGCCTGATATGACCACTGATGAGAATCCCTGCAAACCCTTCCTTTCAAATGCTTGATTATTTTCTGATACTCCTTCCTTTCAAGACGATGTCCACTCAAGATAAAACACACAGGTTCAGGTTTTACATCTCTCAAAACCTCTTCAACTTCCATAGAAGAATTAGAAGATTTTTTACTGGCGTTTCTTTGCTTTGCGCTAGACTTGACAGTAGGTTTCTCTGAACAATGCTCGACATGATCACTAGTTGTATCACCAACATTACACGGTTCATTTTCCTTCTCTGACTTATAATCAGGTGCAGTATGGACTTCAGCATTAGCCTCTGCAGCAACCAGCTGAGGATTCTTCCCCGTCTTCTCAGCTTTCTTACGAGGTGCTTTACTAACCTTAACTTGTTTTGATTTCATTTTACAAGAGTTTACCAACTTTGTTCTTTCCATTGTACCTCTATCTCTAACATCCAACTTTGATTTCTCATCTTCTACTCTTAATTCATTCAGCTGTGCATTCTCAATAGAAATGGGTTCTCTAGGTTCAACCACTTCTTTTATTATACCTGAGGGGATCGTATCATCAAGCACACTAGTACTTAAGTTACACTTCACCCCGGATGCAGTCTCTTTTGCTAGCATATCCACATCATTGACAGGGATCGTATCATCAAGCACACTAGTACTATTGATACATTTCACCCCAGATGCAGTCTCTTTTGCTAGCATATCCACATCTTTGACGGATATCATATCATCAAGCAAACTAGTACTGTTGTTATATTTCACCCCAGATGCAGTCTCTTTTGCTAGCATATCCACATCACTTGTGGGAGCTTCTTTAAAATTATCCTCATCCACAATTTGCTGCTCATAACCTGCTTCTTTGTTTTCTGGATCGGTAGTTTTCCCATCCTCATCCATGGCTTCATATTTTTTAAAAATATCCCCAATATCTGTTGTCTCCACGACCTTTTTCACTCCAATGCTGTCATCTTGAGGAGATGAGCTGAAGAATTTTTCATTCTTCCCATTAGTTGAAGAAATTGAATCATTTAAGGAAGTAACTTTATTCGAAAGAATACAACCCTTGCGACTGGCACTGCCCAACTTCGGTCTAGAACCCAGGCTCTTTTTGGCCAACATCTTGACTCTTTGATGTTTGGTATTCACTTCATTATTTTGAACAGACGAAAAACTCAAATTAGGTGGTGAAGCTGATTTTTTAGCCTTTTTACTTTTATCACTTTCAGATGTAACCAAAGCATCACTCTGCAGCCTATCTGTTTCTTCAGTTCTTCCAACCACATCTCCAGAAATCCTGTAATCGTGATTTAGCTTGTCGGCATTCTTAGGCGACTTGTCTTTTCCTGATATCTGGATGGGTGTTCGGGGAGTCTTCTTGCTGCCCTCAGCAACATCCTCAGTTGGAAAGAGAACGCTGCTGCCAAAAGGTAAGTCGCATGTCAATGGTTTCTTGATAGAACTAGAGGTGTCCGTAATAGCCATACTATGCTGCAAGTTCTTAGCTCGACGTTCCCTTGAATCATCGTTGTTTAAAGAAACACTTTTCATTTCCAATCCTAAAAACATTTCGTCTATGGAAGGGTTATTCACAGCGTGTGATTTTCTGTCTTCTCTCATTTGGTGAGATTGAGGGGCCTCATAAGATGCATCTGAAATTCCTTTCAGGGGCATTCTAGCATTTGAATCTCCTGTACCAAATAAATCAGCTCCCTTAGAAATTTGTTCATTTCCAGAGAAAGTTGCATCCTTCAATTGCTCCACCTTCGCTACGCCAATGCCAATATTATCTTTTATTTCACCTGCTGCCATTTTATATGAGACATCAGCTGCAGCTCTGTCCAATCTTTCTCCTGAAAACAGTGGAAGCGGCGACTTCAATGGCGACTTCAATGGGGTTTTCCGAGACCTAGAGTAACTGGCAGCACATAGTTGAGGGGACCTTGCTGCATGTGATGGAGTTGTCACTGCCTCATTTTTTATTTTCGGCTTCTCATATTCAGTAGTTTGGATATGCATTTCAGATGGCACAGAACCCCGAGCAGTACAAAATACATCAGCTTCCTGACAACTAAGCCCCCCAACAGAATCCTGCTTATCAAACTTTCCAGGACTAAATTTTCTGTCACTAGTAGGAACTGTCGACATGCTCTTAGGATCAACAATGTTTGTACAGTCATGTAATGTCTTTGAAGCTGGCGAAATATTGGATATTTCACTGGTTGAATACAAACCAAATTTCATGGCGTTAGGACTCTGCATGTTCTTCCTCGCAGAATGTTTAGTGATGGCATTGTTAGATTCTTCTTCAGAATCCTTAGCCTCAGCTTCAAACATCTCCATGTCATATCCACTGTGAAGAAATGCAAAAGAATTGAGAACACAAATGGATATATTAAAAAAAAAACAATTAAAACAGCAGGTTAACATGCAGAAGATAGACGATTGTATAAATAGGACACACCCAGCATTGATGATTCAAAAATGTAACAGTACAATTTGCATTGCAATATGCTATTATATCTCACTAGCTCGTCAAAAAAGTATACATCACTCATCCCAATAAGCTACACCTCGCAATATATTTTGCAATTTGCAAACAAAGGCCTGTGTTTTCTCTCCTAGGGGAGAAGGCAATTTCAAAAAAGATTGCTGTAACCAAAATGATATTCTTTTTTTTTATTCGGAAACAAGAAACAAAGTGATGTTCCTTAAAAACATGATTATGAAATGACATCTTAGAATTTGGATCCATGACTAGTGTAATAGAGGTAATAGAACCTTGCAAAAGAGGGTACAGAAAAGGAACCAAGAGGTCGCGCCAACCTAAGCTCCAAGTTCTTATCAGAGAAGACTTCAATTATTATGATAGCTACAGTATACTGTATCGGATGTCCCCGAAGGGACAAATTTACAATTTATTGTAATAGATTTTAGGTAGTAACTTCATAGTGAAAGGCACATAAAAGAAAAGTTACTAGCAGTGTTCACTACAAGATACTCATGAGTTGTGACAGTGAGCTTACCTCATGTTGTAATTAGATTCTGGGAGCAGCACCCATTCTCTCAAGCTGTGAAGAAATCAGATATAGCTCATTTCAATAAATAAGCCTTGATTTAATTACAGAGCCCATGAAAATGAGTTGATACTATAGAATTCAACAAGGGAATACAAACAAAAAGCACCTGTCTTCCAACCAACGATGATTGACAAGCTTTATGGTCCTCAGTCTTTTTGCAAGCTCGTATTTGTCCCCTGTACAGGATATTGCCATTTTACTTCACTCTCTTTGAGAAAATGAACAGAATGGCGAACAATAATAAAAAAACAAAATCGAAGGATGTTGCAATGATCTTTGAAGAGGTATTTGGCTCACAAATTAAAATTTTCATAATCCAATATTAAGAAGTTGACCGTACATGGCTTATATTAAGTTTGCTTGTGAAAAAATACAACTTTCACAAGGACCCTATAAACACAAATTCATAAATCAAGGCTTACAAAATCCTTTTTATACCACGTAATTAACTTTTTGGAATCATGAACCCACCAACCAAACACAAGTAGTACAACAACATTCAAATTACATAAAACTAGTCATCTTGGACATAAGCCTGTAACCTATAAACTCGGAACAAACACATATGTGCAATTGGATTGCATGTAAGCTATAACTAGAAAACATGGTATGTTTGAATCAAATTAATAGATAGGAAAAAAAACACACTTTTTTTTCATATATTTAACTGTCTACGCCCCCTTGCACCCAACTCAGCTATTATCACAGGACATACCACCCAACCCTAGAACATTTGGATGTCAAGAAAATTCATAGGAAATTAATTTTAGGTAGATGGTCACCATGAATTGAAATCATCACCTCTTAGTTTTCCACTCCATGATGGTTCAAAAAATCACTACATTCCCATATTCCCATATAAAATCATTCACAGCCATTAACGGTAGGTTTACAAAGTAAAAAACATGAAAAGTTAATTGAATTTGCTAGCATTTATAGGCTACATCAGAAGAATCGATGGTTAATGAAGCAAGAATATCGTTTGTTGAAGGGAATGTGGATGTAATAACCACGATAAATCATACTAATGTTCAAAAAAATCTACTACCATCAAATCCTTGCTCCAATGGAAAAATAATGAAGGGGTACTGTAAAAACGATAAAAGCATGATGGGTATCAAAATCAAAAGGAAGAAATCCAGATAGACATACCTTCAAATTTGTAGCATATGAGATGGGTAACCTTGTTTGCGACCAATGGCTTAGAAAATTGAGCACCCATCAAGCCAACCATTGTCTGTGAAGTACATGAAAAAAAAAAAAGAATTATAAACTTGAATCAACAAATAATTGACCTGTAGCAAGCAAAAGAAAAGGAGAAACGTGTATAGTTAATACCATAACATCATCTCTATCCTGACGTTGATAGCCAGTCAAACACATGATCAAACTTTTAGCACCCGGGATACCATTCAATTCTCTTAAGGGTCTGTACAATACCTGTTAAAAGGCTAACATGATAGACCTATAAGTAGGTGACAATAAAAATATGACAATTTGAGACAAAAGTCACGCACACTCCAAATTCTCAAAATACACTACATGTTAGCATAAGCCACAATTATAATCATGACTTTTGAACTTTGCAGCCATGAAATTCCAAAATTAAAAGCTTGCATCCAATTGAATATGTTATGAAATCAAACCAACAATCAAAAAGGAACCATAAAGAAATCGCGAGAGAAAAACACACAAATTTACGTGGTTAACTAACGATGTGTTAGCTACGCTCACAGACAAAAGAGAGAACGGTTTTTTTTTAAAACAAGGTAACCACACTCGTCCCTAGGTTAGGCACCGGAGACATCGAAGGAATGCCACATATGAGTTTTGCACTTAGGACCTTGAGAGGAGCATACCCTCAAAGCCCAAGACTTCAACCACTATGCCATCGCTTGGGGACAACAAAAGAGAGAACGGTTATAGTAAGGAGAAAACAAATTACACAATGTCGACTAAGTAATCGTGGGGCATCAAACATTTCAAGGAATATCTCAAAAGAATATTGGCATGAGAAAGGTAAGAACCCTTTGGTTGTTGCTTATGGTATATGAAATAATGTGACTTGTGTTCGACAAACAATTTAAATACAAAAGACCACCAAAATAATTGAGTAGAGAACCCACCGAAGTAGCATCCGCAAGCAACCCAGAGTCGTATCGATGATCAACCCATAAGCCCGTAACAAGCAACTTGCCATCATTCCGAGCAGCAACACAAACAGGATCATCCTACAAAACATACACAGTAACAGAGAAACTAAACTCACAAAACATAGTCCACAAGTACACAACACTCATGAAAATTAAAAAAATCAATCTTTAAATTCACAGAGAAACGAAGCAGAAATTACATAAACAATCTTATCCTTATTCACAATGACATGAGTGCAACTCGGACCATACTGTCCAACATCAACCCCTCCGCCATCGATTAGCTTAGCCTGAACCTAAAAAATAGAGAGAGAAAAAACAACAAAATAACACTCTCAACTGTTACGAAAACAGAACAACAATCACATGAAAACGTAAAGAAACAAGAACACAAATCACAGAACGTCAATCATCAGGTGCTACGATCAGTGTTTTAAAAAGTTCAAGGCGCATTGGCCCTCTGGAGCCTGAGACGCAAGGCACACCAAAAGGCACGTACATGTATACATACACAAAACATATATATGAATCTCTTTTAATATAGAGTTTTTTACATAGTCACCCATAGGGTTAACGATCAGGTTTTAATTGTTTTTTTAAACATAAAACTTTAAAGTAATTGTTGATTGAATTTGAAATTGTAAAAACAAATAGAGAAAAACGAGTAAAACATTACCGTTTGACTTCTATTATAAATAAATTAAAAAGACCTCAAAACATGCGACTTGTGCGCCTGAAGGCTTTATGAAAAGGCGCATGCCTGGACAGGTGAGGCGCCAACATTGAGCCTGGGGCTTTTTTGAGCCTGAGGGGCACCTTTTCGGGCTTTTTTAAACACTGGCTACAATTAGAGAGTTTAAATAGCGCAGTCTCATAAAAACCTACTACAAAATAGGCTCAAATCACATAAAAGTTCAAATGCGAAAACATAAACATAATTGCATATTTTGTCTAGATCCCGGAGGCGTTGCCGGTGTCTCCGGATCCCGAGACCGGACAGCAAGACCTCCGACTAAGTAATTGTGGAGCATCAAACGCTTCAAGATTCAAGGCGTATCTCGACATTAATCATTTCTCCAACTGCTTAACTTAGTCATAGCAAACAAACAAACAATCAATCAACAGAGAGTGAGAAAAAGAGACGCGAAATACCTGTTTCTCGTCGAGATGATTGAATCCAAAGAGAAGGAACTGAACGCCTACAAACGGTTCGGAAGGATAATCAACTTCCATTAGAACAATCTGCAGATCTTGAAGAACTGAGCGGATTTGTTGATTGAAACGGCTGAATCTTGCAGTGGAAGATTGAAGAATGGGGAGGGAAATATTGGGGCGATTTTTTTTGGGGGGTTTTTGATTTTTGTGCCAATGGCGGGAGGGCTGAAATTTGTGATACCGTGAGGCTGCGCCACGTTGCTGTAGTGTGATCTTCACACGTGTCTTAACAAATTAATTGGTCCGGCTCGTTTGAACCAGTAAAAAAAATTGTCTTCAAATTGAGAAATTGAAGGTTCGCTCCTTTATATCTAGGGCACTACACTACTTCGGAAGACATTATAGTTTAAGCGTTCCCAATGACCCTGAACCAACGACCTTTCGAGGAAGAAAATTTTGGAGTTCATAGCTTCAAGTACTGGCTCGGGGATACTAGTATATAATATTTTATTGTTTATTATGGGATTCTTTTTTTATTATTATTTATCAATATTTAAGTTGTTTTTGCCCCCAATGGAGTATGCTCCCCTCAAGGTCCCGAGTTCGAGTCTTCCCTGTGACATAACTCCTTCGATGTCTCCGGTGCCTGGCCTAAAAAAATATTTAAGTTGGTTTTGATGAATAATTGCATGAGGAGTGTATTGAGTGACTAGAATAATGAGTTGTTCTGTGTGATTACAAATTGGGGGGCGTAGTAATAGTTCGTTTGGATGTAATTTTTTGTACGTGAATCCCAGTCCAAAACTTGTTTGGGTGTGAACTGGTGTAAAGGGTTGCCAAAACGAATTGTTTTGAGATGAAAAATTATCTTGAATTATTAGAATTGGGTAATCATTTTGAATAGTAACAATAGTTAATTCGAATGTACATTTTTTAAGACGAGACGGAAATACTCATATGTTGTATTATTCTAAATACACAAAATAAACATCCAAAATATAGGGATGGGAGCTGTAAATTTATAGTTATTATATTATATATCGTGTCGATTGAATTGAGGTGTCTATCAACATTTTTTCAAATGTGAATTGGGTGTGATATAGTGGAGAACCTCAACTGTTTTTAGTTTTAACGACATTTGCAAAGACGACAGCTCGAACTTATTTTAGGGTTGGCTTTTGTTTTGCCAATTTTTATGTTATATCAACCCTCGTTCAAAACCCACTATGTACTAAAAAAAACCCTTGTTCAAAACTATGATGATTTGAGATGCAGCAAGAAGATGACGAAAACTATTAATGGAGCCTGAGATAAATGTAGAAAATGTATTATTAAAGAAGAAGAAGGGTGGAAGCTATATTGTGTCTCACAACAATACAAACTCTGACATATTCTATATATAGGCTAACTAATCCTAACAATAAGGTCCAATGAGCTCTAATTCTTTAACCGTTTGATAACCACTTCATTTTTTGTTTCTTGTTTATGATTTTTTATTTTTTGTTTTGAAAAAAAAAAAAGTTGTATGATAATTGATTTTACTTTAATATTTTTAAAAATTAAAAACCAAAAAACATATTTCATAACTGTTTTTTGTTTGCGAATATCACTTTTTGTTTTGATTTTTTATACTATTTATTTTTATTTTTATTTTACTTTTTAAAAAACCAAAACAAAAATTGTTTCTAAAAGCTTTTTTTTATATATAGAATTTTTTTAATATTTTAAAATGAGAAACCAAAATTGATTATCAATCAAATTTATTTTAAAAAAAGTAAAAACAAAAACAAAAAAATTTAAAATTAAATGATTATCAAAACGCGAGCTTAAAAATTCAACTTCGTTTCCAACTCCATTAACTCACCGGCTAATTCTAACAAAAGATATAATATAATTCATCGATTTCAATGGAAATTTATGTTTATACGTGCGTAAGTTTGATCAATGCAGGAAATTGTCTTTATATAATTACGTTAACATTCATAAAGTTTGAAGATAATTGTCTCCATTTTTTTCTTTTTTCTTTTTTTTTTTTCCTTTTGAAGAACCCGTCAATCTTATACCATAACATGTTTTGTAATTGAGAACTTACAATGTATAACAATTTTTTTACCAGTTCACAATCATAACAACTTTTTAAAAAAAATTCATTTATAGCAAGTTTTGCCCATTTTTTCTAAAAATCTCTATTTACCGTTTTTTTTATCGAAGATTTAATAGAATCTATTATTCTCTAGTGATGAAAATCTATCTGTTATATGAGTATTTGATTCTATCAGCCCTTATTAATATAATCTAATGGAAGTTTATCTATTTACTCAATTTATTAGTAATTGACTTTATCGGCCTCTATTAATCAATTTACATTTTTTGCTATTTGTACAAATATTTTCATTATTATGCTATTCATAAAATATTTTAGCCATTTTATAATATAGAAAGTCTCTTTCTAATTCATGAAATGAATGTGTTATTGCTTTTTCTTTTTTATTGATCATCCAAACATTTACCGCAATGTATGAAGTTGTAACATTTTTTTTTTCAGTTTTAAGTATAAATTGTGATTCCTAAATAATTATTTATATGAGATTATCATAAAGAGAATTTACCATCAGCAGTATATTATACCTCTTGTATTATATTTGTAGCATAAATTTTAAAATAATTCATCTATAACATATTTATTTTTATCACCCACCTAGTGATAGAACTCAATTTAGATTTTTATCACTGATAGAAAATTTAAGCAAGTGATAGAATGAGTTTATCGTTGATTGAATTTTATCACTAATATAACTCAACAAATGATAGAAGTCAATTTTAATTTTCTGCTATAAATGAAATTATTTTAGATTTTGTGCTATACATAGAAATATTTTGCCATTTTTTTGTTATACATCCAAAATGTTCATATTTAAAATTTACGTTCAACTTAACACTGATTTATTCTATCTTATCCTCATTTCATTATCTTTACTGGTCGAACATGCTCTACATTTTTTAAATAATTTACTTGTTCTCGCTTTCATTTTATATAAACTATTATAATTCAACCAATCTCAATAAAAACTAAATCTCCATATAATCAAAACAATTAGTTTTGAAAAAAAATTAAAATATTAAGAAAGTATGGACACCTAAAAGCATTTGAAATAAATGAAATATTATGTGAAGTGTCCACGTCCAGATGGTATTATGACCTTAAACTTGAAAGATGTGTTACATATTTTAATATGGGCTAGTCAATCTAAACGACCTACATATAAATATGAGTTTGTTTGCTCTTTTTTAATGGTATTGCCTGAATTTTTCCATTCAACTAACATTTATTTATATTTAAATATAATAAAGTTCGTAGTATTTATACATATACAACAAGAGGTTAGTGTATATATATAATCAATAGACGAAGTTGGATTCATTCAAAAATATTACAAAGAAAAAATTAATTGAATACTTTTTTATATGACTTTTGATCAAGTCATGAGATGCTCAAAAAGCATGTGATTAGCTTATAAATCCATATATACCTAAAATAAATTTAAAAAGTTAACGCCCTGTTTGATAATATAAATATTTCGTTGATGGGTTAATTTTCTTCCCACATTAATGAAATTTGGAATATGAGAATATGCATAGAAATCACATCCAAGACATTTTTCTTCAGAATAGCTTATTGGATCAATACATTTACCATAAAAGCTCTAATATCAACAAAGAAAAAAAAAGTGTATTAATATCACATCTGCCTTTTGCCCATTCTAATGAGAAGCAAAACTTCCATGGCTATGTAAACTAAAAATAATGCACTTTAATTACAACTCAAATAACTATCAAAGAGATACAATAACAAACCAGCCAACCCCCCAACAATTATACATTTTTATAAAGATATTTTTTTATGAATAATAAAAAATAAAATAAATTCTATAATCAAAATTTTAGAATGAATAAATAAATATAGCAAAAAATTAACTCAATTATAGTAATAAGTTGAATAAAATATTTCACTATGTTGTAATATTTCAAGCTATAAATTGATAGGTTCAGTAAAGTGAAACTATGAAAAGAATAAAGTAAAAATTAATTAATGTTAATGAGTAAAATTCATTGAAAGCAATTAGGTGAAACACAATGAATATAATAAAGTTGAAATATTTTTCAATATTCAAAATTAAATTAGAGATGGTAGAATTTGCTACTTTTTTTATGGTCTATCTCTCGACCATTAATCATTTAAATATGTATTTTTTAAGAAATATCGACCTTTTGAATATTTTAAAATGGATGGAATTCAAACTTTAGTTCTTTCTTTATTTTGAATGAAAAAAAATATATTTCAAGCAACTATATTGTTTTCATCCTTATTATAATTCAATCAAATTGCTATATGTTTTTTTTTGTAAGAATAAATTGCTATATGTTAATAGAATATAGAAAGTGGTCAAACATTTGATATTATAGAATAAAGATGAGACCTTCTTTTTCGGATCCCTCCTAATTAGATAAGAATAGTTAACTTTGATTATTGAACCATTTTTTATTCCAGTTAACTTTAAATTTAGAGAAATTACGTTTTTTTATCTTTAGTTTTGAGATCCAGTTTCATTTTGATTTTTATGTCAAAATTTAACTTTTTGTATGCTTGATGTGTTCTTATCTGTTTTTTAATTACTTTTGTATTTATTTTCTTCTAAAAATGCGATTCACATAAAAATTATGATAATCAACCTATCAATATATTGGAATTCAAAACTCATTTAATCATAATTTTAGTCAAGATTATTGTGTGAAACTAATAATTATATTTTTCGAGAGGATACAACCTTTAGG
The DNA here is from genome assembly GCA_036507275.1 of Sicyos edulis. NCBI lineage: Eukaryota > Viridiplantae > Streptophyta > Magnoliopsida > Cucurbitales > Cucurbitaceae > Sicyos > Sicyos edulis. The sequence goes on along the minus strand of CM071854.1, from coordinate 37,007,195 downwards.
ATGAAGAGATTTGAACGTATGATCTAACGATCTCTTAGGGGCCGTTTGTTTGACATATTTATGTGGATTTTGGGTTAAGAAATTATATTGAAAAGTTATGTCGAAGAGTTAAAAATTGAGAGTTGTGTCAAAAACTCGTTTGAGTGTAGTTTTTGTATAGAGGAGCTAGAGTCAAAACCTTGTTTTGATGTAGAGTTAAAAACGAGTAGTTATTTTTAGTAGTTAAAAAAGAAATGATTAAAAATGAGTTATTTTGATTGATTTGAAATAAACGATTAAAAATAAGTGGTTAGAAATGATTGTGTAATTATAAATGAATGATTAAAAATGAATGGTTAAAAATGAAAGTTATTTTTAAAAGTAAAAATGAGAAGGAATTAATAAAAACTCGCTTGGATGTAGGTTTATAAGTAGGAATTAGTAAATCTTATAACTAACTTCTCCCTAAATATGTCAAACAAACAACACGTAAGTGTACACTAATACCATTTTAACTATTGCTTGTGTTGACATAAATGAATAATTTTGTTATCTCAACTAAATGCAAACCTTTATGGAATGCCGATGTAAAAATATAAAAATTTGAAATACAAGATTTAATTAAAATTAGATCCCTCAACTGAGGACTAAAAAAAACCTTTCTCTTAAATTTATTATATGATTAATTTTTTACTTTTTTAAAATAAAAAAATTGAAATTAACCACCAACCCCAAATAAATGACCAACAAAAAAGTCACTAATTTCAAATAAAAAAGTCCTAAATTTGGAATAACAATAAGCATACTACTAAAATAATTCAAAGAGATGATTTAGGGGTGTTTGTTTGACATATTTAGATAGGAGTTATAATTGGGAGTTATCCTCTTCGAAAACGTACATCCAAACCAGTTTTTATTAACTCCTCCTCATTTTTACCTTTAAAAACAACTCTCATTTATAACAATTTATTTTTAATCATTCATTTATAACTACTCAATCATTTATAACCAATCATTTTTAATCATTTCTTTTTTAACTACTAAAAATAACTATTCATTTTTAACTTCACATCCAAACAAAGTTTTGAATCTAACTCCTCTATACAAAAACTACATTCAAACAAGTTTTTGACACAATTTTCAATTTTTAGCTACTCAATATAACCCTTAATAAAAAAACTACCTAAATATGTCAAACAAACAGACTCTTACGTGCCACTTATCTACGAATTAATTCCTTACCGAAATTAATTTTCTACAATTTTTCGAGTCAAATATATATATAAAAAAAGTAATAATAATAAAAATAAAATAATAAAGCTTGCGTTGGCTTGGCAAAGAAGTTCAGCAATATCTGACCCTTTCGCCCTTCCTCTCATTTCTTCCATATCAATCTTCTTCGTCTTCTTCACAGAGCTCAAGAGAGACAACAATGGCGTGGTTGACGCGATTCTTAACGGCGGTGGCCTTTTTAGCCATCGGAGTTGTCTTTTCGCCGGAAACCTTCGGATCCAACTCCAAATCCTTCAATGCGCCGAACCTCGCAGTGTATCTCAAACTGGCTCATCTCCTCTGCTACTCCACCGCCTGGGGCGCTTCTCTTTGGGTCACCTTCATCGGCGGCATCATCATGTTCAAGTAAATCACTCGTTTCCTGCTTCTCAGTTGAAATTTTGTTGTCTGCTCTGATTGAAACGCGCTTTTAGGTATCCCGGATTTTGGTTTTGTTTTTCTGTTCGGGCTGATTGAGTACGTTTATTACTGTTTTGAACCATTTCTTTGACTGAGTGGAGATTTGGTGGTTTGGATATTGAATATTTTGGGGTAAATTATAAATTTAGATAAAGTAAATCACTCGTTTCCTACTTCTCAATTGAAATTTTGGTATCTGCTCTGATTATTGTACATGCGGGGGATGTAACGCGATTTTAGGTCACTGGGAATTTGGTTTTTGTTTTTTGATCGGTTAGTTTTTCTTGCTGATTGAGTACTTTTATTGCTGTTTTTAACTATTTCTTATGCGTCAATGTAATTGTATAGATTATTTTGGGGTAAATTATAAATTTTTCTGTATGGTTCGAAGAAAGTCAAAGTTTAGTCCCGTAGCTTCGAAAACTAGGATTTAGTCACCTATGTTTTGACAAACCTTGGAATTTTGTCCTTATGTTTTTAAAAACTAGAATTTAGTTACCTCGAGGTTTCTGATGGGAGACTCACCGACATTAATTTGTAAATACTTCACGTGTCTTCATTCATTTTATGTCTTCCGGTGTCTGGCTTAGGGACGAATGTAGTTACCTTGAGTATAGTGAAGTGAAACTCTGATTTACCGGTTTCCAAAACAGAAAAACTAGAATTTAGGTCCCCAAGGAGTGACACAATGGTTGAAGACTTGGGTTTTGAGGATATGCTCCCCTCAAGGTCTTAGGCTCGAGAATCACCTGTGACATTACTCATTCGATGTCTCTGGTGCCCGACCTAAGGACGGGCGTGGTTACCCTTGTTTAAAAAAAAAAACTAAAATTTAGTCTATATGGTTTGACAATATCTAAAGTTTAGTCCTTGTCGTGAATTATATGTATGAAAATTAGCTATTCATGCTTAAATGATGTATTTTTTTTATATTTAATTAATCATTGACACATGAATAACTAAATTTCACGTACTCAATTCGCTAACGATTAGAAATTTTAAAGACTATTTTTTGGATTTTATCAAACCATTGAAACCAAATTCTAGTTTTTAAAATTATGGGGACTATATTCCAACTTTTTTCAAATCATAGAAACCAAGTTCTAATTTTTGAAACCATGGGGATTAAACTCTAACTTTCTTGAAACCATAAGGACCAAACGTTTAATTTACCCATTATTTTGTGTATACTGTATAGAGAATGGTGGTATCTTTGATGTGTTTCAGATATTGTTAGAGGAAATCTTCAATGATTCTTATGATTTTAAGATATTTAATGTGAGTTTAGATCAATTTTGAAAACCTAGCTTCAATTGGATAGACGGCATTCACTGTGATTGAAATGGCCAAATGGGTGTATATCAAGATTGAATTTCTTTGAAAATTTGAAGTCCTTATTTTATCAATATAAAGAGTTGCCGTTTTCATTAATTTCTACCTTTGACTGAAAAATCAATACCAACACTATATATTCAAGCGGCAATAAGGCCATGACTCAACTAGGATAAAGTAGGTTTATGATCAAGAGGACATAGGTTTCCTGAATGTTGTTGAACTATAAAAACCACTTGAGTTATTGATTTTGTTGGCTATAAAAACTACTACATTTTTTTGAGTTCAACAATTGGGGGTGGTGGGCGTGGGATTCGAACCTGTAAAAACTATATTTTTTTGAGTTCAACAATGGGGGGATTCGAACCTATGACCATGAGGTCATAGATATACACTTAATCGGCTCAACAATAGTTTTGATTGGCTACAAAAACCACTATATCTTTGAGTGAAGTGTAATTTTTCATATTGTTTAGTAATTTCTTTAATCCCTCTATCAATCCTAGGAATCTGCCGAGGCACCAATTTGGTAATCTTCAAAGCAAGATGTTCCCTGCCTACTTCTCAATGGTTGGGATTTGCTGTGCCACATCCGTTGCAGCTTTTGGTTATCTTCATCCATGGAAGTCTGCTGCAACTTCTGAGAGATACCAGCTTGGGTTTTTGATATCAGCTTTTGCATTCAATTTGTCCAACCTGTTTGTCTTCACACCCATGACCATTGAGGTAATTTCTCTAATTTCTGGAAAGTTTTTTCGCCATAACATATATGCGTTATCGCTATTATGCTGCTGTGAAAATGTCTGTTGTGATCTTTTTGTGTGTATACTTCTCACCCACTATATACAACGTGTATCACGTGGTTTCTTTTCATGTTTTAATGGAAAATTCATGCCTTGAAAATTATCTCATGGACTTCTGATAGGGAGTCCATTCTTATAAAAAAAAAAGAAGCAAAAAGTTGCCACTCTAGTTTTCACTTTTTACAGTACTTGGTGTAGCTAATGTAAGAGTTAAAACTCTCTTACCGATCATAAATGGAATATCCCTCTCATTTAAATACATAAGCTATTGATGTCAACATAAAGAATAACCAATGTTATGTTACCACTGTAATTAAATACAAAGTAACAGCTGTGATAGAAAGGAGAGTACTACGAAACAACTAAATACAACAAAGAACTAACTTAGTTTACTAATATAATCAATAGAAGTTTCAAGGTCCCAGGTTCGAGACTCACCTGTGACATTACTCTTTCGATGTCTCCTGGTGCCTGGCTTAGAGATGGGCGTGGTTACCCTTGTTTCAAAAAAAAAAAATATATAATCAATAGAAGTAGTAGTGATTCAGTCCTAAATTCAGAATAGGGCAGGGTCTAAAAGTCCTCATCTAGATTTGTAATCGCTATTCCTATAATTTCTCACATTTGAACCTTTTCTTGGAATTGATGATTCTTTTACTTTCTTTTCTTTCCTTTCCCTTTTTTTAACTGCTTAGAAAGATTCCTACTAGCTTATGTGAAAATTCAGTGTAATGACAAGAATACAACTACAATACTCTTCTTAATGCCTAAGAGAGTATACATGTATTTTTGACCAAGGGGTTGGAGGTTTAAATTTAAACTCCCGTTCTCAAATGTTAGTTTAACTAAAAACATAATATTCTCTTAAGAAAAAATTATTATGAAACCTAATAAAACTATAATGGGTTAGCCATGACCAATATGAACCTTATCATGAGTTCAATTCATGATTGCCACCTATCTTAGAATTAATATCCTATGAGTTACTTTGACAACCAACTATAAAAAGATGTAATGGTTGTCATGTGAACAATAGTCGAGATATTCGTAAGCTGACGCAAACACATCTATATTCATCATAATTTCATCTGCTTTGAGCTTCTTATATCTCATCAACATATATACAATAAGACAATTCAACTCCATCTCTACTGCCTTTTCCATTGATGTACATCAGCTGATGAAGCAAAGGCACAAAGTTGAGAGGGAAAATAACATTGGCGAGGAAGTTGGGTGGTCGAAGAACGTAGAAGTTGCAAAGGCGAATCCAAAACTTGCTGCAATGAACAAGAAATTCGGTATGGTTCACGGCTTATCGTCACTCGCTAATATCCTAGCATTTGGTAGTCTTGCTATGCACTCCTGGTACTTGGCAGGTAAAATTAATCTGTAACTCAAAAATTGTCCTTCCCCTTTTATGGGAGATGAAAGTGTATGAGCAATCACCCTAGTGCTCTTTCTTTGCTATACTGACATATCATCTTGTTGTAGAACAATACAGTTGCCTGTTTAGTTTGGATGGTTTGATAAAGAAACAGTGGAAAATAAGAGTGTTGTATAGATATCATTGTCTATGAGAAGTGATATCTATCTTCAAATCATGTTGTTTGTTTATTGTCCTGTGCTGCATAGTGCATAGTGATTTTTATCTGTTTAATGTTTGTCTGTTTCTGCAAGTTATTCATAAAATCATAGAATCATATTCAAATTCCCAAGCCTCCCTGTTAAGTTAACATATAATCTGCACTTTTTTCATATCTTAAAATTGTCCTTCTTTTAACCAGTTGAACCTGCATGTTTTCAATCACCTGAACTAATTATTTTCAATTGAATTGATAGAAGACTGCTACTTTGCGTCTGATATATTTTTTTTTCATTTTGTAGAGATTGGCCACTTTTTTTTTTTTGTTAAAATTCTGCTATTCATGCAATGTCTTTTTCTTTTTGTTATACATACAAAAAAAATTCCAAACATATTTACTAATTGCCTAATTTTTTATTTGTTAATTTGGAAGATTATGATAGACGATAGGTTGTGATAAACGGTGAGTTATTATAAATGGTGTTTGAGGGACAAGTTATTATAACAGAGATTATGATAAACGGTGTTTGAGGGGCTGATTATGTAACAAAAAGTAATATATAAGATTTAGATAAACGAGCATACAGGTCTAATTAACTATCGTTTATAATAAACAATGGGACAAACATTAATTGGGTTATTATAACCGACTCGACCGTTTACATAAACGGGGCTCGAACACACCCTAAGAGTGTGTGAACTTATGGTCTTTTGATTGAAGATGTATATCTTGACCTTTTGAAGGGTTAAGTTGACTTAAATCTAGTTGAACTGTCACCCTCTAAATTCTTATTCCTATCTTCTTTTATAGAAAAAATGATAATAAATAAAGTATTTCTCATGAGAAACAACATGGTATATTTTCCTTGGAGGAAGATGATTCAAGAAAGAAAAATATCTCAAAGATGGAATTGAAGTCTAACCAAATAAAGGGATATTTAATAATACTCCAAACCCCCCAATCATATCTTAGAATCTTGATAATACTATATTTGCAAGTATTCTAAGATTTTTATTTGGATCAAATTCATCAATTTTTCCCACGGAAGGGATCAAATTGATAGGACCAATATTTTTTAGAAGGACCAATTGATTTTTTTACATATTCACAATGGTAATATATTATCCGGTTTATGTCATATAGCTTTGCCTTTTATTCACTTTCCCGATTGTAAAAATGTTGTTTTTACTTAAATACCTAAAAATATTTTTCATGACTACGTTTATACTGCCCAAAAAAATCCATTGATTTATGGTTTTCTTTGAAAAATAAAAATGAATCGAATAGTTAAGGGGAAGAAAATTACATATACAATAAATAAAATTAAAGATTCATATCCCCACTTTTGATCTATTGAGCTATTATTAATAGACCCATTGACATGATTAATGAACTAACTTAGGAAGGTGAATATTTAATGCCCCTTGATTTTTCATAATTATTCAAATTAAATTTTCTGATGGGCCACAAGCCAGCTCAAAAACAACTCGATCGTGTTTGATTGGTAATCTAAAATTAAGCATGATTGTGAAAATAAAGGAATTAATGAAAAAAGAAAATTGTGTTCTATATTATCACTAATTTTTAAAGTTTGAAATGTGTTCGATACTAAAGTTAGAATATGAAAACAGCTCGATGTGCTTGGATGAGTCTTTAAAATCTAACTTATAGATCGAAAGAAATATCATTTGAATTGAATATGGAAAACTCAGGTAAAAGATTCAATAAATATGTTATCATAATCATTATGATTTAGTAATTAAAAGAGGATCGGAGACATGTTTGGTTATATTTTCACTTCTCTTTTTAATGTTCGAGCAATCTTCAAAATGTTTTAGTGTGCATTCTTGGGCTCATTGTGAGCATTTTAGGCTCCTTGTGGAGGTTGAACACACTTTTTTCATGTTATTTAGGTGTTTTGATGGAGTGCATGTCATTGACTAATGTGATTGTCGATTCAGATCACTTAGAGGTTTTGTTAGACCGAAACTCGAATCAAATTCTCAATTTGCCTGAGTTGGTTTGGTTCTTGGTTCAACCACCTTGTACTTTTGAATAATAAATTTGGTTTTTGAGCAACGAGCAAACTACTGGTTCAATTGAATCATTTTGTTCTTGGATTAGTTCACGTTCTGTTTAAGCTTTTTTCTTGATTATTCTATGAGTTTGAGCTTACGTTGGTTAGGTATGTATGTTGTATTTTCGTTTTTCTTCATGATTTTCTCAAAAAAAAAACTTACTTTATTAAATAATATGAAATTTAGTAATTGAGAATGAGAGAATTAATAATTCATATCTCTTATAAAAATATTAATTTTTTTTTACATTTTTAAGGTTCGACAAATACCACAAAATAAGTATCTCCCATGAGAAACTAATTTTCTTCTAAATATTTTACTGATTCTTTTTCTTTTTAAACTAATGTTGATATTTAAATATCATAAAATTCAAGCGCATCTATGAAAAGAAAAAGAAATAATTATAACTAAAAAAAGAAAAGAAAGTTGATTTAAACTATAATTCCATTTTTCTTATTCTGCCGACACTTAACAGTGTCTGTCGGCCAACATTTTGTAGTTGGTTGCTGGATTTCTCTTCCTCCAACGGAATTACCAATTTTGATGATCAACTGTCAAGTGGTCGATAACCAACCTCCTTTTTTTTTTAACGGAGAACTCTCCTATATTCGGGACACTACTAGTCCGTTTTTAGATTGTGACACCAAGATATTTCGAAGGATATTCTAATTTAAACGTTTTTCAACAAATTCAAACTAAGAATCACTCAAGAAAGTATGTCTGGAAGTCCTTAACTTTAACTACTAAGCTCTTCTTTGAAGTTTTTTTTTTTGACTTTCTCCCAAATTTTATCTATTATTTCTTAGATCACAATAATTTAAGAGAAAGAATTTAAGGATTCAAATTCATCGTGAAGTGTACATTAATACTGTTAGTTATTATTATTATTGTTAAGTTTTATTTGATATGATATATGGACTCGTTGTTCTAAAAAATTAATTAATTTTATAAAATTTGATAGAATTGACATATTTTTTCAAGAGAAGATAAAATTATATATAGAAAATTTAACTAAAAACAAACTTAAATTTTGAAAAAAAATGAAAAATATAAAAAATAAATTAAATAGTGATCAGAAACTAAGGGCTTGTTTGGCCCGCCCATATCAGCCCGGGAAGGGAAGGGGCGGGCCCTGCCCGGCGTTTGGGCCACCGGGTTTACGTGAGGTTAACCAACACAGTAACTACCCGCAGCGTCTTTGTTTTTTTTTTTTTTTTTTTCCGCTGGCCTGCTTGTTTTTTTTTTCTTTATTGTTTTTTGCTTTATTTCTTTTAACAAATTTTCCTTCTTTCTTATTTTTTTCTTTTTTCTTCTAAATACAAACTTTCCTTTATTTCTTTGTTTATTTATTAGTATCAAGTTTTTTCAAAATACAATATTTATCTATTTTTTTCTTCTAAATATATCCTATTTTTTAAAACATATTTGTAGTTTGATGTTTTTATAATTATAATTTGATGCATTTGATTTGATCATAAACTTTATTTTAAATAAAATAATAAGCTTGTTAACTTTTACTAATTCATTCATTTAAGTTAATGGATTTTTTTTAGAACCACTTAATTGATTAAATTTATACTATATGCTATTTATATATATTTTTTATTTTAAAATGCAACAATTATTATTATTATTATTATTTTTTATAGATATATCAAGTTCTTTAAACAATATTTGTAATTTTTTATATATTTGACTTTTTATGGACAATGTATGCATTTAAAAAAATTTATATACAAATATATATTAATTTTATTATTTATCAATTTTTTTTTAAATTTATACATTTTATAAAATAAATAGAAATATATATTTAAATAATCCTAAAATAATTACTCAAAATAATTAAAATAGTTATCTTTTTATTACATCTATCTTGATTTGAATTTCTAAACTTAATTTCATTATAAAAAATTATATTTATCTATTTTTTTTTTACAATTATGAAATTTATATATTTTGATAATGAAAGTTATTAAATTTTTAAATTTTATTTAAATAATAAATAAAATAAATATAAAATGATATATTATAAACATTATATTAAAAATATTAAATATCTATTTTTTTAACAAAAAATATCACTTCACTACTTTTCTCATCCCACCAAACACCAATTTACTATCACTTCTTTTATCTTTCCTTCCTACCAAACACCAATTTACTCTCACTTCACTTCCTTTCCCTTCCCTTCCCGTCCTAGCCAAACAAGCCCTAAAATGTTAATTTTCTTATTAAAAGAAATAATTTTGAAGATTTGACAATTTGCACGTGATTGGTGCTTATTCCAAGTTGAAGTTATTGACTGAGAGTACCCCACGAATCAGTGGTGCCTTTCTGTCCAAACCACTTTTAATTTGACCATTCCTAACTAAGATATCTCAAAATTTTCAACTTTCACATTATTATTTATTTTTACAAAATTATCTTTTTAATCTTCAGGGATGTTTGGAATTTGGTGTTGAGGAGAGAAGAGGAAGGAAAAATCTAAGTCCATGTTTATTTTTAGGATATCAACATTTTCCCAATTATTTTTCAACCTCTCATTTAATATTATATCAAATATTTTATTTAATCCTTTAAATGTCACATCAATAATTTTTTTTTCAACCATATGACATATCTTTTATATGATCTTATCAAATATCATATCAAACTTTCTCTAATTTTTTAACCACACAATATAAAATAAAATATATTATATTTATCAATCAATCCAAAATCTACAATCATTACATTATAAAAAATCAATATAAAATAAATACTTTTACAACATCTCCTCTCCAAAACATCAATTTCTAAGGCCTCATTTAATAACAATTTCATTTTTAGTTTTCTGTTTTTGTTTTTACTTTTTTAAAAACAGGTCTGTTTGATAACCATTTTTTGTTTTTGTTTTTACAATTTTAAAATATTAAAAGAATTCTAAAAACTAAAAAAAAGTAGCTTTTGAAAACAAGGTTTTGTTTTTGTTTTAAAAAAAGTATGAAAAAATCAAGAATAAATAGTAAAAAACTAAAAAAATCAAGACAAAATGTGATATTTGAAAACAAAAAACAGTTATCAAAATTGGTTTTTAGTTTTTAAAAACAGAAAGCTAAAATCAGTTATCAAACACAACGATTTTTATTTTAAATAAAAAAAATCAAAAACCAAAAATAAAAAACTAGAAACAAAAAATAAAAAACAAAATGGTTATCAAATGGGGCCTAAATAACTACATATATCCAAATCACTTTATTTTCTCTTTCTCTTCAATTTTCCCTCCTTTCCTCTTTTCAACACCAAAATCTAGTCACCTCCTTAGATTTGGGTGGGTCATGTTTTATTTTGGTCCATATATTTTAAATTTAAACATTTTTATCTTTGACAGTTCAATAATATTTTAATTTTATCTTTAAATTAATAAACGGTTAGTGACTTAACTCAAAGTTAACTACAAAGATGACTAAATTAATATTAAATTCGAATATATGAATTTTGGTGTTGAAATGGATAGTGCACATGGAATGTGTCTCTTTAATTTACTTTCATTTATCTATTTAGAATAAAATTCATGTCAACACCAAAATTAATATATTAGGATTTAATATTAATCTAGCTAGTTATCATTCCAGTCAATTTTTAGTTGTCATTAATAGTTAAGTTAACTTAAAGATTAAAATAGATAATTATGGAAATGTCAAAAATAAAAGTGTTTAATTTTGAAATGTAGGGACCAAAATAAAATTTAACCTCAAACTTATGGACTAAAAAACATTTCTCCTCCCCCTTCCCCTTTTTTTTCCTTCATATTTCTTAAGTGTGTTTAGATTCCATGGAAATAAGTGGAAGAACTAGTGATAGTTGAGTTAATTTACTACTTGTTTGAGTATTAATATTATCAATGATTAATTACTATTCATTTGAACATTTATGTTAATAGCAAGTGAGATAATTAACTATTCATTTGTACATTAGCGTTCATAGTTGTTGAATAATAATATTGATGTTGAATGTAATAAAGAGTTTGTTGTGAGGTTAAAGATGGTTGTTTACCACTAAGGGTGTGTTTGGACCACCAAGAATAAGGAAGAGAATGAAAATAGAGATGATTTCTCGTGTGTTGTATAAACGAGAATCATTCTTCCATAACGACGTTTTTCAAAAATAACTTTTTTCATTTTTATCTTAGCTACCTTTTATTTTCCATGACCCCTCCTAATTTCCACTACGCTTCGCCCATGATCCTCATTCTCATTCCCTCTTAATCATTACTATTGCTCTTCCGTGGAACACACTTTAAATATAAGCAAGAGGTTCTAGAATAATGGTGCACAATTACTCTCTTACACACAAAAAAAACCAACATAACCTTAAATTAAGATTAGCCTTAAATTAAGATTTGAAACCATGTGGTTTTGATTATAAACTATATATTTCAATAAAAATAAATAAATTAAATGACAGATTTTAATTAAGCTATACTTATGTGAAATAACTGATGTTTTACCACTGTATTACTTTTACATCAACCAACTTAATTATAAAAAAAAAAACCCCAAAATTAGTATCAAAACAATTAAATAGAAAATAGAAAATAGAAAATAGAAAATGAGATTAGAAGGTGCCTTGTTGGATGGATGGATAGGCACAGAAGCTAAAATGAGCCATTTTTTAAGTGGGCTCATAAAATTTTGTCTGCAAATGGAAATTCAGAATTAAAACAAAAAAGAAAAAAAAAATCGAAAAAGAAAAATGAGTAACAATTGTTTTCCGACACGTCGGATTCAGTTCACTTGGACGGCATTAGCCACGTGCTGAACACGTAGATTTTCTGACATAAAAACGTGTAGACAGATTGTTATTGGACGGATTGCTTTGTCGGCGCCTTCCACGAACATAAGCTCTTTTAAGGTCTTTAGTTTGCCGTTTGGTTTTGGAATCCAAGAAATTTAAAATCGTTGTTCGATAAATATAAAAAATTATGAAATTTGATTATGGAGATTTGTAAACTTAAATAAACCAAATAATATTATTTATTTTGGAGTATCAATACAATCAAATCAAATATCGTAATCCAAAATAAATTTTGGAGAATTTGATTGCGGTACTAAATTCCAACCCGCAAACCAAACAAGACTTAATATATAATGAATTTAACACTATTATTTATTTTCACCTAATAATCATTTTAATTCGATATTACTTAGTTGTAAAAAAAAGTATGAAATTTATTATTACATTATGTTTGTCTTTAACTATATTAGTAAACATTCGAACTTCTAACTATTTGATTAAAGAGAGAGATTTGAATTATTAAGAACAATAGTTATATAGCATTTTGATAATCTAGTAGCAACAAAGTGATTGTGATTCTCTTATTATATTAAAAAATAATAATATTTGAACATGAAAAAAAAACACAAGTTTTAATGATATTATATACGACTTAATAATGATGAGATTACGTATTTGAATATCGTCTCTTCGTATTGTCAAAAAAGAGAAAAAATTTGAACAACTGAAAAATCATTGGGCTATCATTCGAAAGTGAGTTAGGTTCGACTACGGTTTAGTTCGGGGTGTGTTTTAAACATCAGTTTGGTTAGATAGACGAAAGTTATGATAAATGGCGAGTTATTGAAAGGCTAGTTATGTAACAAAAAGTAATATATGTAAGGTTAGATAAATGAGCACGCAATAAACGGTGGAGAAAACATCGGTTGAGTTATTCTAACCAATCCGGCCGTTTACATAAATATGGTCCAATTTACCAAACACACCATGGGGCTATTTGTTTGGCATATTTAGGTAGGAGTTAGTATTAAGATTTATTAACTCCTCATCGAAAATCTACATCTAAACAAGTTTTTATTAACTCCTCATTTTTAATTTTAAAAATAACTCTAATTTCTAATTATTCATTTTTAATCATTCATTTATAACTACTCAATCATTTCTAACAACTTATTTTTAATCATTCATTTCGCATCAATCAAAATAACTCGTTTTTAATCATTTCTTTTTTTAACTACTAAAAATAACTTCTTATTTTTAAATCTACATTTAAACAATAATTTGACTCTAACTCCTCTACACAAAAACTAAATCCAAACCAACTCTCAATTTTTAACTACTCAATATAACTCTTTAACCTAAATACTACCTAAAATATGTCAAACAAACAGCCCCCATAAATGTTTATCATAATTATAATAACTATTCAACATTGTTATAATAAAATATATCTTCACCTCTATTTAAAGTTGCATTTAGAACAACTTCATGAACACACTTATGCTAATTGAAATACTAAATCATGAACGCACACTTATACCGATTGAAATATTACATTTATCGACAAATTATACCTAATTCAGCTACCATCAACCAAGAGGTAAAAAAAAAGTAGTATTTTTGTTGTTTATAATTGGAGGCAAGAGTGAAAAAGAAATGTATATCAATTATGTGTACACGCAACTGTTTCTTTAACGTACAAAAGAAGTTCCCAAGAACACCATGACAATTTAAGAAACTTTGATTTATAAAACATTGACTTTCACAAATGATTTGCATCATAATTTTGTCTATATTTTGTAACCAATGAATAAAGAATCTTTCTAACTGTCTGTTTGGCCAACCAATTGAATCCCCCCATTTGTACAGCTCATCCATCCAGCTCCACCAAAAAAAAAAATGACAAGAAACCAGATGAAGAACAACAACAACAATAATAACATAAATCTTTTCAAACTTTTTTAACCAACCACCCTGTTGACTTCAAACATAAGTAATCTAGCAGGGAGCAACATTACCACAAGCAGATTCATATGCTGTGATGCAACAAGCCTGCTGAATCGCCTCAACGACTCTCGTCCCGTTTGCAGGATCCCGGAGAAGTTGAACTGTTCCTGCCTGAGGCTGATCGATATGGCACGCCGTCCGATTACGATTCCTATATCGCCCTTGCCTGGAGCCACGAGAGCCCACCAGACCTTGCGCCGTTGTTCTCTCCTTGCTTTCCTTATGCGGTTTAGCTCTTGACGAATCACTCCACGGATTGCCTTCAGGTATGAACTCATGTCGTGGTCTCTTTGGATCGTTCCTCCCGAGCCATAAGCGGATCGATCGCTGAGGATCTCGAGTGGATGCGGTGTGTTTAAGAATGTCATTTGCGCTGCTCGGAGCTCCTTCTCTGCGTCGTCGGCCTCAAATTGTGGTCGGGTTAAAACATACAGACCGCTACCCGAAGGAAGGAGATCATGGCTTGGAGAGAATTTTGAATCAGGCTGTAGAATTATAAGCTCGCCCATTGGTGCATACAACAATTTCTGCCGTTAAATTTAATTCATAATAGTTAGATCATGAAACTTGACCAATCATTTGTATCATAGAGAAATTCAATGTAAGATTTGAAGCTCACCTGGTTGCTTAGACATGGGAGATTCCTGAAGTTCCCATTGATAGCTTTAAGAAGTTCTGCGACGTGGTTTGGGTACTGGCACGAGAAGGCTCGTGGGACAATGTCTCTATGTAATGCTACAGCTTGAAGATGGTTCCGAGGCAAACCAAGCTTGCGAAGTAAGCGGTCACCTCCACACATTATGGATGGTGCACCAAATGTAATGACAGGAAGCAAGGAAGAAAATGGAACCTTATTTCTTATCAAGAGCATGAGATTTACGAGTAGCGCCAAGCTTCCCCCAAGGGAATGTCCAGTAAATCGAAACGCTGCACGGTCACCATGAGATTTTAGGTGTTCAAGGACATGAGGCAACATCTGTTCGTACATTCCTTTCGCAGCCTCATAGATTCCTCTGTGGACAAGGACTCCTAGTCCCTATATAATAAGGCATTTAAAACATATATTAGTTGGTTAACATTTAAAGATTCATCATATCTCAACATTTACGACTCGCTGCCAATAAAAGCATAGCTCTATCTCATGATGTATAACCTAGTAACCAAGAGGTTATGGGTTCAAATCACCCTACCCTCAAATATTGTTGAATAGAAAAACATTTACCCCTTGCTATACAAGCACCAAACTATGACCACTTGACTAAAAAATTTTGAGGCAAGAATTGTACCTCAAAATCAATGGGTTCAAAAAGCAAATTTGCTTGCCAAGATGCCAGTGATTCAGATCCCTGCATCAAATAAAAGCAAAACCATCAAAATGAGGCCAAATACTTTAAATAATAATAACAACAACAAATGATTGTTAATGTTTGAAATACTATTTTAGCATCAGATCAACATCGACCGAGATGCTCGATCTCGGTCTCCAGTAACCTCATGTCTACGCTATTCCTAGCTAGAGGGAAGGCAAATGTACCTGAATGACAAAGAATCTTGTACTGCTCTCATCATCGTCGCACACAAACCATTCGCATGGTGAGGACCGAGTCGAATTCAAATCGTCTGCAACAGCCTGCTTCACCTCCTCCTTTGCAGCAACAACAGCCGTAACCGAGTCTGTGGTTGCCTTCAAAGAAGCCATCTCCGAGTTTATCATTTCAACATTGTCCTGACTTGCTTCCAGTGAATCCTCAATTTTCGAGGATCTGAATGGAAGTATTTTTCTGGTTTGCGAATGCAAATACGAAGCAGCAGAGGCAGCAATTTCATAAGCAGTAGATGCACTTATTTGATATCCATCTTTCTTCTGTTCTTCGCATTGTACATCATTGTTTAGATCCTTTTCAGCCTCTATAGATTCACCTAGCTCTTGGGGTTTCTCAGTTTTCAAAGCTATTTCCCTATTTTCTATTGAAGAAGTTATATATTGTAAACCATAAAATCTGAGCAGATTCTTCGGCTGAATTGACAAAATAAAACCAGATTTGTAAGAATCAACCCCAAATTAATCAGAACTCTAGATTTTGTAGCTCGTTGAAGCTCAAGAACATATGTGATACACCAACAGAGCAACAATTTAGAGATCGTTTCTAAATTCCTATAACTAAAAAACTTATTAAAGGAATTAAGCGATTCATAGTCTAAAGCCACTAATATTGTTTGATTAGCAATTAGCGTACAGATCTTAACATGGAGTTCTAAAATTCATCAAACAAAATCACTTGATAGAATGGTGAAGAACAAAATTCTTGATATATAATCAGATCATGTACCTTAATCTCGGAAATGGAGTATGCGATGCTCCCTAGATACGACATTTGAGCATATAACCTAGCTTCGGCCAACGAAACTCGTCGAAGCAATCTCGAAAACGAGTGTTCATCGAATTCAATCTCCTTCTCATCTTCTTCCTCAACAATTCTGCAAGTTTCGCAAACCTCTTCGTTCTCGCAATTGATTTCTCCATCTTGGATCTCGTTTTCAGCCGCTTCTTCTGCAATTCCCAGCCTCTCTTGTTCTCCCCATAGAGATTTCACTCGCAAAATCTTCATCACCCAATTCCTACTCCTCCACTCCGATCCGGCACCTACATTCTCACCTTCCTCCTCGCGAACGATTCTCCGAACGTCTCCACTCTCCTCCACCAACACGGCGTCGTCAAGCGCCAAACCGCCCCGCCTCGATTTCTCCGCTCCGCTCCGATTCCACAGCGATTGCAAAGGATACTTCAAAGGAAACTTCAAAAACGAAGACGAAGAAGACGACGGCGGCGACGGAGAAATCGATTTCTGCGATTTCTCAGCCGCCGATCGACCTGTCGTACCGACCTGAGACGGATTCAAGCGACCGTCGACGATCGGATTCAGCGAAAACGACGAGGAAATTCCATGGATTCCAGGATTCAAACAGAAGATATCCATCATTACACAAAGAACTCTGTTGTTTGTGCTATCGGATTTTAGGTAAGAAAAATGTGGATCGATTTCAAATCAGAAGCAGATTCTTGAACGAGATTCCGGCGAGGATTTAGCCGGTAAAAACGATTCCGGCGACGATCACAATCTTTGAATCTTTGGTTTGTTGAACGGCGACGAGAAATTCGGAAGCAAAAAATTTAGAATGAGAAAAATCTAAAAACGGGAATTTATAGACGGAACGCCAAAGGTCCATGCTATTTCCGTGTCCAAACAGGTCACCTACCTTCCTCGATTTTTCTTTCGTCCTAAAATTATCTTTTTATCTTTCTTTTTTTAAAAAAATAAAAAAATTTACGAAGGACGGTAAAAATATTATTATTACTTTTTGAAGGATGGTAATTTTTTTAGTACGGTAAAATTAATTGATATTTTTTATGGTTTGAGAGAAGTAAAATTATCTTTTTGGGGTGTTTGTTTAGCATATTTAAGAAGGATTTAGTTTGACGAAAGTTATTTTAAGTAGTTAAAAGTTGAAAGTTATAGTAAAAAATTTGTTTTTATGTGATTTTTTGTGTAGAAAAATTAGAGTCAAAATTATGTTTGAAGGCAAATTTAAAATGAGTAGTTTTTTTTAGTAGTTAAAATTGAATGATTAATAATAAATGGTTAAAAATAAGTTATTTTGATTGATTTAAAATAAATGATTATAAACGAGTAGTTATAATTATTTAGTTTAAAATGAATGATTATAAATAAATAGCTTAAAATGAGAAGTTACTTTTTAGGGGCTTTTGCATGTATATTATAAAATGGATAAAATATTACATGAATAGCACAATAATGAAAATATTTGCACATATAACAAAAATTGTAAATTGATAGACTTCATATTGATAGATTATATCGATAAAGGGGGATAGAATCAATTACTAATAAATAAAGTAAATTGATAGACTTCCATCAGATTCTATCAAGAGTCTATCAATAAGAGCCGATAGAATCAATCACTAATAAAATTGATAGACTTCCATCACCAGAGAATGATAGATTCTATCAAAGTCTTCTATAAAAAAAGGTAAATAATTTTTTTTTTAAATGGTAGAATTTGCTATAAAATAATTATTTTTAAAAATGTGCTATAATTGTAAACTGTGGTATAAAAGTTGCTATACACCACAAATTCCCTACTTTTTAAAGTAAAAATAGTAATGAGTGAGTAAAAACTCGTTTTGATGTAGATTTTCAAAGTGAAATTAGCAAATTATTCATCTGAATCCTCCTTAAATATGAAAAAGAAACACTCTCAGAGGGTGTTTGTTTGACATATTTAGGTAGTTTTTAGGTTAAAGAGTTATATTAAGTAGTTAAAAATTGAGAGTAGTGCCAAAAATTCGTTTGGATGTAGTTTTTGTGTAGAATAGTTATAGTTAAAATTTTGTTTGGATGTTGATTTAAAAATGAGTAGTTATTTTTAGTAGTTAAAAAAATGATTAAAAATGAGTGGTTAAAAATAAGTTATTTTTATTGATTTGAAAAGAATTATTAAAAATGAGTGGTTAGAAATGATTGAGTAGTTATAAATGAATTATTAAAAATAAATGGTTAGAAATAAGAGTTATTTTCAAATGTAAAATTAAGGAAGAGTGGATAAAAACTCGTTTGGATGTAGGTTTTCAATGAGGGGTTAATAAATCATAATTCTAACTCCTAGCTAAAAACGTCAAACAAACACCCCTCACTTCTTAGGTTGGAAACAACGTTAATTTAATCTTTATATTTCATAATTGACATTTTTACCTTTGATATTTCAATAGTTTACACTTTTAATCACGACGTGTCTTATTGGTTTCTAGATTTTAAATTGTGTTCCATTTTGGTTCATAGATTTTTTTTTTGAAAGTTTGGTCAGTAAATTTTCAATAGTCCAATTTTAGTTTTTGGACTTTCAAAATCGTTTTGTTTTATTTTGTTTTTTAAAAATCGAGAAATCGGAGCTTTGTTCTCCTATACCTTGGGCAACAGTGATTCGTCTCTAAATTGTGGCATCGAGATACTTCGAAGGCTATTATAGTTTAAGCGCTTTCTAGTCGCCTCGAACTAGTGATCTACCTTGAAGTCTTTAACCTCAAATGATGAGCTTCCTCTTCGGACAAAAAAAATCATTTTGTTTTGGTTCATAAAATTTAAAAGATTCAATTTTAATTTTTAGACTTCCAAAATAAATTAAATGTCCTCTTTATTATAGATTTTTTTGCTTTTCGTTAAAAAAACACCACATTTTTTTTTCTTTTCCAGAAATAAAATTTCATATTTTCTTTAATTATATTAAAATTATTAATTTTGTTGAATCAATTTTCATAAATATTAACTTTAAATTTATTATAATAATTAATTTTAAACTTATAAGATTAAACTGAAGTTAATGAGCTAAAATTAAATTTTTGCAAGTTTATAAATAAAAATAGAACAAATTTAAAAGTTTAAGACTTGGGCTTTGAAGGTATGCCTCCTCAAGGTCCTAAGTTCGAGACTCGTCTGTGACACTACTCCTTCGATGTTTTCGGTGTCTGGCCTAGGGAAGGGCGTGATCACCTTACTTTTAAAAAAAAAAAAAACTAAAATTTAAGTTTTAAAACTCTAAAAATTAAAAGTCATCTAAAATTTATAATTAATCTAACAATTATTTTAATCAACATTACTGACTAACAATTATGTTATGCGGAATATTAAAAGTGGGCATAACTAAAATATTAGAAGTAAAAAAAGTTAAATTTTGAAATACAACGATTAAAATGACAAAAAAATGTAATATATATTTTCTTTGTAAATGAAATTACGGTTTTATTCAGAAATTACGAAAGTGCCCGTTTGATTCAAAAGTTTCTCAGGCGCAATCCGGATGTTGCCACGTCATGAGGCGCGTGTAAACTACGTGTCCAAAACGACGCAGATCCCTGACGTGTCCGCAATATCTACGTTCCTATCTTTCGTTGTTCATAATAATCCTCCTACTACTCGCCTGCGAGTACAAGACAAAATTCAACTCGCCAGATCTGACCAATGTATTAATCGCAGGATTTTCCACGTGGCATGCTTCGGAGCCGTTCGATTTTTGTACGACGGCGTTGATTATTTCGAATTTGGTGTAAATTGGATAATGTATTGTTGTTTTGTTCGGAAATGGATTATTTCGATTTTGAATTGTATTTTTATGTTTTTTTTTTTTAAAAAATCACAATTATATTTGAGAATTTGTTATCTATAGCATATTTTTTTACTATTCATTACAATTATAGTACATTTTTTAAAATAATTTCATTCATTACATTTTGCCCAAAATTCTTGTTCTAACATTAATAGACGTCTATCAATTGAATTAATAGATTTTAGAATTCTATTAAATTCAACTAACATACTTTTATTAATTCAACAGATAGATTTCAAATTTCTATTAATTGAATTAATAGACTTTAATTGATTTTAAATGATTGAATAATACAAATTGATAGACTTCAATCATTTTTATGTTATAAATGAATAAGTTTAAGAATTGTGTTATCATAGAATTATTTTATCTTTTTAATATATATGCAAAATCTCCATTGTATTTCTAATTTTTTTGCGAAGTTCGTGGTCGTCTTTTTATTTTTGTTTTAAGAAATGGTGTTGTTTTATTATGACCATATTAAAATATTAGTTCGTTTTGAGTTTTGTAATGATCACGATTTGTTTTTGGTAAGAATCTGTTCAACGACTTAATCAAATAACAAACTTCTATTATTTTTTGTTTGTATTTTAGAAAGGTATATGCATTTATGAATGAGTTTTTGTTATCGATAATTTATGATTATTTTTCATCATCATAATAATAAATTTTTGCTTTTGGCAAAATTGAAAAGTGAAAAAATAGTTTTCCTATATTTTTTTGAGAACAGTGTGTTTTATGTAGGGTTTGTTGGTCATCTTCTCCTAATTTTTATTTTGAAAAAAATTTACTATATTTTAAATCCAATTTAAAATTTACCTTCCAACTTTTAGGATGCATGTGTATGGCATATCTTTGAGGTATATGTTATTACATGAGACTATTATAGGATAATTAAGATTAATATAGATGGGGCCATGAAAGGTTAAATGTTAATGGTCCAAACTCTAAGTTAAATTATTATAACAAACCTAATCCATATATAAACCGGGCCCACACACCCTAGGCACTTTATGAATGTCTTTGGGGGTAACAATTATATTAGGTATTTTTTCATGTATAGACAAAAAAAAAACCATTCATAAATAGCAACATTTTGAAAATATTTCATATATGATAAAATTTTGGGGTGGTGCTTATAAAATGTCTAAAATAATCACACGCTTCGATCAATTAAGCCGATTGAGAACCGTCGGTTGAACTCATTGAAATCCAATGAATTAAATGATTGAAGCCGAAGAAGAAAATGAAGAAAAGGAAGACAGTCGTTGACATTAATATATGACAATTGTTGACATTGATAGAAGACAATCGTTGGTATAAATTGAAGTTAATTAGTTAAATTAATTGAAAATAAAGTGAAATTGATTAACACCAATTCATCCTTGTAGGGGACTCTTTCAATGTAAAAGTAGTTTTTCTAATGAATGAGCGAAATGTCTTTTTTCTAATGACGTTTGCATTAATTATGATAGCTAACAATGTTTAATTGATTAACACCGATTAATAACAAGGCTCTAGTAGCTTTACTATCTACTATGGTAGAAGAACAAAGAGAATCAATATCACCGATGTTCAAGACGACCAATGTAAAAAATGTTATAATTATTATAAAAAAATAAGAAGTTACTATTATAGAAAATTATCATTATTTTATTATAAACAATGAATTGTTATAACATGAAAAGTTATAATAATCTAAGTTTAAAATGAAATTTTATAACACAGCTACGATAAAAATGTGTTTAGGGTACTAAATTATTCAAGCATTAGATTATTATAAGAAATAGTTTTATTATAAGAAGGGTTAATTTAACATGATTGAAGTTTTATTATAATAATGATAAAAGTTTACCAGTTAATGCATATTAACTAATAATCATTAAGGACAAGTTCTAACACTATGTTTATTGACTAATTAATAAACATAAACTTTTCAGAAGAAGAAAAAAAAAAAAAAACATAAATCACTTACCTATTTTTAATCATACATCCTCTATCTAGAAAATTAATTATTAGATTGAGAATTTTTCATATACGATCTTTAAAAAAAATAAAAAAACTTTCGGTTGTAATAAGTGGTTTTCAATCAATATTTATATATTCTTCAATCACTATAATAATCAATATTCAATATTTGTAAATACTAAAAGAAAAAAAAATGATATTTGTAATCCTCTTCTTTCAACTTGTACTAAAAAAAAATCGAACTTGAATCTAAATTATCAAACTATATTTTAGTACCTATGAGCAAATTCGTTATTTAAGCAATAGATTTTTTAAAAAAAAAATGATGAAGAATTAAAGTCATAAATTCCCAATACCGTGGCCGTTAGGTCAGGAGTCTTTTGCAGAAACACTACGGTAAGCTCTTCGGTTTCAATTCTTGCCTGAAATTCTAACTTTTCTTCATTAGGGTTTATCTTCTTCCCATCGATTCGTGTTATAATCGGCAAATTCTTTGTGTATATTTCAATTTTAACTCCGTGCCCTTTTTTTTCGCGAAATTTTGGTGTTTCAATGATTCTGTAGATGTTTAATTTTGCTTAATCTGATGTTTTAGATAGTTTTCGTCTCGATTATTGATTGGAAGATTGTGAAGATGAACAATCCAATTTCTGGGTCGTCCTCGAAGCAAAGAACTGGATCGACTCAGCCCTCTGAAACTCATTTTAAACGCAAACGAGGGGTTTTTCAGAAGGAATGTAATTAATTGTCTTTCTTTTTCTTTTTCAGAATGAGTATGTATATGAGAAATTTGATTATGTGTTTGTGTTTCTATTTCTTTTCAGTGCAGCACATGATGTATGGTTTTGGAGATGATCCAAATGTAAGTGGTTCTAATGTATAATACTTTGTTTTTTGTTTTTGTGTTATAAAGTGATTGTGTATGTTTCCAGGGAATTTTTCTGGTTAATTTGGATCATCGGAGTGGCCTAGTGGTTAAGAGGGTTTTGGGAAATTAAGAGTCGATGGGTTTAGTCTATGATAACCACCTTCCTAGAAATTCATTTCCTACTGGATTCTTTGAAATCTAAATGTTGTAGGGTGAGAAGATATGTTCCCGGACACTAGTTGAAGTGCACACAGGCTGTTCTGGGCAGTCATGAATATAAAAAAAGAAAAAAAACGAAGAACTTATGAACTTTTGTAGAGCGAAAAAAGTGGGTAGATTCCAGAAGATAAAATTACGATTGTTTAGTTTCTTCTTTGGAATATAGAACAGGTAGATGGGATTTTTTAGGATATTTGCAATGATTAGTGCAAAGAGTTCATGAACTCATTACACATCATAGGAACAGACATCTCTATGATTTCTGATATGTTAATTTTTATTGCTAGTTGCTACCCCATCCCCCCAGCAAAGTGCATACCTGCCTGAAGAAAATTGGAAGGAACTAATAAATATTCCTTCTATTTTCCTGAATTCAGATCAAGCTTCAATCCTGTGAATTATTATTACGTTAGCGAATTAAGATGACAAAAGCGAACCAGAAGACAGAAATTATGATTTTGGAATTCTGGAGTTCTTAAAAATGCCTGGGTTTTACCCTTCTAAATGTTTTAGGAGCTTGATAGGAATGCCCTAAGAGTGATAAGAACCAAAAGAAAGATAACAAAACTTACAACTTACAAGATAACCAAGCTTTTTGAGGAATTTTGACCTCCATTTTGTGAGCACTCTCACTCAAACCCTTAAGAACCAATCAATTCATGTTTGGCGTCCCCATTGAGTGACCTTGTTGATAGAGGCACTTGGGGTTTCCAAGGTATGCTCCTTTAGAGGTCTCAAATTTGAAACTAACAGGTGAGCTTGTAAAATCTCTTGATGTCTCTTGGGTTCGGGCCTTAAGACGGCCACGGGGCCCCTGGATATGTAGTTGAACTTCATTTCCCAGTTATGAAAAAATAAAAAAGAGAAAAAGAACATGTTTGTCTTCTCTCTTCCTCAACCTACCTATTTACAACCAAATACCACAACTCTCTTTTATTTGCTAACTTACCTGTATAAAAACTCAAAATTACTCTAAGGGCAGGCATCCCTATCAGGCCCTGCCAAGATTTTTAGTGGCTGCTCTTTAATTGCCCAATGGCATAGCTTCATATAATGTTTCAATAGGATTGTTATTTTCACACATCAATGGAAGTTTTTGTTTCCTATAAAAAAAAAAGTAAGCAGCAAGGAAGAAATAAATTCTTTTGTGTCCCTACTTCATTTATATATGTGTGTATGTATTAAAGAAAACCTATTTATGCGCTTTTTTTAATGCTGCATTACAGCCCCTTCCAGAGTCTATAGCACTTATGGAGGACATAGTTGTGGAGTACATCACTGAACTGGTAATAACCAAGTTCTGGACAGTTATTAAGTCTCCTTTGCTAAACCAACGTGGTATAGCTAAGATTACCTTGAATCTATGTTATTTTCAGGTATATAAAGCCCAGGAAATCGGATCGAGTAGGGGAAAACTATCAGTGGAAGACTTCTTGTATTTAATGCGCAAGGTACATTGCATAGTCTTTTCTCTATATTTCCATATCAATGAATGAACTTAAATTCTCTTGTTGTTTGACTATGCAACCCTTTGTTTGGCATCCTTTTGCTGAAGAAATTTGACATATTAAATTTTTTAAGTGGCAGATGCAACCCTTAGTAGAATTTCCATAGGCCATATTGTTGTCTTAGTCATTATTTCTATCCATTTCCCTCAGTTAATAAGCATACGCATTTTGTTCCAGCTTCTCTTATAGATCATCATTCCAAATTCTGCGAGTTGCTGTATACGTAAACAGATTAGCTTCATTGTTGATATAAAGTTAGGTGCCAAAAAATCGCTAAACTCGATATCCTTTCTAAATTAACCATCGACCATCATGGGGTGACCTAATAGTCAAGAGGGTTTTGAGGAGCTAAGAGATGATGGGTCCAATCTATAGTAACCATCTACCTAGGAATTAATTTCCTTGGGTTTCCTTGACATTCAAATTTTGTAGGGTCATGCGGTATGCCCTATGAGTCAACATTAGTCAAAGTGCACACTAGCTGATCTGAACAATCACGGATGAAATAAAAAATAAAAAAATCTAAATTGGCGTCACATTAAATTCTGAGTTTGCGACAGAAGCAGAGCTCTAGTGGTATCTTGTAAAACCTAGTAATAAGAGGTTTCATCCCCCAAATATTGTTGAATTCAACAAACTACCAAAGGGATGGGGAAACTCTATGAAATATTTCCAGTATCCTCGTTACTCTTGAATTTGTAGCTTGATGGCCTCTTTAAGATTTTTTCGAAATCTCTATTCCACATTGTAGTGATTGGTTAACTAAGATTTCTATATAATGTAGGATCCGCGCAAACTTAACCGTTCTACCGAACTTTTGTCGATGAATGAAGAGCTGAAACAGGCAAGGAGAGCTTTCGAGATAGACGAAGATAAGCTGAAAAAGGCGTTTGAAGAGGACGATAAGGTGGATCAATAGGGAGATAGTCTGGGGGTCATGTGTTGCTGCACAGACAAAGTTCATGTTAGTACTGTTTCTTGTCATATTAAAAGTCAACCAACAGATCTTTTAACTAATTGGTCTTTGTCAACCTATTTATGCAGCTCAAAGCCTCCATGGTAGACAAGGCAAGGCAAACAATTACCATTAGCAAGTTTTTTTATTATTTTTTTTCCTGCTTAATGGCAACTCTAATGTAATTTAATCCTCCTCCTCTTTGCCGTAACCTACTTATTGAGTAGGGGCTTCTAGTATTGTACACACACTCCCTTTTTAATTAATGAAATGTCACTTCTTTTGGTAGCCTACCATTCATTCTTTTTTTAGTCGGTGAATATCTAAAACGGCTTGTCTCTGTCTCTTGGTGTCTGGCCTAGGGACGGACGTGATTACCCTTATTTCAAAAAAAAAAAAAAAAAAAAACTTACGTGCTTCCGAATTTGGTACCTTCATCAATTTGTTAGTGATTGAGAGTAAATCTGAACTAATTCTTATTTATACATTTTTTGGGCACTGAATATCTGTGGGTGATATTAACCTCATAAGTGAATTCAATGTAGGATAAGCGCAAAGTATGTAAGAAACATATCGCAAATTACATGAAGACTTTCCAATTTAAAGCAAGGAAAGTCATAGAATAAAAGTTGAAAATGCTATTTTTTTTAACCACCAAGAGGCTATAGTAGGATCATATATTTGAAGTATACATAAATTAATTTGGATATATATATATAATATGTGATTGTGAAGTGACATAATTTTAGTATAGGTGAATAGTAGTTGAACAAATCATAACATATTGATCCGTGTATTTTAGGTTTTCTATATTTTTAAACGTCTGGTTTAAAATTTTTATTTCAATGAAGTTTAAAGTTGGTTTGGATGGTTAGTTTATGATTGATTTTTTTGTTTAATGAAAAAAAAAGTTTTTGTGTGTTTGAATAGAAAGTTTGTTTTGAAATCGATTTAACCTCATGTTCTGATGGAGCAACTCTAAAAAACCTCCATAAAACTTTTCATTATTCTTCTATCTAAATAAAGATTTTCTATAATAATCGCTCATAATTCCTTAATTCAAATGAGAATTTTCTGCCACAACCACTTATTCAACCACTCAGCTTCATTTTCAAAACCTTCTATCCATACATATTTTAAAGAAGATGAAATAGTACCAAGTGTTGTTACCTAATTTCTTTTAATAACATTGGTGGACATAATTGGAAAAAAAAAATGCTTGGGAGATTTGCATCAAGACAAGTCTGGAAACAGTTGGCATCAGCTTATCTTTGCTGTGTGCACATCAAAGTCTCATTAAGTGAAATCAATCATGATATAACCATTTAATAAAGTTCCTTCAAATCTTTTTGGAATAAATCCAATATTACTAATTACAATTAATTTAGAAGTTAATAACTTTAATTGGATAGTTTAATGGTGAAATTGACTATCTTATTCAGTGTTAATTCATTTCAATTCTACGGTCACGATTTCAAATCTAAAAATCAATATTTGTCTCTCATATTATTTGAGATCAATTGTACTCTCTAAGATTTGTTGGTCTTTCTTCTCCCAATTTATACTAAAATAAATTTAATAACTTCAACTAATGCTGAGACCCATTACAAAAAATAGAATCTATACTTCTTAAACAAAAAATCATTTTCCAAATAATAATAATTTGTCGAAATTGATGTAAAAGGAAGAAGATATTCTTTGCCTAATTAACAGTGTTCATTAAGAGGCAAATAATAATGCCTAGGCAGTCTTCTTTGTGAAGAAAAATGCGACAGATAATATCCAAATCCTTCCTATGAAAAAAATGCTCAAACTTAAAGATGAGTTTGCAAAACACTCGAAAAATGATGGCAGGAACATGAGAATACATGAAAGAATGATTAAATCCGAACAATAATTATTTGTATTTGAAATGATAATAATACTAAAAGAAAAGAACTATATATATATATATATATATATATATATATATATATATATATATATATATATATATATATATATATATATATATATATATATATATATAAAGAGATCAAAGAGAATAATTATGAAACAAAATTGTTTTCTATGCTTGGAATGCACAGAAATAAAATAATGAGCAGAAAGAAGTCTTCGAAAATTAAGAGGTAAAAAGTTTAATTCACAATGATCACTTATCTAAGAATTATTTTCTTACGGATTTTCTTAACATTCAAATATTGTAAGGTTTGATATGTTCTATGCTAATAGTTAAGATGGACACAAACCGGTCCAGCCAATCATGAACGATGAATATAAAAGAAAAAGAAAGGAATAATAAGAAAGATGAAAAGTAATTATTGGAGAGAATAAGATTAAGAGGAATAAATAGTAGTTAGTGAGAATACATATTCATTATGGAGTGATTGTCCTGGCCCAAACGTGGGTAAGGAATCATTCCTCTACCATCAATCACATACTCCTTATCCCAAACACTCCTAAAAGAGGCATTTATCGGTTAATAATATCAAAGATCAATATCATTATAGACCACATTAAATGAATCAATCAAAACTTCTGCAGGGCTCAATACCAAATTTTTTGTGGTGATCCTCCACATGTTATAGACTACTACAATGGGGTATACATCTTTGAGCACAACAAAAAGAAAAAAAAATTGCAAATTCTATATAAAACCTACAAAACTAACCCAGAATTTTCTGGATATTTGTCTTCTGGTCCTCTGTTAGTGATGTGGGAAATAAGACCTCATATGTGACATAAAGATCCCCTTTCTTATTGCTGAAATGCAATGGCATGCCTTCTCCTTTGAACTTCCTTATTTCCTTGGGTTTTGTAATTCCCTAATAATCAACAGAGTTACATAAGTTATTTAGGGGTGCAATTGAGCTATGGATTTGATGGATGGTATGCAAGGCAATAAATGTTATAGCTCACCTTGGTTCCGATTTCCACCAAATGTTCGTCGAGGTGTTTGAGACTTTTTTCGAAACCGACCAGAGCTTGTACCTAATAAATTGAAGAGGTTCAAATGTATTAACTTCAAGATTCAAGAAGAGGCCAAGGAAAGCAAGGAGTGAAAAATTCAGCAATGAAATAAGATAAGTCAGAGCACATGCATCCTAGATTTTCATTTTTAGCTACCATCTTAAAGATGACATTTTGATTTGTGTGTTGAATCATCCAATCAACTCAAAAGCTTAAACTTGGGGTAAATTTAATTATATCAACCAACAATATGAATCATGTCTAGGGTTCAAAAATCATACTCGGTGGCAAACATTCAAGTAATAGAAAGGCATCCGCTTAACAGACATAGTGGCTGTAAAAGCTTAAAGACTACTTGTTAAAACCAAAGAAAACCTCTTATCCAAAAAAATAAAACCAATGGAAATCACCAAATATAAAGATTTTCATCCATGAAAAGAGAGCAGCATATTGGAGTTCAAACTTCAAAACTGGCTTCTTGCATGCATGATCAACAATTAAAAGCAGTTCAAATAGGCACATTAACATGATAAAAATCAATATCGCACAAACACACGATTAAAAACAGTAACCTGGACCGAACACTCACGGATGTAAAAAAAATTATTAAGTTCTTATCCAATAATTTCAGTTACCAGGGTGATGGTGACAGTAGCATGCAAGTCATTGCCATCCCTTTTGAAAACGTCATGTGGTGCCGTGTTGATTCGGAACTGTTAAATATAAAGAACAGATTATAAAAACTTTCATAAAATAAATCTTAATGGAATTAGTTAAATAATGGGAAAGGAACTAACTCTGAGATCTCCAGGTTCTCCATCTACCATAGGCTCACCATCTTCATAGAAAGTGACCTCCTGCAAACACCAAGTGATTCTTTTGTTCATAAAAGTGATGATCATAAACATTATCTATTTGAAAAACTACTATGTCACTGCAAATATAACAAATTTAGGGATTCAAAGTTATAGAATCACTTCTGTAGAATACATTATAAGTTTTAAACGATATATTTACAGCAATCTGTCTCCAGTATGGCACTCTAAGCATATGCTTTATTAAAATAGTTAAGATGAAGATTAGTGCTTCTTACTTGCCCATCTTGCATTCCTTTCTCGATATCGACAGTAACGGAATATCCTTCTCTCACAAATTTAACATTAGGGCATTGCTCACAGACCTAGAAGAGTAAAGGAGAGCACAAATAAAACCTTCAGGAACTTCATAAACCACCAGTCACACAAGAGAAAATGAAGAGTGCAAGAAAAAAGTTGAATCTGTAAATAAGTGTTTGTTGTCGAAATGTATTTAAACAGGGACACGTACTTGTTCTGTCATCTGTTGGAACATTCCGGGACCAATCTGCTTGTGATAGACTTCATTTCTACAGTTACAACGCCTCTTACCTGGTGCTGGCTTTAATACATTCTTCTCCCTCCATACCTGGAATTCCATGTTGATAACAGAACAGCCATTAGAGCATTTGCAAGTCAAAATACTTGGGAGAGTAGATATTAAAAGAAAAAAGAGAATGCAATTTAAGAAAAGAAAAAGGCTCTAAATAGCTATGAAAAAAGAATGGTGGGAGTCAAAATACTTGGGAAAGTAGAAACAATTTCAGTGGATCAAATCTGTTCTGAGGAATACGAAACACGCCTTTGAAAAGTTCGCTAAAATAAGACTTATTAGGAAACAATTTCATTAATCAAATGAAATTACGGGGCAAGAAGTCAATGGAGGCAAAGAAATTACAAAAGTCCTCTCTGACAAACACAATAGATAATTACAAAAGGCCCTGAGAATAATTAAAGAAAACACATTTCTTATAACACAAGTCCTTCCGTACATCCTTTTTCTATCATTAGACGACCCTGAGGTATCTCTCTCTTTTAACCACACTTCCCATAAAATGGCTCTAATGGCATTAAGCATGGTGTTATTGGTTTTTCCCTTAAGTAATGACCACATAAAACAAAGCAAATAAAATTGCAAATTTTTCGTGGCAACTTAGAAAAAGGAGGTCCATTGTTTCAACTTCTTGTTTACAAGTACCCGCTCGTTGGAAGAATGTTGTGATGACAGTGTTTCTTCTGAATCCTATAAAACAGTACTTTCTTTTCAATTGGATGTTGTTCTTGTAACCCCCTTCGGGTGTTTGGAGTTTTACGTCACTATTTCATAATGTCAAATCTTTTCAGAATAATAACTCATTTGACATTAAAGTTACTAAGAGAGTTCTAGTATCTCCTTTAGGTAGCTTTTGAGATTATCTCTTCCTCCCTTATATCAGTTTATGTAATTCTTCTTTCTTATTAACAAGAGATTGAGCAATGGGCCCTTGAGTAAATATTGAGCAATTATGTAAAATGCAGCAGGGAAACATTTTACCTTCAATGAACCACCCATGTAGAGATCTTCTAATGAGGCATCCAATTCCACAACTACGTCATCACCTTTTGGAACTTTCTCTTCCTCTTCCATATCACTTCCTCCGCCAAAAAACCTTCAAATTTTATAATGCTCATCAAATTATTGCATAACCCCCAAAGTTCTAAGCAAGCACAGAAAATATAAGAGCATATCTAAACTAAACTTAATAGGATAAACTATAGATGGGAAGATCGTGGCTAAGTCAGTTCAGTTACACCATGAATGTGCTTCATTTAATAAAATAAACATCAAAATCTGTAACAAATGATGATTATAAGAACCAGAGGCAACCCCATTAGAGAAAATTCAATATGCAATAAGAAGTTAACTTACTGGCTAAAAATATCCTGAATGTTCATCCCTCCTCCTCCTCCTCGACCTCCACTTGCAGCATGCTGTTTCAGACCCTCCTCTCCATACCTATCATAAATTTTCCTCTTCTCGCCATCGGATAGAGCCTCATAAGCTAAATCACACAACCAAATTTATAAATCAGGAAGCTAAGAAATAGGGGGTCATGCTTACATTTTTTATATTAAAAAAAAAATTATAACCAAGAATCGAAGCTTCACCCTAAAATATATCTAAAGCAACCATGTCCATTCCAAGTCCCGGACTAGGGAGATATAACAACTAACAAGGGATTTTACAATTAAACTCCCTCTTAGGTTTCGAACTTAGAACCTCCAAGGCTCCAAGGAGTATATCTACCCATATGGGAGAGTTTCATGGACATTGTTGAGTATTTGAATAGAATACAATAGAAAAATATTTCAAGATAAAGATACTAATTCTACTTCTTTTCAAATAATTGTCATCTTGGTTGTTTATTGGTAGAAACTTTCACCAGTTTTGTTGAATATTGGACTGAGTGACTTCTTTTTCTTGTCATTTCATGAATCAATGAAATTATTTCTTATCCAAAAAAACAATATTGCAGCAATCTTTTAAAATAAAACAAAAAAAGGGAACGACAAAGTTACCATTGCTAATCTCCACAACTCGCTTATTAGCTTCCTCATTCCCACAAGCAAATTAATAAATCCCGAAGCTAAAATATAGAGGGGTCATCCTTACAAGAAGAGAAAAAAACTCATATGGGATTCATTTGATCGTGCAGATACTTGGAGTATTAGACATAAACGCAACAGAAGAACGTTTCAAGATAAAGATACTAACTTTACTCTTTTTTCTGAGAATTAATTGTATCTTGGTTGAAACTTGCACCATTTTTTGTTGATTATAGTTACTCATCCCTCCTCTTTAATTTTGTTTTTGAAACAAGGTAACCACGCCCGTCCTTAGTCTCGAAGGAGTAGTGTCACGGGTGAGCCTCGAACCTGGGACCTTGAGGAGAGCATACCCTCAAAACCCAAGTCTTCAACCACTGCACCACCCCTTGGGGACACCCTCCTCTTTAATTGAATAAATCTCTTGAAATTTTCCCATTTGAGCTTATTTTTCTTGTGATTTCATGGATCAATGAAATTGTTTCTCATCCAATAAAATACTCCAACAATCTTGAAGAAAAAAAAACATAAAAAAGGGGAAAAAAAAAGTTACCATTGCTAATCTCCGAAAATCGCTTGTTAGCTTCCTCATTCCCTTGATTCTTATCAGGATGATACTTCAGAGCAAGCTTCCTATAAGCCCTTTTGATCTGCTCATCGGTCGCACTCTTCGTCACTTGCAATATATCATAATAACTCTTACTAATTACAACACAAACAACAACAACAACAAATCAACACAAAGCCATTGCAATGAAACTACAAAAAAAAAAAAAAAAAAACGCATTCAGAGATTAATGCTCGAAATCGTTCGACAATACCCTGCAATGGCGGAAAGAACGCAACAGAGAGCACAAACAACGAAGATAAGCTTCATTCTTCGTCGGATTTGGATCTGTCAAAGAAATTACTCACAGCTTGTGGATTCGAATTCACAGATCGATGAATCGCATCACTGGAATTTGTTTTTTTTTTTTTTTCGATTTTTGGGTGTGGAATCTTGAGTCGTTGCTTGAAGTTTTGGTCGTCGAAAATGAAAATGAATTCCACAAAAAGGTTTAAATATGGCGAAGTGATTAAGCTTGGCGACGTGTTGTTCTTCCCAATGGACCAATCAAATTCGAGCGTGCTGTGTATTGGCCAATCGTATTCTGCCACGTCGGAGTTCGCTTTCTCCATGGCCTATGGAAACAATATTATGTGTTGTTTTCTTATAAGCAAAAGGAAAAAATTAACAAAAAAAATGAAAAATTACATGAAAAATGAAAAGTAACAATTAAGTTTACAAAATAGATTAAATGGTAAGAAAAACATAGTTCAACTGTAATTCATTTATGCCAACAAAAATAATTATGAGCTAAAAAAGTTGTGAATTTGAAAAGTTATAATAATTTTTTGACCCATTAATTATAGATTAGAATACTTATTCTAAGTCCCGATATGTGCTCATTTTCGCAATACAAAGTTTTTTTTTTTTTTTTAAATGAGTAAGGATGTCCACCGGGTGGGGCAAGATGGGGGAATGGCTTCCCCGTCTCCGGCATAAAATTTAATTTTCGTCCCCAAAAAAGTCTCCTTTTTTTTTCGGGGATCGGGGCAGGGGTTTCCTGCGAGGCACCAGCAGGATCAGGTTCTAGGCTGAGATTTTTATATTCAATTTATTATTTTTTTTTCCTTTATCCTTTTTTATATATTTTTTAACAAAAAAAATTAGATTTTGTAAGAAAATATATATAAGTTTCAACTATAACGTTAATTATCAAATAAATTATTCATATGCAAAGATAATATTACCAACAAATATATATTTATTTGAAAATTAAAATGGTAGAATTAAGAAAAAATATTTTTTTTAAAAAAAGAAAAAGATAAACGGGGGCGAGGATCTGGGAATCGGGGACGGGGGATACAATCCCCAACCCCGTTTAGGCAACATGGATTTTTCCTCCCCTGCTCCTCGCCGAACCGGAGATTCCCTACCCCGTTAGGGGCGGGTCCTTGCAGAAAAATAGACATCTCTAAAAACAGGGTAATCACGTCTGTCGAGAGTAGACACTCAAAACCCAAAATTTCAACTATTATGCTATTCTTTGGGTACGATATACAAAGTACCTTCATTTTTAGTGATGGATTTAAGTTTGGTGTCTTCCCTTTAAAAAATATAAAATATATATTTTTATTTAATTTAATTTTTTTCTCGCTATAAAAGTACCTTCTTCTTCTTTTTTAGTTCGCCTTAATTATTGTTATGGATAATAAATAAAAACAAAAAAATTGTAAATGACTACTCAATAGATTAAATATTTTCTGTCTTATTTTTTCAAAAGTTTTTTCATTACTATCTCGCACCATGCAAAAGGAAGAATTTAGATTACATGAAATTAAATGTATGTTTGATTGGTATGATCGATTTTCCAAATATTCATCAATTTATTTATTTTTAGGTTAACAAATGAATGTGGAGTTTGAAGTCATTGCTTCTAAAACGGGACTTATCCCCCCGGTTTATTTGGCCCCATTCCACAAATATAGAAGAGATTGGAAAAGAAACACATATAAAAGCTATTTTAAACAACAAGGGAGCAACCTAGACCACTGCCTTTGTCCAACTGGAATTCAAAGATTCCAAACCAAAGGATCGGATACAAATCGTCAAGCCATTGAAGGTTAACCTTAGAAATACTCCGTATTGACAACTGAGGTTCGAGACCCCACCAAAGTTATGAGGTGAAGAGAAGGTCTTATTAAGAACTTACCCTTAGCCCAAAAAGGTTGAACCAAATGCTGAATATTAAACCCTTTATTATCAACCAATTCCACAAGAGGGCAAACCAACATACCCATTTTTAAACTAACATTACTAATAAAGAGGAAAGACAGACACACAAGCAAATAAACAATTAAAACAACAATAAACAAGACCCAAACTCTTTTTATCAACCCACAAGAAACCAGCAATCTTCATCAATGAGAAAACCGCCCAGACCAACTAAACCACCGGTTTGGTCTGTGGATCGAACCGATTTACTAAACCCGGTTTGGATGAACCGAGCATTTTGTTCACAAGACGCCTTGCCCACTGATGCACGTGTGACCGCACCCAACAACGTCGCCGATGAGCTTCTTGGCTATCTTCGACCATGACAACACCTGCAACAGAGGCCATTGCCCACGAACCTCCCACATCCCGCCTGCAACAGAGGACCAGAAATGCACCAAGTGGTGCCTAAGAACGCTCACAAGAAGATCTCCGACCAGCCCTTTTCGAAGCCTAGAGAGGGAGAGTCTCTCTCTAAATGTTACAGAGAGAGTCACCTTCATTTTTTTGAATTTGGGCCGCTCTGCTGGGCTGAGGGTCCATGTAGTTTTCATGAAAATTAAAAACGATAAAAATATATTTTTAGTCTTTAAATTTAAAATTAATTTTAACTTTTTATATATTTTTAAATCTAACATTTTTCTAATAAAAGTTTCTCTAATATTTATTTTTAATCTCAAAATAAAAAAAATTGTTGGTTATATAATTTAATGTTTTAATAATTAAATTGATTTAAAATTTTAATATCAATAAAGTAATGATTATAATTTTCACAAAAAAATAATCCTTAAAAGAAAATAAAATTGATTTTTTTTAGATCGTAGTGATGAAATTTGATATAGATTTTTTTTTTAAACAAACATAGCCTTTTATTCATAAAAAATTGAATCATGTAGAATATACTCCTCAACCACCACAAAGGCTACTTGTAGGGGAGATTCCCCCCCACCTCAAAAAAACCCATTTGAAAAGTAGTAAAATCCGAAGAAAAAAAAATACATTAAATCTAAAGAAGGTTGGAGCTTTGCTAACAAATCAACAACTCTATTACAAAAAAAAAAAAAAGAAGAAATGAATATACTCCTAAATCAGGAGATCAACTCCCAGATATCAGTTACAATATTGTTAATTTGAGAAACACCGTTTAATAAATTAATGATCGCTGTTGAGTCTGACCCCACCATTTTAAGATGTGGAATTAGGGACTAAAAAAAAGGAAACATTTTTCCATTAAAAATTAAACAAAATTCAGAAAGCGACACCTGGATCTCAACACTTCGCCAAGTCAACAAAACACGGTCAATACTATAGCGTAATCAAGAGAAAAGCGCCCCACAGCAACAACCCTGTACCCCAAATATCGCCCAATCAGCTCACGCCACTAGATCGAAACAACAATCATCGGTACACCAGTGGGTGAGAATAAGACGAGTTACTGCTTGAATCGGCAACCCGATTTCCCGATATTTGCATTTCGTTTCCGATTTTTCATTCGAAGCTCTGAAGCGATCGTGAAAATGGCGAAGCATCAGTTCTGGCTCGCCGCCGTCGCCACCGCATTGGCCGTGATTCTGTCACCGGCAGCGCCCGACGACGACGTCATTCGAGAAAGTAATCGGCCAAGAATTCTACGCTCCTTGGTAATTAGATATGAATTAGTGAAATCTCTCGATTCTTATATATGGAGTTTTTTTTTTCTTGTTGTTGATGTTTGAGATTTGTGTGAACTTTTCTAGAAGATAATTTATACAGTGGAATAGTGAATGATCAATGATGGAAATGTTATTTTCTTTTGTTGGAAATAATTTTAAGGGTGTGTTTGGGCCCCAATTGATGTAAACGGCTGGGTTGGTTACTTGGTTATAATAACGCAACCAATGTTTGTTCTACCGTTAATTATAAACGGTTGGTACCTAAATTTGTCTGCCCTTTTATCTCAACCTAAGTGTCCGTTTATATAAACCTTACATATATTACTTTTTGTTACATAATCAGTTCCTCAAACACCGTTTATCATAATCGTTGTTATAATAACTTGCCCGTCAAACACCATTTATAATAATCCACCGTTTATCATAACCTTCCTTCTATTATAACTAAATCGGTGTTTCAAACACACTCCAAATATCTATCGAGGGGTTATTTCCATGTCGCATGGGCCATTTTTATTTTAACGATTCAGGATTCACTTTGTTTAGTATGTAATGTTAGTTATCTTGGCCTGGGGACGGATCTGTATACTATGTGGAGATTGATCCATCAATGCTGTTATTATTATTATTATTATTTTTTGAAATCATCAATGCTGTTAATTTACTTTTGCTGTAGTTCTTAGTGAAAGTGATACATAGTGATTGAAATTAATAGCGTTGATAATTTTTGTTTTATTTTATCCATTGTGGGTGAGTTGTTTTAGTGCTCAAAATGAGTCTGTGAGGATCTAAAAAGTTACGAGTATGAATGTTGTAGTCATTGCAGTTATGTGCATTTAAGCTTCTCAATCATGGATTAAAAGTAGAGAAATATTTAGGTAATGTCCGGTCATGCTCAAAATATTAATGTCTACTTATGTAGGGACTAATATGAGCCACATTATATTTTTCTTTATTTTATTTTTTTATCTTTCTAATTTAAAATCGAGAGCAATTTGAGTACAGCCTTAGCTGCACCTTTGATATGTTGTGTCAAAGGAGTAAACATTTTAAATAATAATGGAAGACTTAAAAAAAAAAAACTAAGATGTGTAGAGCCATATCAAGCACAACATGTCAGGGGTGCAGCGCTCTCTTTAAAATCATATAGAATGTGGCTCATAATGGCCACATAAGTGGACATTATTTTATAAATCATACTTGGGTACAATTTTTTTTTTGAAACTGGAAAATTGGAGCTACTCTCCACTTTAGTTAGAGTAACCACGCCCGTTCCTAAGCTAGACATGCGTGATGATCAATCTACTGTCATTGAGGAATATTTACAGTTGCCCATGTATGTTTGTTTGTTTATTTTTATTTTTTTCCT
The DNA here is from genome assembly GCA_036507275.1 of Sicyos edulis. Classification (NCBI taxonomy): domain Eukaryota; kingdom Viridiplantae; phylum Streptophyta; class Magnoliopsida; order Cucurbitales; family Cucurbitaceae; genus Sicyos; species Sicyos edulis. The sequence continues at coordinate 36,968,995 of CM071854.1, read as the reverse complement.
TTTCTTGTGAATAATGAAGCCTTACCCTGCTATGGTAATAGGTGTGGGCACTGTAAGAAGCTTGCGCCAGAGTATGAAAAGCTTGGAAGCACCTTTAAGAAAGCAAAATCTATTTTGATCGGAAAGGTTAGTTCTTTACCGTTTTGTTACATATTGACTTTGTAAGTATTCGTTCGATTATATAGGACTTAGATTCTGAAATTGGTCCCCCATCTATCAGCACTCAGAGAAATAGAAATACACATTCGCAAGCATTTGTCGTCCTTAAAAGTTAAAACTGCAGTTGGTTTTCAAATGTTGTAGTACTACTATTCTCTCTTCGTTAACCAATCATGGAGTGGCCGGGTGGTCAAGAGGGTTTAGAGAAGTAAGAGGTGATGAGTTCAATCCATAGTGACCACCTATCTGTTAGGATCTCACATTCAACATCAACATAAAAGAGATAAGGGTTACTCCCCTCATTGTCAATTGGTTTTGAGGTGAAACCCCATATTCTCTGATATGGTATCAGAGCCCATAAAGCCCAAACCGATATCAGTCCCAATAAAAATGAAATTGAGATCTGATTCAAGATTGGTGAGCCCAAAAGTGGCACCATCTTGAAAGGGTATGTTAGGATCAGGTGATACAGGCTTCTTTGACATTCTGATGGGTCAGGCGAGATTGCCCATGACAATAGTCAAGGTGCGCACAAGCTGCTCGGACAGTCACTGATATTGGAAAAAAAAAACAATTTTCCCTCGTTACTTCAATTCTCTTTCATGACTTGTAATGGAGAGTTAGTATGGTAATTCTTGATCATTCTGTATAGGTAGACTGCGATGAGCACAAGGGCGTCTGTACCAAATATGGAGTCTCTGGTTACCCAACAATTCAATGGTTTCCCAAGGGATCTCTTGAACCAAAAAAGTAAGAAAGATATTTGATGTTTAATACCAAGGAGATTATTTCATCACATGATATTTTGAGCAGAAAAGAGGGGTGGTGCAATGGTTGAAGACTTGGGCTTTGAGGGTATGCTCCCCTTAAGGTTCCGAGTTCGAGTCTTTCCTGTGACAGTACTCCTTCGATATCTCTGGTGCCTGGCCTAGGGACGAACGTGGTTACCCTTGTTAAAAAAAAAAGAAGATATTTTGAGCAGAAAAATGGTTGTTTATTATCTTGACTTTCCAATATCTTTATATAGATGTGGGGGGCAACGTACGGCAGAAGCACTTGCTGAGTTTGTGAATAGCGAAGGAGGTAGCTGTTTGTTCTTGTAAAGTTGTCTTACTTTAATCTGCTACATATTTTTTAATACCCAATTTTCCTGGTCTGAATTAGCAATGCTCCCCATGTTAACACACCATTATAATTCATCCTCCATGCATTTCACTCTTGCTGTATTGCTCTGAATGGTGCGGTTTGTGTTTTTATTTCTTCACGTTTTGAAGGGTGCCAGTTTTTACATATGAACATCGTTCAACTCACAAGCATGCATAATTAATCTGAATAGTTGGACTTCGTCTAATGGTTATGCCTTTTTTGCTTTTCCTAACATATACCCAGATGTCATTAAGTTTTTTTTAACATCCGTGAGTGTCCATGCAAGCTTAAGTGCATCTCATCTATTATCATAGAATAATGTATAATCCTACAACATTTGGTTGTCAATGAAATCCCCTGGGAAATAAATACCTAGGATGGGGACCACCATGAACCCATAATCTCTTTAATCTCTAAAGCCTTCATTGACCACTAAGTCAAATCTATATTCGTTACATGTCTTAAAGTCAGGAAGATTCATTTGTAGCATTAACTTAATAAAAATGTTTAGACCCGACCCTTTGTACTATAGTTGTCGATAAAAGTTGTGTCTCCAAAGGGTGGCACAGTGGTTGAAGACTTGGGCTTTGAGGGTATGCTCCCCTCAAGGCCCTAGGTTCGAAACTCAGTTGTGACATTACTTCTTTGATGTCTCCCAGTGCCTGGCCTAGGGATGGACGTGGTTACCCTTATTTCGAAAAAAAAGAAAAGTTGTCAATAAAAGTTGTAAGAAACCATATATATAGGAGCTAGGAAGTCCCAAACTATTCATATGATTTACTTGATATAACTAATAGCCTTTGAGATTTCTTCTATTAAATATCATTGTTCTTCCAGGAACCAATGTGAAGTTTGCTTCAATTCCGTCTAGTGTTGTAGTGCTTTCGCCTGATAATTTCAATGAGATTGTTCTAGATGCAAGCAAGGATGTTCTGGTTGAGTTTTATGCACCCTGGTATTTAACTTTCTTTGTTCTTTTTCATGTTATTTTAGTATGATTTCAAAGTATCTCATCACCTGTGTTCATACTAAAATAACATGAAAATGGATCCATTTTCATTTTCATTATTATCAATTACACTTATGGGCAACCCATTTAAGAAGGTGAAGAAAATCTTATGAGAACACTTTATCAGAGCTTTTTGCTGGAATATATGGCTAGAGAGAAACAGAAGGATCTTCAAGGATAAACGCTTTACTTTTGTTAATTTTTTGGACACCATTACTTTTAATGTCATATCCTGGTGCAAACTTAATCCGTTATTTGGTTCTTATAGTTTTGAAACATTATTTAATTACTGGAGATCCTTTATTTGATCCTCTGTAATATATTGATACGATCCGGACCTACCTTGGAGTTTTAGGAATAGTAGTATTAGTATTTATTATTGATTAATTAATTGTTATTTCAATTGTATTGGGCTTTTGGGCCTTATTAGAGATTATTATTTAATTAGGGGTTATTATTTAATTAGGGGTTTACTTGGAGAACAAGTAAAAAGGCTAGGGTAGAGTCATTATAAATAGGAGAGGTTAGGTCTTTATTATTCATCCATTGAAATTGTCGTATGTTGGTACTCTGGCTCTTAGAGAGATCCTCTCGGGAGATTTATCTTAGATTAATAAAATAGTGTGGTAGATCATATCATTTTGGTATCAGAGCCATTTGCCGATCCGGGAATGGTTACTACTAAGATGGAAACAAGGATGCTTGAGTGTGAAGAAAGAACGACCGACTTGGCAAGGAAGTTACAGGAGACGAACGCAAAGATGGAATTGATAGAGGAACGATTGGGAAGAAAGATAGATTTGCAGGATTTGAAGTTCGAGAGCATAAACCGGAAGCTAGAACTATTAATGGAGTCATTCCGAGCTTACAAAGGGAAGGGTTTAATGATCGAGGCCTCGGAGGGTGGTGTGGCAGCTAGGGTTTTTACACCGTCGCCGCCACCACCGCCACCGCCGCCGCCGCCACCTCCGACATCATTGCCGCCACCTCCGCCGCCGTCACCACCTCTGCCACCACCATCGCCGCCGCCACCTCCGACATCGCTGCCGCCACCACCGCTACGGTCGTCGCCACCACCACCGCCGTCGTTTCCACCGCTACCGCCGTCGCCACCACCACCGCCGTCGTTTCCACCGCTGATGCCACCGACGCTGCCGTTTCCGTCAGCACCGACGCGCCACTGCCACAGCCGCCGCTGCTGCCGCGCGGAAAAAAAAAAAAAAAAAAAAAAATTATAGAGGATGTTGATGTGACAGACTTTTCGCCAGAAGACGGAGCTGGAGAAGATGGCATCGGAGATGGAACACCTTGAGGACAAGGTGGCTCTTGGAGGGGAAAGTATTGATACGATCCGGACCTACCTTGGAGTTTTAGGAATAGTAGTATTAGTATTTATTATTGATTAATTAATTTTTATTTCAATTGTATTGGGCTTTTGGGCCTTATTAGAGATTATTATTTAATTAGGGGTTTACTTGGAGAACAAGTAAAAAGGCTAGGGTAGAGTCATTATAAATAGGAGAGGTTAGGTCTTTATTATTCATCCATTGAATTGTCGTATTTTGGTACTCTGGCTCTTAGAGAGATCCTCTCGGGAGATTTATCTTATTTTAATAGAAAAGTGTGGTAGATTCTATCATATATATATCTATATTGTAATTTCATGATTCAATGAAATTGTTTCTTATAAAAAAAAACGGTGTATTTCAGGTGTGGCCACTGCAAAAGACTTGCTCCTGTAAGTAGTTTACTTTTTATGCTTTTGCTGGTACATTGTCATGAATAATATTAATAAAGTATTTAATATCATATTTTATCATCACTACAGACGTACGAAAAGGTGGCATCAGCATTTAAATTGGAAAAAGACGTAGTAATTGCAAACTTAGATGCTGACAAATACAAGGATTTAGCTGAAAAGTATGTTTACAATTTATTTATTTTTTCGAATTTGGTATGGTCTTTTAATGTTTTCACTGAGTTCTTGTTGAAGTTCGGTACCCTATTGAATTACAGGTATGGTATAAGTGGTTTCCCTATATTGAAATTTTTCCCCAAAGGCAACAAAGATGGTGAAAACTACGATGATGATCTTGATGTTCACGACTTCATTAGTTTCGTTAATGAAAAGAGTGGGACCAATCCTGACGCGACGGGACAGCTTACAGGAAATGCTAGCAACCAAACCAGCAACCAAACCAACTATGTTTTTAAGTTTTGTATTCTTCATTTATGTTATATTCAAATATGTGATTTTTCTGGCAGGCTGGTCTAGTTGCTAGTTTAGACTCATTGGTGAAAGAGTTTGTAACTGCTAGCAATGAAGAGAAAAAGAATATTTTTGCCAAGATAGAAGAGGAAGCTGGAAAGCTCAGTGGATCTGCTGCAAGGTATACTAATTTTGTTTGATTTCTTCATTCAGGTTCTTAAGAACAATAGCATGTAAAATATTGCTTCAAAAAGCATCATATGGTTTATAATAAAAAAGGACAATATTTTCATCTTTTGCACAAAATCAAAACTAATTCATTTGTAGCAGGAAATCTAAATTGAGTTCTATCACTGGTTAAATTCTATCACTGATAGAAAGTCATGTGTTATAAATGAATTATTTTAGAAATTGTGGTGCAGATGTAATACAAGAGGTAGAATGTGTTGCTGAGGATAAATTCTCTTATGTTTATGCATATCCAAGAACTTTTGCAGGATTATGTGTCATGGTTGTTGATTACTCTCTTCTGCAGGCATGGAAAGATATACGTGAAATCTGCCAAAAAGTGTATGGAGAAAGGTGGTGATTATGCTAAGTCTGAGATCGAGAGGATTCAGCGCATACTTGAGAAGGTAAGTCTAAGTTTCACTTTCTGCCCCTATCTTTTAAAATGTTTTTCTTTAAATGAAATAAAATAATAAAGCCTTGTTTGGAGCTTTTGTTGTAGAAGCTACGGTATCGTGGAATACCTTTTTATAAGACACCTTTTATTGATTCATGAAATTACAATATAGGATATAGATTACACAAGATCAAATAATGGATTTCCAATTATTAAGTAGACAATCGTAGCTTTAAGTATCGTGCAATACTTAAAAGTAGCTAATTACTTTAGCTTACCCCAAGGGGTGACATAGTGGTTGAAGACTTGAGTTTTGAAGGTATGCTCCCTTCAAGGTCTTAGGTTTGAGACTCACCTATGACATTACTCCTTCGATGTTTCTCGGTGCCTGGTCTAGGGACAGGTGTGATTATCCTTGATTCAAAAAAAACTTTAGCTTAACTGCCGTCGAGAGGTTTATAGCTCTAGAATAGAGCACCAGTAGCAAGTCTTGTATTATTTACCGGGAGATTTATCATTTAAAACTCCAAACAAATAATGGTATCTATTGAACTTCCTAAACAAAAAAAAAGGTATGTATCATTTAAAACTTTGAACTTCCTTCGGATGGAAGGTTTGTCCAGGGGTGGTCCATCTCTATGCTTGGATGGAGCAGCTCCATAAAACCCTAAAAAAGTCTCAATAAAATCGTGTCTATAAACGTAATGTATTTTCCATATCCTTCGTATACAATATCACTTATACTTCGATCACTCATAACCCCTCAATCTAAACGATATCACAACCACACATAAACCCCTAATCCAAATGAGGGTTTTCTCTACAACCACTCATAACTCCTCTGTCTAAATAAGGTTTTAACCAAACTCTTTATAACTACTCAAAATCCTTCCTAACTACTATCTTGGTTTCATTTCTAAAACCCTCTATCTAAACTACTACCTTTCATTTCTTTAACCCTCTATCCAAACACAACCTAATTTTTACTTGTGTATTGTGTATAATACTTTTTTATACGTGGAGATTAACAAACGGGAGTATAATGCTGATCAATCTTTTTTTCCCTCTATTTTCTTTGCTTATTTAGAATATTTAGAAAGAATTACTTGATATATTTTTAACTGATTTTTAACAGAATCTAGTGAAAATAGTCATAAATCTGTATTAAATGTAGATTTTTGGAAGTTCATGATTTTAGATTGAGACCATTATTAATTTGGGGTTCTAATAGATACAACTCTCATGAGTACGTTGGTAAACTCTTGGAGTCTCTAAGATATTGTGATGTAACCCATGAATAAGCTTAATAATAAAATATCTTGTTTAATTCGATTAGACTTTGGGATGGGCGCGGGTGCCCCAGATAAGTAGTAAGGTGAAACTCTGATTCCCGATTATTAAAAAAAAATTGTTACAACCCTCAAACTTAAATATAAATGAGTTTTCCCTCTGAACCATTAGTATTTGGATTTCAACTCTATAATCAAGATGTGTTATCTTTTTCGAAAGAAAAAAAGAAACTAGTGTTAGTTCTCTCGAACAATGTTTTAAGATCTCGATATGAAAGCTGACAACTTGCTGCCCTTTTCGTTTTTTCATTTTTTCGTTTTTTCATCGAACGCAGTCGGTAAGCCCAGCGAAAGCAGACGACTTCACCTTGAAGAAAAACATCCTCTCAAGTTTTGTTCAATCGTCTTAATTTGGTGGCTTATTGGATTATAGCCATTTTTTTCTTCTTCTCATGTTCCAATTTTTTGGCTAGGCCTAGAGGTAACATGATGATCTTGCTCTTATAGGTCTAACCCTTTACTTTCTCAACACCCATTTTTTGTTTATATTGTCTCTAATTTTATTTACAAAAGAAATCTCACCTGGCACATTATATTTTGTAGCCTTTTTTGGCCTGAGTTTATTAAATAGGCGTTCTGTTTTGTTTCATTTCACTTTCTTTCTATCCCCTTGTTCCATTTATTTCACATTATTATCATCTATGAGTATCCTACCTGAGGTCTCCTCACTTTTGTTGAGATTCTCAACCTGAATAGTGACTCTTTTTTGGGTTGATTTTTTTCGATCGGATTCTAATTTTATTGGAACGAATATTTGTTTGAGTTTAATGAATTCTAATAGTTACCATATTAGAGATAGTTGAGGTTTCGTCTTAAAATCAATTTTGATGATAAGAGTACGTAGTCCATATCGGTTCAAAGGTTACAAACTTTCCCTATAATGTAAAAATTGCGGTTTCTTAAGTCATGTTTGATGACCATTTTGTTTTTAGTTTTTTGTTGTTAAAATTTGGTTTCTTAACATTTGTAAGTCGTAATTCTGTTTTTTTTAGGCTTGATCGTTGGAGGCCTCAATTTTTGTTCTTTGAGGGGGAAGTGTAGGAAAATTTAGCCACATGGTTTAAGAAGTGATTTCAAATCGAATTATTTTAAATCACATTTTCAATCCTGTTCTTGTCTAATGTACATAGTTTTTAACCTTAATTATTTAATCTCATTTCATAATTATTTTGATTTCAATGTTTTTTTTATTTAAAACAATGTTTTTTATTTAAAAGTTAAGTTTGGAGTAATTATTTCGTCATAAGTTTTTTTCTTACTTGAATATCTACATTTTTGTCTATATTTTTAAAAATCAAATCAATTTTTTTTTAAAAAAAGTAACTTTTAAAATTTGTTTTGGTTTTTAAAATTTAGTTAGTATCTACATATTTTCTTAAAGAAAATATAGAATATATCATAGAAAATTAGAGTAAAAACAAGTTCGAATTGAAAAAAAAAAAAAAAAGGTTATGTAATGGGATCTTTCAACTTTGAACATTTTTTGATTGTCTAGAATACTAATTAAAAAAAAAAATCAATTCACAAGTATGACTAAAAAGTGATTAACTAACAATTTGTCCCTCAAATTTTTCCAATGATATATATATTAGAGAAATTGTGGTAGATAGTCTACTTTTATAAAATATTTACAAATCTAGGTAAATTTTCTAATAATTGCAATTCTATTTTTCTATTTATAATTATCAATTATCTTATCCCCATTCTACCCCTGGAAAAAGACGAAACAAAAAGGGAAAACAAAAGCTCCGCTTTTTGCTATACCTCAAAGCTTATTATTCAATTTTTATTTTTCATTTTCTAAATCTGCCCGATTTGATTGCAACTTTCTTTTTTTTATAATTTTTTTTTTTTGAAATAGGTCTGATTGCAACTAATAATGCTATTTGTTTGCTGATAAGCGCCGATCGTTGCTTGAATTTTACAAAGCTAGAGGTCCTTCTAGGATCCTTGCAAAAACTCACAATGAAGGCTAACTTAGATCACACTTAAAATCTAAAATAGTCACTCTTAGATCCTAAGACAACTCACTCCAGAATTAGTTTGATCAAGACTAATCCAATGAATTGATTTAACTTCAAACCTAAAGCAAGATTTGAAAGAAATGAAACACCAAATGAGGTTCAACAAAACACAAGTTTTTTCAATTATAAATCTCTCCAAAATGATGTATTACAAACCATTTTAAAGGCAAAAAATCGTGCATGCCTTGGAATACAAAAAAAACTCAAAAAACTATTAAATGCATTTTGTAGAAAATAAGGCCTAGGAAACCAAAACTCAATTGCATGACTTAAATGCTAGATAAAATGGTAGATATGCTTTAAGTAGACTCAACCAACTCTTCTAGAAGATCCCTTGCAATTATGAGCATGGTTGGCAAGCATTGAAATCAAAAAGTCCCAAAATAAGAAATCTAGAAATTTCTTTATTTAAAATTCTGCCATGTAATTTTTATAATCCTCTTGGAATTCTCTTTTCCTTTCTTGTAAATGCTCCTTCATGTGAATGCAATAAGTTGTTAGTTGAATTCATATCATTTGCTTTTGCAATACTTTGACTTTTAGTTAGTCCTTTCTTTTCAGTTTCTTTTTTATGTTGAAATTAAAAAATAGAATTATTTTTTACGATTTTCACAATTATATAGTTAGTCGAGCTTATTTTTATCTTTTATAAACGTTTTTTTTATGAATAATTTTCCTTATAATACTGTACTAATAATATTTTCGTATAATACAGTATTAATAGTATAAAATACTGTATTAACGCGTACTTATAATAGTATTAATGACTATAATTGTAAATACAATGTTAATATAATTATTGAATACTTGTATATGTTCAACTTTAAATCGATAAATACTGTATTTATTTTAAATAATACTATTATTAATACTTTATTTAGATATGAAAGTATTCTTCAATGTCTTTTAATATTAAATCATTAAACTATTTTCACTAATATATTTTAACTTTTTTTCGAAACGATATATTTTAGTTTCTTAATAAAAAAGAAAAGAAAAAACTTTTTTTTTAGTACGAAAATAACACTTTTAAAAAAACTTTTTTTTGGAAAAGAAAATAAAAAAACTTACTAAATTAAGTCAAATTCAAAAAATAATTACAAAAATTGTCACTTTTAAAAAAAGCTTAGCAATCATAATCATATGTATTAATAATAATATTGTATTAATAATACATAATACTGTAATAATACACAATAGTATGTTAGTAACATATGATACTGTATTAATGACTTGTAATACTGTATTAATAATATAATATTGTATTAATAACATATAATACTATATTATAATACATAAAACTATATTCATGCGTATTAATAAAATATAATATTGTAAGTATTAATACACTAATAATAATACAATATTAATAGTATTAATAATACAATATTGAATCTTATTTAAACTATGTATGCAAATATTTTCAAATTTGACTACATTTGTACTTATTTTATTAAAATAAGTCATCTATTATAATTTCTAATGAAAAATAGTCCTATGGGAAGTCCATTATATATTGAGACATATTACCTTAATGCACTATTAAATAATGGAATCTTGAACATTTAGTTAATTCTATCATCCCTAAATTGCTTTTTATTTTTTAGAGTCGCTCTACGAGTTGTTTAGTTTTTTTAAGTTACTCGCAATATAAATTAGATCTACTTGTATTTATAGTAAAATTAAGACATCTTAATCATAAAATAGGGTATTAATAAGGTACTACCCATGTAAAAAGATATTGTATTAGTATATTTTAGAATTGCTTATACATTACGCAACTTACTTCATTTGATCGATACTACAAAAATAATAATTATCGATAAATCCATATTTATTTATTAATACATGAATATTTTAGAATTTTCTTAGCAAAATCAAAATAACTATCAATAATATATATAAACGTTATTTATATCTGATGATGTGGGGATTTTTAAGAAGATAAATTTTAGTTGAAAACCGTACGAGATTTGGAGAATTTGTTTTTTTTTTTGTTGAAATGTTGGTATTTTTTATTTCAATAAGTGTTGGTTTAATGATGAAGATATTTGTGTAATTTCCATATAAAACAAATTTCCTTTAATAAAGAGGTGGATTATTTTTGCTAAATGCTTTAAATGTGAACACGCGTGCAATTTTATTCTCTATTTAGTGTACTCCGGTAAATTGCCCTATATATTAAAGATCTGGGTAGTCTATGACATTTTTACCTTATCTAAGTTATAAACCTTCATGTGGTTATGAATATCTTAGACTCTTTATTTAGGGACTATTCTTTTGCTACCCTCCTCACTAACAAATGGGAGTGATATTTAGTAATTGTCAAATAATCATGTATCAATTTCAAGGTGGTAAATACCATAACTTTGCTTTGACAATAATTTGTTTTTCTAAAATAAATTTGAAAACCAAATTGTCTCTAACTTAAATTTTACCTTGCATTCATCAACTTCAACCTCTGTATTTAATCAGTTTTAGTCATTATTTAGGAATAGAATGACTTGTGATTTTAAGTTAAAAAGAAATTAAGGGATATTGTGTGATTTAATCTTATATTAAAATTAATTGAATGAGTCAGTGGCGCAATAATTTCATTATTTGGTTGTCAACCAGTTCAACACCAACGTCACATGTTCGATCCCAAAAATTGGTATTAGTCTCTCATTCCTCAATATGTACTAAAAAAAAAGAATCTTATATTAAAGAGCCCGTTTGTTAACGATTTTGTTTTTCATTTTTTGTTTTTGAAATTTAAACGTACAACAACTACCTTACCGTTATTTTTTTTCTTATTTGGATATCTACATCTTACCTATATTTTAAGAAATAAAACCGAATAAGAAAAATAAAATGGTTATTTGCATCTTAAAATTGGAAAATTCTGTAAAAAGTTTCCAATGTTTTTTTTAGAATGGAAACACGGAATACATAATAGTATTTTTTGTATATAGATGCGCACAAAAAAAAAAAAAAAAAAACTTTATGCCACATAATATCAACAAAATTCTCAATTATAGGAAGGCAATAAATAAGAAATATTGAAATAAAGATGCTAACAAAGTCTACCAACTAACATTAGCATAAAGTGATTTAAGCATTATCGTTAATTAATTATTGTAGAATAAGCATATTGTGCAAAATAAGGAGTGCAATACAATTTTGGTATATTACAAAGTCAACATACGAATAAACTTGTTGTCAAGAAAAAAAAAACGAATAAACTTTGAGAATTGTGGTTTGTTCCACATTAAAAAAAAGGGGGAAAAAAGAATATTTGTAATAAAAGCTGAATGTTGTCACGTTTGAAAATAGTTTTAAATGGAAATGTGTATGAATGGAGCACAAGGAGTGTTAGTTTGCCATCTTTAAGGAGGATGTAGATTGAATATTTAATAACTTTTCGAAAAATTACATCTAAACGAGTTTTTTTGTAACTATTCAAAATAATTTATCATTTTTTATGTTTAAAATAACCATTCATTTCGAATCACTCATTTATAATTACTCAAAAATAATTCATCGTTTCTAATTCTTCAAAATAATTCATTTTTAATCACATTATTTTTTAACTATTCAAAATAACTATTCATTTTAAATTTACATCGAAACAGGTCATTGTTTCTAACTCCTCTATATAAAAACCACATCCAAACAAGTTTTTTACTGCTCCTCTCAATTTTTAACTACTCAAAATAACTCATCAAACTAACTTCTTGTCCAAAACCTCATTCAAACACCTCAAAGAAGCATTACAAATTGATGTCATAGACTTGAAACATTGAGTGGAGCAAACCTTCAAAGTCTAAACCTTCGACTATCGTACCACTCCTCAAGGACTATACTACCACTCTTCTATAACATATCTGTTTCTATTCAGTTGTAAAATCACCCTATACCCAAGTGTCAAACTTTCCATCATACTACCTATCAAATTTATCATTCAACTGTAATCAACACAAATTGATTACTTACCCCAACCACTGCTAACACTAATCTTCACTATTTATCAACTCATAGCTCAAACTATTTATAAGCTTAGAATGAACCACGATACAAATGGTCGGGTCGAAGGTTCGATGGCCAAGGATCTCATTCTCGAATTAGTGGATTTGAATCCCCCTTACTAAAGGAAATCTACACTGACTTAGATTTTCCTATTAAATAATTTGAGGTTTACTTTAAGAAATCAAACCGGTAGAAAGAATAATGTAATCTTATGAAAGAGTAGTCACATAGCCATGTAGATTTGTTCCCATGGTTCAATTATTGGACTTACTTTTTTTATTTACCAACTTTTACCCAACCAAAATTTGGTAAGTTTTTATTTTTTTATTTCCATTTTCTTTTATTGAGCATTGGATGACTCAGAGCAGAGACTATGTAGTACATCCAAATAGTAGTTTAGTTAAGCTTACCCACACTAATTTTAAAAAATTATAGTAAGAATTCAAATATATATATATATAGAGAGAGAAATTATAATTACAAATATTTTCAGAAAAAAAAAATTATAACTACAAAAATTTATAATTTGATGCATACGTATACAGCCGTAGATATAATGCATGGTTTTTAGTTGGATAAAATACAGTTTAGTCCATTTCAAATAAAGTATACAATGATTTAAAAAACTAACGTTTAGTCTCAATAATTTGAAGAAAGTTAAAATTTAGTCTCTATAATTTCAAAAATTAGAGTCTAGACTTAAATGATATGATTATTTTATTATATGAGTCATTTGCACGTAATTTCATCATTAACGCATGAATGATATGAGCTATAGGATCCTACGTATTTGGAGGCTTTTGCAATTTATAAATGTTTGGTGGTTGTTGCGTATTTGGAGCTTGATAACTTAGAAGCGGCATCCGATTGTTTGGTAGTTATCAGACTAATCAAAACCATCGCTCCTGTAATGAGTTGGGTGCGCTTCTAGAAGAAATCCGACTTCTAAGTTCTAAATTTACAAATATCTCTTTTCACTGGTGCCCTCGTGATACGAATAGGTTGGCGCACTCTTTGGTGCAGTTGGCGGTTACTACGGCTAAAGATATGTATTGGATTGAGGATTGTCCGATAGAAGTGTTGTTTTTATACCAAACGGAGCTGGTTGTGCCCAATTTAGTCCACCCTCTATAAACTCTTCCTTCCGTGAGTTACTATAATGTCTTTTTCAAACAAAAATAAAAACTTTCAAATACTCAATTCACTAACCATTACAAATGACACAGACTATTTTCTAGATTTTATCAAATTATCGAAACTAAACTATACTTTTTAAAACCATAGGGGGTGTTTGTTTGCCATATTTAAGGAGGATTTATAATGGATGATTTACTAACTCTTCATTGAAAACCTTTGAATTTTTTCTTATTGTTTCGAGAATATAACTCAAGATTTACCTTATTTTCAAAGAGTCTCTACCCACGGTGATCATGTCTCACTCCACACATTTAATCCTAGTTGTCAGGGAGCCGAAGCTCTATTTTTCCTAACAACCTTATCTGGAGAATGATATTTAATAGAACCTATATCATAAATGATAATAGAAATCTAAAAAAGGAAATTCAAAACGAGTTTTTATTAACTCTTCATTATTTTTACTTTTATAAATAACTCTTCATTTCTAATCATTTATTTACAACTACTCAATCATTTTTAATCATTCATTTCAAATCAATCAAAATAATTCATTTTTAATAATCCATTTTTTAACTACTCATTTTAAATTTATATTCAAACAAGGTTTTGATTCTAAATGAGTGTTTGTTTGCCATATTTTAAGGAGGATTTACTAACTCTTTCTTGAAAACTTACATCCAAACGAGTTTTTACTAACTCTTTCTCATTTTAAAGTTTAAAAATAATTCATCATTTCTAATCATTAATTTATAACCATTAATAATTTATAACCACTCATTTCTAATCATTAATTTAAAACTACCCAATCATTTCTAGCAATCAATTTCTAATTATTCATTTCAATCAATCAAAATAACTCATTTTTAACCACTCATTTATAATAATTGATTTTTTAACTATTCCTTTTGAATTTATATCTAAACAAAGTTTTAATTCTAACTCCACCACACAAAACCACATCCAAACGAGTTCTTAACTCTAAATTTTTAACTACTCAAAATAATTTCTTAACATATCTCTTCAAGCTTAATCCTACTTAAATATGATAAACAAACACTCCCTACCTCTTATACACAAAAACCACATCCAAACTACTTTTTTTTTTGTAACTAATAAAAATAACTCATCGAACTAAATCTTCTTAAGTACGAGAAACAACACCCCCATAAATTTTAAATTTCTTCAAATAACAGGATCTAATGTGCAATTTTTTAAATATGAGAGGACTAAAGTCTAAATTTGTACTTGAACTCTTGGAGAGTCAAAACCCCATTTTAGTAGAGTCTCTATTTTTCTAGGTTTGGTATAAAACCTGCAACAAAAAACCTTCATCTTTCATCTTCTTCTTCAACCTTTCCCGCTCTGCACGTTAGCGCCAACAGCCATTTCTCGGCAATGAAGTACGTTTTGGTCACCGGCGGCGTCGTCAGTGGGCTCGGCAAGGGCGTCACCGCCAGCAGTATTGGCCTCGTTCTCAAAACCTGTGGCCTCCGCGTCACCTCCATCAAAATCGGTTCTCTTTCTCTTCTCTCTTCGGTTTTAATTCGCGTTTTCGATTGGTTACAATGCGTTCATTCCATGCTCTGTTCTTGTGTTCTTCCCCTGTTGTTTTTGGTTCCTGCCGCATTTCGTTGCTGGTGCTGTATGATGTTGATTTTTATGATTTTTTTTTTCGCTGCGAGGATTTTGATTTTGTTCTGCAGGTTTTGAGTTCCGTTTGTTTGATTTTTTGTTGTGTTAATTTTTTTTTTTGGATTTTGGAAAATTTTGTTTCATAGGATTGTGTTCTCTGAGACTGGATATTAGTTCTTCAGGGTGGCCTGCTAGTTTTGTTTAGAGTAGGGTCCCAACGGGTGGCGTGGTGATCAAAAGTTTGGGCTCTGAAGGTTTTGGGCTTTGAAGGTGTGGTCAACTCCTGTGCAAGACTCACTTGTGACTACCGTGTTCATATATTCCCCGAAAATCTATTTGGCCGGCCGAATTAGGGTAATTTGGTCGGTTTTCAATTATAATATCGATTAGAAAAGCAATTAACCAAAAAATTTGAAAATTGATTTTATGTAATATTAATGTTTTTCATATGATTTATTAAATTTCTTATTAAATTATTGTAAAATTAACTTTAATTTAGGTGGGTTTCAAAAAATTGTTTAGTATATTCAATTTTTTAAAATTAATTCTCAAAATTTCATTCAAAATTGTATGATTAATATGTTTTTAAAAAAATGATCGGTCGATTTTGGTGTCATTTTTTAGCAAACCGATAGTTCGGTTCGGCGTCAATTTTAACTAAAAACTGTCACTGACTGAGACCGATCAATGAACACCGGTACCTTAGACATTAATTTGTAGACACCTCCCATATCTCCATTTCTTTGATGTCTACTGGTGTCTGACCTAGGGACAGGTGTGGTTACTCCGGATATAGTGGAGCAAATTTTTGATTTCCCGGTTCCCAATTTTTTTGTTTTGTTTAGAGTAGTTTCTGGTCTGGTGATGGTATGCATGTCTGCTTCAGTTTAATAGTTGATATTAGAAGCTTTGTTTTCTTGTATGTGTGTGAATTGGTCTTTAATGCTTTGTTGCGTTTGAATCTGTAGATCCGTACTTGAATATGGATGCTGGTACCATGTCTCCCTTCGAACATGGGGAAGTTTTTGTTCTTGATGATGGCGGTGAGGTATCTTCCATTCTAGCCATACAAAAATTATATGCCTATTTCCATTTGAGATTTGATTTTAAATTGATTGATTGAATTGCCTCATTGCATGTATTGTACTAGTTGAGTCATTCACAGGTTGGTTCATAATTTGTTTTGTCATTTTAGGTTGATTTAGACCTGGGAAACTATGAACGTTTTCTAGATTTAACGTTGACAAGAGAGAACAATATTACTACTGGAAAGATATATCAGGTTATTGAAATGATTCTTGATTTACGTTCAATATTTTTTTTTCTATCATAAGTTCTTGCCTGCTCATAGATTCTATGTATGCAATTTGATCAGTCTGTTCTCGAGAAGGAACGAAGAGGTGATTACCTTGGGAAGACCGTTCAGGTAATTTTTTTATGTATCATGCTTCCAGTGTTCATCACGCAGATATGACTCTTGATTTACCGGCGTATTTTATCGATATTATTTTATTGAATTCAGGTGGTTCCACACATCACAGATGCTATTAAAAATCACATTGAGTCTGTAGCTACCATTCCTGTGGATGGCCAAGAGGGCCCTGCTGATGTTTGTGTGATAGAATTAGGAGGGACTGTAGGTAACCTAACAACTACATTTGTCAGAGACATTTCCCCTGCATAATTTTATAATTTATGTTTTGTTCCATGGAATAAAATTTTGTGGTTTTTTAAGGTGATATTGAATCAATGCCGTTCGTTGAAGCTTTGCGACAATTGTCTTTTTCAGTTGGTAAGATTGCAATGCATAATTTTTCTTATATGTTTGATAAGCACTTGAGGTAGCCATATATGGCACTTATGTGCAATAATGGTTGATCACACTCTTTCAAACAGTAGATGTGAATCAGCTCACATTTTATTTGGGTTGTTAGGTCCAGACAACTTCTGCCTTGTCCATGTGAGCTTAATACCAGTATTGGGAGTTGTTGGAGAGCAAGTAATAATCTATCTTTCCTATACTGTATAGCGTGTAAATAGTTTGTACAAAGTTTATGCACTGCTCAGATACCTATGCTGTTTATAGTTTTTCTTTCTCCATTCTATGATGAATGTAGTTCTCACTTCTCACTATTTATTTTTTCTATCCGTCTTAAAACACAGAAAACAAAGCCTACGCAACACAGTGTTCGAGAACTGAGAGCATTAGGCTTAACTCCACATCTGCTGGCGTGTAGATCTGCTCAGGTTCATTTTGCTTTCTTCCTTTAACATCATAGTATGAGTTCACCATGATCGCCTTAGTTCATTTAATTGGGATTATGTGTAGCCAATTCTGGACAATACGAAGGAGAAGCTTTCTCAGTTTTGCCATGTTCCGGTGAGTGGTAATTGGAATTTTTTTCTTTCTATGGAATCATGTTCTCATGACCGATTAACTTGTCTTATGCACGTAACATTTTTTTTTCAGGTTGGCAATATTCTCAATATCCATGATGTCCCAAACATCTGGCATATTCCACTTTTGCTTAGGGTAGGTGTTGATACTGCATTTACATATATACACACACATTCTCTCTTACATACATGTATGTATATATATATGCATGTAGATTATGTATTTTTGCTTCTGTTTATGACTTAGTTGCATCACGTTGGAAATTTTCACTTACTGTTTCTTGGTTTGTTCTTCTACAGAACCAGAATGCTCATAATTCAATTCTTAAACAACTCAACTTGGTCAGGTAGTTTTTGCATCTCTCTTATTTGGAAAGTTAACATTTTATCTTCTTCAGATTGAGTCTTGAGAGAACCAAACCAACTTGAAGAGTTTATTCTTCTCAAGAATTCAATTATCACTTTTTGAAGCTACCCATCAATCATCATGGTACATAGATTAGTGTTTGAATTGTATATCAACTAACCACAGTTTGGGTTACATATGTTTATGATAATTTCTGCCTTGCTTTACTTAACTTAAAGATGCTCTTGTGCATCTCTCCCTTTAGACAGATTTTCCTTGAAGAGTATGTTTCCCTTCAAAGAGAATGATAACATTAATTGGCTTAGGAGAAAAGACAATAACGCTCTAAAAGAAAAATGTCTGATCCATCAAATAGAAGTTGTTAAGGATATGTAAAAGCAGCTTAAATTTTACCTTGATTATGTAGAAAGTCAAGCTGTGGAAGTTGGGATTCTCCTCTTATTTCTCTATATCTATATTAAGTGAATTCTATTTAGATAGTTTGTTAGAACTCTATTTATAGATGGTTTGTTAGAACTCTATTTATAGATGGTTTGTTAGAACTCCTATATTATAAATGTATTCATCTTGTAATCATTTCATTGTGAATAAGATTATCCATTTATACATAGCTTCATGGTATCAGAGCCCATGTGGGTTATTGGTCTCCCAAATTCCGATCCGATCCAAAAATGCTTTGAATTAAAAAAAAGCAGGTGTGGACCCCACCCAAGCGGGCAAAGAGTAAGCCAAAGCAGGTATTTCGGCCACAAATTCGGATCCAATTCAAGATGGCATTTCCCAATATATGGCGCCACCTTGAGGGGGCATGTCGGAGATACTCACTTGTGGTGCAATTATCCCACATTGATAAGGTGAGGATTCTTCAACACATTTATAAGGGATATGAGTTACTCCTCTCATGGCCAATTGGTTTTGAGGGGGAACCCCATATTCTCTAATATGGTATCAGAGCCTTGAAACTCTCTCAACCCTACCTGCTATTGTATTCACAGTCATTGGACCATCAAGACATAGCTAATCATCAAGCTATTGTCACATATATGTCCTTGACTCCCAACAGCCTCTCACGGGTCTCATCGGCGATTATCAACAGCCTCGCCACTCATGCCACTCAAATTGGTTCATCGTCACAACTAGTTTTTCTTTTAACTAGTGTATTCAAGACCAGTTCAGTGTGATTCAAATTCAATTAGACCGGTTTAATCAAACCTGTTTAAACCGGTCAACGAGAACAGTCAACTATCAATAGTCAACGGTCAACAGTCAACTGTCGTCGGTCAACAGTCAACTGTCATCGGTCAACAGTCAACTGTCATCGGTCAACAGTCAATTGTTAGCAGTCAACAATCAAAGTCAACTGTAACGGTCAACAATCAATTGTCAACAGTCAACGATCAGCGGTCAACAATTTAAGCTTATCTTCAAATCAGTTTCAATTTTTTTATTCCTCATATTTAAATATGCCAGTTTCTCAAGTTACCAAACTTGGAGATTTTGCTCTTCACACACAAGTTTCCTCAATAGAGTGGATAGTCGACTCTGGAGCCTCTGATCACATGACAGGTGATAAGACATTGTTCACAACTTACACTTCGCATAAAGGAGATATTTATGTTTGCATTGCTGATGGCAGCCCCACTAAAGTTATTGGTGTTAGGAATATTCAAGTATCAAAATCTTTGCTACTTCAATCGGTTTTCTTTGTGCCTAAACTTGAATATAACCTACTATCTGTGAGTAGATTGAATAAGGATTTGAATTGCGAAACTAATTTTTGTGCAAATTCATGTACTTTTCAGGACTTGGGATCAAGGAAAGTGATTGGTCGTGCCGAATTATGTGGAGGATTGTATCTTCTCCAAGTAACATCTCCTTTGAATAAACCTGTAAATCAGCCTAGGAATGAGTCAGCATGTGTCGTTTCAAATTCTTTAGATCTCTCGAATAGCGATAATCTTGTTATGACGTGGCATTACCGCTTAGGTCATCCAAATTTTGCATACCTTGAACGTTTATTTCCATCGCTATTTATTCATAAAAAGAGCAAATTTTTTCAATGTGAAATTTGCCAACTCTCCAAACACACTCTTACTTCATATTTGCCTCACCCTTATATACCTTCCCAACCTTTCTCCCTTATCCATGGAGACATTTGGGGACCTTCAAGAGTAAACAATGTCAGTGGAGCACGTTGGTTCCTCCTATCTGTTGATGACCATACTCGAGTAAGTTGGACATTTCTTATGAAAGATAAAGGCGAAACAAGTCATTTATTCAAAGTCTTTCATAAAATGATCCAAAATCAATTTTCAGCAAATGTCAAAATCCTTAAGACTGACAATGCTCGAGATTTCTTCAACTCTAATCTGGGAGAATATCTTCAAACGCATGGTATTGTTCACCAGAGTTCTTGTGTCTACACACCCCAACAAAATGGTGTGGTCGAACGCAAAAATTGCCACCTTCTCGATATAGCTCGATCAATTATGCTCACTTCAAATGTTCCAAAAAGTTTTTGGGGTGAAGCGATCCTAGCAGCTACATATCTTATAAATCACATGCCATCTCGTATCCTAAAATTCCAAACTCCCTTACATACCTTACTTTCTATACATCCTCCATCTCATCTTGTGTCTCATCTACCATTCAAGATATTCGGATGTAATGCCTTTGTTCATGTCCACTCTCAGCATCGAAATAAACTTGATGCTCGATCCATAAAATGCATTTTTCTAGGATACTCACCCAATAAAAAAGGATATAAGTGTTATCATCTTCCGACTCGTCAGTTCTTTCATACCATGGATTTCACGTTCTTTGAAAACCAGCCATATTTTCCCAAATCTATGGTTCAGGGGGAGCATAATGACATTGAACCCCAGAGTTTGGATTGCATTCCACTTCAGTCTACTGAGGTAATTGTTTCCGATCTTTTATCCGAATTAATCCATTTTCCCGAGTCTTCTTTACCTGACTCCATCTCCTCTACTGACCCTCCGTTACTCGAGTCCATCCCTCTTTCTGGCTCCTCTACTGACCCTCCGTTACTCGAGTCCATCCCTTTTTCTGGCTCACTTAACGACCCCTTTGAGTCAAACCTTGAGGCTGAATTGCAAGTTTATTCACGGAGATCAAGGCAACCTGGGGAACAACCTTCACATACTCAGCAAGGTCATGATCTGAACCAAAATCTCGATGTCTCTGAAGCAGTACCTAACACTTCAGTACCTGACACTACATAAGATAATCTGGACATACAGATTGCTTTGAGGAAAGGAGTCCGATCGTGTACTCAACATCCGATACGGTATCATTTATCTTACAGTAATTTGTCTCCAATGTTTAAAGCTCTTGTGACGACATTAGATCAGATACAAACACCCAATACTATACAAGAGGCCTTACAGAGGCCTGAATGGAAAGCAGCCACCCTAGAAGAATTGGGAGCACTTGAGAAAAATGGTACATGGATTTTGACTGATTTGCCTGCAGGAAAACGTACAGTGGGATGTAAATGGGTGTTCACTACTAAACACAAACCAGATGGAAGTATAGAACGATTTAAAGCCCGTTTGGTAGCTAAAGGTTTCACTCAAGCCTATGGGATCGACTACCAGGAAACATTTGCACCTGTTGCTAAGCTACACACTATTCAGGTACTTTTCTCTATTTCTTCTAATTTATACTGACCATTATTCCAGCTGGATGTAAAGAATTCCTTTCTGAATGGTGACCTAGTTGAAGAAGTGTACATGGATGTTCTTCCTGGCTTTGAAGATCGATATACAAGTGGAAACGTATGTAAGCTCAAGAAGTCTCTTTACGGGCTAAAGCAATCACCTCGAGCTTGGTTTGGAAAATTTAGTAATGTCTTAAAGCGAGATAACTATACTCAGTGCCAGTCAGATCACACCCTGTTTATCAAGCATCTCTCACATGATAAAATGGTTGTATTAATAGTATATGGAGATGATATTATTCTCACAGGAAACGGTGCCTGAAGAAATAACTCGTCTCAAGAACCTGCTCTCAAGAGAATTTGAAATTAAAGACTTGGGTCATCTAAGATACTTCCTAGGAATGGAGGTAGCAAGGTCAAGTCAAGGAATTTCTATAACTCATGGATGCACTCCAGTAGGCACACCCATGGATGCAAATACAAAATTGGGAATCAATTCGGAAGATGAAGTTTTTGATCGCGGCAGATATCAACGACTAGTTGGAAAGTTAATTTATCTAACTCATACTCGATCAAATATCAGCTTTGCAGTTAGTGTGGTAAGTCAATTTCTGAACAAGCCCTCTTTGAAATATATGGAAGTTGTGTATAGAATCTTGAGGTATCTCAAGAATGATCCTGGGAAGGGCCTCATGTTCAGAAAAACCACAAATCGCTCGTTAGAAGTCTTCACTGATGCCGACTGGGCTGGCTCTCATGTTGACCGTAAGTCAACATCTGAGTATTGCTCTTATATGTGGGGTAATCTGGTCACCTGGCGTAGCAAGAAACAACAAGTTGTAGCGCGAAGTAGAGCGGAAGCTGAGTTTCGTTCGCTGGCTCAAGGAATATGTGAAGGAATGTGGCTAGAACGTCTCCTCACTGAACTAAGAGTAAAGATAGAAGGTTCTATCAAAATGTTGTGTGATAATCAATCAGCCATTGCCATCGCAAGGAATCCAGTACATCATGACAAGATGAAGCATGTCGAGATAGACCGTCATTTTATCAGTGAGAAAATTGAAGGTGATGTTATTACCCTAAAGTATGTACCCTCTCAGCAGCAAGTTGCAGATGTCTTAACTAAAGCACTACATCAACCCACCTTGTGTGGGTTAATTCTCAGAC
Organism: Sicyos edulis; assembly: GCA_036507275.1. Taxonomy (NCBI): domain Eukaryota; kingdom Viridiplantae; phylum Streptophyta; class Magnoliopsida; order Cucurbitales; family Cucurbitaceae; genus Sicyos; species Sicyos edulis. Next base: position 36,946,084 of record CM071854.1, on the reverse strand, counting down.
TCGGTATGACAAGTATATATCGTCCAGCTTGAGGGGGCGTGTAGAAAGTCAAGCTGTGGAAGTTGGGATTCTCCTCTTATTTTTCTATTTCTATATTAAGTGAATTCTATTTAGATAGTTTGTTAGAACTCTATTTATAGATGGTTGGTTAGAACTCTATTTATAGATGGTTTGTTAGACTCCTATAGTATAAATGTATTCATCTTGTAATCATTTCATTGTGAATAAGATTATCCATTTATACATAGCTTCATATATGCTAACAACTATTTAAATTATGTCCCAGGATTGCTGCTAATCCTGATTTGCGTGACTGGACAAATATGGCTGCAACTTATGATAATCTCACAAATTCAGTAAGTCTAATTGATGCTGTAATTTATGTATGTATATCGATTTTCTGTGAGCTCTAAAATAATCAATATTTTTGTTTTCTTCTAGGTGAAAATTGCGATGGTCGGAAAGTATGTTGGTTTGACAGATTCATACCTTTCTGTTGTGAAGGTGCTGTTTTAGTACTTCCCGAAAGTATCAATTTTTATTATTTCCTCATGCATAACTTTGGGCCTATGTCTAAGTTTTCAAAAGTTATTGCACATGAAATAAAAATCTTGCTCATTTTGACTGCAAAATAAGTATTGTTTCATTAATAGGATTTTAATTTCTAGTTATAAATAACAAGAATTCATTGAATGTAATTGCTTCTGTATGAACTGTTGGTATGCACATAAATTTATCAGGCCCTTCTTCATGCATGCGTTGCATGTTCTTTGAAGCCATATATAGATTGGATTGCGGCTTCCGATCTTGAGGATGAAAGCGCCATATCGGTAATTGTTTTTGTACATGACATCACATATGCTCTCTATTAGTCCAGATTTCCATCTTTTAAATAATGTACTGTTTTTTGTAGACACCGGAAGCACATGCTGCTGCATGGCAGACTCTGAGGGTAGGCTTTTTTTTTTTTTCCTCTCTTGCTTAAAATTTCTTTTGCCGTTGATTTACTTGGCACGCATTGATCATTTTTTAATACTAAGCTCTTGAGACATTGTCATGTATTTTTATAAAAATAATGTTAATTACTAGTATTAGAATATAAATGTATATTTGTATAGTTTATTATATTATTAGCATGAAGCTCGTTAGGCCCGTTGTAAACCCTATATAAAGGCATTGCCTATCGATGAATAAGATGTTTAGTCCAATTACTCTTGATTACATGGTATGAAAGCAAGGTTAGGGTTAGGTTTCTTTTCAGAACCGGAAAAAGGAGGTAATCGCTTGTTTGTTTCTCTGGCGGCCATGCATGATTGACCATTGTATCAGCTTGATGTTAAGAATGCTTTTCTGCACGGTGATCTTCTAGAAGAAGTTTATATGGAGCAACCACCTGGTTTTGTTGCTCAGGGGGAGAATGCCAAGGTCTGTCGCCTTCGAAAATCGTTATATGACTTAAAACAAAGCCCTCGTGCATGGTTTGGGAAGTTTAGTCAAGTTCTTAAGAAGTTTGGAATGAAAAAGTGCTCATCCGATCATTCTGTGTTTTTTCGTCGGTCTGAACAAGGGGTTGTGTTGCTGGTGGTATATGTTGATGACATCGTGATTACTGGAAGCGATGATTCAGGGATGTCCTCATTAAAAGCATTCCTTCATAGTTAATTTAGTACTAAAGATCTTGGGACTCTAAAATATTTTATGGGCATTGAAGTAATGAGAAGCAAGAAGGGAATTTTCTTGTCACAAAGGAACTATGTTCTTGATTTGTTGACTGAAACTGGAAAGCTAGGAATGAAACCATGTAGTACCCCAATGGTACCAAATCAACAACTTGTTAAGGAGGGTGCAGCGTTCCCTGATCCCTAGAGATACAGGAAGATGGTTGGAAAACTAAATTACTTGACTGTTACGAGACCGGATATTGCCTATTCTGTGAGTATCGTGAGTCAATTCATGTCATCACCCACAGTCGAACATTGGACAGCTGTTGAACAAATTCTAGGCTACCTTAAGTTTGCTCCTGGGAAGGAGGTTTTGTATGAGAACCATGGTCATTCAAATATTGAGTGTTTCTCAGATGCTGATTGGGCAGGGTCTACCTCGAGTTACTGTGTATTTATGGGAGGTAATCTGGTTTCTTGGAGAAGTAAGAAACAGAACGTGGTGTCTCGTTCGAGTGCCGAATCAGAATATAGAGCTATGTCACAGGTGACATGTGAGATAGTATGGCTGACCCAACTTCTTGACGAAATTGGAATGAAAGCCGCGACACCTGTTAAGCTATGGTGTGATAATCAAGCAGCAATCCATATCGCCTTTAACCTGGTGTTTCACGAGAGAACTAAGCATATTGAAGTAGATTGTCATTTTATTCGCGAAAAGATACAACAAAGATTGATTTCGACATGTTATGTGAAGACAAGAGGACAGTTGGGTGACATCTTCACCAAAGCATTAAATGGCGTTCGGATAAGTTATCTCTGTAACAAGCTAGACATGATAGATATATTCGCTCCAGCTTGAGGGGGAGTATTAGAATTTAAATGTATATTTGTATAGTTTATTATATTATTAGCATGAAGCCCATTAGGCCCGTTATGCATGTTGTAAACCCTATATAAAGGCATTGCCTATCGATGAATAAGATAGACTGTTTAGTCCAATTATTCTTGATTACAACTAGCATACATGCCAACCATAGACTTCTTTAGTGATGGAGGGGATTTTTTTGTCAATCAAGTTTCTTAAGTACCTTATTCAGTCTTGGGAATGGTTATAAAAATATATCTGAAGTTAATGAATGTGTTTTTGTTGTGTGTTTTTCAATAATTTTGGTTTTCACAAAGGAATAATGAAAGTCACAAAATTTATATGTTGGTGTATTTAAGAGAGGGGTTTGTTATGACATTTGGTTTTAGGCCTTTCTGATCCTTTTTTGACAATCTATTTATTCAGAAAGCATCCTGCGTCTTAGTTCCTGGAGGATTTGGAGATCGGGGAGTGAAAGGCATGATATTGGCAGCAAAGTATGCCAGAGAAAACAAAGTTCCATACTTTGGAATTTGCTTGGGCATGCAGATATCTGTAATTGAGTTTGCTAGAAGTGTAAGTGATTTTTTTTTCGTAACCGAACTTCCGTTTTCTATTTTGAATCTATTTTCTTTTAGTCATTGCTGTCCCCATCCTCATATGTTTTCTTTGTCTTAGGTTTTGGGTTGGGAAAAGGCAAACAGTACAGAGTTTGATGATGGGACGCCAAATCCTGTAGTTATTTTCATGCCCGAGGTGCTGATTTCTTAAAAGACAATAAGCTTGTTGCTTACTTCTATGTTACTTCTAAAATACAATCTGTTTGTGCTTCTTTCCCTTTGCTGAGTGTAGGGCTCAAAGACGCATATGGGAAGCACTATGCGATTAGGATCTCGAAGAACACTATTCCAGACTGCTGATTGTATTACTTCAAGAATGTATGCGATTTCTTATTTCTTGTCGTTTAAATGCTCAATAGTTAGTTTGGTTCACCACAAGATTACTTGTTGGCGAAACTATATTTGGAGTATTTGTCTGTCAGTTAGTTGTATTGAATGCTCATTTACGTGCCCATCTATAATATATGCTGTCATTAGGAATCTTTGAAGTATGTAATGCAACTGGTTTGTTGTCTGTCCATGAGAAATTATGGCTGATAAATGCCCTCACTTGTGATATAAATTTATAGACACCTCCCGTGTCTCCATTCCCTCGATGTCTCCCGATACCTGATCTAGGGATGAAGCTACTATACATGCTGGAATTACTTTGTGTCATAGAATTCCTCCTTTTTGTAGCTATGACTTGTCTTTTTTATTTGCCCAATGGCATCATCTATTGTAACTATTTCGATAGCTTTATTGTAATTTTTCAACCACCAGTGAAAGTTACTGTTTCCTAAAAAAAAAAAAAGGAACTTTCTATGACTATAGTTCTAGACACCTGTGTTTTTTCTTCAAGCCAATTCTGCAAGAGGCAGGTTTTGTTATGGTCCCAATTCAACTTGTAGCGTTTAAGTCCCTTGCAATTTTCGTGAGGGGAAGCTAAATTTTTTGCGCATGGCAGTATTTAGTTACACACTCATCTTGCTCTTTTTATTTTTCTTGGATTGATAGATATCATAGCTCCGAGTACGTGGATGAGCGGCATCGACATAGATATGAGGTACGTTTTAAAAGTTTATATGGCGGCAGAGTCTGATATTTGCGAAGGATTTGCTTGAGCAGAATCATTTTGTTGCAGGTAAACCCAGAATTCATCGGGACTTTTGAAGAAGCTGGCCTGAAGTTTGTTGGGAAGGATGAGACTGGAAATAGAATGGAGGTAGGTTTTTCATTGGGGATTTTGCATGTTAATAAAAAAGGCAAAATATTTCCATCTATAGCACAAAATCAAAACTAATTCATTTGTAGCAGAAAATTTGAATTGAATTATATCACTGGTTGAGTTCTATTAGTGATAGAATTCAATCAACGAGTTTATCCCTGCTTGAGTTTTCTATCAGTGATAGAACTTCATCACTGGTTGAGTCCTATCATTGATAGAAATTAATGTGTTATAAATGAATTATTTTAGAACTTGTGCTGCAAATATAATATAAGAGGTAGAAGGTGCTGTTGATGGTATATTCTCTTTTTCATTTGTGAGATGTGCTAGTTTACCATGTTATTTCTGCATTGGCTACTTCGAGTATGTTTAGGTTACATAACCATCATGATTCATGAATGCCATGGACCTAGTGGTCATGAAGATTTTAGGCTTTGAGATAAAAGTCAAGGGGGTGTTTGTTTGCCATATCTAAGGAGGATTTAAATGGAGGATTTACTAACTCCTTAAAAAACTACATCCAAACGAGATTTCGTAATTACTCAAAATTACTTCTCATTTTTACCATTCAAGGTAACTCTTTATTTCGAATAATTCATTTATAACTACTCAAAATAACTCTACAATACTAATCACTCATTTTTAATCATTCATTTCTAACTTTTCAAAATAACTCATTTTTAACCAATCATTTCTAATCGTTCTTATTTTAACTACTCAAAATTACTACTAGTTTTAAATTCACATCAAAACAAGCAATTGTCTTTAACTCTTGTACAAAAAATCTACATCCAAACGAGTTTTTAATTGTAATTCTCAATTTTTAACTACTCAAAATAACTTCTTAAGCTAACTCTTCATCCAAAACCTCATCCAAACACCTCCTAAAAGATTATGAGTTCAATCAATAGTGATTATCTACTTAGGAGTTCTCTTGACAACCAAATGGTGTAAGGTCAAACAGTATTCTTGTGAGCATAGTTTAGGTTGTTTTGTGAGAATAGTCGAGGCACTCATAGTTCACACATATAAGAAAAGTGATTTAGGTTAATTTTGTTCTGAATCAAATGAGTATCCAGTAAATTAATGTATGAGATTTTATGTATCTTTTCAGATTTTAGAGCTTCCAAGCCATCCCTTCTACGTGGGTGTACAATTTCATCCAGAATTTAAATCACGGCCTAGGAGGCCGTCACCCGTCTTTCTAGGTAAAATTTATTTTACAATCTACTTGTCAGCTTATTCTGTTTATGAAGTTTCCCATCCATGCAGCAGCGACTTGCCTAATAAATAGCATTTTCAATGTTTTAAGCATACTCTGTCTCATTGAGTGTTGTTAATGTAGCGATTTAATATGATGACTATTGAATATGAAGGTGGGGGGGTCCTCAAGGGGTGTCACAGTATTTGAAGATTTGGGTTTTAAGGGTATGCTCTCCTCAAGGTCTTGAATTCGAGACTCACTTGTGAGTTGTGACATTACTCCTTCGATGTCTTCGGTGCTTGACCTAAGGACAAGTGTGGTTACCCTTGTTTCAAAAAAAAAATGAAGGTGTGGGTAGTTCAGTGTAGTGACTGAATGGATGATTTCTAAACTATAGAGAATGTCTCATAATTTGCAAACTATTGTATTGTAGTTGTCTCTTTGTCTCCAAAATTATTTCAAGGAGCAGTTCCTATATTCGTGAGAGAAATTACTGCATCATTTGAATATATTGAAACCATAAAATAATAATACTCTTCTCTCTTTTTTGGATAAGAAGCAATTTATATTTGGGAATAAGATTTGAAAATACTGCATCATTTGAAAATATTGAAACCATGAGAAATAATACTCTTCTCTCATGAAGATATTCATGTGTAGGGAATAAGATTTGATACAAATTTGCTTATTTGTTAGTTTATATTTCAAAAGGTTATGAATTCAATTCATAGTGGCTACCTATCTAGAATTTTCTATTGGAAGACAACCAAATGTTATGGGGTTACTTAATTTATACCGTGAGAAATAGTCGAGGTGCACTTTAACTTGGTTTAGATGTTTAATAAAAAAAAATCAATTCTTTATTTTTCTTTGCTAAATCATGATCTAATATCAACTTTCAATACTACCTTTCAAGGTTTTATACTGGCGGCAATTGGACAGTTAGACTTGTATCTTGAAAAGCAACAAAATGGAAGTTGATGCGCTATTACTCCTGCAGTGTTCTTTCAAGGTAAATTAATTTCTTGTGTATATATAAAATTTGACCCATTACTGTTACTTTACGAGGGTCTGGCTATTTCTTTTTGGATAAGAGATAATTTCATTATAGTTACGAAATTACAAAGGTTAATAAGTCCCATAGAATTACAATAGAGATCTTCAATTATGATCCGGCTATTTCCTGGGTGTAAATTATCACCCCTTTTTACTATAGCTTTGGTACGGAGTGGTTTTTGTAATCCATTGTAATTTCATATATCAATGAAACTGTTTCTTATAAAAAGCTTTATTTGATGGTCAGTTTTCTCTCCATTACAAATTAAAGCTATTAATTCATCTGTTGAATATTTGACTGTTCACTTATTTGTAATGATCTTGCAGAAAAGGAACTTGCTTCCTTTTGCTAGGTCAAAGGTTATCACGACGAGCTCCAATTCGAGGTATTTATATGGTAGTTGTTCGATTCGATACAGTCGTATGCGTATCCAAGACCATATAAGTAGTCGTAGAAGGATACAGAAGAGCGCGTTCTTTGCAGTTAGTTCTTACATCCTCTGAGTTGGCACAGAGCTTACTTTGCCAGTAAAGTTTTGGTATTTTTTTGCCCCTATACAATTGAGCTCTCTAGCATACAAGAATCTTGATTTCAAGTGTATTATGAACGAGACAAAAAATGTGGAAAAATTGAAAAAAGATTATATTTTAAACCATCGCAGTTTGGCCTTTTTGTATTATACATTCCATTTTATGCATATATCGCATTCTAAATTAGTACAGTGATTAATTTTATTCTTCGCCATCTCTGTTTTATGTGATTTTTTTTTTGAAAAACTGGTTTATGTAGCTTTGTTTTAACAAAAAATAAAAAAGAAAAAAAGAAAAGAAAAGGAAAGATAAATACATTGCTGCTTCGAATTGGTGGAACATGATTTTTATTTGGCCTTTTGTTTGTTAAATATGGTTCTGATCTCCTATACTTGTTTTTAGTTTGTTTCCCATGGTTTTAAAATTTTTGGGTTTAATTCTTTTAATCTTGTAATTTTTTTGTTTATTTGTTTGTTTTTTTTTTTTGGAATTTAGTTCCATTTAATTTTGTCCATTAGTTCTTATTAAGTTCCAAATTTAATCCTGAACAGAAATATTATAAGTTAATACAACTTGCTTTATTTTTCATACGATATAACTATATCTATCATTTCTCTGATAGGAAATATGTTGCTAAATAAATGTTTAGTGGTCAAATGAAGTATTGAGATCTAAGAGTCGATGAATTTAGTTCATGGTGAATATTTAATTAGAAAATAATTTTTTATGAGTTTTTTTTATATTTAAATGTTATAGGATTTGATAATATGTTTGGTGAAAATAGTTAAAGTATGCTTAAATTAGTCTAGAAATGCACTGACGTGATAATAATGAAAATTGCAAAAGTAGGGAAAAAAAGAAATAAAGATAACAAAATATAAGTTATTTGGTATCATTTCTAAAAGTGCTAGAGTGACTAAAAATTTCTAAAACTGACTAAATTTTTTTGGATCAAATGCTTGTTGTCTACGTTATATAAAATTAGTTGAGTGTAAGTTTGAATTTCCTCTCTTTCTGTAAAAGAAACTAAATAAAAAAAAGGAATTGGTGAAATGAATAAATTTTAATTTTTTTTTATTCAGGTAGAAGCTTTCGGTATTTACAAAATCCTTCAATGCCACATTTACAAACAAAAATAGGAAAATACCGAAAAACCTTCAACAAGTAAATTTACTGCATACTAAATTATAAAACAACTCCAAAAACTTATAAACAAATCCCATTTATTCAATGTCTCTTATCACATTTGGAAAATGAAATCTGTCTTTGTATTCTCATTTGTTCATAGAATTCAGCTATAAACTTCTCAGCTCTCAAATCAATCCCATCATCGTTTTCTTCGCGTTCTTCCCCACCATCATATCCCGAGCTCCTCCGCTCTCCATCGTCGCTACGAGCATCACTTTCATTACCATCGCCAACGTGAAACTCGTATTCGAAATCAACCTGCGGGGTAATGCAGGGCAAGTGGAAGCGCATCGAGGTAGGACGATGCATCTTGACATGAAAAATCGGTGTTTCGTCGAAGGAAAGCTCATGATCGCCATAATGTAGCTGGCCACGGGGTGTCGAGTGGCCGAGGCTCTTTACGAATTGAGGCACGAGGCGAAGCTCCATGAGAAATCTCCGCTTGAAGACGCCGCCTTTTCTCGCCCATATGATTGCTAGACGAAGAAGTTTCCATGCTCTTCGACCCACATTGGTGTTTTTGTTTGGCATTTTGAAGATGAAACCAAAAGAATGGTTAATTTTTAGTTTTGAAAGGAGATTTGTTTGGTTGAGAGAAGTTTAGATTTGTGTTTGGTGGAAAATGTATTTATAAGCAAAGAGTTTATTTATTCATTTTAAATTTATAAGCAAGAAGTTATTTATTTATTTATTGAATTCTAAGTAAGAAATTTTGTACGCGTTGAGTGGAGCTTTGTGGGCGGTGGCGTCTTGTGGAGGAACACGGCCTTACACGGTACAACCCAAGCTGGAAATATATTATTATTATTATTATTCTTAGTATTCTTGATTAAATTATCATTTTACCCCTGAATTAGAAAAAAAAAAAATCTTTATATCTATATTTCTTTGGGTCAACTTACGACACAATTTCTTTTGAGATAATTCGAGATTCTTATGAAATAGATATTTGAATTTTTCCTTTCATTTTATATGAATATGAGATATCTGGACAATTTAAGATATCCGGGTATTTCAGGGTACCTATCTATAGGGTATGTGACCTCTTTTGGATATCCTTTTAAAATATGAGTTTTAAAATTATAATGTAGAGAACATCCGTTAAAGACATCTTTTCCTTTACTTATTTGGTATATTATGACATTTTGTTCATAATATATATCAATTAATGCTTGGTTAATGTTGCTTAGAGTGTGTTTGAGGGAAGGGGGAATAGTAATGATTATGGAGAGATGGGAATTAGAGGGGAAATAGGAAAGTGAATTATTACGTAGAGAATGATTATTTGTGTTTGAGATGAAGAAAATGATTATTTGTATTTGGGGTAATGAAATGATTATGGAGAAAATAAAATAGTAAATATGATGAAAGTAAAAAATAGTAATGTGATCATAAAATGTTTTTGAAAGAATAATAAAATATAAGTAGGAGGAGAATGAAAAATGTGATTTTTGAAAAACATGATTATGAGTTTAATTCCAGGTGACTTAAACATGGAGAATCATCTCCATTCTCATTCTCCCTCTTATTCTTGGTGATACAAACATATCCTTAGACATTATATTTATATATATTATCAAAATTTATAAAACATATGCAAACATTGAATATGTCATCAAAACTAGAGTTAAATATATAATTTTTTTTCAAAAAATATTCATAAGAATCTTAAATAAATATGAATGAATTGATTGGACAAAATAACATAAGCATAAATACAATTTTTTTTTATTTTTAAAAAAGCTAAATTTATTTAAATACATAACAATCAACTTTATATAGATAAGTATATTATATAAATGAGTGTAAAAAATTATATGAATATTGTAAGGGTATTCTTGGAACTTTAGGTAAATTTATGTCATCTTACGTTCGATTCCCAAAAAAGAAACACCGTTATTTAAATATCATCAAGTATTCATAAAACATATTCATACAAAACAAACATAGTGACCTAAAGATGTTAGACATCTTTAATTCTGGACATTTGAGATTTCAAGCATTAGAAAATTTTAGTTGTCCTGATTATCTCAAAATAAATGACCCATAACATATTTCTTATAGTTATCATCTCTCATTCTATAATCATTTATAAATTGAATATATTTTTTTTTAAGAAACTCTAAAGACTAGTTAAATAAAGAAAATAATTACACATGCGATTACTTTAATTAAATTTAGTAAATATAAACAAATATTGATATTGATAAATATTTCTAATACAATATTAAAATATTAATAGTTTTGATATTAATGAGGATTTACAATATAGTTTTAAACATATTAATAATTATGGTAAAAATGAAGTTTAGTCTTTATGATACGAAGAAAGTTAAAATTTAGTTTTTATGATTTAAAAAAATTAGAGTTTAGTTTTTATGGTTCCAAGAAATATAAAATTTAGTCTACATGTAAAACCTAACAAAAAAGTAATTTCCATTTTTAATTGTTAGCGAATTAAGTACTTGAAAATTAATCACTCATTTCTCGTTGATGAGATCTGAATTAAGTGACTGATATAATAAAAAATCATATAATTTACGTTAGTTGAAATACGTGTAAGCTAGTCCAAATAGTCACGGTTCCAATTCGAGACTCATTTATGACATTACTTATCCAATGTCTCCAGTACTATCTAGAGACAAGTGTGATTATTCTTATTTTTTTTAAAAAGACGATCATATATTGGAAAAGGCTATCTTGAATTAGATCCAAATATGTAGAGGAAATACTCGCCTTGCATGAGTTCGATCCGAACTTTTTAGAATCAAATATCCACATAAGTTTATGTACGTTTGGGTGAGTTCAAACTACCCACATACGTTTTCACCCATTTGGGTCGGATCGAAATTTAGGGACCAATAACCCACATAGAGTTTTGATATCATATGAGATGATATGAAATTTCACCTAAAAATCAATTGACTACGAAAAGAGTAATTCATATGTCTTATAAACGTGTTGAAAAATTCTCATATTTTCAACGTAGGACAATTACCACAACAACGTAAATATCTCCCATCTATTTAGCATAACAAAAATATTTAGGAGTTACAATATTCAAACTACAATATTGATGGAGGTGGATGATACAGCTAAGTTAAAATCACTTTTTAAACTTTTTATTCCATCTTTGTGAAAAAAAACAAAAAATGTGGCTAAGTGGAGTTGCTGTCTAACAAAACCGTGTCTTGGAAGCTGTTCTCAATAATTGGCAGTGATTCAAATCTGTGTTATATATATATATATATATATAAAAGAATAAATGTCTGAATTCCCCATTTTAAGCACGAATTATCTGGCTTCCATTCCAAGTGAGGTCAAATGCAAGGAAACATCCGACACTTAAAAAAAAAACAAAAATCTTGACTTTAAGATCTAATTTTAATTTAATCTCTTTATTTTGAAAATTTACATTTTTATCTTTTGATATTTTAAAAATTCTCACTTTTATTTTTATATATATTTTAAATTTATTTTTTAAAAAAATTAAATTAATGTATAAATTAAAATAATGACCTCATCGATATATTGAAAATTAAAATTAGTTTAATCATTATTTTATCTCAAGAATCAAAATTTAACATTATTGAATCATAAAAGATAAAAATGTTCATTTTTTTAAAAATATAGATCAAATTAAAATTAGAGGCCAAAAGTATTTATATTACAAAATCCATAAACATTTGCATCTCTTACTATTAGTATAAAACTCTTTTTCAAGTTTTTTTTTATTTTTTTAAAATATTTATGTTTGTCTCTAATTTTGAAAAATTGTTCACATTTTATAGAGCTAGAAAGAAGCGATTATGGGCCAAGCATCGGGCCTATATTGCATGCAAAAGAGAAAGGCCCAAGAAACTAAATCTAGGCCCAATAGAGTTCGACCATATGGAAGCCTATGCCTAGGCCCAATACAAATGCATCCCAAAATCCTAAGCAATCTCTACACTTTTTTTTTTGAGAAAGCAATCTCTACACTTCACCACCATTAAAATTGTCTATTTGGTTATAGTGGTAATGAGATAGATTTTTCACTCCCGATAATACCCCTTCTCTAATCGTCAAATTACAAAAAAATAAAACAAAGAAAGGGTTAGATGATTAATACCTAAAATCAAGGAGGATAATTCTCTCACAACTACCTTCTAATTATTTCGATGTTATAGTTATTATTATTTTTATTTAGGAATTCAAAATAGTTTACATACCCTTCCCTTTCCTCTTCGAGCGTACTTATATATGAAGTTGTTGTGTAACAACTTTCGGTTGGTTAACTCTCTACTTAATAGCGTATTAATGGTTGAAGTATAACCTTCACCTCACTAACGAGTGGATTGTGTTGATTTATCGTGCCACAAGAAAGACAATCATCCCATATATATTTTTGAGTTGGATTGTGTTGAATTATCGTATTATATCTATTTCATTTTTCTTCTTCAAAAGTCCTACCTACCCATAATCTTTAAATATGTACAATATTTTTTCTACATTATATTAAGCTTAAACTCAATTAATGCAAGCTTCATATTAATATGCTAAGAACTTGTCTATTTAATTAATCTTAGACACGTTTAATATGATTTTTAGTTACATTATACAAGTAAAAAATTGGCCAACCCAAAATCTATCTAACACAAAGAAAAATGTAAAATTATAACCCAATTTAACTTTTTCAATTTTGGATTGTAGAGTTAGAATTGCTTGTCCATTCTTTTGTACATCCCAACCTTTTTGATAAAATGTTGATTATCTTATAAATTATCGTATTATAATTTTTTTTCTTAATTTCATTGTGTTTTAAAATTTAGGATTGTACATATTAGATTAATTTTCATTGTGACGTGGTAAACGGTGGAATGGTTTTAATACCCTTGTGCATCAATATTTTGTTAATATTAAAGAATTATAATCCAAGATTAAAATTAAAGAGAAAACATTAATTTTTTTTAAGACAAAGAAAAAACATTACTACAAGAATTTCTCAAAAATGAGATAAACCCCCATTTAACTCTTCATTTCTAATTATATTAAAACCCCCATTGGCCAAATTCAATATATACATATTTTGATGTTATTTTTAAGGCCCAAATTGTAAAAAAAAAAATTCTGAAAGCATCATCAAACTTTTCAAGTAGTTTCAAAGGAAGAACAAAGAAAAAAAAGGGAAAAGAAATTAATAAACAAATTTGAAGATCTAATTAATTAATCTAATTCATCATTAATTGGTCTTGATGTTCATAAAGTTAGAGACATTAATTAAATTAAAATTCATGAACCAGATGGAGAGAGTTTAAGATGAAGATCAACAACACCCACTTGCTCTTTTGAAATTTCCATTTTCACTTCGCCGGAATTTCCAAACATCCACCGCCCTGACCCCGCCGGTACGCCTCCGTACGCCGCCGCCGCAAAGTAGCCTTTACCGCTCCGAGGCAGAAGGCGAGAGCCGCCGCCGCCGCCGATGTTGGTCGGGAAACCGGTTGAGTAAATCTGCGGCGGCCGGAGTGCGGCGGCGGCGTGGAAATAAATGGCGCGTTTGGCCCTTTGGCGCTCTCTCTTGTGGGCATTTTGATGCCCTCCGAGAGCTTGCGAGTTGGCGAACACACGGCGGCAGAATTGGCACCGGAATTTTTTGTCGTCGTCGGAGTTGGCGTCGCCGTCGTTTCCGCCGCCGCCCATTTCCGGCTGAATGTCGTCGTGTTCTACCAGCGGGAATCCAAATAGCTTTAGAATGGAAGAGGGGTTTTGATTGGACATTTTATTGGACACTGCAAAATATGTTTTTGTTTTTTTTTTGTTGCTTATTGTTTTTTTCTTTTTCAGTTCCATTTCTTCCTCTCACTCCTTTAGCCATATTTATAGCCAAAAACTTTTTTTTTTTTTTAATCTTAAATGAATAGGATTATAAAAAATTATATAAATTTTTTTATATAATTTTATGTATTATATAATAACTCAACTATCTTTATAAATATATTTATTTTTATTTTTAAAAATTCAATTTATAATTTATGAATAGTTTAGTGGTTTCATTATTTAGTGGTAATTCAGTTCAATACAACCATCACTAGTTTGATTTTGAAAATTGATATTTGACTCTAAATTATTTAAGAATGGTAAAGCTTAAATTCAACATACTAATTTAAGTTATTTTACATATACATAATATTTTCTTGATCTCTTACAATTTTAATTGGATAGTTTAGATTGTTTGAGTTATTGGATTTTTATATACTCATATATGTATTTTTTTTTATTGAGTACATATTAGGGGGGAGGGATAAATACTCATTCTCGTGCTCGAATTTGTGACTGTAAAGTTAGTGTTGAACTGGTTTACATATATTAGCATGTTTTTACATGGTCATCTCTTTATTGTCGATTGATTTTGAAACAAAACTTTAGAATATTTAATATATATATATATATATATATATATATATTTTATTCATTCAATCGATTTCGATCTCTTCTTTCCATTTTTGTCGTTCCATTTATGCTTCTAATTTACCCTTATGCTCAAACCTTATCTCTTTGTATATTTTTCTTTCCATTTTTATTTTATTTTACACAGTATTGTAATATGTGTGTGGGATGCTAAACACGATCACTAGTAGAATTTTCACTATAGATGGCGGACATTGACCGCCATTATTAAACATCAATGGCGGGCACAAGCCCGCCATCAATGCCCCTGTCATCGTAACGTTTCGGTGGCGGGCAGGGAAAAGATGGCGGGCACGCCTGCCACCAATAGGGACCAATACAAAGGCGGGCCTTGCCTGCCATTAATAAGTTTTTGTGGCGGGCTTTTATGCCCGCCACCTTTAATATTTTTTTTTTAAAACACCCCAACAAAAGGGGTTCGGGCTGTTTTTAAAGAATAGTCAATTATCGAGAATTTGATGGTCAATCATCGGGTGCCCGCCATTAAAAGACATTATATTTATAAAAAAAAACATAAAGATCAGAAAAATGCAGTGCCCTCCATTAAAAGACACTATAGATATAATTTATTAAAAATGATATATATTACGCCCGCCATTAAAAGTTATTATACTTTATAAAAAAAAAGGAATATAGAGGCAGTCAATTCTAAACTATCCAATAACTATCCAATCCCCTATTAAACTCTAGTTTTTAATGAAATCAATCACCCGACACACTAACTTATATGGAATTCTAACTTCTAAACATATATGCATGTGTTCTTAACACAATAATAGATATGCACACGAAAATTTAGTGACATGACGGGGCAATAATGCGATCCCAAAAAATTTCACCTGTTATATAACAAAACTCTCCACCTGTATATGAACATAATGAAAAATCCAGTACACACGAAATAAGACTTTTATCCTTCCAGAATCTATTAACATGCATCTAGCTATTCAATTAACATTTAAACTACAACTAATTCATTCCTCCATACATAAACACTAATTTTCTATCATATGTCTACCTATGTACTCTGCCCATTCAACTCGTACCTCATCAATATCCGCTTGAGTGAATGTATTTGGGCCAGTCTTGAACTACAAAGTATTAAGACATAAATAAAAACACCAAATTAGTATATGTTCTATATGATGCTATTTAACATATAAATAAAACTTACAAGTCTCAATACGTGCGTGGATGTGTTGTATATCATCTTCCGTATGAATATTTGGACGTAAAATCCACATACTATTGATCCAATTTGTTTAGGGCACTGGGGGAAAAATAGTTGCATATACTTAGTAAACGATAATTGATCAACATGACAAAAAAAGACTATAAACAAACGAATTTGATTTAACTTTACCTTCACCCATTTCCAAAAAAATTGTTTCGCCCTCAAATTGTGTCTTAAATGCCAAACTCGGTAAGCACTATATTAATAATTCTAAACATTAGGATGATTAAATATAAATTCAAAGTCCAAAAGTTTTCTATTTAGAAACTTACGAAGTTATGATTTGGTATAAACTCTCATGGACCGGATTTTCGCCCAACGAGTTGAAAATGTATGCCGTATGTTCCGCAAGAATGATGACGACCAAAATCCAATGGTGTCTATAGAAATTAATTAACCAATGTTGAGTTTGATATAAACATAATCATAAGTATTAAAAATCCAAAATGTAGAACACATACCCAGTATTGAAGGAAAAAAATATTCGTTGATTCATATCAACCAACATGTTGAACTTATCAACTACACGTTCAACTCGTTCTTCTAGATTTTGTTTCGTCGAAACCATTGCAAAATCGCCACCGTCTACTAGTATGTAGTTAGCCAGTATCTCTTTATCGCAAATTTCCCATATGTAACTGAAATAAAATATGGAATCGTTATTAAAGTGGTATGCGAATATAATATTTGAGGAAGAAAACAGTTTACTTACCCGATGTAACAAAGTATGGAAGTATATCCAATTTCTTCCATATTACAATATTCCAAAATCTCGTCTTATGCAATATAACAATCGGGAAGAAAACCGGTTATGGTAAATGGGATACGTACTAGTCCACCAACACCCAGTTGATCTCTAGCGTAGTTACGCACTAGCTTGATCATAATTGGAATGGTCGTGTTTGATTGATGGGATTGCGAATCAAAGCGTCTTCTTACTAGTAGCTGATATAGACTTCTTAGTAGTCATTTTTTTGGGTTTAGATGGCTGACAATAAACATTTTCGATTATTAGTAAAATAAATATGTTACATATTAAATTATTATAATGTATGATTATATATACCTCCGTTGTTGTAGTATGTGTCTTAATTAATGATTTTGGCCATGGCACGAAAGTGTTCCAAGCTTGTCTGAGGTATTGCATCTCCTCGTTTAAAGGGATGGGCAAGTATAGGTCCTCGTTGCCTTCAAGTATCAAATCGACCGTGACACGCGCATTGAATTTCCCCAAAGGCATACCATGTATCCTATCGGATAGGTCGCTCGATTCATACAATGTACCAATGGCAACAATGTCACCTCCGTGTTCAACGGCCAGTTTACATGCCGTACCCTTTAAAAAAAGAAAAAAAATCATCATTAACATACAATGATTCAACTATATTATTAAAGTTCAATAATATAATACTTACTCCTCTGAAATCAACTGGGACATCATTAGGATGATCAATTTGTTCTTCAACGATGTCGACCCCTTGAAGAATTTGATTTTCTTCCCTTATGCCATCTCTATTGCTTCCCTCACACGGAGAGTTAAATCGTTGAGAGAAATCTACTTGAGGGTCTGGTTGAGTTGGTCGTTCACCCATCTTCGACTTCGGATGAGATATCTTAAAGAAAACTGATGGAGTTACAAAGCGACCAGCTCCCCTTACACGCCCACGATGTTCCGGCGTTCCCAATGCTTCAGCCAAAATATCTTGACCTTCATTTATATGTTCCAAGTTATCCTGTTGAAAAAATATTTTAGATTCACATTCAAAGAGTTGAACCCAAACAATATACAAAAGAAATGAAACAACAACTTACAATTTTTTCGACCGTTTCAATTGTGTCTTCGTCAACGTACTCTTTATTCTTCCCCTTTCGAGCTGCTTTCCATAATTCAGCACGGCCTGAGGGATTACTTTTGATATCTATATGCTACAATTAAAATTAACAGCACATGAGATTTAGTAAAGTAGAAAATACATGATAAGAAACATAAATTCTTAGGGTAGATAGTTTCTTACTAGTTCATGACCGAGTTGAGCATATCCTTTTCGAGCCGTACGATGATGATACTTTTGTTTAGCTTGCAATGCTTTTTTCTCGTCACTTTCTTTCTGTATAACATATAATTATATGAATATATTGAAGGTTATATACATTACACTCATAAAAAAATAGTTACCTTGAAGTTTTCTGACAATCTGATGTCTACAAACTGATCCCATTGCTTTTGTGTGATCGCCGTGTATTTAACAGGCGGTATTCCATATTCTTGTTCTCCATTAAATGCTTTTTTCTGTCTTCTAAATGAGTGCTCAAGTGGTAAATATTTTCGATGTCCGAGATACACATTCTTTTTTCCGCTAGGTAAATAAATTGATGATGTTTTGTCTCCACAAATAGGACATGCTTTATAACCTTTTGTAGTACACCCACACAAAGTTACCATATCTTTGGAAAATCATTAATGGTCCACAACAAAATAACTTTGAGCGTGAAGTGTTCTTGCCGATGGGCATCAAAACATTGAATGCCCGTGTTCCATAACATCTTGGATCGTCGACTAACGGAGCTAAATAAACATCTATGTCATTTCCAGTTGTTTGGGGTCACGAGATTAATGAATTTAACATTAAGAATTTACGCTTCATGCACAACCATGGGGGTAGATTGTAAGTAACCAACATAATTGGCCATGACTATATCTAGTACTTTGGTCACCATGTGGATTAACTCCATCTGTTGATAGGGCTAGGCAAAGGTTTCTCGTTTCTCCTTTGAAATCGGACCACCTTTCATCTATTTCTTTCCATGAAATTGTGTAATTTGGATGTCGTATGCACCCATCTCGCTGCGGTTCAGTAGCATGCCACGTCAACAATCTCAGATTTCTTTACTTGAAACATTCGTTGAAATCTTGGAATCGGAGAGAAATACCACATGACTTTTCTTTGGAATATTTTTCACTCCTTCTTTCTTATTCTTCTTAACCTTCCATCTCGATATTCCACAAGTAGGACACAGTTCTGCATCGACAAGTTCTTTTCGATACAAACAACAATCATTGATGCATGCGTGGATCTTTTCATACTTCATCCCTAAGGTACTTAAAATCTTTTTAGCATAATAGGCGGATATCGGAATTTCATTAGGACTAGGCAATAACATACTCAATAATTCTAACAACTCTAAGAAACTTTTATCGCTCCACCCATACTTTGCTTTCAAATTATAAAGCTTAATCAGTGTTGATATCTTGGTAAAATCTTTACAATTTGGGTACAATGGTTTCTTGGCATCCTCTAATGCTTCCTCAAATAAAAGGATTTGTCATTAAAATAATTTTGTGCGACCTCAAACATCCCTATTGGGTCATCAGGGTCATCCACATTCTCATCTACAACTTGATCTATTGGAACACTTTCACTATTTCTTTTTCTTGAAACTGATTCTCCATGCCAAATCCATGTGTTATAACTTTGATCGATACCATTACAAAATAAATGGTCTCTTATTACATTCACATTTTGGTACTTGGCATTCACACATTTCAAACATGGACAACAAACGACATTCACTCCTTTCGAATGTCGTATGGCATTGTTTATAAATATCTCAACACCCAATCCGTATTCCGGTGACATTCGATCTTTAAACATCCATGACTTATCCATAGTCATTTTAGTAATTCTAGTAAATTATAGAAACTTAACCTACAATTTTTTTCCAAAAAGGTAAAGTTGAGTCACACATCTCACTCGTATTGCATTGTTTATATGCTATCTCAACACCCAACACATGCATGGAAAGATTTTTCATCATGCATTAATAATACAAAATTAACCTAATACAAAAGGCATAATGAAAATTTAAGTTTCTTAAACTAACTTTGGAAACAAAAGTTTCTTAAATTATATAAAAAATGTCCATATATGAAACAAACAAATTTGAAGCACATCTTGAGACATAGATGAGATTTGAAGCACATTATCACAAATTTGAGACATATATGAGATTTGAAGCACAAATGAACAAATTTGAAACATATATGGAAAGATTACAAAAATGCATCCATGAAAAATTTCCTTGGAAAAAAAAAAAAACTCTTTCTTTAGAAAATGAAAATGGACTAGAAATTACCTAGTTTTTGGGAAGGAAATACACAAATTTGACAAAGGGAAACCAAGTGGCGGCGGCGTTGATGGTCGAAAAATGGCCGGGAAATGACCGGAGAAGTGGCGGCGGCGTGAGAGGTAGGGTTTGGTTGAAGAGAAGAGAGAGAGAGAAAAGAGGAAAAATGGCTCGGGTAGAGAGAGAAAAGGAAAGAAAGGAAAAGAAAAAGGAGGAAAAGAAAAGGAGGCGGGCGGCCCATGCCCGCCACCAAATCCCTTCTGAGGCGGGCTTGGGCCCGCCACCAAAAGCTAAAGGAGGCGGGCCCAAAAGGCCCAGGCCCGCCTCCAAACAGAAACAGTGGCGGGCGTCCTTGCCCGCCACCAAAAGCTTTTAAAGGCGGGCTTGCGCCCGCCACCAAAAAATAAAGAAGGTGGGCCTAATTTCACCCGCCACCAATTCCCAGGCCCGCCATCTTTCATCCGTGTTTTTTAAACCTCTTCTTTTTAGCCCGCCATCTATAGGGGAATTTGTAGTAGTGGATATATACTATATTCATAAAATAATAATAATAATTAACAAAATAGTAGAGTTCTTTTTTTTTTTTTGAAAATAAAAATAGTAGAGTTCTAATTCACATCTTATACAACTAAAATAGAACTACATCCAAACTCAATAAAAGCATAACATTTAAATATAAAATAAGATTCCCCACAATTAAAAGCATGGATTTTTTCTTTTAATTTTTTTGAGAAGTAAAATATGGACTTTTATTCCATATGCATTAATAATGCATTGAATTTTATCCTCATCATACTTTTTTTACTTTACTTTTTCAATTTTCCGAATGCTAATTATTAAACCCATTGACTTCATAGTTTGTTTTATTATTATTATTATTATTATTATTATTATTATTATTTTTAAATATGTTATCCTTTCTTCTTTCTATCCACGTTCAGCAACAGCATAAGCAGATTCCGAAGGTTTATCAACATATCTATGGCACTGCCCAATTTGATTCAGAAAAAATCCTCTATCAACTTGAATAAAGCTCAACAGATTAAAATTATAATGCACATTTATTTAAAGGTCAAATTTCAAAATTTCACCCATGAATCATTAAACTTAAGAGATGAAAAAGCTTCTTTAAGTTTTTAATATTTTGATCAATTGAACTTATGTTTAAGCTTAGTTTGATATTACATATATATGTTATTTATTTATAAAAGATATGAGATTCTCCTCTTATTTGTCAATTTATTTTGAAGTAAAATCGGTATCAAAACTCCATGTGAGTTAGTGACCTACAAATTTCGATCCAACTCAAACACTTTGAATTTACCTTGTGGCAATTGTCTCACATTAAAAATGTGTGGATTCTTTTACATGTTTTTGAGAGATATGAGATACTCCTTTCAGTACCAATTAGTTTTGAGGTGCAACCCCATATCATCTAATATGATATCGGAGCTCAATATGAATAATGACCCTCAAAATTCCTATCCAAAAACTCAAACGCTTTGAATTTTAAAGTGGATGTAGATGGCACCCAAGCGGGCATAAGATTTAAAACAAAAAACGGATATTTGATTCTAAAGTTCGTATCCGACCCTAGCAAAAAAGCTAAAAGTGCTGGTATTTTTACTCAAGCACAATAAGTAAAAAGTTAAAAAGTTAAAATGTGAAACCCCATATTATCCAATATCCCAAGTTATTTCTTTTTGCATTGGACAAGCTTGTAAATGGGGCCACAAGCTCGGACAACCTTATTCCATTGTAGGAAGAATAAAAGTTGTTTGGATCGGTGTCTACTTCAATTAGGATTGGTCATAATTTTGTTTTCAAGAATTTGGAGGTTGCTCTAAATTCGGGGCACCATTAACCCATCCCCAGGACACAATATCGAAATACATTGGAGGAGTGGAAACAGTGTTTACAAATTATGATACAAACAAATCCTAAACTTAAGATCTTGAGAGAAACATATCTTAAAAACTTAAATTTTCGATCAATTGCGCCACTTCTAAGAGACAGGTTGGTCATGATGATCAAGTGGGAGGGGATGATTGGCTATGGATCGCTACCAGTAGAGGCATTAGGCAAGGCGATCCCCTATCACCATTTCTCTTTGTATTGGCTATGGATTACCTTACTCGCCTTCTTGATGACGCTCAAGGTAAAAGAATTATTTAGGGTTGTGTTTTTAAAAGTAACGGCCTTCAAGTCAATCATATATTTTTTGCAGACGATATTCTTCTATTATCTACTGCTGATAGGTCTCAATTGCAGAATTTGTTAACCATTATAAGGATCTTTGAAGCCTCATCGGGCCTGACGATAAATTTACAAAAATCAACATTATCAGGAATCAATGTTAATATCGATAAGGCTAAGGAATTGGCAGATTTATGGGGAATCAAGTATTCTCCTTTACCCATTACGTATTTGGGGCTTCCATTAGGTGATGACCCGCGACATATCTCTTTTTGGAACCCAATCATTGAGAAGGTTCAAAGAAAATTTGGTAACTGGCAATATCAATATTTATCGAAGGGAGGTCGATTAACTCTTGTGCAATCCGTTCTAACCAACTTGTCAACATACTATTTATCTATCTTTAAAGCCCCTGTTTCCTTTTATAAGAAGGTTGAAAGATTAATGAGAAGTTTTTTATGGGAGGGAGTGGATAAAAATGGGGGCTCCCATCTAGTGCGATGGGATATTGCTTCACTACCTAAAGATCAAGGAGGTTTGGGCATTGGAAAAATCTTTAACTTTAACTTGGCCCTTCTAGGCAAATGGATTTGGAGATTCTTTAACCGCATTGAAAGCTTGTGGAAACTCATTATTGCTGCAAAATATAATGTTAAAAACAATATTGGTCTCCCTATTAAAGGTCGGTGGAGTAGCAATAAGGCTCCTTGGAACTCTATCCTGCAAATGGCCAATATGGTATTAGAGAAAATGCGATGGCGAATTCACAATGGGAGGAACACGAGCTTTTGGCACAACGTTTGGGCGCTAGATGGCCCCTTTTTTATCTCTTATCCTAGATTCTATGCTCTAAGTTCTAGGAAAAATATATCTGTTGCTGAAGCTTGGGATCAACAAGAGAACTCTTGACATTTCTATCCTCATAGAAACTTGATGAACAGAGAAATTGATTTATGGAAAAATATTTCTTGCAATTGGCCGACTCCCATTAATGTGGGATTGGAAGACTATATTGAATGGACATTGGATGATAGCCCCAATTACACAGTATACTCCATGAAAAACTCTCTCTTGCCTGTTATTGCAACTTCTGCTTCTACTTTAAATGCAACATTCTGGTCCACAACGATCCCAAAGAAAATTAAAATGCATCTTTGGGCCTTATTTCATTCTGGAGTTAACACAGCTGAAGTCATGCAAAGAAGAAATCCTACGAAATGCTTGTCCCCAAGTTGGTGTGTGATGTGTAATAATGAGATCGAAACCAGCCATCATTTGTTCATGAGATGTTCTTTTTTGGCTCCTCGCCTCCTTTCAATTATTGATGATGTTGAATTTCAGGATCCTAGCCGAACTCTGCAACACCTTTTATTACACACGGTTAACAGGAAATGCAAATCTAAAAAGAGGCTTTTGCTTGCTAATATCATAGGTGGCTATTGTTGGTGGATTTGGTTGGAGCGAAATGGCCGCATTTTCAACGAGAAACACAAAGTGAAATCAGTTATGGAGATTTGGGATGATATTATTGTCAATGCTGCCAAATGGTGTAATAAATCATCTCTTTTTAAAGACTTCAACGCCTCTTCCATAATTATTAATTGGAGGACTTTCTTGTAATTTTGTTTGTATACTTTTTGCATATGCTAATATATTCGTATCTTTTCCAAAAAAAAAAAGTGGGAGGGGATGATGATTGACCATATCGTAAAAATAATGTATTTGAATATACTTGATATTTTCAACTAACCTCCTTTAATGCAACCATAAAGTAAGATGGTAATCAATAATTGTTATTAAAAAATATTCACCATGCATGAGGGTTTGTAAATGTATTTTTGTTGAACTTTGAAGGGCAATTGATTTAAAGAATGGTAAAGGGGGAGGGGGTATTATTCAAAGTTTATCTTTGTAAGAACTTTTTAAATGTATTTAAAAAAAAAAGAAGAACTTTTTAAATGTCTATTTCTTTAGCACCACAAATTGAGGTCACAAATCCGTACTCTTTTGAAATTTCCACGTTCTGGCCGTACTAAGACTATTGATAATTCATATACTGTGTAGTTGCATTTGCACATTTTTTCTCTTCACATAGTTTTTTTTATATCCATAAAATTTTTTGATGAATAGATACTTTTATATCGCGATAAATTTTTGAAAAGTGCAAGAGGGCTAAATTTACTATAGTAGCTGTTAGAGTTAGTTTATGCACACTTTGACTAATATCATGAGACATATCGATTGATTCTATAATATTTAAACGTCAAGATAATTTGTAGAAAATTAATTTTTATATAGGTGACCTCCATAACATCTTAATTTTTTAAGGGTTTTTTGAACATTAAATCACTTCACAATGGTTTCTTTACATAATTAATTGCCGCACAAATTTCATTAATTATGAGTAAGGTTACAAACACATCAAGAGATAATTGGGTGACCCTATAATAATGTTAGGTTGTTAAGAAAATTAACTTTTAAGTACTTTGAATTTTTTTATAATACAAATTGGGGAAAGAGAACAACAAACCCTTCAAAGAGGGTAAATTGCTCTCAAATAATTGAATATCAAGTATCGATTCCAAAGATCGAACCCATGACCATTTGTTGAACTGATTTTCACCAAACAATGCAAACGATTAAGTTATCAAACAATTATTTTTAAGTATCTAATTACTCGGTCATCCATGAGACTCTCAAAATTGAGGGTATATTACTTATAAAAATAAGGTGACAAATGGTATTTGTAATTCTAAAAAAAAATGATAAAGAAAATTATTTGAAATGGGGTCGAGGGTAAAAACAAAAGTGAAATTAAAGGGGTTAGAGTTCGATCAATGAATCCAATCTTTTAACCTAGACGTTTGTCGTGTTGTTACTTTTTTTAATGGGACAACTTCTTTTCTGAAAGATAAATATGACAACCTTAGTACAAAATAAATGGGTCCATAAGCTCATAATTTATTATTGAATTTATATGGGATTTTGTTCGATATTTACCCCCCCATACAATGTATGTACGTTTGAGTTGAGTTCATTTATTTCTTTGTATAAAATTTAATTTGGCTTTAGTTGAACACATTGAATTTTCTTTATGTTTAAAATTTCCACTCCATAATTATAGTTTCATATATATATATAGGGAAATTATGGTGAATCTAATTTCACAAAATACTTATATATCTAATCAAAATTTGAAAATATTTGTATCCATATATAAATATACGATATAATTATCATCGAGGGTATGAATAAAATATATTGTATTATTAATACATTATTATATGTTATTAGTATAGTATTGTAAATTAAAATAGATATTATGTATTAATTATACTGTATAGTTTGTGTATAGTATGATTATCATTACTATTTTTTTTTCTAGTATTATAAATATTTTTCCAATTTTACTTACTAAATATATATATTCTTTTTTATATTATAATTAAAAATATGCAAAATTTATGGAACTAACCAAATCTAATATATATATATGTATAATCACTTTAAAAAAAATAGTTACTAATATTATAAGTATTGTCACAATTTAAAATCGTATTAATAAATATTTGTAGAAATCGAATGAATTGATGGCGGGGTTATCTAGTTTGATGTTAATTCATTTCTATGATCACAGTTCAATCCGGATAATATTAAAATGTATTAATATTTATAAATGCAAATATATAAGAATTTGTTTAAGATTGTAATTACTTTTGTAAAAAGAGTCAATTCAATTTACCTGAATAAATTTTCAATTTTTAATCTTTAAATAAAGGTTTAGAATTTCTAAAGCATGTTTGGAGATTTCAAGTATATCTTATAAAAAAATGATCTCAATTTAATTTCTTCTAATTAAAAGAAATTCAACTTTCCTCTCTCTGTATTATGATGCTTGACACTAATCAGATTCAACTTTTCTCTCCTTGTAATTATATAAATTTGATGGTGATTAAATTCAACTTCCCCTCATTATTATTTTATTAGTAACTGTTAAATGAAGAACCCAACAATGTCAATGTAATCATGCAAAATTATCAAAAGATTAAAAGAAGAATGTAAATTAAATTCAAGGGTAGGGAACTATATGTTGTTGTCTTCCTCAACAGTCAATCAAAACCTCTTTTATATGATTAGATAGTTGCTCAATTGATGTGACCTTTTGTGGACTATATTTTGTATAAGAATCTTTCATACTATTCTCTTATATGAGGTCCACTCTAAAATGACTCTCAAAAAAAAAAAAAAAAGGTCCACTCTAAAATTAATACTTTCATTTAGTTTTCTAATCAATGATAGCCTTAAATATATATAGTTTTAATAAATGTTTTAAAAGATTATCAGAGTAATAAAGTTTAGTTATATTCAAGTTGATTAAATGGTTGACAATCTAACAATAGTACAATTAGTTAAAGTTTACATTTTCGACCAGAAATTTTAAATCAATATGTTGTTGAATTAAAAAAAAAAAAAAAAAAAAAAAAAAAATATATATATATATATATATATATATATATTATCTTCAATATAATTACTTTGAGAATAATCAGGTAAGTTTTTCATGTGGAAAGATATAACTTTGGATATTTATCTATGTATACATATAATAACCTTCCATACACAAAAGTTTACATATTATATCGATAATTAGATTCTGATTTGGTTTTTTTTTTTTTTTTGAAATAGATTATGCATTGGTTTCAACTTTCTAAAAAAATTATATTTGATCTCTATAATTTGATTAAACATCCTAATATCATCTAAAAATTAATTTTATACCCACATGAAAAACTCACACTAAAAAAGGAAATCCCACATTTTTCATCTATATTTTGTATGCAACCTTTTTCTTACATTTGTCAACCAATCAAATTAGCATATATAGTTAGCCATATAAATAATAGCCACTTAATTAGAAATCATATCACGTATTCATTATGACAAATTGGAGAGAAGGACTATAAACCTTATATTACTATTCTCAAATAAATGAAAGTCAAATTACCAATTTTTTGAATTGTATTCGTGACCACGTATTAAACTAGATTACCACAAAACAATGAAACAAATGACTACTTGACCCTAAATCAAAGGTAAGTAAAAAAAATTGCACTACTATGAAAATTGAATCGTTCTAATATTAAGATTTTTTTTAGTACTGTCTAATATTAAGTTTGAGAGAAAGATAACATAAAATGATGGTTGAAGTTGAATTCCTTTCTAAGTTTCCATATTCTCTTAAAATTAGATTTCACAAGATTAATCTAGACATATACAAGATTATCTTGTGCCTATTATTTCCTTTGAAATTATTTTATTTCACAACCACAAGGCCACAAAAATAATATTTATAATTAAAAAAAATGAAAACTATAGTAGAAGAAGAGCTGAATTTTCTCAATAATTTGCATATCAAAGAGAAGATCGACAAAGATCTAAACCAAGATATGTTTCCATCAAAGTTTGAGGTCACAAAATGACGACGGATCGGATTGACACTTATTCCACCATTGCCTTGAATGACATTTTGTATTGTTTCCAATTCAAGCCATTTTTTTTGTTCAATTTTTATCTTGTATTATTTTCCATATTTATAATATTATTTTGATCTTCATTGACTACCGCATGGTATTATTTTTTTAATTTTAATAATTCATAGAAATTATTTCTTAAAAAATAAGCTTAAGATCAAGTATCCTAAGTACATATTTATTTTGATTATTATTGTCAAATTTTTGCATGGTGTACAATAAAATGATGGTCCTATATGCTAACTATTTTAAAATTTGGTACTATGTCAAACTTAACTCATACACGTGGTCTTAGAATATATACAATTTTATTTGATGCCAATAAAATATGTGTAGGGCAATAGGAAACTTTATACTTAGAATCACATCATTCAAACTCCTATATTGTCTTCAACTCCTATTAATATCTAGAGTATCCAATAAAAAAAGAATCTTTTCCCTCTAAAATAAATATTTTAATGCCTTTTTGAATCAAGAAGCTAGCTAGGAGACATAGTTAAGTATAGTAGAAACTAATTTCAAATTCAACTTTATTAACTTTCATTGCCAGTTCTTACTAATAGTTATTTTTCTTCTCAAATAAACATATAATTTTTTTAGTTCGATAACAATTAGATAAAGAATGGTGATTCGAACTCGTGATTGTTTTTATCATAATAAATATACTCTTTATGTCAATCTTGCTAACTTCTAAACAAATCATAGAACTACAAGAATAAAAAATATCTTTTTTTTTACTAAAAACCAAATTGACAATGAGAGGAGTAACTCATATCTCTTTTAAATTAGACATGCCTCCTCAAGATATGACTCTTTTGGGCTCAACCAATATCTCTTTTAAATTCAACCTGTCTCCTTGAGATAGTGCATTTTTTTCGGTTCAAACAATTTTAAATTGGATCTAAATTTCATTTTTATTGTACTGATACCAAATTGGATTGATACTCGTTTGAGTTTTATGGGCTCTGATACTAGATTAAAGAATATAAAGTTCTACCTTAAAACCAATTAACAATAAAAGGAACACACTTATCTCTTTTAAATACTTGTTGGACTCTCCACTTTTTTGGGACAATTGTGAAATCTTCACACTTACAACTTCAAAAAGAAAAAATAGATCATTAAATACAATTTTTTTCCCTTCTACTTTGAAGTTCCATTTTCACTTTTACAATTTTGGCTTTTAAATTATTATAGTACGACAAATATGTCTTAATTTCGATGTTTATCATGAACTTTCAAATATTTAATTTAGTTTATATATTTTCACAAAAATTAAAATTTGTCCATATGATCATGGGCAGATCCTTTTTAAGAGACTTGGGTATGTTCTCCCAAAATTTTAGAAATTATATATTTTACTTATATAAATAGGAGTAGGTTACATTTAAATGTTTATTTTTTGTCATACCATGATTCCAAAAAAAAAAAGTTAATGTTCTTTTATAAACAAACTCTTCACTATTGTGGCCTCTATAGATCTTTTGTTCCCTAATATTTATTGTCTATTGTCTAGATTAGCACGTATCTATGGCAAGTTCGAAGATAATTTTAAATAAAAATTGGTTCAATAAAAATAATAATAACCTTAACACAAGAAAGGACAAAAATGAGAACATGTTTCTAGATATCATTGAGAAAACCAATAATGAGTAAAAAAAGATAAATTAGAAGAAAATTTGCCATAAACCCTAATTGTAGGCTTTTTGAAATTAGAAAACTAAAATTAAGCATTTGGAAATTTAGGAGTGGATTATAACAAACTCAAAAATAAAAGGACAAGATGTGTTTTTTTTTTTTTGAAATAAGGTACAATATAATATTTTAACTTAAAATGAATATTAAATTGAAAAGATAACATTATTGTTGGTAGGGTTTGAAAACTTTGATTAGATTGAATGATAAGATTGTGTCATAGATAAAAAAAGAATATCAAAGTTCATGGGACGACATGTGTGTGTGTCGTTTAGTAATTGGATGACTGAACTGAGATGTCGTTCATTTTTGTTTGGTGGGTTTAGGGTTTCACAATTTCGACTTTTTTTTTTTTTTTTTGACGTTCTAAGGAACACACCACCATAAAAGTGTGTATTTTTTTAGCTTAATTTCTAGTAGACAATATGAAGTTACACCTCAAAATCAATTGAATACGAGAGGATTAATTCATATATCTTATAAATATGTCGAAGAGTTCTCATCTTTTTAATGTGGGACAATCGCCACAAAGTGAGAATCTCCAACAATATTTTCGTTATTAAATTATACATAATGTATTTATTATGCTCGTAATAATTATACATAATGTGTTAATTATGCTCGTAATAGAAGATATTGTATCTTTCTTTTTTAGTTTAATAATATTCAATGTGAAAGATATTGAGAATGTGAACTACAAGATGAGAATATATATTTTAATCTTGAAAAGGAGATTACAAATATCAATTTCAGGAATCGGATTTGTGAATGAATACTAATTATTTAAGTAATCACTTGTTTATTATTTGGATAATTTGAAGCTTCAAACACCCAAGTTTGCCAACAAATAATACACAATTAACCATTATTGATGGATGTCCCAAACAGTAAAAATAATTATTTTGAAAAATTTAGGATAAAATATAATAGATAAAAGAGACCTCTAAACACTGATTTAAAAAAATAAAATAAAAATATATATATATATACACAACCTTGGCAAATTTGAGAGCACTCCAGTGATGAAGTTGGTGTTATTCCATTCATGTTTTAGCGGATGCAAACTTAATTTTAAAAAAAAAAAGACGAAAGAGTTCTAACAAATCAGGTAGATTTAATTATATGTCTTTGATCGGTAAGGACAACGAGCATCTATATGCCTTCTATATTGATGTGATATTATCTATTTTGAAAAAAAAAAAAACTTTCATAACTTTATTTTTTGTCATTATTCAAGAGAATTTACCATCACTAGCACATTCTACCTCTTGTATTATATTAGTAGCATAATTTTTAAAATAATTCATCTATAACATATTTATTTCTATCACTCACCTAGTGATAGTCTATCACTCACCTAGTGATAGAACTCAATTTAGATTTCTATCACTGATAGAAAACTTAAGGAGTGATAGAATGAGTCTATCATTGATTGAATTCTATCACTAATAGAACTCAACAAGTGATAGAAGTCAATTTGGATTTTCTGCTACAAATGAAATTATTTTAGATTTTGTGCTATAGATGGAAATATTTTGCCTTTTTTTGTTATACATGCAAAATTCCCTTATTCAAAAGACTTTATATTAATTAAAGTATTGTCCCATTTTTATATATCTAAAATTTTCCTCTATTTTGAATTTTATTCGCATGTAATAGCATCAACAATATTTTGGTGAGGACAACGAACATCTACATATATCAACATTGATATGATATTGCTCAGTTCGAGCATGCCTTCATGATTTTCTTTTTTTTTAAACAAGGGTAATCACGCTCGTTCTTCGATCAGATATCGAAAGACATGAAAGGAATAATGCCTTCATGATTTATTGCTTTTAGTTTCACTCAAAATCTTCATAACAATGAAATTGTTATTCCCTCCTAATTTAACAATATAAAAAAAAAAAAATTCGTATGCATTAGCATCAACATGATCAATTATGTTATATAAGTTCAAATTTTTCTCTTTAATGAATTAAACAAGATTTATTTTATTATTATTATTTTTAAATTAAACAAAATGTATCATCTAAACTCTCACATTCATAATCACAATTGTTTTGTCACTCTACTATTATTATAGTCTCTTCACCCTCTTTTTTGAAACATTATAGTCAATACTTTATAAAACTTGGAAAATAAGCAAATTTCTTTTGTAACACTTCTGAAATTATTGTTCAACCAAAAAAAAAATCAAATGTAATTCAAAATTAAGAGAGAGGAGACAAGCAAGCAATTAGTTGGTCCTCTGCCACTCTCAATGGTGGTGTCAAATCCAACTGATTGGAATTTCTGCAGTGAGGACTGAAATTATATGAGTGGGCTAGCTGGGCCTGGCCCATCATCACTAGGCCCACTAATCTTTTTCTTTCTCTCTCTAAATCAAAAAAAAAAAAAAAAGTTAGATAGATAGATAGATGAGAGGTTGTGATCAAATTCATAGAGCTTAGCAATTACTTTCCAAGAGTACGATCTTATATTATTCGGACATTTAAAGTACACTAAATAGGTCTCCTCTTCTTTCTTTCTCCACTTTCAAATGTTACTATTTATTACAACTTTTTTCTTCCCTTTTCCAAACTTGTGTCACTTCATACATGTGTTGTGAATACAACTATAACGATGTTATCGACACAAAAGTTTTTGAAATGGAGGTTCACATTATTCAATACAACAGTAACAATGTTATCAACACAAAAGTTACTTTATATGATGCTATGTACAACTCCGTTTTTCTATATTATCAAAAGATAAAGAAACCTAAAGTACTTTCATGTCCACTCATGTGAGTCAATTTCTGCTACATTCGATTTTATTTTAAATTAAAAAATATAAAAGAAAATCTAATGTGTTAAGAATTTCACATCAGAAATGGTAGAAACTTTATAATAATATATAAGAAATATGAGTTAGTTTCCTTGTTATCAATTGATTTTGAGATGGATAAACATGAAAGTTTAGGTTGTATCTTGATAAGCTAAGTTTTATCATAATTTGAGTAGAGTAGCAAGAAGAGGTGAGAAACCATGATGAGATTGATAAAAATTATTATTATGAGGAAGGAAAAAGGGGAGGCTAAATTTTAGTAACTAAACCATTACAACCCTAATAGTAACTAAACCATTACAACCCTACTAATGTTATTCTAAATTATACTAATCTAACTATTATATTAATATTTTAATGAGTTTGACTAGCTTGAATTAAAAATTATGCCTTCTTTTTCATTATTACCATCCAATTTGGTACAAACATAGACTCATGTTTCTTTTTGAGATTACTCATGATCGTATAGTAATGTCGTTGAGCAACTGTTCATGTTGACAACATAAACTTAATCTATGTTTGTAATTAACCAACGATTTAAGAATTTTTTCAAAGTTAATCTTTTTTTTAGTGTTAATGATATGATGTTGTAACCAATAATTTTCCAACAATTTGCAGATATTCAATCTTGGTACCGGAGATTTCTCTGTCTCTTTTTTACAAACGACAATGTAACAAAGTGCATGGGATGAATGCATAAACCCTTTTTTTTCACTACCATGATAGGACTTGTGGGGGACACTCCTACCCCTATCTCTATTTATTCCTGAAATCACTCATCGATTTCGAGGAATTATTTTGTTCGTCGTGTTGTAGTTGTCATTTTTGTACGTATGTATTGAAATGTCTTAAATTATGTTGTCCTATACGTATTGAGTTGGGGAGTCTCTTGTTTTCGGGTTAGTGAGTGAGATTATAATTTATTGAAATTAATATTTTTTGTATGAGACTTTTATATATGTTGTATTAGAGGTTTATTAGAGATGTACTATATAAACTCTTTTACAATCTTATTTGTGTTTGCGAGTTTTGTACTATTATTTTCTGAATAAAACAGTTTCTCTCTTCTATCATGGATACAATTAATATAATGTTAATGAACTACGTAAATTTGTGTGTTATTTATTTTACTATTTTTTTTAATTGTTGTTTACGATTATTGTGATAGTATATTCATTTTGAAGTATGCATTTAAGAAGAACACGAGTAAATTCACTATTTTAGAACTAAAGATGTACAATTCACGAAGTTGCCAATTTCAATACTCACCTTTCTAAAAAAAATTATCTTAATGATCATCTATAACTATATATATAGTCCGGAAAGATTTTGAGATCTGCTCTCTCGAATATTTATAGTTCAAGATTGCTGAAAAACGTTAATCTAAAATATCTTTCAAAGTATTTTAATGTCACAACTTAGGAACGTGTTAATGGTGTCACGAGAATATAGAAGAGTAAAGCTCTAACTTTCCGATTGCGAGAAAAAAAGAAAAAGAAAACATGATTCAATTAAGAGATGGGAATTTGAACGAGGCAATAATTAGATAAGTTTTAATTAATGTTATAAAGAAAGAGGATAAGGGGTAAGATTGCAGAATCCTTGGAGAAAAAGGGTGATTTGAGAGCAGATGAGATTTTGTTAAAATTTTAATTTGTGAGAAGTGGCTACAAATAAAGTTCTATGCTAAGGTCAACCATTGCTAGGGCTGCCCCCCATTGGTCAGTTTCATTCTTTTACTTTATGACATGTCACTGTTTGTTCATTTTCTTTTTCAGAATAATTTTGTGGGTTTTGTCCCCTTTTATTTTTAAAGATAAATTCAATTTTTTTAAAAATATGCTTGATTATTTGAGGAGTACACTATTAGAAACAAATTGTTCAGTCCTACCCTATTTGATTATCAAGATATTACCGAATGGATCAATGACGCAATAATTTCATTGTTTGGTTGTAATCCACTTCTACACCAACATCACAAATTCGATTCCGAGAATCTGTATTTGTCTCCCTCCCCCAATATGTATTCAATTTGTTTTTTAATTTTATACCTAGAGGATTAATGTAAATTAAATTTATAATCTTTTAATTCTACAATATTCTCTTAAACCATTGTTTCATGACGGTTGAGATTATTTCGATACTTTTAGACATTTTTTAGTTGTATTTTATACTATTTTAATTCCGGAGTATGTAGTCAAGCCAAATCAAATCAAACTTTTGAAAAGAAAAAAAAGAAGAAATGATTCCATGATTAGGTTCTGATAGTGTTTTTCTTTTCATGGTTTAACTCCAACTTAAATTTCATGTTTTTTTCTTATCAACTTTACTTTCAAATAATTTTTTTGTAAAATTAAAATTTTAGCATTTTGATCCAGCATATATGTAAATTATTGTTGAGTTAGGTTCATTTTAGCTTCCTACTTTTAAGTTAACTAAAACCCTTTTGCAGAAGATAAATCTCGAGTAATTTTGTTAATGTATATTTATTCAATTGTTAAATATGATGAAGATTTGAACGATAAAATAAAATAATAAATAATCCCAAGCTTACATAATCACACGATTACACGAATCCAATTTATTGTACATCTCTCAATTATATATATAAATATACAAGATAATTAGTCAATGAGAATAATCTTCACTTAATCATACTATAATTTTAACATGGCGTTTGCACGTGATAATTATTTTAATTATTTTAATAATAAATTATATATGTGTTCAATAAAATATGTTAATTGAGTGCAATAAATATAAATAGTTATAGTTATATATATATATATATAATATAATTATAAATTGTTTCCTACATTTTTGCACTAAATTTAAATCATGAAATAATAATTTTAATTTGATATTGAATTTTATATTCATTTTTTTACGTTAGTTAAATTTATTAAAATTCACATTTATGTTTTAAAATCAGTTAATATTTTTATTTAGAGCTTAAAAAATAATAGGTGTTATTATTTTAAAAAACTCAATAAAATTTATCGCATTAAAATTAAATTTTATTTCTGATTTTTAAAAATTGATACTCTTTAGTTTTTTCTTAATTTATCTATGAATAGACCAATTATTCTTGAATTATAAAATTTATAAGATTTATATGATTATTATAATTATAAATATAAATAACATTATTGCAACAAAAAAAGAAAAGTTAGATGAAAGTTAAGGTAAATAATGCAACAAAAATAAGATAACTAAATTTTTTATTATAAAACAAAAAAACAAAAAGAAACAAAAAAAAGTAACACAAGCAAAGAGAAAGTTTCAAATGTGTTTGTAAGCAAAATATAGAGAACTATATAGTAAATGTAGGAAATTATTGTTACCAAACTTTTGAAACTGATACACTTTAATCTCATATGATAATCTTATCATTTTTCAAAAAAAAAATTTCACATCTCCAAATCTTTTTTTGAAAGGCAACAATTATGAAAAAAGATCCCTACAAAATTTATTAAAACAAAAGAAAAATTAGATGAAAATTAAGGTAAATAATCCAACAAAAATAAAATAACTTATTATAAAACAAAAAACAAAAAACAAAGAAAAGTAAATCCAAATAACACAAAGTGTTCTTGTAAACAAAACGTTGATGACTATTTATAGGATTGAAAAATTCAATTTATTATTTTAATTAGAATATAAAATGTCAAATAAAATCTATCTTATTTTCTACGTTATAAAGATGATGAAAATTTAAATGATACTATAAATATCTTCTAGTACTTAATTTTTTTTTATATTCCAATAAATGACATGTTTGTAATTTAGAGTATGACTTAAGGGGTAAAATCATCAAAAAATGATGTTCTCCTTAAGCCACACTTTAAGTAGTATGATTTACGATATAAAGAGTAACTATTTAAAAAGTTCGAAAGTATATTTCTTTATAATATTTTTGCTAACTTGAGTGATTGCTTCAACTAATCAAGATATTATCTCTAATTTAAACTTAAGTGATTGATTTTATATAAAGTATTGTTTACAATAGAGATGTAAGACCCCGTGTGGTAGGTACCAAAAATGTTTGAAGAAATTTAGGTACAAAAGTTATTAGGTAGGTTAAAAAGGACAAATTTTGTCACGTCGATTTGTTTAAGAAAAATGGAACCATAGGTATGGTTTGAAACCCTATTTTCTGACACAAAGTTGTTTATCCAAGCTGTTCATCATATCAATACCTTTTCAAAAAGAAAAAAAAAAGGTGATGAATGTTTCATGTGCTTAAGTAACTTTTTTTTTTGTTGGGAAAGTATCATTTTTGTTCATTAAATTTTGGAGTTAGGATCCATTTTAATCCATCAATTTAAAGATGTCTATTTTTTTTGGAGGGATATGCGAGACCGGCCATTAGCGCTTAGAGAGGAAATAGAGAGTGAACGGGAAGAGAAAAAAAATCTTATTGAGGAAAGAGACTGAAAATGTATTTCCTCCTTGTCTCGTTTCTTCAATCCCACTCCGTTTACATTTTATTTTCTAAAATTATTATTTTTTCTTTTTTATACCAATTTTATTTTTATATAGATTTTTTTTCTTTGTAAAAATATTAGTTTAAATGACTATTTTCTTTATAATGAACTATCTAATTCACGATTAATATATATACTTTTTCATAAAAATTTAATCGTTTAGAAATATTATTTAAAAATACTTATAAACATTAAGATTATAAAAGAGAAAAAAAAAATTAAACAAGAACAATTCTCTAATGGAATAATTGATCCCTCCGAAAAAATGGTATGAACAATGATTACATTTTGTGGTGCGGATGGAAACAAGAAAGTTATTATCCGGTCTCATTCCATCTCGTGAACATCTCTATATAATATATATAGTCTTGCTATCTAACTTACTTTTATTTTTATTTTATTTTTTTTAAAAACTAAGTTTAATAAAGGTTTAAATTGCATTTATGATAAATTTAAAATTTCTTCTTCTTCAAATTAGTCCAATAATAATTTTACAACAAGAATGTACAAATATAAACCTACTTCTAAAATTGTAGACACAAAATCTTCTCATACTTGTATCGGACGATTTGCATATTGCAATTCAGTTGGAATTGAAAAATTCTCTTCAATCAAACTGAATACTATGCAGTGCAACTAAAGTGTTCCTTTTATCACTTGTAATTAGAGTTGCAATTATGGTGGCGCAATTGATTATCTCGTTTGCTATTAATTTATTTCCATTCCACGGTCACTAATTCAATCTCTAAAATCGATATTTATAATTCCCCTTCTCCTAACTTGTACTAAAAATAATAACCATTTGAGTTTTTGTTTTATGTTTTTGAAATTAAAGTCTATTCTTACTCAAATTTCCTAATATTCTTACATAGGATGTAATTGTTGTAGGCTTAAATTTCAAAAATCAAATGGTTATCAAACGAGACCTAAATAAAGAATTTAATGTTTAGCGATTATTTAAATACTTTATAAAATTTAGAAACTATTTTTTTATACTAAGTTCAAAAACCAATTAAACAAGGTTCAAGCAAACAATCCTGTTTACCGTTAGCATCAATGCAGCTTTAGAAACTCAAACTTCGTTTCCTTGAGTTTTTCTGCAGCAGAAGTCAAAGTGGCAATGCTCTTGCAGAAAGCAAACCTAATATATCTCTTTTGATAGCTATAATCTTCCTCGTCAAACTTCTCTTTCGATGAATTCGCTTGAAAAAATCCGCATCCTGGCACCGCCACCACTCCGGCTCGTTTGATCAGTTCCTCAACACACTCAACCTGCAAGTAATCAATAAAAAACAATGTCATATCACTTAAATACAATGGCC
Organism: Sicyos edulis; assembly: GCA_036507275.1. NCBI lineage: Eukaryota > Viridiplantae > Streptophyta > Magnoliopsida > Cucurbitales > Cucurbitaceae > Sicyos > Sicyos edulis. Next base: position 36,907,880 of record CM071854.1, on the reverse strand, counting down.
AACAAGGTTTTACTATCAACAGATTTAAGTAGACATGTACATCCGTAAGTGTGCAACTTTTGGGAAGTTCTGCAAATACAAAAAAAGAGCCCTGAGGCTCAAACTGGATTTGGAATCCGATACGGACGAGCAACTTTACGATGAAGTCTCGTTTTGACTCGTAGTCCTGCACATCAAACAACAGATGGTGAATGGAACATAGAAAACAGAAGATGATTTGAGAAGTTTTGATACAATTGAAATGAGTTTCTAGGCTCGATTCGATAATCATTTTTGTTTAATGCTATTGAATATTATGTGTTGTTTCCTGGTAATCTTTGAATTCCAAAGCAAAATTGAATTTTAAAAACTCTTTTTTTAGCTTACAAAATTTGGTTCATGGGATTTCACCGTAAAATCAATTGGTAATAAGAAGAGTAATTCACATTTCTTATAGAAGTGGTGAGAAAGGGAACGTTGAGGCTCTTCAACAGGCTTGGTTTTTAAAAATGTTTATAAGAAAAATATAGGTAGAAATAGTATTTATAAGTTTAATTTTCTAAAACAAAAACAAAATAGTTATCAAACGGGAACTTAATAAGGAAAGTTTTTGGCTTTGCAAATTAGATCCTACTCGTCTTAGTGACTCAAAATATTCCGGAGGACTTTGCAAAGCAATCAAGGCAGCTTCCTGGAAAGGAGCTGGAGCAGAGTCTGTAATCCTAACATGAATGTTTCTCATTGCAGAGGCAACAACAGCAGGAGCAATTGCCCAACCAACTCTCCAACCTAAGTTTAACCAATAACTGGTCACATATTGTGCATAGAGAGTTTTATGGTTCTCAAGTTCAAATAAAAACAAGTAAATTTAATAAATGCATAAGTTTAAGAATGGATTTAGAACTAACCTGTAACAGAAAACGTTTTAGACAGTGAAGATGTGATGATCGTTCTCCCTTGCATTCCCGGAAGTGAGGCGAGCGAAATATGATTTGCTTCACCAAATGTTATATACTCGTAAACCTGTCGAAGATCGTGTTGGAAAAAAAGTGTTTCAAGATGAGGAAGATACTTCTCAGGCATGGTGAAATTGTATCCAATAAATAATTCATAACAGACAAGACCATACTTCATCTGTTATGGCTATGCAATCATTAGTGTGGCATGCTTCTACAATTGTATCAAGTTCATCTTTGGAGAAGACCTTTCCAGTTGGATTGTGAGGGCTGCACAAACCCCGAAAGAAAATCGTTAATCGTTGTATTTGTAATTCACTGCAAATTCAGAGAGGAGAGATCAACTACCCCTTTTTATTTTTCATCTGATACAAATAGAAGTTTCTTGTTAAGCATCTTGTTGTTGTTCAAGATGGGCAAACATGATCATTTTTATCTTAACAAGAAAAGGGAAAAATATCTTAGTAAGGCCGTGCATTGGCTCTGCAACTTAGCTAGAAAATATTCATGTTAAGGAAGCTGTTATGAAAAACAGAACAACAATCAAACGAAAACTGTAAAGAACGTGAGAGAAGAACATATTTACGTGGTTTACTAACAATGTGGGTTAACTATGTCCACGTGCAGAGGCGAGAACAATTTTATTAATTTGGAGATAAGAATACAAAATGTCGATCAATTGAAGTTCTTGCTTGCTAACCGGGCAGCGAGACCTCCGACTAAATAATTGTGGGGTAGCGAATAGTTCAAGGCATTTCTCAACAGAAGCGATGATTTTCATGATTTTCTGTTCAGTTAATTCAGAGTACAACCAAAGTAAGAAAGAATACACGTTATAATCGACATGATCGTCTAGAAAAGCATATGAAATTCTTACCTGTTCAATACTATAGCTTTCGTTCTATGCGTAAATGACTTCAAAAGTTTATTTTGGTCCAGAGACCACATAGGTGGGTCAAGATTCACATATACCTGTTCATTTTGAGTTAACAAATCAGCTGGGAAATCAGTTTAAGCAATCAGAGCAATAAATTTTGAAGATTTGTTAATAAGAAACATGTTAACTTACTGGAACTCCCCCAGCAATAGATATGGCATTTGCATATATGTCAAAAGATGGATTGAAAATGATAACTTCATCACCTGGGTTTATCACTGCCAAATAAGGAGATATTAAGATCACACAACAAATAACATGAAGATATAGGACTTAAAACCAACCAAGTTAATGGTTCAAAGCCATTGAAATACTGAATTAGATAAGAACATGAAGACATGTACCAGAAAAAACAGCCGCCGCAAATGCCTCGGTTTGACCACAGCAAATAGCAATATCCGTAAGAGGGTCGACATTTAAGCCATGTGTTTTCTTTACTATCTTCGCCAGTTCATCGCATATCCCCTGCACATGCCTTGTCTTTCAACAATAGGTTTAGTACATTTAAAAAGACGAATTGTATTAACATAAGTAGAATTGCATCAAAGAACATTTTCGCTCTTTTATAATCAAGATGTAAGAGCATAGTAGGGGATGACAAGAAATATTTATATTGATTTTGTTAGAAATCTGCATGTAGTCTATTTTATATATATTATAAATGAGGAAGGTATTGAGCTAATAAGGCAACATTTTCATTGGTAGGATATCTTTACACAAGAGTTCAGACTTAAAACCAGGAAAGTATATGAACATGCAGAGAGATCTATTATCCTCACAGATTCAATTTGAAATTTTCAGGTAATATGCTCCATTGAATATTGATGAAAACAATTTAATTGCATTTTTTAAATAAGTACGAGTCTACTTGTTGGATAGAAAAAGAGTACAAGAAACTTAAGCCCTATATGGAAGTGTTTTAGACACAATTAGGAGTAATTTTGTTGGAACGTGTTTGGGAATAATATAAAAAGTGTTTTGGGAAAAGTTAAAACAACGTGTAGGATTCTTTCAACAAAGGTGTGATATGCACCAAAATATAAATATTTCTTTTTTGATATCTGTGAATATTTTCTTCATCCAAAAAAAAGATATTCATGACTTCTTTGGGCCAACTTGCGTGCAACTCGACTATTGTTACTAGATATATCGTCTGGCCCTACAACATTTGGATGATTTAATTCTTAAGTAAGTGACCACCATAGATTAAACCAATCACCTTTTAGTTTCCCAAGGCCGTCTTGACCATTGGGCCACTCCATGATGGCTATATGACCAAACTATATTGCAATGCAAAAGATAATCGAAGTACAAAATGAATCAAGTGTTTGAGGTAACGCGGACCTTGCCTATCTTAAGCAATGTCTCTGAAAACCTAAACCAGACAGAATGTAATCATACACGATATGTTATAATTAGATTTCGATACGTTACCATAAAAGATACATTAAGATATGCATTCCATTTTACGATTTAACAACCTTGAGTATCATTGTTTATCCTCTCCCTTCCCATGTTTATTACCAAATACCATAACCATTTTCTAATATACACTGAAAGGATCCCTATCAAAGTGCTCAAGTAGAAAACACTTTTAAGTATTAAGAGTGTAGAACTAAACTTTAAACTGATCTCATTCCAAAAGTAACTTATAATTCAAACATTTCTGTTTAAAATCACTCCAAACCACACCTTACCAAACATTTCCAGAATATTGGTATCATAATCTTTACGCAATAACAGAATCACAAAATGATACTAAATTAGCCGCCATAAATTGAAATTAGAAATAGGATTAAAATCAATCATAAGAAGACGATTCGATGCGATACGCGAGGCGTTAGGTTAGGGAAAGTAAAGAGCAGAAGAATGAACCAAACCTGTACTGGTTGAAATCGGCATTAATGGCGGAGACGGCGGCGCTTTTGAGGGAGGGCGGCGCCGGAAAATCTGGAAAACCTTCGGCGAGGTTGACGGCGTTGGATCGCTGAGCAAGAAGAGAGAGTTGTTGAATCGGTGAAGGAACGAATCTCTTTGCTACAGAGGATAGTTTATCTTCCATTCCCAATCCCCTCTCCAAAATACTTCCCTCTTTTTGTTAATTTTTTTATACGTGTATATATATATATATATATTTTATAATTTACCACGTACCTCTTCGGTTTTATCTGAGGCACAACTTCTAAAATAATTCATTTATACCATACTAATTTTTATCACTAACGGGTGATTGAATTCAATTTGGAGTTTTATCATTGAAAAAAATTCAAACAGTGATAGAATGAATCTATCATTAATTAAATTTTATCACTAATAAAATTCAATGGATGATAGAACTCAATTTAAATTTTCTACTACAAATGAATTAATTTTTATTTGTGCTATACAAATATTTTACCATTTTTGCTATACGTGCAAAATTCTTTCCGAAGAAAGTTATACTTTTGAAGAAATTCAAAAAGTTATGGTAAGTGTACAATTCCTTTTTTCTCTCTTTCTTTATATTGGATTAGCGGAATTGAAACTACAAATATTGAATATGTGAAAGAAGATTTCGTGAAGGATAATTTTGGTATTAATTTATATATTTTTAATAAATTTAAAAATAGATTTTTAAGTTTAAAAAATTTCACAAGACAAAGTGTCTCTCAAATTGTCCTTCATGGATTTTAATATCTTAATGAATCCATCATTATGTGTGATTAATGTGCATATATGATAAGAAAAAAAATACATCAATGAATGAATAGTTAACCTAACTTCATTCAATAAATTAGAAGTTAGAAAGTCGACTCATAACTTAAATCAATGGTACCTGTTATGTTTTTCTTCCCATGATACATATGTTCCTATTTTTAAAGATTAATTTTTAATTTTGAACAAAAAATAATAACATTGAAACTTTTATTTTTCATCTCCAATTTTTTTGTAATGTACCTAATAAAATCATATAAATTGTTTTTTTAAACACTAGAACAGATTCAACATTCATATTCTTAACTCTGTGCACCCGTGAACAAGTCCATTGCATTGTCGACTCATTGGGGTAGCATAATGACAAGTTGGATTCTCATCTCCCACGTTAAGAACGAGCACATCATATAGATTTGTAAGGCGGACTTCACCTTTGCCTCCAATCATATACAACTCACCTCTAAAACCGATCATATGCCTCGCAATCCCGGGAAAATCCTGTGGTGGTGGTCCATCATGTTTGATGATTATGTATCCTTTTTCTGGGATCAGAACCTTAACATAGAGTACATCTCGAACAACTGCCTTTCCGCCAGAAAGCCATTTATAATCTGTATCTCTCCGTTTCAATTCCAAATTGTCAAAAACTTGGGTTCAGGAATCGCAATCAATGTACATTTTTCCTCCAATCATCAATCCCTTGCAATATCTATCACGAACCCAAAGTAGATCAGGTAATGGAGTCCAGACATCCTTCTCAATGTCATACATTTCTGCCTTGGAGTCATTAGGAAATGTATGGATGTGTGTACGTACGGTCGACATTCTAAATGAAGCTAGGTTAACTATTCATTCATTGATTTTTTTTTTCCTAATAAAGTATGCACATTAATCATGCATATATGATGGATTCATCAAGGTAGTAGAATTCATGAGGAACAGTTTGGGACATTTAGCAAATATGAGAAATTGTTGTAGATATTCGAGTTTTACAAAACTATTGGAACTTAAAATCTATTTTTAATTAAAATTAAATAAATTAATACCAAAATTATCCTTCTCGAATTCTTCTTTCACATGTTCCATATTTGTAGTTTCAATTCCGTTAACCCAATATAAAGAAAGAAAGAGAAAAGGAATTGTACACTTACCATAACTTTTCAAATTTCTTCAAAAGCATAACTTTCTTCTGAAATAGGGACAAAGCTTATTTTACCAAAAAAAAAAAACAATTGTTTATATATAAAAAAAAATTAATAAAAAGAGGGAAGTATTTTTATATCCATTCCTGTGGGATTAAAATTGTATTTTTTTTTTTTTTGAAGTTTTAATATATTTTGGAGAGGGGAATGCTTTTGAATTGCTATTAGCTGATATCGTTGATTTTAATCCTATTTCTAATTTCAATTTATGGCGACTAATTTAGTATCATTTCGTGATTCTGTTATTGCGTAAAGATTATGATACCAATATTCTGGAAATGTTTAGTAAGGTGTGGTTTGGAGTGATTTTAAACAAAAATGTTTGAATTATAAGTTACAAAGTTTAGTTCTACACTCTTATAATACTTAAAAGTGTTTTCTATGAAGCACTTTGATAGGGATCCTTTCGGTGTATATTAGGAAATGGCTATGGTATTTGGTAATAAACATGGTAGATAAACGTTATTTTCTTTAAAAGTAGCTATTTTTTCTAATTAGCCCTTGAAAAAAATGAATAATCCAAAAAAATTTGGTTGCCACAATTTGAAGACGAAAAGAGTTGAATTGCCACAATTTGTAGACTGTTATAAAAATTTATGTTTCAAACCTATTCTAAGCATATATGACTCCTCGCAATCAAGATACAAATAATTCTAAATAGATCTATATCAGTTTTGCCCAATCTTTACTAATTTCCAGCCATTAATAAAAACATTCAATAGGCAAAATTAAAAGTTATACGATAGAGAGAAGGACACAAGAAAATAAAAACTTTACACTACTACAATTTTGGCCTTCCATGACAGTTATTTCAATCCAGAAATTTTAAAAAATCTAAAAACTGTCATAAAAAATCTAAAAACATCGTATTTGTGAAGAATAGATGAATTTTAAGTTATTGAAGTTTTTATGACAGATATTTAGATAATTGTCATAAAATAATTATAATGACATTTTAATAATTGTCATAGAAATTTTTACTTTTTCACAAGAATATCTCATTTTTTCATAAGATTATGACAATTTAAAAATTGTCATAGAAAATAAATATTTGTAAGTTTTAAAATTTTACTTTATTTTATTTTTCATCTAGGTTATTGATTTTTTTTATTAAAATAAAATATAAAATCAAATAAAAGAAAAGAAAAGAAAAATGAGTTTTTAAGTTGAAAAAAAATTTACACTTTTTTTTTTGCCTTAATATTATTATTTGGTAGGGCCATCATACAATAAAAATAAATTACCTTGCTTTTCATTTAAATCATTTAAAATACAATGGTGAAAATAAAAAATTTGTAGGAATATTTTTTTGTAGAATAAATTTATGGTTCCTTAATGTAACAAAAAAAATTCAATTAAACACAAAAAAATAATAATTCAAAAAAATGGTCATAAAAACAAAAAAATTGTGTTTTAAAATTGAGAAAATTGATAAAATTGATTTGCAATTGATAAAATTGAGAGAAAAATAAATAGGTGTAAAAGGTTGTTTTGAGAAAAAAAGAAGAGAGGGGCAATTTGGGAAGTTTAAGGAAAAGAGAGAGAGAAAGAAGAGAGAGAGCAAGGTGCCGAAGGAAAGACTAAACACGACTCAAAATAGTGGCACCCATGAGTTCAAAACATAAAACACTAAATAATAGTGAATAAGGTTCGTCATGCCCCTAAAATAGTTCATGCCGAAGGAAAGACTAAACACGACTCAAAATAAATGCAATGGGTCCAATGGTATCTCCAGCTGGTTCGATCATTCATCTCGATACAGTCGTGTAGTACATGTTGTATTCCACAGTAGAAATGGCGAGTTTTGCAACTCAGTAGTAAGAACATGCATCAAATCACACGCATCAACAACAAGCATGATCAATAGCACAATCGAAGGGTTATCAAAACCCGAGCTCTTGGGTGACAGATCAAGAACTCGTCCTTAACCTGCACCATGCAAAGAGGTCTAGAGATCGAGACCTCAAGCCAACAGTCCACATGAGTCCTCTGACTCTAGGGCGATGTGAAAATTGACTCCAGGTTGAGGGATCTAGCGAGCAGAGCTACCTGTTCCCTAACAGGCCCCTTCCTCGCGGTGAGAGAAGTGGATCCTATACGACTCACCAAAGCCCAAACCACATACCTGACGCGTTCTCTAGAAAACTCCATGAAAACCAATGAATCTTACCTTGTTTTGAAGCTCTCAACGCTCAGACCACAAAACTGATATCGGAATCGCGAACGAATCTCTCTAACTCCGCAAAATTGAGAAAGAAGAAGTGGGTTTTTGGTGGATTTGACGAGAGGGAAGGAAGGGGTTTTGGTGGCTCGGTTATTTTAATGAGAAAAAAAAAAAAAAAAAAACTTCCTTTTTTGTATAAAATTCCCTTTGCATTTTTATCCTAAAACCCTAATATTAAAGTGCTTTTAAAGCTAACCAAAAATAGACATTTAAGCTTTGATTTAATTTGTTATTATATAATTACATAATAGATTTATAAATAAGTTTTAACACCACACTAAGATGAATTTCATTTAACTAAACCAAGGATTGAGATAAAAATACCCGTAGGTATCTAATTAATGAATTAATAAATAAAACCCCAATTTGAGATTTATTTAAAATATTCAACAAAACATTTAAATTTACTTAATATTTACTAGAATAAAGTACAAAAATAAAGTAGTTTTAAAAGAAAGACTGGTAAAGAACAATAACCTAACTATAAACAGAATAAATCCACAGCTATTCCCAAAACAATTTATATATATATTATTTGTTTATTTATATGTATAAATTATATTTACTTATATTCGGACTATTTTACGGCCTACTCTACAACAATTAGATCCAGATGTAGTATTGGATGAATAGTACATTAACATATATGTATGAGTTGTGGAAAGTAAATTTATATTGTTTTAGTTTGTTATTTTATCAGGATCTTATTATTGTTTTAAACAGGTAGACTATTTTTCTCATCACCAATTAAATTTGAAATGTATATCTCAGCCGACGTCATCGTAATACTAGGGACAGAGAGAGAAATATTTTTCGTTATTTCTCAATTATCATGTGGCCGCCACCAAAAGATTTCTAAAATGTGTGGGCTTTTATTTGGGCCTACAATGTACAGACTAAGGCTTGTTAAGCCCAAGTAGTTGTAGTCCTTTCAAAGGTCCAATGTTGGGCTCTGGTAGAAAGCTTCATCATCCACCTAAATCTTATACTTGGGCCTTATCTCAGCCCATTCAATAATTGGGCCTGGCCTTACAAAGGAATGTGTAAAGTGGGAGAATATAATTGTAGGAAAGAAAGAAACTAAGAAAACATGAAATGACATTGGTTTGAGAAACAATATTTTATCCCTTGTGACAAAAATGACAATAAGTGTGAAGCAATCGAACATAAAAAATGTCCTAATTTTAATGGGAGGAAGACAACTACCAAAACTGAATAAACAAACATATTATGAACTAGAAACTCGGTCAATGGCCATATAATAGTTTCATTATTTGATGGTAAATCAAAACACTAACGTCACATATTTGAGAATCAATATTTGCCTCCCTCCCGAATATGTACTAAAAAAAACAATCATTACAAGCATCAAATAGAATTGAAAGAACAACCATATCATGAATCAGAAACAAAGTTACAAGCATCCAATCAACATATCATAAATTAGAAACATCATTACATATTTACAAGTATATTAGAACTTCCAGCAAACTTAGAGTGAATCTCCAAATTTTGCATTGTACCTAATAAAATCATATAATTGATTGACGAAAAAAAGTAAATAATATAATAAATAATTATTATTTTTCTTTAAACCCAACAACAGATCTAACATTCAAGTCCTATATTCTTCGTGCACCCATGGATTTGTCCTATATACTCAACTCTGTGCACCCATGAACAAGTCCATTGCATTGTGGACTCATTGGTGTAGCAAAATGCCAACTTGGTTTCTCCTCCAACACATTAAGAACGTGCACATCAGATAGATCTACTAGGTGGGCTTCAGCTTTGCCTCCAATTATATACAACTCGTCTCTAAAACCGACCATACGCATCGCAATCCCGGGAAAATATCGAGGTGACGAAATATTCTGCCTGCCTCGTTTCTCCTGCTTGACGATTACATATCCTTTTCCAGGGATATGAAGATTGACGTAGAGTGAATCTCGAACAACCGCCTTTTCGCCACTAAGCCATTGGTGATCTGCAATTCTCCATTTCAGTTCCAAATTGTCAAAAACTTGGGGAGTGAAATCACAGTCAACGTACATTTTTCCTCCCATCATAAATCCATAACAATATCCTTTACAAACTAAAAGTAGATCAGGTAATGGGATCCAAACATCTTTCTCAATGTCATACATTTCCGCCTTGGAAATGAATTTAAATCTATGGGAAGTGAAGCCACCTGCAACCACAATTTTCCCATCCACAACGCAACATGCAAAGAAAGCACGAGACAAGAGCATTGGTGCTAGCACAGACCATGTTCGGGTTATTAGATCAAATGACCATACCTCATTGGTTGTAACGGTGTGATCACCAAATCCAGTTTGGCCACCAATAACAAATATCTTTTGATTGGTGTAGACGACACCAAAATGTGTAAGCCTTGTTATCTTGGGAAATTTAGTAAGGGCAATCCAAGACTTATGAACGGGGTCATAAAGTTGCCATGTTCTTTCGGTACGACAACATACAGCTAGAAAATCCTCCGCTAAACCAAATTCTCGCCGAAGTCTAAATAGTTCGTCACTACAAACACGAGCTTTCCAAGAGCGAGAAACGAATTCCAACTTGGGATACATGTAATATGGGACAAAAGCAAGGCAGGTAAGGGCAACAGCATCAGGGAGACCATCCATCAGACCAGACATTGTCATTCTTTTGTAATGATTTTTAATATCTGAAATATTAAAATCTCAGAATCCCATCATAAGAGAGAAATCAAAACATAAGAAGCAGATTCATTGATTCAAATCATCATTAACAAACACAGAACCTTAGGATTCAACAAGAAACTATAGAAATCGGTACAAATCGGAAATAAGAAACAACGATTCAAAAATCAAAACGAAACATACCGTGATTTATTCCCTTAACCATTTAATTTGGAGAGCAATTTGGGCGGCCAATTGTGCTTCAAATGTTTTTTTTTTTTTTTTTTTTTTTTTTGTGCCTTTTTACAGCTTTAAACCCAAAATAAGGAAAAAATTGGAAGCGTGTTTTTATTTAAAAATATAGGAAATCATATTAAAGGTCTAAATTACAGAAAATAATCAAGAGAATACGGTCTCGTCTGATAATTGTTTTTCATTTTTTTGTTTATGAAATTTAAGTTTACAATAACTATCCTATTATATCTATTTTCTTATTTAGATATCTATATCTTACCTATATTTTAATTTTAAAAAAATCAAAATTTAGAAACTAAAAAGTAGCTTCCAAAACTAATTTTTATTTTTGAAATTTGGTTAGTATTCACTACTTACTTAAAGAAAGATATAGCACATGGTAAAAAAATTGAGTAAAAATAATTTCATAAACCAAAAACAAAAAATCAAATAATCAAACGGGCCTTATTTTCTATTTTAAATTTCTATCTAAATCAAATTTATGGGAGAGAGATAATTTCATTTTTTATAAAAATAAAAAAACATAGGATAGGACTTAGTGATCCCCTCTTTAATTTGAATTAAAAAAAGCGAACAAAAACAAAACAAAAAAATATAAATGGAGATTTGAGAGAATACCAATAACAGAATGGGAATAGAAAATCAGTGCAATTCACAAGTAACGACGTCGGCGACAACAGAGAGAGGAACCGACGGGAGACGATTTTATTTATGTAATTTTAAATGTGGCAGGATTTTATTCTTTTAATAAAAAGGAAAATAAAAACGATATTAATAGTAAATTAGTATATTGGTCGATTAAATATTTTGAAAATAAATCAGGAAAATCTTTTATTTTCCCATTATTTTGTTTAATTAACCTGATAATGGATGCTAGCGGTTTATCATAGAAGGAAAATTTTTATAAACTTGTATATTTTATTTTATCCTATCTTATTTTTTTTTTAAAAAAATCTTTAGGTTTGTTTTGATTCCTATCTTTTAGAATCAAATATTTTTACTCTTTCCATTTTTGTAATATTTAATTTTTTTTAAGATAACAAGGTCAATTTTATAATAAAATATTGAATATTGACTAAATTAACAGCTATATTAATTTTTAATTTTAATATACCAATGAAACGATTTTTTTTTATTGAAAAGATTTTTTTTTTAGTACAAGTGAAGAAAGAGGGAATGGGACAACAAATCAAATATATTAATGCTCCAAATAAATGAGAATGAAATACAAATTCTCGAGATTGACTATGTAATTATGACATTGAATTGAATTTCAACAAAATAATGAAATCATTCGTCTATCAACCTTTTCGATGTCTTTGAAAAGATAAATCAAATGAAAGTTGAGTTAGAAAAGGAATTACATAGCTGATAAAAATTATTCGGATGACTTAATTCAGTAAAAAATATATTGACATTAGGGTCTTAGATTAATAATTACATTCTTTTGTTATTATTATTGTAAAACTTATACTTAGAGCAACTTCTAAAAATAAAAAAATAAATTTTTATCATACCCAAGCTCTTGGGTAACATATCAGGAAACTCGTCCTTAATCTGCACCACAGAGCAGTTTAAATGTCATAACCTAAAGACCAACAGTCCACAAAAGTCCTTGGACTAAAGGGCAATCTGGTAACCTACTCCATGTCGATGGATCTGCAAGCAGAGCATCTTGTCGGCCAACATGCCTCTTACTCGCGATGAGTGGTGGATCCGTGATGACTCTAAAATAGAGTTAGATTTTAACATAGCTTTGGATCATTGTTCGTGTTTATTAATAAAAAAAATTATTTCGAGTAAGGTGAAAATAGGAAAAAAGGTAAAATTGGCTAATGCTTACGCATTAGGGGAATAAAATGCAAGATATAGATTATTAATTAAGCTGAAAACAACTAAAATAGCACATTTAGCACAAATTTCGCAAGGCTTATGCTGATTTCTGTTTTCGCAGGGTTAGCGCTAGCGGAGCAATGCGATGCTGAGAATCAAGACGCGCGATTGCGAGCAATTAAAGCTTGAGAGACAAAGGCCAGAATCACTTCAAGTAAATAAGGAAGGAATCGCCTGACAGCTTGAAGTTGACTAACGAGACAAATTACGAGACGAATTGCTGAAATCATGCGATTCCTGCCTAAGACAATTAAAACACATTTGGCAAGAATAAAAAGAGAAATTATTGCGAAGATTGATTCGTGTCATCCCGGAAGATTTGGAGATTTGACGAACCAGTACTATAAATAGATTTTTTATGTAATAGAGAGGAGGCTTGATGTTTTCTCTATTCTTTCTTTCGAGAGGAGTTCAGAAACTCGATCGAGACGAGGATAGTTTATTTATCTTTTTTCTTTTATTTCACTATCGGACTCATTTTAATTCAGTAATACAATTTTAATTGTGTTTCAGTATCGTGTTTTGTGTTCTCTTTCTGTATCATGAACTTATTTCATTATGGCAAAATTAGGTTAAAGTGAATCTTAGTAGCATGTTGTAGGAAGATGTTCGAAGAGTTCATCTAAAGCATGTAACTTGGGTGCATCATTACAATAGTGAGTGTCGACTGGCCATCCACACAAACTAATAGGTTGTAAATCGAAAGAGGAAATAACCTAAGTCTATTTTTCATGTTTAATAGGTAGTGTTACATTTGTAATGCTTTGTATCAGAGTTTAAGAATAAATGAGTAACTATTACATGTTTGGCGCTGGCTAGCTCTTAATTACATCAAGTGGCGGTGGAAATCGGATTTGATGCTAAACGGAAGCGGAAGTGAAAACCAAAGTTTGTGAGGCGTAGTATGATAAAGTCTCTTACCACATGTTTCTTATTTATTACATTGCTATTGATTTTCAAGAGTACCTTAGTCTAGTCTTATTTCTCAAAGAAAAGAATAAACTATTTTATCCTCCTTTTTATCTATTTTTATGTTTCCACAACAACCAACTCAAATCATATTCTTGCATGGTGGGCAATTGTGAACAGTAAGATGACCTAGGGTTCTCAATCCCAAAATTGACTTAAATATCTTTATGCATAAAGTCTCAAATGCCCTCATATCTTTCCAATAACCCAAAACCTGCCATTAAAACCAACGAGACCAAAAAATACCCCCTATTCTCAAATTGATAACGAAAGTCACATTTCAAATAAACTAGAAATCCTCGGGGTGTTTAAGATTTGTTTTCAAGATATCAACCTCTCTTCAACTCCTTCTCATCTCTCCTCCAACATTACATCAAATCTTTTATTTAATTTTTTTAATGTCATATCAAATCTTTTTTAAAATTCTCCATCATATAATATAATATAAACTATCATTTTATCTAATCTTATCAAATATCACATCAAATTTTGTTTGATTTTTAACCACATAATATAAAATAAAATATATTAAATTTATTAATCAATGTAAATATTCATTGATTACATTAAACAAAATAATATAAAAACAAATACTTTTTATAACATCTCCTCCCTAAAATACCAATATCTAAACAACTATTTCATATCTCTAAATCACTCAACTTCCTCTTCCACTTTCTCTCCTCCCCTCTTTTCAACTCCAAAATCCAATCACCCTTTGAGCTATGACAAGAAAGAAAAAGATTTAGGTTGTGAACAAAAGAGTTTAGTTCGTGTGATTATTCTATGTTGATTGTTTTACTCTTTTTCAGATTTTTTATGTGAATTCCGTTACACAAGCTATAAGAGGTAATTTGTTTATCTATTTTTTTTTTGTTAGTAAAAGCTCAACGTCCAATTAAAATAAATATTTATCAAACATGCTCTTAGTTCTTCAATTTTTAACTTCATTCTAACAAAGAAAATGTCTAACTTTTTATTTCGGTAACAATAGTCTTTTTTAGTAGAGATTTTTTTTTTTTTTTTTTTTAATTCTGCAATAATTAAATGCGAAAATTTGAACTCATGTTCACGATGACTTTACCACCAGTCTATTGTTCTTGGTGAAACAATTTAGTTATTAAACTATAATAATTAACAATTTAGTTTAGGTGATTTAAAATTTGTAGTAATTGAGTTAATGTTTAAACTTTAAATCTAATAGAGTTTCTTTAATTAGACACTCCATAGATTTACCAACAAAAATAATAACACATCCATATCAATGAAGCTTCTTTAATTTAAAAAAAAATTCAAATATTGTCTTTTAAAAATAAAATATGTCGTATAAAAATGTAGGAAACGGAAACACAATACTATTTTCAAAAATTAAAAAAACAAAAAAACAAAAAAAGTTATAATTTTTTTTTTGAGAAGACAAAAATAGTTATAAATTAATTTAGATAATAAAAATTTAATACTTAATTTTGATTATTTTTTATGATAAGTATTAAATGATTACAGATATTATGAAAAGTACGAAGATTAAATTATTATAAATATAAAAAATCAAATTTAAATTTATAACAAATACAACTAATTAAATTTATTACATAAATTGTTATAGAAGTATGTTGTTACTTTCCTACAAGTTAAGGGATCAAAAGTGTTTTAAAATTATTTTTAAGACTTCATGGACATAATAACACAAAATTCGTTATGTATAATAGATATATAAAATTTTAAACACATTAAACAATCTAAAAAGTCAAACTTTGGAATTCTCCTAACCCTAGTAGTTGTTGAATTAAAATAAATTATACAATTTTGTAGTTGGAAAAGTAATGAACAAAACTTAGAAGTTCGGAAAACTTAACGAATTTAATAAAAGTCATACCTTTATTGGCATCCATCATTTAATAATTAAGATGTGCTAAACTTCTTAATGTAAATGTTGTTAAAAAAAAAAACTAATTTGATAAAAACTAAAAGCTAAGAAACCATTTTCATCCTAAAATTTTAAGATCTATTCATTTAACTTTAATCTTTCAAAATTTTAATAAAATTTGAAATTTGTTTCATTTTAACTAAAATTTAAAAAAATTGTTTTTAATTCTTAAATTTTGAATTTGTGCCATTTCGATAATAAATTTAAAATAATAATAATATTTGATTGGGAGAGAGAATTATTATCTTCCTCAATATATTTTATAAATATATTTAAAATTTGTTTTTTTATTATATTAAAATATTTAATTAATTTTAATTAATATTATATTTTTAAAGTATCATATTTTAAATTTAAAATTTAAAATTTAAATGAAATAAATTTGGAAGTTTGATGATTAAATTTAATTTTTTAAAAATTCAAGCTAATACAATAGTAACACGACAACATTTATATACATCTATTGATGGAGAGGTTATTGTTTAAATCCCGTCCCCAATTTTATCAAAAAAAAAAAAAAAAATCCCGTCCCCAATTGTTGTATGTCAACAAATTAAAAATTAAAACTTTTAAAAGTTTAAAAAATTTCAAAATTTAGTCATCACTATTCACAATTAGATTTTAAACAAAATAAAATAATGATTTTCCCCAATATCTCTTCCTTTATATTCCAATTTCCTCTTCAATTTCATCGTCTAGCTTCCAATTCCCATCAATGGCGAATCTCTTCTCAATTTCTTTCACTTTCTTACTCTTTACATTCTCAAAATTTCCCTTTCTCACGTCGGCGACCGCCGTCGTCAACGATCAGCTCGACTGTTCCATGTGCTCAAGCTGTGACAATCCCTGCCAACTTCCACCGCCGCCAGTTATTGAATGTCCGCCGCCCCCTCCGCCGCCATCTCCGCCACCGCCACTCCCAATTTCCGAATGCCCTCCACCGCCACCGCCTCCCTCGTGTGATGCATGCGCCTACCCTTCTCCGCCGTCCTCCGACCAGCCGTACCAGCCATTCCCGCCGGCCGACGGCGGCCAATTTCCCGGCGTTACTCCGCCGCCGCCGAACCCAATATTACCGTATTTTCCTTACTATTATTACACTCCCCCCTCTGTTTCTGCAAAATCCGTTTCGTTTTCATGGTTAATTTTTCCTTTGGGTTTCTTAATTATTCTTTGCGTTTAAAGAAAAATTGAAATCTCCATTGCTGACTGAGAATTGGGTTTCCTCTGTAATTTTTGCTGCGATTTGAAGAACAGAGTGAGGACGAAGAAGAAGGGTAGTTACGTCAAGATAATTCATTGTAGGCTGATTATGAATGTATTTCATAAATTAAGATGTATTCATTAATGATTCTTTATTTTACTTTTTTACTTTGAATTTTTTTTTCTTTGGGGGGTTGAAAATTGAAATGTCAATGTATTCTAAGGAAATGTCT
Source organism: Sicyos edulis (assembly GCA_036507275.1). Classification (NCBI taxonomy): domain Eukaryota; kingdom Viridiplantae; phylum Streptophyta; class Magnoliopsida; order Cucurbitales; family Cucurbitaceae; genus Sicyos; species Sicyos edulis. The sequence goes on along the minus strand of CM071854.1, from coordinate 36,890,745 downwards.
AATGTAACTATATAGTCATTTCACATGATAGTACTTTTTTAAAAAGTAAATGTTATATGATGGTATTTGTTTATGATAATTTTACATGATAGTGTTGAAAAATCATAAATTGTTGATCAATAGTTTTTTTTTTTTTTAATATCCACGACTCTCCGGTCCAGCTTACGTGCACCTTGATTATTGCAATAATTTACCTTTTAACTTTCGTCTAATTTTTGTAGTATTTTTCAAAAAAATACTTGGAGATCTCGAAAAAAAAGTTTGAAGAATGATAAAATTATGATCGAGGTTAGTGCATGAATTCTTCGGTTTCTCCTACTATATATATATATAGAGAGTTTCATATATTTTGTTTACAAATACATTTGAAACTTTGCTTGGAGTTACTTTATTGATTTCTTTTTGTTTGTTTGTTTTATAATAAAAAAAAATAATTATTTTATTTTTTTGGATTATTTACATTAACTCGTCTAACTTTTCTTTTTTGCAATAATTTTTGTAAGCATCTTTTGTTACTTAATTGTTGACTTGGAGATGTGAATTTTTGTTTTTTTTAAAATGATAAAATTCTCATTTGAATTTAAAAAGTAGGTTCATAGATGTATACTAATAAATATATTTAGCTTATTTATATTTATAATTATAATAATGATATAACTCTTATAAATTAGTAATTGTTCTATTAATAGATACATTGAAAAAAAAATTAAAGGGTATCGATTTTTCAAAATCCGAGATAAAATTAATTTTAATACAATAAATTTTATTTTTATTTTTTTAAAATAATAACACCTATTACTTTTTAAACTCAAAATAAAATATTAACTATTTTTTAACAAAAATGTGAATTTTAATAAATTTAACTAACGTGAAAAAATGGTTATAAAATTTAATCTTAAATTGAAATTATTATTTGATGATTTAAATTTAGTGTAAAAATATATGAAACAATTTATAATTATATATATATATATATATTATACTTACTATATATTGCACTCAATTGACATATTTTATTAGATATATATATAATTTATTATTTAAAAAATTATCACGTGCAACGCCGTGTTAAAATTCTAATATATATAAAGTTATACTCGATTATGATTGAATTAACCATCTTTTTATCCCAATTAATCAATTAACTTTTTAGTTTAACTAACTATTTGGAGTTGATTGAAGATGTAAACATACAATTACTGCATAAGCATTTAGTTTATTTTAAACTTTTTTTTTAGAATGGTTTATTTTAAACATTTACATAGACAAACAATCCAAGTTTTTTTTTTGAGAAACAAGACAAACCATCAAATTTATAAACTAATAAAATGAAAGCATCAATGATATAATATATGATTTATTTATTAAGATAGCACGAATTCAAACTTCATATATCAAAATATTATTGAATTAAAGAAAAGGTCAAAGTTATAAATATTTTATTGTTCTTAACAGTTATATATATATATATATATTTGAAATCAATTAACAATTATATATATAATATATTATGAATACAGTTCTCAAACTGAATAAGGCAACTTTTTTAATCATCGATAAAGATAATATATATATTCAATTTAGTAATATAAAATCTAAACTTTAAGATTTAATCAATAAGAATAAAATTCAAATGAAACACAATTTAAATGAGTGCATAGTTATAAAGAGATTTATGAATTTGAATCCCGAAATTCAAAAAAATTATGATCAAGATAAAAAAAAGTGTTATGTGTTAGAATCTCTACTATTTAAAAATGATGTATGATTTATCAAAAGAATACATAATTTAATTGAAAAATATATATTATTTTTTAAATCATATAATTATTAATATTGCAATCAAGTGCCATTATTTTTTTTGCATGGAAGCTACCCACAATATGCATTTTATTAACCAGATATCATTACCATAAACATGATATATTGGATCTACCAAATTTTTGTCCCTTTAAAGTGATTATAGTGATATGAATCCATGAATACTTCTCCTAAAAAGCAGCTTTTTTTTTTTTTTTTCAAATGGTTGTTGCTATCTCCATCTTATTGATTTATTTATCTGTTTTTGCATAGGGAATGGGGTATGAGATTAGGATGAAAAGGATTACTTTGAGTAGAAGGGAAGTGTTTGTTAGAAATGGAGATGGAAAAAGGGTAAAATAATTTGGGGAGAGGTGGAAATATAAAAATTAAAACAATTTAATTAATGCCCACTACTTTGGCACCAAAACTTCAACATCTTAGATTATTATATGTTTCCCATGTGCCTCTAGTTGTTGGTAGCTTCCTTTTAGGATAAATGACCAAAACACATTTGGATTGGAATTTTTAGCCTTTTAACATATCATTTTGGTCTATTTTTAACTCTAACTACTATAAGAAACCATACCTTTTCTTATGGCAAAAGTTGTTGCTTAGATAATATATATATATATATATCATCAATGTAGATAATATCAATGGACAAACGATTGTCAATTTTCATCAGTATAGAATCGTCGGGAAAATTTATGTCGACGGCTAATTAGTTTTCGTCGGCATAAATCAGTTTTTGTCAATAATGTAGTTATTCATCTAAACATAAAAATTTCTATCAACGACAATTTTTGCCAGTTGAATTGCAACATTTATGTTGACAATTTCTCTATTGTTGGTTTGTGTTATTTTGGATCACGACACTAGGGTCGTCGGTAAAGAACTTTTTTTTTGTCGTCGGCTTTCCAAAGCTGTAAAATTAAAGAAGAAAATTATTGAGTATTTACAATCAACTGGTTTAAATGAATTATTTCTATTTCGTTGATGAAGCTTCTCAAATAATGAAATTACTTTATAAATAAAAATGTTTGGGATGGAAATGAGAGAATGTCTACAATTCCAAGACAATTATTTTCTTGTTGGTAGTTCCTCAACTAATAAACACAAATTACCTAAGTTTAAAACTTACACAACTGTAAGCCAAAAAAAGAGAGGAAAAATTAAAACTCTCGTAACATTATTTATGACTTAATAATGAAGATATTATACATTCAATTCTCCTTACTTCAATTATACACTTTGCACACTCGTCAACTTAAAACGATGATACGTCAGGATCTTTGAATATCCCTTTTCCAAAGAAGTATTAGATCCGTATGATGACAAAAAATGTGTATTTTATACAGAAATTGAGAAAAATCATAGCTTTTAGTGAAATCATAACAAATTATATAAATTTAAATGGATATCAATTGAGAATTCAATTGGTTGTTGATTTGTAGGTGCTTAGAAATACTCTTTTTTTTTATTAGTTAAGTCTAATCTCATCTTTAACCGTAATTTCCATTTTCATTCTCAGTGTGTTTTTGTTCTTGATCTATATTTGTAGGTCTAGGGCTATTTTGTTAGTAAAAAAATAATTGGATTTAATGTTTTTTTTTAAGGAAGAAGTAGATAGTGCCTCCAAGGGGTGACGCAGTGATCGAGAACTTAGACTTTGAAGATATGATCCCTTCAAGATCTTGAGTTCAAGTCTTCCCTCTTTATAAAGAATTAAGAAGTTAATTTATGAGTAATTGAAATAGAAATGATATTTTGTTTTTTTGTCCTACATATCAGGAGAAGTGGGTCGACAAATACCAATTCTTGAGATCGAACATGTACGATTTTAAACTGTTTTACAACCAAACAATTAAATCATTGAGTCACTAACTCATTCGATATAAAAATGATATTCTTTTCTATTTCAATAATTTAGGATGACAGAGAAAGATTTTATATCGAAATTTTGAATGCTTTTTGGATCTGTTCAATTTAAATGTGGTCTAACTCCTGCCAACATCTCCAAACCTCTCTTTCCAAACATCCCTCATAGATTAGATTATCCAAAGTTACTCTTGCACATGATTGGAAAAGAGTCCAAAATGAAAAAAAGAAAAAAGAAATAAATAAATAAAAAGATGTATTTTTCAGAAAATAAATATTATTAGGAGCTTTTGCATGTATATTATAAAATAGTTAAAATATTTTATGAATAGCATAATAATGAAAATATTTACCCACATAGCAAAAAATATAAATTGATAGATTCTATCAATAAATGCGGATAGAATCAATTACTAATAATTAACGTAAATTGATAAATGTCCATTAGATTCCATCAATAAGGATCGATAAAATCAATTACTTATAAAATGGATAAACTTCCATTACTAGAGTATGATAATTCTATCAAAATCTTCAGTAAAAAAGGTAAATAAATATTTTTTTTTAAATAGGCAGAATTTGCTATAAACAGATTATTTTTAAAAAGTTGTTATAATTTTAAATTGGAGTAAAAAAATTGCTATACAGTGCAAATTCTCATATTATTATACAATTGAGAGTGAGGTAAAAAAAATGCAGCTTGAATACTTTATCTGGCCCAGTTCTACTATAAAAAATAAGTCGAAAAAAATACACTTCTCCATATTTGGGTTTGTTTTTGTTAGACTATTAAAAAAATATCTATGATATAGAAATGGTGGATTCATGTTAAGTATATGGATATGGGGAATGTCGAAATGGCTTATGGTACGTAGCTAGATGTTAGCAATAAATATGATACTCTCTCAGAATTTTTAGATTTAATATTTAAATATTATTGAATAAGAAATTCGAAGGTCTAGACCTTTTACAAAATTTATATAAAGGCTAAAACCATAATTTCTTAAAATTTCACTATATCCAAACTCTACAAATTCGAGTTTCACAATTATATTTTACTTCTATAACAATGGAAGAATGGAATTTTGACCTATTTGGTCAACAATTTTACAATTTATGTATGAGGATGTCTTTTGTTTAGGGTGTGATTGAAGCACCGATTTAGTTATGATAGATGAAATGTTATAATAAACGGTTGGTTATTATAAATAATGTTTGAGGGGCAAGTTATTATATCAGGGATTATGATAAATAGTGTTTGAGAAATTGGTTGTGTAACAAAAAATAATATATGTAAGATTTAAATCAACGAACATATAGGTTTAGATAAACAGATACGTATACTTAGATAACCACCGTTTATAATAAACGATGGGACAAACATGGGTTGAGTTATTATAATCAACTTAGCCGTTTACATAAACGGAGGCTCAAACACACCCTTAATAATAATAGTGAAAGCTTTGAAAAGACGTGAGCTTAGGGGACGTGATTCATGCATGTTAAAAGCAAAATTAACAATTTTTTGTAAATGTCATGAAACTTGAGGCATAAGACTTTGTGGTACCATAGACTAAAACTTGGCCACAAATCTAATAAAGAATAGTGACAGAAATTGTACTCTATGGTTACTAACCCATCAAATCAATTCACATTTATATGTCTTTTTGTTCAACCAAAAACGTTGAACCATAAACAAAATTAAATGCAATGGATGTGGATATAATTTGACAAATTGAAACTAGTTGTATATTTTATCATACTTATGAGAAATGTATATATATCGACTAGTGAAGTGAAAGGAGAAAAATTTACCACGAACTAAATGGGATTGAGAATGTATTTTACATCTTTTTTTTTTTATCAATTTAATTGGTAGAAATATTTATTGGATTGAGTATTTTTTTCGATAGTTTGAAAATTAATATATATTTTTAAATGAAAAAAAAATAATAAAAAAATAAACAAGAAATTTTTTTCCATAGGAAACCCAACTTCCACTAAAAAAAATGGTGGATTTTGGAGGAATGGAAATTATATTTGGTGGTAGAGACGAGGACACGAAAGTCATTTTGATAAGGACATCTCTAATATTTTTCCATACAAAATTGAACATAAAATATATAATTTAAGATTAAAAGATAATAAATTTAAAATCTATCAAGCTATTGTTGTAAACATGTATATTTTTGTGATTGAGAAGTCATGAATTAAAATATCTCAATTCTCAATTAATTATTAAAAAAGTTAATTAGTTGTCTTAATTTCCTTATAAATACAAGTATAAATATGGTTAAAATATTATTTTGATTTCTTATACTTTCAGCAAAAAAAAAATGTTTTGGAAAAAATTCCAATTTACATCATCATTTAGGAAAGGAAATTGACTTGCAACGAAAAATACGTGAACACATTTCTTACTAGTTTGTTGTTATTGTATTATACTATACTCGAAAAGTGAAAACAATATTTTGAATAAAATTTGTATTCATTTTATATAGATTTTTTTAACATACATCTAATAACTATAAATATACAATTTATTGTATAATCTGGAAATAGAGCTTAGTCCTATACACTTGGGACATCTATACATTGCATATGCATGTTTGAAAGTTTGGATCTCAAAATTAATACAAGATTTTGCAATAAATTTATTCATAAATTTCAAATTTAATGTCTGCGAAATAAAATAATTTCCGGAATCTGGAACCTTGTCAAAGAATTTGTCCCTTGACGATAATAGTTATAGTATATATATTTATGGTAATAACCTCACTCAATAATGTTCCTATTATAAGTGAAATAGTTAAATTTCATTAAAAATATAAATTTACTTGACAAACATGGCGTGTGTCAAGGGGTTTCATTTACAATAATAGTCTGAATTCAGTCTATAATTGAAAAACAATTCTAATATTTATCATCCAATATTGAAGAAAATATGTCCGATAACTTATTATTTCTATTATCGTTATTTTACCTCATAAGCAGTTAGTACAAAAAGGGGAAAAAAGGGAAGAAAAATCAAAATATTGGATTTTTTTTTAGATTACAACAATTGGAGGGTGGAAAAGATTCGAACCTAAAATTTGTAAGTCATTAGGTGTACATTGATACCGCTTTAACTACTGCTCTATTGGGTCAGAATGTTGGACTTAACTAGAATCACGTCATCAATTATTTATTTATTTTGAAGAAAATATTTTAAATGATCAGAGGTATGTATCTTTAAAAGGATAAAACGAAAAGCTAAAACTTATCTGAATGCCAACTAATAATATTACTTTAATATAGCCAACAACATCTGTTTGTTTGACATATTTAAGGGGTGTTTGGCGGCATGTGAAATGAGATGAGATGAGATGTTGATAGCAGAAAATCTTGTTTATGGTGAGATGAGATGACAGAAAAATCTTGTTTGAGGTGAGATGAGATGACAGAAAAACCTTGTTTTGAGGTGGGAAAAGAGATGAAATGTTAAGATATGTTTTTAAAAAAAAAAAAAAAAATCTGTTATTATATATTTTTTTAACAATAAATTTGTTCTTTTTCTTTCTTTTAAAAATAATTATTCTCAAATATTTAGCTATTAATATAATAAGTATGTAAATATAACTACTATCATAAATAAAATGTAAGTAATATAAATTTAATATTAAGCACCTCTAATCATATTAATGTTTTTATTAAAAAAACATAGTTTCAATGATATTATGTACGACATAATAACCATGAGTTTAAAAGTTTCTAATCTTTCATACTTAAATACTGTTTAATTAAAAAAAATTATGAGAAAAAAAAATTTCACACCACCAAAATAAAATTTGACTAATCTAAAATATTTGTACATTGTTAATAACTTTTTTTAAAAGATTTGTTAGACTTAAATAATAATAAAAAAATAAAAAACACCAAGATTTTATTTATTAAAAAAAAATCATTTGGTTAAACTAGTCATTATAAAATCTTGATAGCAATTTTTATTTTATTTAAAAAAAAAATTCTTATACCTTTTATACATGCATATTCATATTCATAGTTAGTCAAAGAATTGTTAATAAAATACATTAATTAATAGGTAATAATAAATTAAATATATTTATCTTATTAGTCATTGATACTTCTAACGAACCATAGACACCCCTAAATTTTTTTATTTATTGTTTTTTTGTAGTTAAAAGATGACTCAGTCACATTTTGATAATAATTATTACATGGAAGTAATAAAAAATCCATTATTTTTTTATTAGGTAGAATAGATCTCAATCTCTATGACTCATACAAGTCTTGAAATTTATAGTCTTTGAAATTTATAATATATTTTATTTTATTATTTTATGTTTGATATTTTTTTTATAATAATATTATTATTTTAATATATCAATATATAATTATAATAATTATACTATTATCATATCAAATGTTTATTTAAATATATTTGAATTTTAAAAATTTAAAATTAAATAAATAGATATATTCAAATTAATTAATTTTAACTAATTAATTGATTAATGTTTTGATGATCACAAACTTGAAATTTATTTACCAACAAATATAGTGCTTTGAAGTATACATTTTGTAGAGCTTGAAATAATAATTCAAACGCATTTTGAATTACTCAAATCAAAGTTAAGATGAAAAAGTTATGACCTAAAAGATTTTGAATGGTAAATCCCGACATGATAACGTAGCAAAAATTGGTCAATCTAAGAGCGACATGTGGAGCCTTGGATGTTTGACATTTGAGATTTCTTTTTGTGTTATAAAAAGTCAAGGTAAAAGCAAAATAGAAAAGAAAAACAAAGGTATCCATTATTATATTATTATTTGAGGATGTGTCTAACGGTAACTTTCTTAAAAAGAAAGTTATATATTGTTATACTACTTTTATGTGTTTGTCCAAATGCAACTTTTTGAATATTATAATATTATTATGTCTTGTGTCTAACGGTAACTTTTTGAATATTATAATATTATTATGTCTTGTGTCTAACGGTAACTTTTTTAATATTATAATATTATTATGTCTTGTGTCTAACGGTAACTTTTTGAATATATTATAATATTATTATGCCTTGTGTCTAATGGTAACTTTTTTGAATATTATAATATTATTATGTCTTGTGTCTAACGGTTACTTTTTGAATATTATAATATTATTGTGTTTTGTGTCTAACGGTAACTTTGCATCTTCATGTTTATTTAAGCTTCATCTTCTCCATCAAATGTAGACACCAAGTTTCATATTTCTCAATCCTCCAAAATAAAGAAGTCTTAATTGTTGCTCTCTCCAAGCTTTCAATTTTCATCTTATTCTTGAGAGAGAAATTATTGTATTGTGAGGATTTGATTTGTGAGAGTTAAATTTGTAAATCCACTCTTGGAGAGAGTTTGTTCATCTTGATCTTACATTTCCAAATCATTGTACGGTTTTCTCTTGATCCATAAAAAGAGAGGTTGTAACGGTTTGATCTTGACCCGTGGAAAAGATCGGGTTTGTTCTTGCTCCCACAAAAGGAACGTTGTAACGGTTTGACTCTAAGCCGTGGAAAGAGTCTTCATTGTTTTAGTGGAATACCCAAGAGGAGCTTGGGGAGTGAAGTAGGTGCGCCGAACCACTATAAATTCACGGTGTCAATTTCTCTATCCTTAACTTCTTTTATTTTTGCAATTAATTTATTGTTATATTATATTAATTGCTCTTATATGTTTTGTTTGGTTGTTATAATTTTATCTTGACATATTCTTTACCAATCTTTATATTATAATTAAATAGGGTGCTTGAAATCGGTCTTTGATAATTTCTTATTTAATTTACATGGTATTCTTGGTTAAATTGATTGTTTAGTAAAAAGTAAATTCATTTGTTTAATTGGGCCCACATTAGGAAAAAGTTTCATAAAGTTTAAAGAAACCCTATTCACCCCCTCTAGGGTTGTCATACCGATCCTACAATATTTAAGAGTATGAACTTATTTTCAATAAACTTAAAAATTTTAAACTTATTTTGTTTGTTAAAAAAATGAGATTCAAATTTTTCACTCTTGTATTCAGCGTTGCACTTTGAAATAATAGTAACGGTGGATATTTTTTTTTTTTAAAGGATAAATTAATTTAAATAATTTTGAGAGTCTTGATTGTATATACAAAAAACAACTATAAATTTAAGATTTGTATGGGTCATATGGATTGAGATCTATTCTACCTAATAAAAAAATCAATAAATTCCAAAATTTGAGGGATATTTTCTTACTTCCATATAATAATTATAATCAATATGTGACCGAGTTCTCTTTTAACTACAAAAAAATAATAAATAAAAAATTTTAGGGGTGTCTATGGTTCCTAGAAGTATCAATGACTAATAAGATAAATATATTTAATTTATTATTACCTATTAATTAGTGTATTTTATTAACAATTTTTTGACCTTCGGTAACTATGAATATGAATTCTTTTGAAGATTTTATAATGACTAGTTTAACCAAATGGTTTTATTTTTATTTTTTAATAAATAGAATCTTGTTATTTTTTATTTTTTTTTATTATTTAAATCTAACAATTTTTTTAAAAAAAAGTTATTAACGATGTACAAATATTTTAGATTAGTCAAACTTTATTTTGGTGGTATGAAATTTTTTTTTCTCATAATGTTTTTTTAATTAAACAATATTTAAGTATGAAAGATTAGAAACTTTTAATCTCATGGTTATTATGTCGTACATAATATCATTAAAACTATGTTTTTTTAATAAAAACATTAATATGATTAAGAGTTCTTAATATTAAATTTATATTACTTACATTTTATTTATGATAGTAGTTATATTTACATACTTATTATATTAATAGCTAAATATTTGAGAATAATTTTTTTTTTAAATAACAATTTTATTGTTAAAAAAATATAATAAAATTTTTTTTAAACCTATCTTAACCTCTCATCTCCTCTCCCTTCACCTCAAATAAGGTTTTTTTATCATCTCATTTCATCTTCCTACACCCCAAACAAGGTTTTTCTGCCATTACATCTCACCCCAAACAAGATTTTCTACCATCAACATCTCATCTCATCTCATCTTATCTGCAGCCAAACAACCCCTAAAGAGGAGGTGAAGAGTAGACATATAATATATATAAAAAAAAAAGTTATGGATAAAGTATTTCTAAAAGTACTACCATTAAAATAGATAACTTAAAAAAGATGAAAAAAAGTTATGGATAAAGTATTTCTAAAAGTACTACCATTAAAATAGATAACTTAAAAAAGATGTCGCTCACAACAAATTTCATAATTTATATAAGCATACATTTATACTAATTTTAATTATTTTCATTAAAAATTTTGGATTTTGTTTCTTCAAAATTCTTTCAATATTAACTGTTAAAATATAAATTCAAGTTGAACAGCTAATGAAAATTACCAGATTTGATATTTATAAAAATTGAAAGTAAAAGTCCCTAAGAGACAGTCCAACAATTGAGACTAAGAACTTTAAGACATGCTTTTTTGAAAAATTTTTTGTTCCAGATCATTAGAAAGGGCTTGAACTAAACAACCGGTTGAGATATCCCGGTGCCACAGTCTAAAAATGGGCTAATGATGCCCCGAGAGGGAAGCTTTTTCAAAAAAAAAATTGAAAGTAAATAAAAAAAAAAAAGTGTTTGTATTAATAATTTAAGAACAAAAACAAATAATGATCCAACTTGATTTGTTGCTCTATCATTAGTTGAAAAGTTAGTTATAAAAATAAAAATAATAATAATAATATTAATAATAATAAACTCACTTTAACTCAATTAAATCAGGTACACCTCTAATTTTGACTAAAATAAAGGTCAAGAATTAAATGCCTTTGTCTTTTCCTTCATCCTAAACCCATAAATAAAAGCACATCTTTACACAACCTTTCTTCAATCAATTTAGAGGCAAAAACCAGCAAACAATACAGTTCTTCCATTTATGAACATCACCACCCCATCTTCTTCTTCTCCCCAACAAAATTATTTAATTCCATTTCACAATTTTAGGTGACATTATTAATTATTTCCATCCCCACTTTTATTATTTTATTTTGCCCTCTCTTTAAATTACTCCAATTTCTCAAAATTGTGGATTAGATTTCAATGGAGGGAATTTCAGTGAGCGTTTACAATGGGCTGAGGCGCTGTTGGAGGAAAAAGAGCTACCGGAAACTGGCCGTACCGGTGGGCCGTGGCCGGCGGGAGACGGTGGTGCAACTTGGGTCCGGCGGCGGGAGGCGGCGGCGGGTTTGGCGGGTCAAGATCTCGCCGAAGCTCCGGCTGTTCCGCCGGATTCCGTCGCTGAAGAAGCTGCTTCTCTGGCTCAGGGATTCGTATGTGAAGGCCATGCTGGCATTTGCAAACTCGAGGGTGATCGGCTCTGCCGGCGGCGGCGGTGCGTGCGGCGGCGATGGCAGGATTGCGCTGAAGGAGTATGATGAGAAAATGATTGCTGAGATCTACAAGTCGTTGGTGGTGGCGCAGAGGCGGATTCCGGCGCCGGAATCTCTCCGGCCGAGTTGGGTCGGCGGCCGGTTGTCGTCGGTGGCGGAATAAGCCGGTTGAGGGTGAGGGGATAGAGAAATCGTGGGGTTTAGAGATGAACGGTGAGGATCCCACCGGATAAGGTGAAAAAAATCCTATCCGTTGAATTGTTTGTTTTCTTCTAGCTCTTTATTGCTCTTTTTGTTTCTAACTTTGTAATGGTAAAGTTAAAACTAAAAGTTAGGAATTAATCAACATATTACCTAACTGGCTGTTATCATGATTACAAATTAATGAAAAGCAATTGGTTATTGGTGATAATTCATTAATTTTAATATTTTTTTTGAAGGATCATTAATAATTATTATTACATTTTAATATTGAGTAATTGTACTATATATTCAATTTTGAAACTTATTTACAAAACTATTCAAATCTCAAATTAATTGCAAATCTATTTATTCCTATTTAAATTATAAAAAAAATATTTTTAATCAATGGCAATTATACCTTCCACCCTTCAAAACTTGAATATTTCTAATTTCTTTTAATTATTATTCGAAATTGATTGCTCTAATCTTCTCATAGTGTATTATATCTGATTATTGTATCGCCATCGAAAATCAATTACAAACTCAACGAACGTCGAGCTTTGATTATCTTCTTAATTCTCGTCCCAGTAGTTGATGATGACACTTACAATAAAGAAACCATAATTTTAAACTAGAAACTCTAAGTTTCATATCGTATTATGAGAATATAATGCAATATTATATCATACCGTATTATGTATACAATTCTATAATACCTACATCCTTGAGTATTAATATTGTATTATTATTATATTTTTTAGAAAAAAATTGTATTACTATAATACTCATAGTGTAAACAGTAATATCTTGTATTATATATTGTAATACTCATATCATATTATTATAATATTCTTCTAAATACGCTATAATATACTATGATGTACATAAAGGAGACGATTGTGAGAATACGATTGATGTTTTTTTGCACTTCAAAATTAAAACTTCCTTCATTGGTATCCATGGAGGACGGGTGAGAAGATGAAGGGTAGGAAAGTTCCTAAACCGGCATTCTAGGAGTTGACATAAATGGGGTTCTTTTTTTTTTTTTTTGAAACAAGGGTAACTACATCCGGTTCCTGGATCGGTAACCATCGAAAGAGTAATGTCACAGCTGAATTTCGAAACTGGGACCTTGAGAGGAGTATACTCTTAAAATCCAATTCTTCGACCACTGTGTCACCCTTTGGATACATCAATTTTAGCTTTTTTTTTTTTACAAACCATCAATTTTAGCATTTGTTCTATTATAATCCCTGTCCAAATTCAATATTCTGCTTTTTTCTTTTTCTTTTTCTTTTTTGACAAGAATATTCTGCTTTTGATTTAATTACAAATAGTCTTTAATTTCATTTAATTTTCTCTCACGTGTATCTTTCTCCCTTTCTCGTGTATCTTCAATTGGAAAGAACGTTTTTATTTTATCATTTAATTATTTAAATATTAAAATTAAATCTGGAACATTTTGGGATATTTTAAATATCTACTTCCAGATTTTTAAATTAGACATTAATTCTTTTTTTAGAATAATTAGATACTAATTTAAAGTTTAAATAATTTTATACATTTTTTAAAAATAAACTTTTAATACTAATATCAACAATCTGGAATGGACCGAACCCAACTACCACCGGATCTTACAGCCCATTAATTTAGAAACAGGCTTTGGCCCAATAATAACAACATAACATCATTTTTGCCCTTGAGTTATTATTTTGAACATTGACGTTTTCTTTTACATATTTTTTTTAGTAATTGAATGTTGATTTAATTTTATCCTTTTAATATCATCAGTTTTTTTTTTTTTTTTTTTTTTTACAGCAATATCATCTGTTATTTTCATAGTTTTCATCCGTTATCCTCATAGTTGATTGGTTCAATGTTTTTTAAGGGTAATTTTATTTTAATTCTAGGGAGTGGATAAATTTGATATTGAAACTTTCTAATGAATATTCGCATAAATTTTCCTAGTAATAGTGGTATATATTAAAAATTAGCTGCTTCAGATTGGGGGATGAATTTGATATTGTACTTCTCTAATTAATTGTTTTTTAGGTCAATTTAATAAACATACTTTCAAAATCATGAAATGATGTATTAATCAATAATTTTTAGAAAATTCACGATGCGATAGGTTCAACTTACAATGGTCATGTACTAAGAAATGAAATTCCTACCAAAATGTGCATTCAACGAAATTGTGCATTCATTTCCTTTTTTTTTTTTAACTTTAAGGAAATGAACACAAGTACTTGTAAAAATTTTATTTTGATTCTTTGGCTTCATTCTATATTTAATTTCAAATGTCCAAATTTAATTTTTAATATTAATAAAACTTATAGTTGATCTCTACTATTAATTTAATGTTAAATTTTAGGCTAAACAAAAACCCATATACTTAATTGAAACATTGAGTATTAGAATGATACTGTTCTCAAGCTAACAAGTTTGGAAACATTTTCAATTTTTTTAATTCAATAATATAAGTGAGAGGAAAATTTGATCTTATAACCTTCTAATTATCAGGTCATATATTACACTTTTAATTTTATCCGTGTTCATATTTATTATATTCTTAATTCAACAATAATTAAGGATGAATAATTTAAACTTTAAATAATATATATATCGAATGAGATATATTTTTATTGGTCGAAACTCTCCCATCTAATTGATACTACTAATCAGGACAACTTAACACTTTGAGAAATGTACTACCGAAAAAGGAAATTTAATTAAGGCTAAATTATAAAACATACCATTGAATTATGGAGTTCGTGACAAACATGCAAAAGTATCCTTGAGCTTCGAAAAATGCTTTACTATTAAAGTTTTTTTTTTAATTTTTAAATCATCAATTTTTAAAAACTTTCAAAAACTTTCTTAAAGGAGGATTTGGATTTATGTTGATAAGCTACGTTTTCGTTAGCATACATTACATAAATTTTAATTTGTGTAAAACTTAAATTATTGAAATTAGTGAGTTTATTTTTATTTTTAGGTCAACTACAATGGAGTAAAGGAGGATTTGGATTTATGACTTTTTTATATTATTATTGTTTATTGCTCTTTTTAGCAAATAAATTAGTCTGTTTGTTTTTTTTTTTTGATATTTGTGACTATATAGATTAAC
The DNA here is from genome assembly GCA_036507275.1 of Sicyos edulis. Classification (NCBI taxonomy): domain Eukaryota; kingdom Viridiplantae; phylum Streptophyta; class Magnoliopsida; order Cucurbitales; family Cucurbitaceae; genus Sicyos; species Sicyos edulis. Next base: position 36,875,331 of record CM071854.1, on the reverse strand, counting down.
TTGTATATTTTTCTTAGTACATATCGAGGGAGGAGGACAAATACCGATTCTTGGGATCGAATATGTGACACTAGTATTGAACTGACTTACAACCAAAGAATGAAACCTTTGCGTCAATCATGTATCTAAAAAAATAAAGTAAATTAGATCCCAACTTTATGGATCAAAATAGTAATTATTAGAAAGTCAAAGATAATAAATTTTAATTTTTGATATATAAAGAGCAAATTTAAATTAAATTTCAAATTTAAGCTCCAAAATAGTAATTTTTTCGAAAATAAATGAAATGGATATACAATGTGACAAAATTCAAAGTGGGGAAGGAAAGGAAAAATGGTGGACGCCAGGCTGGCGTAGACGGGACTGCCACGTCATTGCCGAGCTGGAAGCCTCCAGTTTCACGGTACACTTGTCCGCATTCTATTCGGTTTTGACTGACCATTCCACGTTTTCGATTCTTTTAAATTTATTCTCAATTTCCGCGCCAAATCTTTTTCCACTTCAATATTCTGCCGTAGCTTTTAATCGGTTAAGGATGAAAAATTAGTTTGATGAATAATTTTGATTAATTAGAAAATTAAATTTTTTATAATATTTTGTTTGGATATAGATCTTTATGAAGAAGTTGCAGCTAAAAATTGTTGGGATATAATTTTTTTTTTTTTTTTTTTTTGTCTAGAAAAGTTATAATAGCATGTTTGGATGAAGATTTAAAATAAATTATTCGAACAGTTAAAAACAAATAATTAAAAATAAATCGTTAAAATGAGTTATTTTGAATGGTTGAACGATTAAAAATAAATAATTAGAAATGATGAGTTATTTTGAGTAGTTACAAATAAATTATTAAAAGTAAGTGGTTAGAAATAAAATGTTATTTTAAGTAGTTAGAATCAAATAGTTGTTTTGAGTAGATACAATAACTTGTTTGAATATGGTTTTTTGAGAAGTAGCTCGTAAATGCTCAATCTCAAATCTCTTTAAAATTATTGAAATCAATGCTCCCACTATCACAAACTATATATTTTTTTATTACAAAATTAATTGAGAAATTGTATAAATTGTCTTTTTTATATATATTCGCAATTATGTTAGCCAACTTTCGCGCATCTCGATTAATGTCAAGGGACATACGCTTGACGCTACAATATTTGGATGTCAATAAAACTAGTAGAAAATTAATTCGACCATCATGCATTGAACTCATCACGTCAAGCACTCTAAAATGTTTTAATTAACCCAATAATTTAAATTATGGCATTTAAAAAAAAAATCACAGTTTTTTGTATTTCTTTTTGTTGTTACTAATAGCAATCGAATATAATAATTTTAATGATAAAAGATTAATTGAGATAAAATTAAATCAAATAATACGTAATTAATAAAATAAAATAAATAACCGATAAGAAAGCAACAACAATCGAATATAATAATTTTAATGATAAAAGATTAATTGAGAGAAAATTAAATCAAATAATACGTAATTAATAAAATAAAATAAATAACCAATAATAAAGTGCATCTAATCAGTTTTCTTGAAGTTGATTCACCGTCTCCTCCCAACGTGCTTAAAGAATGAATTGATGACAACCTCCCAGGATACAACAACTCGTCTTTAATTCGTAGTACAAGGATTGAAGACAAGCGAACTCAAAAACCGTGAAGAACAGCACTAGAGAAGATTTAGAAACAAAAGTTTTGTTTTGTTTTTGTTGTGTTTTAGAATGAAGAAGATCGGGGTTTTTATAACCGAAAAAATCATGAAATGTTTCGAAATAATAATGGGAGGAAAATGTAACGTTTTTCGGTTTCAAAATAATAATGGGAGGAAGGTTTCACAATATTGATGGATGGAAAGTGTAACGTTTAGAGTTTCAAAAGAGAACCTGTAACGTTTACAGTTTTAAAAGAAATTTAAGTTTACATTTTTCCAACAATTTTTTCATATTATATAATTTTCATATTCCAATCCACTTTAATTACATACTTTCAATTGGCACAACTAACTTCTTATTTAATAAGTTGAACTTGTTTTCAGTTAGCAAACTAATCGAAGGCTATCCATTCACTTAGTTTAAAAAAAATTCTATTCATGCAATTTTTTATTTTTCATTTGTACACGAAAAATTCCCTTCAAAATATAAAGTTTTATTTTAACTTTCAACATCTTTTTAAAGGGAAATTTCATTAAAAAAGCATAATGTGTGGAAAACGTTTTCAAGATAGCCGAGATAATACACAGGAGAGATTCCTCCTCCAAAACTACCAATTAACCTAAAAACTAAAAAAAATGATTAACCAAACAAAAATTCTATCATTAAATTGATTAGGGACACAATACTTTTATTGTTTAGTTTTAAACTAGTTCAATATCAACATCATAGATTCGAACCGAGAATCACTGTTTGTCCCGTGATATATACAAAAATTATACCCACAAATTCAAGAATTAGCTAATAGATCAATAACCGAATTAATTCTCTGTTACAATACAGAAGCAAAAATATATTAACAATGGAAGATAACTCCGTAATGTCACGCCAAACATAGCTAGGTTTTTTTTCCCACTCGCATAGAGTTTTATTTTTTTAATCACATTATTATCATAAAAGGGTTTTCAAAAAGGGTTTAGTTTTTTTTAAAAAAAAATGTAAAGTAAGTAAATTTAAATAAAATTTAAACAATTACATTATGATGGGCGAAATGACCTAGGCGCCCTTCAGTAGGACACAGGTGCCTTTAGATTCTGTGGGGTCCGTCCACGAGGGTGCATTTTATGTTCCCCATTAAAAATATGTATACATTTTTGTAAAGATCTATTTCTTGTCGGTCGATTTTATTGGGTTTTTGTTTAAGAAAATAAATTTGGGGTGAATAAAATGTGCCAAAATATTTTGGTCATTTAGTCAGTACAATTGAGGGTTTTTATTACGGGTGTAACAAAAAATCAAAAAATCAAAAAATTGAATTGAACCGAATCAATCCAATGAATTGAATTAGTTTTTTAGCACAAAGTTGGATATATTAGTTTGTAATTTGAAAAAATCGAAAATATTGGATCAGTTCCGATTTTCGTTTTAAAAAACTAATAAAAACTTATCCAAACTAAAATATATATGTTGTTAATAATTCATATAAAGTCATATTTTTTCCATTAATAATTATTTAATTCACTCTTATTTCGAGTAAAAAACATTCTTAGATAATTTTGAATAAGTTAAAAATACTTATAACCTTTAAAAAAATAGTTGTCTATGAGAAGTTTCTTTTTTATATGAGAAAGATTATTTTTTATATATTAAAAATATTGGACATTGGATCAGATCGGATCCATTTTTGGACATTGATAAATCGAATTATTGGTTGTACACTTTATTGAACATTGGATCGGAACCATTTTTTGAAAACCGAAGATATCGGTTCGGTTGTCGGTTTGGTACAAAACCGACAAAAACCAAACCGAAATCACCCCACGTTTCTAGTTCAATTCTCTCATTTTACTTTAGTATATATATTGAATTTGATCAAATATATATATCTTTAACGTTTGAATGATATTCAATTTTAATTATATATTAATTTTCTTTTAAAAATAAAGTTAATATTAAAATCAAAATAAAAAATAGCTATTCTATTGAAATTTAAAATTAGTGTAGTCAAATAGTCTAATATGTTTAAGAGTATTATTATTTTATAAGCTAACGTTGTACATTCTCAAAAATTAATTAGAAGTAAGGGTTTTTAATTTTGAATTTTTTTTTTTCATTTTTTTGTTTACTTTAGCAACAATCAGAATACCTTCAACTATTTATCGTAAATTGTTCTAATTGTATAATGAGGAATTGACCATGATTTCTTCTCAAAAAAAAAAAAAAAAAAAATTGACCATGATTATTGTTTCAAAATGGATAATTTATTACCAAACATCAAATAATAATAATTTTGTGGTGCGAGTGTTTTCTTCAGTTGACTATGCAATTTTGATAAATTTCTGATCTAATAATGATTTGTGTGTTTTCTTTTGTTAATAATGAAAGATAAAGTGTAAAAAAACTTTATAGAGCAAATCATTTCAGTTACAAATTACACGAAGTCATAATTGATTATTTTCAATTTTCTTTTCTCCAATTTTCTCTATGGGTTAGGTTTGTAGTGTTATTTTAAATCTAATTGAATAATTAAGACTTACCTAATATAGTATCAAACTTTCATGTATCTATTGGTCTAGCAAATTTTGAACCAAATGATTAAAAATTTAAGTGGATAATTCAAAAATTTATATGTGTATTTAATGAAACCAAAACGAGTATATTTTGGTCCATAAATTTAGATATAATTTCAGATGGTCTTCCCAATAAACATCAACATTTTGAAGATTTTTTAATATTTTGACGAGAGATATGAGTTTTTTTATTTACTATCTATAAATTTTGAGATGGAAACACATACTATTTAATAAAAAAAAATTAAACAAAAAACAAAACAAAAAAACAAAGGTATAGAAATTTGAAGAGAGTGTTATATATATATATATATATATATATATATATTATTTTTAAGAAAATAATTACAAATTTAGTCATGTCTTAAAAGTATTTGTAAATCTATTTTTTGTTTTAAATTTAAATAATAATATTTTTCAATAATACCTACTATACTCTTCTTTCTCACTTTTTTTCTTTATTTATTTAGAAGCCAAATCTAATCACGGCATTTACCCTTTTTTTCAAATCCTTTCAATGAACGGTTGTAGTGGCCATGTGGCAAATTTTAAGAAATCAATGTTTTTTCTCACATATTTTTTCAATAATCCATAAACTTTATTTATTGAAATTCATATTTATTTTTTAATAAATTATTATTGATTTTATGAAATCAACATTATCTTTATTACACATTTTTTTCATTAAGTCAAGAATAATGTTAGCCTTTTAAACATCAATGTATTTGAATAATTGTACTAAAAAAATTATTCGAATAATTAATTCGTAAATTCATTTTCATTAATATTTTATTAAAATAATCTTGGAACGACAAGATTTGAACCAACTTCATTAAAATGCATGACATAATTATGGGACGAGCATGGAACATGTCTGTTGTTGTAAGAAGCAACGGCCACTTGCACAAGTCCAGTGATCAAGCTCGGAGATGGCTTCTTCTTCACATAAAACTTAGAGCCAACAAAGAAAGAAACAACCGATAGAAACATCAAAACAACAAGAACTCCAAAACCCACCTTCCATCCCATGTGGTCTTCCACATAAACCACCACCGACGTTCCGAGCAGTACCGAGACACTGACCGAAACCGTGTACCTGTTAAATCATCGATCAATTCAAAAATTTATTATTATTATTTTTAATTCAACAATATTTGAGGTGGAAAGATTTGAACTCATCATAATGATTAATAAGTTACATGCTGCTTAAATGATGCTTGTATTGACACCCGTTAATTTGATAGAAAAATTATATAAGTTTGAATATATAAGTTTTTTATTCCTAAAATAAATTTAATCAAGTCAAAATATTATTTTGGTTTGTGCATCTTGAGATTTTTCCATTTTGGTTTTGAAATGTATTAAAAACTTAAGTGTGAATTATTCTAAAAAAAAAAGTTTGAATTTAGTATAATTGAAATTAGTTTAATAATGATAATAGTTTTAATACAATAAAAGACAAAATCTAATGTATATTTAAAATTGATAGAAAAAGTTAAGAGAATAATATTTTAAGAAAAAATTAAAATAAATCAACCAAAAAGATCAATTTAAGCAGGAAAAATTATAATATAAAATTATTTTATAACTCCATGATTTGGGGAGACTTTTAGGAGGTAATTTAAATCGTGAAATTATAACGAAAGCAGGAAAAATTATAATATAAAATTATTTTATAATGGAAAAGAGTATATGTGTCTTTTACTTGGAAAAAGAAATTTTTTTCAAAACACGGAATCTAGTTTTACTAAATTTTTTATTGATGTATACCTTTGTAATTCTTTTCCTTATTTAGCTTAATCATGCATAAAACTTTTTTTTTTTTTTTTTGCTCAGTTATAAAGTTTTGCCATCCATATTTGTGTTCTTATTTTTATTACTCTTAATTTTTCGGTTTTTTTTCTGGTTACTTTTACTAAAATGGTGAGGGTGTTTTTTCAACAAAAAAATAAATGAAAAAAGAATTTAAAGAATTGTTTATGAATTAAAGGAAGGTATTATGGCCTAAAAAGTAATTCTATAACAAGGGTATATTCGAGGAGCACACATATCTTGGTTAGATATGCAAGTGCAAGGACATATATTTATAGTTTCATTATTGTAACTTATGACGTTCCTAGAAAATAAACTATGATTCATTATTATTAATGTTCCTAGAAAATAAACTATGATTCTTTATTATTAATGTTCCTAGAAAATACACTATGATCACTGTATACAATAGTACTTTAATTTGAAGATAGTTTTAACCTAGGGGCATTTTGATTAATTGTTGGTTTCTTGTTTTGGATATTTGAAAATCAAATTTGTTTTCTTTTCTCCTATATTTTAAATTCTAGTTAATTTTTTTATGCAAATATTAAAAGCTTTTTTTAAAGGTCATAAACTGGGCTAGTGATAAAGACATAAGATACTTGAAAGTTATAAATTTGATTCATAATGGTACAATTTATTGACATCTAAGTATTGTAGAAAACAGATATCCCATAAAAATAATCGATGTGCACATAAATTGGTTTGAACATATTAAAAAATAATATCTATTTTAAAAAAAATTGGCCTAGTGATAAAAATATAAGATAGTTGAAAAATTATGAATTTTATTTTTGATAGCGACTACCTCAATGAATTAACATTTTATAGTTGATTGTATCTAAGTATGGTAAAAAAATATTCCTTTTAAAAAAAGTATTGTAGAAAATAGATGTTAAATAGTCGATGTGCGCATTAACAGACTCGAACATATTAAGCAAAAAAAAACATGTCTGATCCATAGTAATCGAACTATACAAAAGTACATAGAATTTACGAAGAAGGGCTAGGAAGAGTTGTTTATATGAAATGAATATATCATTTTGATATAATTCAGTCATTAAAAATTGCATTAAACTAATGTCTTGAATTTCATGAGCTATAGCATTAGCTAGTAGCTTGCAAAATCTTATTTATTTATTTTTTCTTTTTTAAATTATAAATGCCTTATGTACTTATTCCTGCCTTATTCAATTGGATTTGAAAATTTATCACAAGAAACCAGAACTCCATAGAAGAAATTAGACAAGAGAAAAAAAAGACAAAAAGTTGTATTCTTAGATTACTATAAAGGATGGAATATTTGCCTTTTTGTGATAATTTTAAAAACAAATCACAATTACAAAATCTCTAAAATTCAAAATCCTTTCGAATAACATTAATTAAATCATATACACATTGAAATTATCGAAAGCTTTTATTTTTTATTTGTTCATATTCTCTTTTATTTGCTCATATTCTCTCTTGTATACACAATTGAAATGATTAAGAGGTTGAAATTTTAAAAGGTTATAAATTTAACGAATAATAATTATCTATTTAAAATATAATTTCCTACCAATTGTTTGGACAATTAAACATGGAAGGAATAGAGGTGAGAAATTCGAACCTAAGATCTGTTAGTTATTTGGTGGACATTAATACCGCTAAACAAATAATCTTAATACATACAAGCTAAAAATGTTCTCTCTCTTTTTTCGCGTGGTCTAGCCCTTAACGAGAAATTCCCATTTAGGGGGAAATAGAGACGGAAAAAAAAGAATCAAGAACAAAAAAAGGCATGGAATCTATTCTCGTTCCTTATTTCTCCGATCGCCCCTATTTACATTTTCTTTTTATTTTCTTAAAATTATTTTTTCGATCTATTTTACACCTTTAATTCTTTAGATAAAGAAATATGTTGGTAAAATTATCTATTCAAATGAATATTTTTCTTTAGTAACTAATTATACCTAATATTATTTTCTATGAAAAATCAATTATTCAAAATTATTATCCAAAAAAATTATTTTAAAAAATGGAAAAGAAATTGAATACAAAAAATTATTTTCGCACTGATGTTTGAAAAAAATGGTGAATTTTGTGGGGAAAAATATTAAATTTAGTGACGAGTTTGAAGACAAACTATTCTCCGATCCCACCCTGTAGACATTATTCGTGTAAGCTGGTCAATTTTCTTTACATTTGTTTTTTTGTAAGAAAATATTATTATATAATTATTCTCAAATTTATTCACAAACTTGGAACGTAAACTTCAAATTTAGTCACGCCCGTTACGAATTAAAATGTTGATCAAAGAGCAAAGAATCTAAAAAGAATTGAATAAAAGACAATGAATAATAGAGAAAATAGAACCATTTAACAAGGCATGATAAGTAGCTTTCAATCATAGTGTGAAAGGCACTCCCCATAAAACAATATCAAATAATAAGAGCATATAAATCAATTTAAACAAATTCATTGAAAACCTAAAATGACAACTCATTATAAATGAAATAGATGTTTGCTTTATATAACCACTCCTTAAATAAGCCCTACACATTTTAGGATATTTTATATTAATTTTTTTTGTTATGTGTTGTGTTTCCTCCCATTATACTTTATACACAAAGTGAAGATTTGAATTAAAAGAGTTCATAATATCCTTACTGGCATTTCTTTAGTATATATTGGAGGAGAGGAGATAAATACCAATTCTCGAGATCGAATCTGTAACGCTTGTGTTGAACTGGTTTACAACCGAACAATGAAACCATTGCGTCGCCAACTCATTAGATCCTTACTAGTGAAATTGTGTGAAGTAAGATGATTAAAAACGCTTTAAATGCTAAAATGAAATAAGTATTTGAATAGTTTTCAAATAATAATAATAAGTATTTGAATAGAAGAATAGTTGTTAATCAAATACAAAAACATAGTCTACTACAAATGCAATTAAACCAAATTGTTTAAGCTAATTAATATAATTTTAGCCTTATATGCTCGTTTGGATATGATTCAAATAACTCATTCTCATACCATATTTGATATTATGAAATTTTACTTTAAAATCAATTGATCGTTGAAAGAGTAGGTCGTACATCTTATGTATGTGTTAGAGACTTCTCAAATTTTCAATGTGAGATAAATATGAGTATGGTATCACTGCTTCATGTGGGTTATTAATTAGTTGCTCAATTTTCGATCTGACTCAAATGCTTGAAAATTTAAGCAAGTGATTTGGACCCCACTCAAGCGGGTATTTGATCCCAAAAAATCACACCTAAACCAAGCGAATAAGTTAAAATGAGTATTTTGGTTCACGCATATTCAAATCTAGTTAAGACGATCTTCCATAAATGAAACCGTCTTAAAATGATATGTTAGAGATACTCACCGAAGAGTTTTCAAGATATATATAAGATGTATATGTTAATCTACTTACTATCAATTGTTTTTTAAGCAACATTATCTAATACTAGGGGTGTACAAAAAAATCGGTAACCCGACGAACCCGGACTACCCAACCCAAACCGTAAGGGTTGAGTTGGGTTGAATGCTATTTCGGGTCGGATCGGGTTGAAAATAAGTAGAACCGAAAATTTGGGTCAGTTCTCGGGTTGACCTTGTTTGGGTTGGGTTCAACCCAAACCGACTTGTATATATAATTTATCATATAATTATTACACTGAAATGCTTATAGTGTAATGGCCGAGAGTTTCCCTAGGTTCATAGTTTAAGTTAGTCTCTGTTTATCGAATTAAGTTTTATATTTGAGCATAAATGTTGTCTATTTTGATTTAATTTCACATTTAAATATTAAGTCAAATTTTGTATTGAAATTTAATTGATCAAAGTTGAAGCAATTTTGAAGTGTACTCTAGTTAAATTTGCGATCCCGTTTTGAGTTTATAATTATTGTCAAAAATTCAATCCAACCCAACTCAACCCGAAAATATAAAAGTTGGGTTGGGTTGGATTGTCTCTTTAATTAGGTTGGATTGGGTTGAAAAAGTCGTCAACCTGAATTTTTGGGTTGGGTTAAAAATATCTCCCAACCCTATCCAACCCAAACGATGTACACCCCTGTCTAATACTACCCAAGTTAAAAAGAACTTTAAAGTTGAGGAAAGTTGTGAATGTTGAATTTACATCGTAACCTTTTAATTTGTATATTTACTTCATCTATTACAGCAAGTAAACATTAATTTGTTTTTTTTTTTGTTTTTTGAAAAACCCAATATATTCCTCACATAAGCAACCCATTACAGTCTATCTCCAGAGCGGAGTCAAGAACAGGGGGGAGATTCCCCCTCCAAAAAATAAGATCATCCTCAATGGGGAGGGATGGATCTTTCCAGCAAAAAGAGTCAACATCATAAAGTTTAGCTAAAATGTCAGCTACTCTATTACAAAGCCTGTTACAATGAGAAATACTCACAATCCCTAAGGTGGCAATAAGATGCCTAATATCAACAATAATATTGTTGAATTCAGAAAAATCAGAGGAGTCATCTTCAATAGCTTTTATTTAAAAAAACATTAACTCTTTATTTAGTTTTTTTATCATAATTAAGGGGAGAGATTTAAATTGATACACTTAATGTGAAAATGAACTTTACTCTGCTTTATTTCACCATTTATTAAATGCCCAATGAATGTTTGTAAATAGGAGATTGGGCTTTTGTTTACAGCCGTCGGATGAGGTCTAAGATTTACCCTTTCTTCTGTACTTCTTCTTCTTCGTTCGATATAGAGAATTCTCTCGATAAAAAATTGATTAGCATCCAATACTCTAACAGAGGTGTGGATTGCGTATTACAAGTAATCGACTTCGTCTGCATGATTCTTGACTATCAATTGCTCGTAATTCTGTTCTTGGATCAATTCATCTTCAACATCTCTCAATTTCACACTTACGTTAAATAATGGTTGATTTTATTTTTTTACTAAAAATTAAAGCATACTCACACTATTTTCACTTATATATTTTTTTAATATGGATTTTTTATTTTTAAAACATTCAAACAAATATTTGAAAAAGTAAAATTGACATTTTGAAACTTGAACTAAAAATATTCCCCCCAAAAAGTAAAAACTATTATACAACATTTATCTTCCCAAAAAAAGAAAAAAAAATTATACAACATTTATATAATGACTCAAATACAAGTGTTTGATTTTAAGAGGGAGGCGAGATGAGTTGAGGTGTTGAAGCCGAACACCTTGTTTGGCCCAAGATATTCTTCACCTCATCTCATCTCATCTCATCTTCTCTCTCCTCTTTTTTTTTTTTAAATTTAAATTTTTTTCATATTTTTATTTATATATATATATTTACTTATTTACTTATTTTATGTTTGATATATATTTTTATTATATTATTATTATTTTAATATATCAATATATAATTATAATAATTATACTATTATTATATCAAATGTTTATTTAAATATATTTGAATTTTAAAAATTAAAATAAATAGATATATATATATATATATATTATCTCTTAATATATGACGTTAAATTTTCATATTTTTATTCATTTTTTAATCGTCTTTAAAAAATGTTATAGAATTTCGATTGTTTAGAGATAAGACTATAAATATCATATTTAAAAATTAATAATTAAAAGTTACGTGTTTACTTTTAATATTAACAATAAATATATCAATTTATTATTAAAATAAAAATTAAATTTAAATAATTTATACACATTGAATTTTTATTCGTAGTTTACAATAGATTTAAAATTATGAACTTATTTTCAATAAACTTAAAAATATTAAACTTATTTTGTTTGTTAAAAAAATGAGATTCAAATTTTATACTCTTGTATTCAGCGTTGCACTTTGAAATAAAAGTAAGAGTGGAGATTTTTTTTTTAAAGGATAAATTAATTTAAATAATTTTAAGAGTCTTGATTATATATACAAAAAAATAACTCTAAATTTCAAGACTTGTATGAGTCATAGAGATTGAGATATATTCTACCTAATAAAAATAATAATAAATTCCAAAATTTGAAGGATATTTTATTACTTCCATGTAATAATTATTATCAAAATGTGATCGAGTTCTCTTTTACCTACAAACAAATAATAAATAAAAAGTTTTAGGGGTGTCTATAGTTCCTTAAAAGCAATGACTAATAAGATAAATATATTTAATTTATTATTACCTATTAATTAGTATATTTTATTAACAATTCTTTAACCTTCGGTGACTATGAATATGAATATGAATGTATAAGAAAATAATTTGTTTTAATAAATAGAATCTTGGTATTTTTTTAATTTTTTTTTATTATTTAAGTCTAACAAATCTTTTAAAAAAAGTTATTAACGATGTACAAATATTTTAGATTAGTCAAAATTTATTTTGGTGGTGTGAAAAAAAAAATTCTCATAATTTTTTTTAATTAAACAATATTTAATTATGAAATATTAGAAATTTTTAACCTCATAGTTATTATGTCATACATAATATCATTGAAACTATATTTTTTTTTAATAAAAACGTTAATATGATTAAGGGTGCTTAATATTAAATTTATATTACTTACCTTTTATTTGTGATAGCAGTTATATTTACATGCTTAGTATATTAATAGCTAAATATTTGAGAATAATTATTTTTTTAAAAAAGAAAAAGAACAATTTTATTGTTAAAAAAAATATAAGAACTTAAAAAAAAAAACATATTTTAACATCTCATCTCCTCCCCTCCACTCCAAACAAGTTTTTCTGTCATCTCATCTCCCTGCACCCCAAACAAAGTTTTTACGTCATTTCATCTCACTCCAAACAAGGTTTTCTGCTATCAACATCTCATCTCATCTTATCTCATCATTTTTACTATTAAAAATAAATCTCATTTCAACTATTCATTTATAACTGCTCAATCATTTTTAACCACTCATTTTTAATCATTCCTTTCAAATCAATTAAAATAATTCATTTTTAACCACTCATTTTTTATAATTTTTTTTAACTATTAAAAATAATTACTCATTTTAAATCTAAATCCAAATAAAGTCTTGACTCTACGTACTCTACACAAAAACTACACTCAAACAAATTTTTTACTATAATTCTTAATTATTAATTATTAATTATTCGACATGACTTCTCAATCTAACTTTTTAAACTGCATTCCTACTTAAATATAGGAAACAAACAGCCTCACACGGTTGTACTATGACCTAATCTAAAAATAAAGTATTAGAAACATGTTTTTTAAAATGGTTGGTATGCATAAATATTGAAGTTACAATACTGACAAGAAAATGACAGCATCAAATAATTAAAATTTGGATCAGGCTAAAATGGGAGCAGAACCACCAATTTATTGTTATTTTTTAAAAATAAATTTATAACCTCATAACTTAAACTCATTAAATTACAACGCGACTATAAATGCTGACAAGCAGTAACTTGTTCTCGGAATGAAACTTTGACTCAATAATCAATACATCCGGTAAAATAATAATAATAAAAATTAAATGTTACTAATATCGTCATTTTACAGCTCTTTGTTTTGTTTTGTTTTTATTTTTTTTAATAAAAAATCTGTTTATTGACATTTTAACTTGGCCTTTTAATCAAATATCTGGCCTTTCAAGAAACTAAAAAGTTAAAATATGCTAAAAAATGAAAGGGGATTTTTATATATAAAATTTTTTTAAAAAATTAATACCACAAATAATTTTCTTTTAGAACTCTAAGTTTGTCTCGTTGATATGGCTCAGTAAGATGATTTGGGCACTCCTCCATCCATCTACCTTCTTGATTATCTACACTCGCCATTTGCTCTAACTCATGAGCAAGCATATTCTTCTCTCGATTACACCGATTGAAAGAAATGAACCTGAAATTTCGAGCCAATTGCAATGTGTTGGATCAGTACAATGGATGATCTTTAATAATAAAAAAAAACAATACAACAAAATTAAAACAAGTAAAAAATTCCAAATTTTAAAATATGATAAAATATAATGTTAGTCTTTATAGTCAGAAGAAAGTTATAATTTAATTATCATAAAGTTTAGTTTCTATGGTTTAGAGAGATATAGAATTTAGTTCTAATGAATTTTTAAAATTAAAATTAGTTTTTAAGGCTAGAAAATTAGTTATTCATTTATTAACGATTAAATTATGAGTTTAATGACTTGTATAACAAAAAATTATAATATTTATGTATGAATTATAAACTTCCATGTCACCTAAGGGGCAGTCCAGTAGTTAAAGCTAAGTACTTCAAGACATGCTTGTTTGAGAGATCCCTAGTTCAAGACCGCTGAGTATCCTGGTGCTACAGTCTAGAGACGGACCAGTGATACCTTAGGTATAAGGGAACGAAGCTTCAATTTCTCGATTTTCAAAATAAAAAATAATAAACGTTCATATACTTTATACGATAAGAATTACAAGATGATTATATATTAGATTTTATAAAACTATAAAAACTGAATTTTAATTTTTTAAATCTTTTCAAATTATAAATATTAAGACCTCGTTTAATAACCATTTTGTTTGTTGTTTTAAAATCTAAGCCTAAAAAAACTTTTTTGACATATGTTTTTTCTTATTTGGATATCTATTTTTCACTTGTATTTATAGAAATAAAACTAAAATTTAGAAACAAAAAAAAAAAATTGCTTCCAAAAATTTGTTTTTATTTATTAAAATGGATTAACATGCACATATTTTTATAAGAAAATATGTATACACTTATAAGAAAACATGTATACATTTATAAAAAAAAATGTGGAACAAAGTTTAAATTTCAAAAATCAAATAACTATAAAGAAAACCTAACTTTTATATTTATTCAAATTATAAGAAAAAAAAACTATTATTATACCTTTCAAAATGCCATAATTAAGATTGACAATAAAAAAATACACAAATTTACAAAACAAAAATTAACAATCGAGTGATGTAAAAAAGGCTTACAAGTGCAGAATACGTACACGAGTACCTCTGGGACAGTGGGTCCAACTCTGATAACTGACAGCGACAGCTGTGTTTCCTTTTCTCCCCCACATAAAATTATATTTTTTTAATTAAAATAACATTTTCCATAATATATAAATATATATATATATATATAACAATTGAGTTGGATATTCAAATTCAACAAAAATAATTAGGGGGTGTTTGGCTGCAGGTGAGATGAGATGAGATGTTCATAGTAGAAATTTTTGTTTAGAGTGAGATGAGATGACACAAAAACCTTGTTTGGGGTGTAGGAAGATGAGATGAGATGACAGAAAAACCTTGTTTAAGATGGAGGGAGAGAAGATGAAATGTTAAGATATATTTTTTTAAAAAAATATGTTCTTATATATTTTTTTAACAATAAAATTGTTCTTTTTGTTTTTTTTAATAATTATTCTCAAATATTTAGCTATTAATATAATAAATATGTAAATATAACTACTATCATAAATAAAATGTAAGTAATATAAATTTAATATTAAGCACCCTTAATCATATTAATGTTTTTATTAAAAGAAATAGTTTCAATGATATTATGTACGACATAATAACCACGAGTTTAAAATTTTCTAATATTTCATACTTAAATATTGTTTAATTAAAAAAAATTATGAGAATTTTTTTTTTCACACCACCAAAATAAAATTTGACTAATCTAAAATATTTGTACATCGTTAATAACTTTTTTTTAAAAGATTTGTTAGACTTAAATAATAATAAAAAAATACCAAGATCTATTTATTAAAAAATAAAAATAAAATCATTTGGTTAAACTAATTATTATAAAATCTTGATAACAATTTTTATTTTATTTAAAAAAAATTACCGAATGTCAAAGAATTGTTAATAAAATACACTAATTAATAGGTAATAATAAATTAAATATATCTAAATAGTCTCCATATTCATTTTTTTTTTTGGATCTAAATTTAACTTATGAAGTTTTTCCTTACATTAATTCTATATTCAACTACCTCCTTAAATTCATGGCAACTAATATGATTAAATCAGAATAATCCAATTAATTAATATGATTACATTAAAATAATTTTATTTTGATTTAGTTCTTATATTTTAAAATTGAATATTTTTATTTAAATATTTTAATAATTCTCACATTTAGTAATATTTTTAAATTTTATTTTTATACTTATTTATTATATATATATAATTTATAATGCTATGGAGATGACTAAATTTGTGGATTATAGGAGAAGAAAAGATAGTTTAAAACAAAAATTGGCTACGTTTTTCAATACATATTCGAAGAGATGAGACAAATATTGATTATCATGATCGAACTTGTAACGTTGGTGTTGAACTAGTTTAGAATATAATAATGAAATCATTGTACTAATGACTCATTCAAAACAAAATTTGGCTACTAATAGTCTAATGAAGTAATTTCTTAATTTTGAATGATATAATTTACACTATGGTTTATAATATTTTGTCATGATTTAACTAATTGGATAAATAATTTGTCTTAGACCATGAAATATATAATCTGATCTAATCTTAATCTCTAATAAGAACAAAAAAAAGGCTTAAAATTGATATCAAAATAAAAATTATTTTGTTCAATAAAATTTTAAAATATTTATACCACTTTTATTACTCGTATCATAACTATATATATTATTCAATTAATTTCTATTAAAATTGATTAATATTAAAAAATAGATAATTAAAATTAGACCATTTGAATTTTGAGCTAGTAATCAAAAGATGGCTAGAATTGAAAAGGAAAATCAAAATTTGAATAAATAGTTAAGAAAATGGAACAAAGCTTAATATATAATAAATCAAAACAGATTTGAACCTTTTATCATTTGTTTAAGAAAATGACAATCCCTGTAATTACCCTACTCAATTGACACATTGTCTCTTTTCTTTTTTAAACTCCTATTCACTTCCCTAATTATTTAATAAAACCCAATTTAATTTAAAATGTAAAAAACATTTTTAATGTATAATAAAAAAATAATATTTATATTATTAGAAGAAACTTGCTTAAAATTGATGTGACCTAATAAAAAGACGAAAAAAATTCATATATTATTAATTTTAATTAATAGATTGAAGAGTTTTAATTTGTACACATATAGTTTACAATCAACATATGATAAATAACATATATATAAATGCCTAAAATTCTATTATTATATGAAGAAATTTTTTCTTTCTAAAAACAAAATGAAGAATTTTTTCCTTAAAATATGATATAATCAAAACAGAGAACTAAAAAATTGTTGCCCGAAATAAAAAAAAAACCTATGATTTTTATTTTTTATTTTATTTTTTTCCTTAATGTGCATTTCTTTGGTGGAATTTCAAGAGACCATAAAGGTTATAGTTGAAATATAAAACAAATGCCTAAAATTATATTATAATTAAAATAGACAACTGTCTCCAACTTCAAAAAAAAAAAAGAAAAAAAAAGGGTAAGCCTAATTGAAATAATATTTACAATACTAGTAAAAGTAAAAAAAAAAATATGTAGCAGTCATAATCATACTTAATACAAATTATAGATATAACTAAAATACATAATAGTTTCTCAAAAAAAAAATACAATACTATTAATAATATGTAATAATGTATTAATAATAGAACAAAGTTTATTAATACCTAAATTATACTGTAGATTTAATTATACCGTCTCTTTAACTATAGATGCAAATAAATTCAAATTTACCTATTTCTAATTATTTTATGAAATTGAACTACTCAATCCAATTTTCAAAAAAAAAAAACCTATGATTGTTTTTTTAATGTGCATTTCTAAGGTGGAAATCCAAAAGTCGAAAATAATAATAATAATAATAATAATAAAAGAAAATAATAAAATTGAATGGGTCAATGATGGAGTGATTTCATTGTTGGGTTGTAAACCAGTTCAACACCAGCGTCACGGGTTCAATCTTGAAATCGATATTTGTAATCTTCTCCTACACTTGTACTAAGAAAAAACAAATAAATAAAAGATAATAATAAAGTTCTCTCTCTTCGTCTCTGTTGTACAGCTGCTAATTGTCTGTGTCTCTGGTTCTGTGTTTACCCTTCTCCTCTTCCCGGAATTCAAAACTCCATTCTCAAAAATCACAGAGGAGAAGGAACAACAACGACAACAACGTCGCCGGAGATTTATCGATTTCTCCACATTCCGGCCACCGGTGAGTCCTCTTCTTCTCCTTTTCCTCTTTTCACTTCCATGTCCACTGAATGCTACTGCAGCCATTGTTTCCGGCCACCGTTTCTCCATTTCCTTTCACTTATGCACTGCCTTCACATTCGATTCCTTTTCTGAACAACATTGATCTCTGTATATTCCGATTTCTCTGTTTTGATTTCGAAATCTGGCTGATTCTCGACGAGAAACCCTAGGTTTTGTCTGTTTCTCGATTTCGCCTAATCTGGATAGCGATTCCAAGTCGAGGAGGAAGAAGAGGTCGATTCGACGAGTGAATATGTTGTGGATTATGCGATTCTCTGGATTCTTCTCTGCCGCTATGTTGATGATCATTCTGTCTCCGTCTCTACAGTCCTTCCCTCCCGCGGAGGCGATTCGATCCTCTCATCTCGAGTTCAATCTCCGGCAATCGGTCCTCGGAGGTTCGAGGAGTTTGTTTATGTTTCGTCGGTCGCCGCCGTATCGCAATGTGGAGCAATGTCGTTCGAGCGATGCGAGGTTTTCCGGTAGATTTGGCGTTTGCGATCCGAGTTTGGTTCACGTTGCGATTACGCTCGATTTTGAGTATCTCCGCGGCTCAATCGCGGCGGTGAATTCGATTCTGCAACATTCGCTCTGTCCTGAGAGTGTTTTCTTTCATTTTCTTGTTTCCGAGACGAATCTGGAGGGATTTGTTAGATCTGCTTTTCCTCAGTTGAAATTCAAGGTGTATTACTTCGATCCTGCGATTGTGAAGGATCTGATTTCGAGTTCGGTGCGGCAAGCGCTTGAGCAGCCGCTTAATTACGCGAGGAACTATTTGGCGGAGCTTTTGGAGCCGTGTGTTCGGAGAGTGATTTATTTGGACTCCGATCTCGTCGTTGTCGATGATATCTCGAAGCTATGGAGGACGAATTTGGATGCTCGAACGATCGGAGCGCCGGAATACTGCCACGCGAATTTCACGAAGTACTTCACGAAGCGGTTTTGGACAGAGAAGCGGTTTTCCGGCACGTTTCTCGGCCGGAAACCTTGCTATTTCAACACCGGCGTGATGGTTGTAGATCTGGTTAGGTGGCGGCGAGGCGGATACACGAAGAGAATCGAACGGTGGATGGAGATTCAGAAGATCGAACGGATCTACGAGCTCGGTTCGCTTCCGCCGTTTCTTCTGGTTTTCGCCGGAGAAGTGGCGCCGATTGAGCACCGGTGGAACCAGCACGGCCTCGGCGGCGACAATGTGAAAGGAAGCTGCCGGAATCTTCACGCCGGTCCGGTGAGCCTTCTTCACTGGTCGGGAAGTGGAAAGCCATGGACGAGACTCGAGTCAAAGAATCCATGTCCTCTCGATTCGCTTTGGGCTCCATATGATCTGTACGGCCATTCTCAATGAACCTCCGACCACCGTCCGCCGTCTCCGGTGAGTAAAACAAAAAGACCAAAATGCCCTTCCCAATCCAAACAAGGACTGTTTTGTCCCCTAATTTAGAGTCCTTCGAAATTTTCCATTCATTTCCCTTTCCATTAATTCATATTTTCTTCTCCCCTTAATTTACTCTTTTTCTTTTACAGATTTTGTGTTCTTCGTCATTTTAGTCTACCCATGATTATGATTATTATTATTATTCCTTGTTTTGAAGAATAAGAAATAGAATCGGTAGCCACATTTTTTAATCGTTGTATAGACTGTGATGGCTTTGTTTTTTTTTTTTCTTATCTTCTTTTGTATCTGTAGATGATCTGCTTTTTCATGTTTGATCTGTGTATTGATTTTGGAATTAATGGCATTTTATTTTCTTCTACTTTGCTTAGATTCTGCACCTCCTTGCTTTTTGGATATTAGTTTGAGTTTGGATTCTATACAAATTAAGGGTGTATTTGGAGCACGGTTTGGTTATAATATTATAATAGAGATTATGATAAACGGTGTTTGAAGAGTTGATTATGTAACAAAAATAATATATGTAAGGTTTAAATAAATTGACACGTAGGTTTAGATAAACGGACATGTAGGTTTAGGTAACCATTGTTTATGATAAAGAGTGGGACAAACAGTGGTTGAGTTATTATAACCAATTCGGCTGTTTACATAAATGGGGTCCAAACACACCTTAAATGTTAGGTGGAAACTTGTTTTTGTTTGGTACGTTTCTTTTGAACAAAATAAACTAACATGTGTTAATGACGATTAATGGATCAAAATTTGTAGAATGTTGTTTATTTATTCATATTTAATTTGTAACGGTTAGGATTAGGGATGATAATAAAAATCGAAAACTGACAAAATCGAATTGAACCAAACCGATTTATTGGATCAGTTTGGATTTTTCATATAATATTGGACATTTTGGTTTTTATTCAGAGAAAACCAAAATTTATTGGATTGGATCGGATTCTATTTGTAAAAATCAATAAAAATCGAACTGAATCAATATTGATTTATTTACTTTCATTTTTCTTTTTATATGTTAGTCAAACTTTTTATTTGTAGATGACTAATTGTGTTAATTTAATTTAATTATAAATTATGAGTTTTTTTTAGGAAAACAACATTAAAATATGAATTTAAAGTAAAATAGCAACTAAATAGTAAAAAAGAAGTAAATTGTAGGGAATCGAATCGAATAAAATCGAGCCAATATTTTAACTTTTATTAAACATTGCTTTGGTTACTCTTTTTGTTAAATCAATTGGATTGGGTCGGTTATCTGTTTGACCTAAAAAGAATGAATAAATAGTTTTGTCTTTTGTTGGACATTGGTTTGATTCCTCTTTTTGTCAAATTGATTGGATCGGTTCAACTATCGATTTGACCTAAAATCCAAGAAAATCGAACCTATATCACTCCTAGTTAGGATAGATTATAATTGTCCATATTCTCTAATAGTACTCTCCAAATCGTGACTCAAATCCATAAAAAATTCTATGCAAGTGGTTACATAGATTGAAGTCATTATTTTTAAGTTTTTCAAAAAAAATTTGACCAGTAAATTAATCTATGATAGTTAATGTTTATTTTAAATTACTTTATTTGGAATTCAACTGTTACAAGATAAAAAAATATATCTCTAAGAATAATTAAGATATGTATAAATTGATTTAGCATTTATGTAACTATAAAATAAAAAATGTGTATATTTATGAGTGTCCAAATATCTCTTAAAACTCTTATGAAAGGGATTGAATTCGATATTTCATAACTTTCTTTATTACTAATAATGATTGATGATAAAATACGTAAAAGTGGGAAATTTGAATAGTAAAGTCCACGGGGTTTATGAGATTAGAGGCAGCTTTGTTTAGAGGGACAACCACGCCTGCCTTGTGAGCCACCCACTTTATTTATTCTCCCACACCCTTTTTCTTTCTTTCTTCCTCAATTTTAATAATCTACATTATTTTATTTTATTTTATTTTATTTTCTCATATAAATCTGCCGGAAGCATAAGTTGACTTCATGTATTTTATGGGATAATGTCTTACAATGTTTATGCCCTCTTTAATAATGGGTAATGGAATCGGCTAACATAACATTTGTAGACTTAGTTTTAAAAACATAAACAAAGTATTGACTAAATCAACGGTAAGTGTTTTAGTAATTAAGAGATAACAAATTCAAGCACTTAAAAATTAGTTACTATGTATTAGATACTCTTCCATATGTCTAAGTTGCATTTTTTAGTCTATGTGGATGGTTAGGAATGAATAAATATATTTAGTTATTGTATTGAGATTTATTAGATTTTTTTTTTAGGATATAATAATTAGGTGTGGGAGATTCGAATTTATTGAGTTGTTCTAGTATTTAAGTTAGTTAAGTTTTCCAAATTCATATTTCTATGTATAAATATATACTCTCACAAAAGAGATAAAATGCTAAGTTTTTACCTTTTCAATTATTGATTCAATGGTATGAAATTTTTTGATATTAAAATGTTGTAAAGTTAGATGATATGCCACTTAAAAATAATCGACAAAATACCTATAAATACATATATATAAAAAAAGAAGATTAAATTGATTTTAATATCTTCGATAATTTGTTAAAGGAGGTATTAGGTAATATGTGGTTCGCCAATAAGAGGTCATGGGTTCGACATTATCAATATACATCCAACGATCTTGAGATCATGAGTTTGAATCTCCTATCTTCAAATTGATTTGATTTAAAAAATAATAATAATATAAAATTCCACCTCAATATTATTAGAGAATATGAAATTCTACCTCAAAACTAATTGTTTTGAGGAGAATAACTTATATATCTTTTATATTGATGACCGACCCTTCTCTTTTTTAATGTGAGACAATTGTGAGATCCTAACATACTTCTCAAGATGATGTTTATTTTGAACTCACCAATTTTGGATCGAACTCATTTTCATTTTTTTATTAGACTGATACTCGTTTGAACTTTATTGAGGTTCCACCATATGAGACAATTGTTAGATTATAACAAAAACTAATTAAATGAAAGAAGTATCTTTTTAACTCTTATAGGAAGACTATTTATCTTTTAAATGTGTTTGAAGATTTCAATAGTTTTTTTTTTCCTTTTACATGATCTCATTTTCCAATTAAGAAAGGTTAACAAAAAACTTTACAGAACCAAAAGTTCAAATTAGCCAATTACAAGTTGCAATGCCCTTAGATCATGTTTACACTTTCCATCTCGAAATCTCACGAATTTTGGAGAATTTCATGAAAATTCCAAAAATGGAAAAAGTAAATAAAATCTAATTACAGAATATTTTAATAAAAAATGTAGGGCCCAGGGGTTGGTATTAAGGGGTACTTGAAAGATGGGCTACACACGTGGGCAGCTACGTGGTAGTGGTGTGATGCAATCAAAGTGTTGGCATCTGCCAGTTGGCATAATGATTGGGATAATTCATCATTCTTTTAATTTAATTTAGAATCTAATAATCTTTTTTTATAAGATTATAAATGTTTAGGTGGTGACGTACGCACCGTAACATGCTACATGTTCGGACGTGGTACTTTACTTCTATTTCAAATATTATTTCTCGAATCGACAAAATCGAATCGAATCGAATCGATTTATTGGATTGGATTGGATTTTTTCATATAGTATTAAAAATATTAATATTTATTTATAGAAAATTGAATTTTATTGGATCAGATCAGATTTTATTTATAAAAACTAATAAAAACCAAACCGAATCAATAATGATTTATTTACTTTCATTTTTGTTTTTATATGTTAGTTAAACTTTTTATTGATAGATGACTATTTTTTTTTAATTTATTTATAAATTATGAGATATTTTTAGAAAAATAACATTAAAATATGAATTGGAATTAAAATAACAGGTAAAATAGTAAAAAAGAAATAAATTATAGGAAAGCGATTCGAAGAAAATCGAGTCAATAATTTTATCTTTTAACGGACATTGGTTTGCTTCCTTTAAATCAATTGGATCGAATCGGTTATCGGTTTGGCTAAAAATTAAAGAAAATGTAACCAATGGTTTTGTCTTTTGTTGGACATTGGTTAGATTTTTCTTTGGTCAAATTGATTGGATTTGTTCAATTTTTTTTATCAAATTGATTGGATTGGTTCGATTATCAGTTTGACCTTAAAACAAATAAAAATCGAACCAATGTCACCCCTAATTATTTCTCAACACAAATTAATATTGTATTTTTCTTCTTTATATTTTTTAATAGTGCATTATTAATATATTAGCAATATGATTAAGACATGGTAACTTATTATATAGTTTATGATGTTACAACTGCACAGCTGGGGCGATGTTTTCATATATGTCGCTCTCAGTACCAAGTCATAACCCTATTTAAGAAAATTACTTAATTTGAGTGGTATATTTTATTCATGTGGTGTACATTTTTTGAACTAGTTATGTATTAATACTATTAATTATATTATTATTTTTTAGTTTTGTCATTAATACTAGTTAACACAAGATGTTAATGTGAATAGTTTTTTTTTTTTTTTTTTTTTTTTTTTTTTTTGAGAAGTGTTGATGTGAATAGTTAATGGAACATTGTAATAGAGGAGTTTTTCTTATAAATATTATAAATATAAACAAATTTTAAAATATTAATATTTATGGTTACTAATAAGTTTCAATAAGTATTTATAAAAGCTAACATGAGCAATAGTTGTTCAGTGACACTAATCTATGTCGAATGACTAGAGGTCTTGAGTTCGAGTCTCTAATTATTCTAATCTTAGAAAAAAAAGTATTTATAAAGAATTGTTAATATAATACTATAAAAAAATATGTGACAATATTTACTAGGTGTAGTTAGGTTTACAAAAAAGAAAAGAAAAGAAAACGGATGCAAATATTGAAAAAGAAAAGGTCAATAACAATTTGATTTTTTATTTTTTAAAAAATATTTTTGACGTTTGAAAATTAACCTAACTTAACTTCCAAAAATATTACCGACGGTCAGTGACACAGTTGTTTATCTTGTCGAATTTTGTAAACCAGTTCAGTGGCTATCATTTATCCCCTATCCCAATATACTTAAAAAAATAAACTATTAAATTATATGACTTCTACTCAAAATTAATTGATAATGAGGTAGAGCATATTTCTTATAAATATGGGAAAACTCTCGTTTTTCGAATGTGGTGAAGATGGATATTTTGAACAAAAATTGCAATATGAATAAAATGATATATAAGTACATAGATTTTTTTGATTTAATAACATTTGAGGAAATGAAAGGTTGAACAGAGTTTTATGATATGTTGTTAAAACTCAGTTTTTATTGACAAAATGAAATTTTAACCCTTATTCTATTGTTTCTCTTTTTTGCTCACAAACCCCCCAAATATATAGCATTTCCCTTAAAGAAAATATGACTCAATATCACAATTTTGATTGTGTAGGCTTTTGGACAAAGACAATCTATGTCAAATATTCTTGCTCCCTATTTGATCTAGCCAAATGTGACATCTTACTAGGGATATTCTAGACATTTCACAATCAATGCAAAGTTTAAAAAAAAAACATAAAACCTAACATTTCACGTGGGATTTTATAAGTTTTCACATCACTTATATAGTGGTTCAAACATTCATATCAGAAAAAAAGTACTTTAAATTATTATATAAAAATATGTATATTTAACAGGACATAAAAACCCTAATATTTTCCTGATTATACAATAATTTTAGTTCGAATTTTATTTTGTTACGTAACCTTTTATACTTGTTTATTTTCGATTTAGTTGTCGTTGTGTCATTGTGGCAACAAATGCATAATTGAATAAACAAATTGTCATTAATCATTGTAGTTTATATTTTAAACGCTTTTTTTGGAAGAATATTTTTTTTTTTTTTTGAGTACATAGTGGAAGAAGGGGACCAACAAACTTTACACAGAGTCATAACTACTCACAAATAATATAAGAGCCAAATACCAATTTTTGGAGCTTGAACTCGTGACAGTGAAGTCGAAATAAATTAACACCAGACAAGATAACTAACTGCGCCACCCTCGATTTTTTGGAAGAATATTTTAAACTACATTAACCTTTAAAAAATCAAAACAATATTATTCAACCGACCATAGTATTTAAGATTTAAACCTCTTATTTATAAATAAAGAGTAGTAAATATCTTTTTATTATTTATTATTATTATTTTAAATTTTTCATGGGAAAAATGAAGTAATAGAATCTTTAAATTTGAAATCGTTATGCTAAGATTTAATTGAGTTATGTTCATTTTGACAATACATAATTAATTATCATCGAGTAATACTTTAGTTAATATATATATATATATAATCTAACTGAAGGTAGGTCAATTCTAATATTATTCAATTGTTATTAGATTAATAGTTTAATGTGTTAAGGAATTTTTGTTTCTTTAATTCACTACGTGAGGGTAAAAGACTTTTTTTAGTTCATATTAAGAGATGTAGAACAAATACCGATTTTCAGAATCTGACGCTAATATTTAACTAATTTACCACGAAATAATGAAACTACTACGTAATGACCCATTCAATAAGGTAAAGGGTTCTTCTTGAGACACTGATCCAAATAGTTTATCTATACAAAACTTAGAAACTAAAAATCAACCATTCCAAATATGAAAATTAAAACAATTATGTGACTTGATCAAAGTTGGAAAATGTTGAACACCTCTAATTTGGACTAATAAAGTTGTGCCACGTATCACTTATGTACGAATCCTTATAAAGGAAATGTGTAGGTGAAAGGAACAAACAAAAGAGAATCATGAGACCCTCCACCAATAGGAATATGGGGTACCCTACAAGAATTGACCCATGCCTTCGTCGGTGCCTTTTGAAATAGACATTGAAAGGTTGTAATTTAGGGCAGATTTCGACAATTTAAAATAAGTAACCCAGAAAGAATTAAAAAGAAAAAAAGAAAAAGAAAGATTGGG
This sequence comes from Sicyos edulis, assembly GCA_036507275.1. NCBI lineage: Eukaryota > Viridiplantae > Streptophyta > Magnoliopsida > Cucurbitales > Cucurbitaceae > Sicyos > Sicyos edulis. Next base: position 36,848,726 of record CM071854.1, on the reverse strand, counting down.
AGCTTCTCATTGGCCTTGTCCAAAAATATCTTTTTTCTTGGGGCCATTTGGAATTTCCTTTGTTCCTAATAAATTATTTGACATGATAATTTTTTTTTTTTGAAATAGGGGTAACCATGTCCGTCTCTAGGATAAGCATCAAAGTCATCAACAAAGTAATATTATAGGTGAGTGTCGAACTTAGGACTTTGAGGAGAACATACCCTCAAAACTCAAGTCTAAAACTATTGTGCCACCTAGGGGTGATAATGAAAACAAAAAATCGACAAGACCAAATCGAACTAAACCGATTTATTGGATTGATTCGAATTTTTCATATAATTTTAACATATTGGTTTTTATTTAGGGAAAACCGAAATTTATTGGATTTGATCGGATTCTATTTGTAAAAACCAATAAAAATCAAACCGAAACAATATTGGTTTATTTACTTTCATTTTTCTTTTTATGTGTTGGTTAAACTTTTTATTGGTAGATTACTAATTTAATTATAAATTATGAGATTTTTTTTACGAAAACGACATTAAAATATGAATTGGAAGTAAAATAGTAAAAAAGAAGTAAATCGTAGGGAGACGAATCGAAGAAAATGAAGCCAATAATTTTATCTAATAGATATTGGTTTGGTTCCTCTTCTTGTTAAATCAATTGGATCAAATCGGTTATTGGTTTGGCCTAAAAATCAGAGAAAATCGAACAAATGGCTTTTTCTTGGACATTGGTTCAGTTTCTATTTTTGTCAAATTGATTGGATCAGTTCGATTCTCGGTTTGACCTAAAAACAAAGAAAACCGAACCAATAGCACATCTATTGCCACCCCTCGGAGACTTTGACATGGTAAATGTAGCTCAACGTTTCTTTTTATTAGTACAAGGTGGTTGACGAGGGACTACAAACCTAAATATCGATTCTCGAGATCGAATCCATGATTATAATATTGAATTTGATTACTAACAAACAATGAAACCATCAAGTCACGGTCTCTTTCAATTAAGGTTTTTTTTTTGTTGAAATATGTTAAATCATCAACAACCAAATTGATGAATTGGGGTAAACTAAAATTCGACATCATGCTAATGTTAAATCATCAATAAATTCAAAAAAAATTAATTAATAAGTTAGAGTAAATTTAATTATATCAACTAACATCTTTCCATCTCAAATATTGATATGGAACTAAAAAAAATTAATTTTTTGAAAAGGAAATGATTGAATTAATGAGACATGCTATATAAGCATATAAAAAGAGATTTGTGCACACTCATAAAATCCACCAAAAAAGCACAACAAGAAATGATACAACACCAAGGAGAACGAAGGCTCTTATAGTTGCATTTGGAAAGAAGCTTTCTGCTATCAAAAGTCATTTTTAATTGTTCTTTTTTTAACTACTCAAAATAAGTATTCATTTTAAATCGACATCAAATAAGGTATTATTTCTAACTACTCTACAAAAAAATCACATATAAACTTTAGTTACTACTTTCAATTTCTAACTATTCAAAACAATTCATTAGCAAAACCCCATCCAAATACCTCCCTAGAGAACCTTTCGAAAAATAGCGTACTACTATTTATTATTATTATTTTTTAGTACGAGAGGAGTGAACAAATACCAATTTTCTAAATAGAATTTATGATGCTGGTGTGATATTATTTATTTATTTTGATCAATATTTCTCGTTAAAATTTACAAAACTATTTCAAGGAAGCCTGTGAAGGGCACTTAAATTGATATATCTTTATAAAAAGTTATGGTTTCAATTGATTTAATTAGGTAGGGATTTTAAGGAATACAACTCAAATTTTGTAGCCATGTTTTGGTTGGTATCAAGATTATTCTCAAGAGTGTCAGTTCTATGATTTTAGCTATTTCTTTAGTATTTTACCAAAAAAAATCGATTCATAGATTCATTATTACTATTTTAAATAGGTAGAATCTATTTCACGTGTACCATAGTTTATAATTAAAATATAGATGAAATTAAATTAGACTTACAATTAGTCTTTTGAAATTTCAAACAAAACCGACCTTAGCTCAGTTGGTAGAGCGGAGGACTGTAGTGTGAAGGCAGCTTGATCCTTAGGTCGCTGGTTCGAATCCGGCAGGTCGGATTTTTTTTCTTTTTAAAAAATTCTATTTTTTATAACCAGGTAAGTATGAATCAAATAATACGAAGCTATCATCAATCTCTCGCTCATTTTCATACATAAACTATATGGTAAAATTCCAAAACGTTATTACATTTGCAGCTTAAAGGTTTAGCTTCCAAAACAATACATATATATTATATGCTTACACCATCAAATTCAACATTATCTTATCTAAAATAAAAGTTGAACATCATCCAAATTCCAATTCATGTTCTAAGCTACAATGAGTTTGGCGGATCATCAAAAAGAGAGTAATCTTCAGCACTAAAATCTCCAAAAAATTTGCCCAATATCATAGGATCTAAGTCCATGTCATCACCATCAAAGTTAGAGACCAATTGATTATGATCATTGTTTGGAATTATAGGATCAGCAAAATGAGTAGCACTGAGAGAGAAATCTGAAGGTAAATTATTTGCTGATTGCTCTATTACTCTACATGGGCTTCCTTGGCTTTCAAAAACATTCACCATATTTGAGTAATTGTTGGCTCCTCCTCCATGAATAGCAACATTGTTTTGATCGACGTTCGTAAAACTCCGAAACTCCACCTTGTCGTGTTTTGAAAGATTTGTAGGATGGCATTGGGAAAGCGTTTGATTTAGCAGTGGTAAATGTTGAATGGCTCTTTGAAGAGTATCAAGTTGAGGATTAGGGTTAGTTGAAATGGAATGGTTTTGAAGGGGAAATTGGGAATTAGGGTTAGTGGAAATGAATGGCTCTGAGGGGGAAAATGGAAATTAGGGTTAGTGGAAATTGAAGAGGTTTGGAAAGAAAACAAAGAATTAGGGCGAGTGGAAATGGAAGGGCTTTGAAGGGAACCCAAAGAATTAGAGCTAGAAAAAATAGAAGTGCTTTGAAAATTAGGGTTAGTGGAAATTGAAGTGCTTTGAAAATGAAAGTTGGAATTAGGGCTTTTAATGTGAGTTTGGGAGTTGGGATTATAGGAATTGGAAGGTCTATGAATGGGAAAGGTAAAATTAGGGTTAGGGAATTTGGAAGGGTTTTGAATGGGGAAGTGAAAATTAGGGTTAGTGGAAAAGGAATGATTTTGAAGAGGAATTTGAGAATTAGGGTTAGGGGAAGAAGAGGGTTTTGCTAAATTTCCATAGCGTGTGTGGTACCGGTGATGTTTCTGCATGAAAAATAAAATAAAATAAAATCAAACATTTACAAAAATCAAGAAGAAAAAAAAAAGAAAAAAAGAAAAAGAGAAGTTATACTCTATGGTACTTGCAAACTTGTTCATAGCTGATAAAGGGATCTCGTTTTCTCATTTCCTCATACATTTTTTTCGGACCACGATCTAATAAGATTCATATTAGTTTAGAGTTTCTAATAATAATAATAATAATAATAAAAAATTAAGAACAAATCTTACTGCTAATAGGGAGTCTGTAGAAACAATAAAGAAAACATTCTTTTCTTTCTTTTGTCCAATGATCATCTATCTTTCCTACCCTCTTCTTGACAGATTTAGGCTTCGAATAACTGGTTCGTCTGGCCCGTTTGACGATTTTGTGAGAAACGTCGACAGAATTGACTTCGGTGGAGCCCGAGGTCGACCCCGAAACACCAGTGGAGTTGAAGTTGACATTGCTAGAGGAACAACTATTTGGTGAATCAAATTTTGAAGCTTGATTATCCAATGGGACTTCTTCATGGTTAGAATTAGGAGCTGACATTTCATTCACTACATTATAAAAGATGAACAAAAAGAAAGAATCTTGAAGTGATCTTGAATTTGAAGATGAAAATGAGATTGAAAGAAACTAATTATTGACTTACAATATGTATTTCTTGGAGAAAACCTTGCCAAGAACAGAATTGAAACTATTTGCCTCAATAATGGAATCTGCAATTGTGGAATTTGGTCACTTTATGAAGTAATGGAGATTTTTGAAAAGAGGAATTGGCAGTCATTATGGAGTATTTTTTTTTAAGATGAAAATCCATATACATATAAACCAACTCTTCCATATAGATAACGAAATGATTGAAATTAAAAATAAATAAAGTAAATAATATAAAATAAATAAATTGGTTGAAAAAGTTTGTTTTATTTTCAGGGAATATCTCTTTACTTTGGGTTTTACCGTGCAGTAAAGATTGGAACCTATAGTTTTTTTGCTAATTTTTTTTTTAAAATTGTCTCAATTGAACGGAAGAAAGAGGATTCGAATCTAGAATTGGGATGCTTAATTTAGAGAATAATTAAATGAATGTTAAAATGTAGATTAAAATATCATTCCCCACAGATTCAAGCTCGTTATAATGAACACAAATCTAGAAATTCGTTAGAAGGAGGACAACCACACACTCTAACCAACTGAGCTATTCCAACATGTTATGATAAATTAATAATAGATTATATTACATAATAGCCTTGACCCAAATTAGTAAAAAGAAATTGATAAAAACATTATGAATATCACAATAGAAGTTCAATTATTAAAAATTAACACTGTAATAACATAAAACTAAATATGGAACTTTCCGAATGGTAACATAATTTGTAATCTTTCGGAAGATACATCATCACTAATGACATTTTAAACATTATGACAGTATGTAATATCTATAGGTCTATTGGAGAGTTTTCTTCTCATATTCATATAACTTGTATCTGTTTTCAAGCTTTGTATGTTTTTTACATGCTAGCTCGATATAACAAAAATCTTACGATTAGTTTCATTCGTAATTTCGTAATTTTGAACCTGAGAAATCAAAAGGAGTATTACATACTTTGAAGACTCCAAATCTTTACTAACAATGTCGTTCTTTTAACGTTGAAAGATAGTATTTCGGAGGATCTTCGATACTTGATTGCTTTAGCTCCTCACCAATTTTGGAAGAATTTTTTTTTATAATTGTTATCAAAGCAATAATGAAAGATTATACGTGTCTTTCTAAATTCAGCAATATTTTTTGGTTGATAATTAGATTTAATTCTTTCCTTTAAGAATATCTCTTTTTCCTATGGTAATAGGTCATGCAATAACTCATGCTTACTATTTGGCCAAATGAGCTTGTGTACGGATTACGTTAACCTTAGAGATTCAATTTTTCATCTATATATATACAAAATTGAACATTTTTATCCCTAATATTTTATTAATGTTTCACTTTTAATCACCGAAAAAAACCGTTAATTACATGAATTTATTATTTTAGATTTTCAAGTGAATTTAATTTTAAAGGAATATAAATATAAAATAAACTAAAAAAATATACAACTTACAATAAAAGCAAGCATTATTGAAACATATGAATCAAATTGTAATCCTATCGACTAAAAAAATAATTTTTCCCAAGAAAATTATTGTGCTATTTATACTATGTTAACGTAGAATTTTCTACTTTCTTACTTCACTTAGCCAAAACGGAGTCATTCTCAAAAAAAAAAACAAAAAAAAAAATAATAATAATAAATAAATAAATAAATAATAATAATAACCAAAAGGGAATCGAATTGAACTCTTTTGGAGCCATCCCCAAGTAGGGGCGGCCCAGTTTTTTGAGCCTTAGGCCCAAAGTACAGACCTTATTTTGGGCCATTCGTAGTTTATTAGGCCCAAATAGTAAGGCCTGCCATCTTACTTTGAGTTTGGTTTCTGCCATAGTAATTTTCATCGTATAATACTAAATATTCTGCCTTAGAACTTGATCAATAAATTCCTTAATTTATCTTTACTTCTATTGTATTAAAATGTAAAATGATTTGCTTTAAAAAAAAAAAAATGTAAAATGATTATCTTCTAAAATAAAATGTAAGATGATTAAGAGTTTGTTGATCGTCAAGCTTTGTTTCTTTATTTTCTTTTTTTAAAATTTGTTTTCCCTTGTTACAAGATGGTGTAATTAATATTGTTGCTCATCATCATTTTTTTTTAAACCTAGTTAATATGTAAACTAAACATAAAATTATGGTGCCTCTAAGACACCTTATGATTTATTATTATTATTTTTTTAAATGGACACCTTATGAAATTGAAACAATATAGAGATGATGTCCGAAAATCTAGTCCTTATTATTATTTTCCATTAATTACTTAGCAAATAGAAATATAATTTTTAAATAAGTAGTTTAGTAAGTTATATTAATAAAAGCAATAACTCAGCAACATTCATATATTAATAATGACATGATTTGTGGTTAAAATAAATTAACACCGGACAAAATAATCAATTGCGCCCTGACCCAGTTTACATATATTAAGAAACTATTTTTTCAATAAAAAAAACTTCTTGATCAGGACTTCCAAATTTAAGAAATCAATAAATTGAGTTGAGAAATCATTAATTAAGAATTCTGTAAGAAAAAGTTTTTAACACACTAAACGAATCGAAAAGACAATAATAACCCCACAACTTTTTCCCCAACAAAAACACTGCACAAGAAATTTCCAGCAAATAATCATAAACTCGAAGTGTAAAATGGGAAAACAAAGTCATAATCCAGAATCGTCGGTTCTTGGTTGTTGAGAGAAGAGACGATTAAACGCGGGAATTTCTTCGTTGGTCATCTCAGAGTCAGAAATCGCGTTCGCTAAAAATCACGACCACAAAATCTCATTGACCTTATAAAAAACTTCCTCAAATCGCAAATCTCACAAAACCCACAAGACGCAGAGCCGCTTAAGAGCTGAGTGTTCGAGAAATTCATCGAAGTTTCGTACGGATTTTGCCCCTTGAATCGAATTCGTGTTGGGGTTTTTGTTTGATTTGGAAATGGACAGCGGAGCTTGTAGTTATGGCCTCTCTGATTCTGCTGCTGCTGCTTTGAGGAGCGCTCGATTGAAATCCCAGTCGCGTTAGTGTTTTCTGGATCTTAATTTACTGATGATCTGTTGTTTAGGTTTTTTATTAGGGGTTTTTGTTTGTGGGTTTTTTGTTTGATTGGATTTTGTTTGTGGGTTTTTTGTTTGATTGGATTTTGTTTGTGGGTTCTTTGTTTAATTGAGTTTTGTTTGTGGGTTTTTTGTGTAACTGGATTTTGTTTGGTTTTTGTAGAATTTTATTTTGATTACGAGGAGGTGGATGAGGAGGATGATTTGAATTCGGAATATCCTTGCCCGTTTTGTTCTGAGGAATTTGATTTGGTTGAGTTATGCTGCCATATTGATGATGATCATCCCGTAGAAGCTAAATTTGGGGTAAGTAAATTGCTAGAAACTAGAAAACATTTCAGTTCAGAATGGCTTTATTCGGTTTCCCCAGTTTCAATAGGAAAAACTTAATTTTATTTTTCTCTTGATTACGTAGAGCATGTTTAGCAATGATTTTTAGTCACTTTTGTTCCTGAAACATGCTTTTAATTATTTGAAATTGTGTTTTTATTTGATAAGCGCTTGTAAAATCAAATATTTAAGTTGATTTTGAATGGTTTAAGATATGGTCTTAATGGTTGAGGTCTCCTAGGAGTGACACAGTGGTTGAGTGTTCGGGTTTTGGGGATGTGTTCCCTCTAGATTCCAGGTTTCGCTTCCGGTCCTAAGATGTATCCCGGTGCTACAACCTAAGGACGGGGTAGTAGTGTCTTGAGTTTAGAGGAGAAAAATTCGAAGTTCCCGGGTCATTTGAAAAAAAAGGTCTTAATGGTTAAGGTTAATTTTAGAGTCTATCTGACTAGTGGCATTCTATTGAAGTAACCTTACTTTTAACAAGTCATATGAAGAATGCTCTGTCTCGAGTTGTTTCAATGAGTTTCACCTTACTGCTTCTGTATCTTGGGTCGACGTCTATGGAGTAGGTTTTTCTCTCGAAGGTGGAGGGATCTGGGGTATTTTGGGGTGTCCATGGCTGTGTAACTGACCAAGGATTCATTGGAGGACGGGGAAGAGAGAGGCGGGAGAGAAAAAATGGAGAGTAATATAGTCTTTTTGGTTAATGCCTGAAAGAATCTTTGTTCCATCTATCTTAAAGAAGATGTTTAATGTTGATCCATCCACCATATGAATGTACCTTTGGATCAACTGTGGGGTTGATTCCATTCCATGATAGAGTTTTAATGGTGGAACCCTTGACGGAAACCCAGTTCGGGGACTGTAGTAAAAGATCTTCTGAAACCCTTTTCTCTCCTTTAATATGCTCTGTCACACATGAAGGATACGAGATTGTCAAAATTAAAGACATCTTTTAGCTTGTCAAGAATAGAGTCCCAATCATCATGGGTGCATTTCTATAAACTTCACCTGTTTTTGGGAGCCTATGAAGGAGATTGATCGATGCTAAATTCACACTATGCACAACACATCCAACATAACAGAGTGTTGAGAGGCCCATGGATATCGATATTGAAACATGGTTCTCACATTTTTAACAATGTGAGATGCAAGGTGAAGGATGGAACTGATACGATCCGGACCTTGGAGTGTTGGGAATATTAGTATTAGTATTTATTATCTATTAGTTAATTGCTATTTTAATTGTATTGGGCTTGGGCCTATTATTAGTCTTTTAATTAATTAGGGTTTAGGGTTATAAATAGGGGATGATAGGTCTTTGTTAAGCATGCAATTGAATTGTCGTATTTTGTACTCTGGCTCTTAGAGAGATCCTCTCGGGAGATTTATCTTATTTTAATAAAATAGTGTGGTAGATTCTATCATTTTGGTATCAGAGCCGTTTATCGATCCGAGAATGGTTTCGACTAAGATGGAAACAAGGATGCAAGGTTGGGAAGAAAGCTCGGCCGAATTGTCCAAGAAACAACAAGAAACGGAAGCAAGGCTTGACTCATTGGAAGAACGATTAGGGCAAAAGATTGACTCGAAGTTCGAACAACAAGATGCGAAATTTAACTCACAAATCGAACAAATAAATCGGAATATTCAGATATTGATGGAACGCATCCCGGGGCTGCCGGTTAATGAATTGAACCTAGTGGCCAAGGAAAAAGCAACTGCGAGCGAAACCACAGGGGCAGCAACGTCGTCGGGTGGTGCAGCGAGAGGAGACGGCGGTTTGGCGGGCGGGCCGACTAGACGACGGGTGGCGTGGAAGGTGGGGCGGTGTGAGCGAGAGGGTTGGGCCTCGGTCGGGGCGCGCCGACGACGCGGTAGGTTAGGGCTGGGCGCGGTGAGGCGAGGACGGACGCTCAGCGACGCAGCCGGGTCGTGGGGCGTCTTGGGGCGGGCTCGAGTGGGGCAGGCTGGAGAGCAGGCGGCTCGGGTGGGGCAAGCTTGGGGCGAGGCGGCGGCGACGCAACTGGGGCGGGCGTGGGCGGCGAGGGTATCGGGTTGGGCATGGGCGAGGCGACGCGGGCGCGGCGGGGTGGCGCGTCTGCATGGGGGAGAGCGGCCGGTGGTTTGGGCGGCGCGCAATTGTCGGCCGGTGGTCGCGGGGTTGCGCGCGCAGTAGGGACCGAAGTCGGCGGTTCGGCGCTTAGCGTGACGGAGGTTGTGGGCGCGAGGCGGGCAGCGCGTCGCGGTGCAGCGCAGCGCGAGTGTGGTTGTTGGCGCGCGGATGCGCGGGTGGGCCCGGCGAGCAGCGAGTCGAGGAGGCGAGGCGGGGCGTGGCGGCGCCGCGGGCGGGCGTGTGGCATGGGGCGAGGGAGCGGGTACGGCGGCGGTCAAGGGGACCGGTCGGGCCAGTCGTCGGTTCGAGTCGGTCCGGGTTCGTCGGGTTGGACCGAGAGATGGGTTCCAAGGGGCGGGGGCGGGGAAAGGTTTCGGGGCGGACATCGATCGAAGAGAGGACCCACGGATTGACTGGAAGAAAGCAGATTTCCGAAGAAGATAGGAGGGTGCGCATTGGTTACGACGGACCAATAGCGCGCATGACGGTTGGAACGATCGAGGCCGAAATTGGGTTGACGATTTACCGGGACCGGAGTTCGGCCAAAGGAGATCGAGTGGTCGTGGGGGAGAGAAAATAGAGTTACGGAGGAGAGGAGGTTGCGCATGGGCTATGATAGGCCGTTGGCGCATGACGGTAGGAACGATAAGGGGGAGTGACAATGTCCGAAAATAGGGGACGAGATTTGGGTGGGGAGGAGAAGATGATTTGAACGAGGAAGCCAGAGAGTAGGAGGAAGGGAGGACCAAGGATGTGACGGGAGATTGGAAATTGGAGATGCACCAGGTTTCAAGGGTCTTCTTGACGAGGATCCGGTGGGATGGTTAAGTCGGGTCGAGCGTTATTTCTCGGTAAACAAGTTGATGAATATGAGGGGTTGAGGCGGCAGGGTTATGTTTAGAAGGGAGGCATTGGAGTGGCTTGGTATATGAGGAGGACCGTGCTCCTTTTCGTTCGTGGAACGAATTCAAAGATGGGTTGTTGGAGCGTTTCCAACCGGTGGCCCAGGCCAATAAGTACGCCAACTTCATGAGTTTGAAGCAGATAGGAACGGTGAAGGAATATCGCCGGAGCTTTGAGCGCTTTGCTAAGGGAATGCGCGATATCAGTACGAGCGCATTGGAGGGGAAGTGGGAAAGTGGACTGAAAGAGGAGATACGGAGCGCGATGCGTAAGCTACGACCAGTGGGCATTGAAGAGAAAATGTTTATGGCCCAAGTGATTGAGGATGATTTTGCTTTCGGCCGCCCAACACGAGGGAAGTACTTCCGCAATGATTAAGGCTAAAGCAGGAACGATTGTCTCGGGAACGGGAAGCACAGAGATTTTGTCCCATAGGACTACAACCGTTCACCCGATGCCTTATAAAAAACTCACTGAAACCGAAATTCGAGCTAGGAAGGACAAAGGGTTATGTTTCCGCTGCGATGAACAATTTGTCCCAGGACATCGTTGTAAGAAGAAAGAGCTTCAGAATTTGGATGTGTGGGTCGTTCGGGATGCGCACGATTACCAGAATGTTGAGGTGACTGAATTTTTGCCAGAAGATGGAACTGCAGAAGGTGGCATCAGAGATGGAACACCTTGAGGACAAGGTGGCTCTTGGGGGGGAAAGTATTGATACGATCCGGACCTTGAAGTGTTGGGAATATTAGTATTAGTATTTATTATCTATTAGTTAATTGCTATTTTAATTGTATTGGGCTTGGGCCTATTATTAGTCTTTTAATTAATTAGGGTTTAGGGTTATAAATAGGGGATGATAGGTCTTTGTTAAGCATGCAATTGAATTGTCGTATTTTGTACTCTGGCTCTTAGAGAGATCCTCTCGGGAGATTTATCTTATTTTAATAAAATAGTGTGGTAGATTCTATCAGGAACTAACTTGTCTTTTTAGAATGACATTTGGATTAAAGATGTTCCATTGCATGGCTTATTCCCAAAGATTCATTGCCTATCTAACAAAAAAGAAGCTTTAGTTAACCAAAGGAATCCTCATCAATATGGAGTTGGAGCATTAGGTGAAATTTGAATGGGGAAAAAATTACGAAATTGAGAGATCTATACCCCTGCCTCGAATCTGTCTCCCTCACAGAAGGAATGGATGATATAGTTTGGTAGCTTGATCCCGAGGGCCTATTCTCTTTCTGCTCCCTCTTAAATTATCTGACCTATCCATCTGACTTATCCATCCACAGAACCTCTCCCCCTTTATGAATCTATTTGGAGAGCCAAATACCCCCAAAAGGTGAAGTTTCTGATATGGGAGCCCATGGAGCCACCAATACACATGACAACCCACAGTGGTCCCTATGTGCAAGAACAGCTTGGAAACTCTATCTCATCTATTGATACATTTCCCCTTTGCCTCATCTTTTTGGGAGTATATCAGAAGAATGTTCAACTGGTACTGCCCTTAACCACAAAACATCCAAGATCTCTTTCCTATTGTCTTCACATCTCACACGGCTAAAAAAGAGAAAAAGTTGCTATGGCCTATGGGAGAACTTTTGGAGATACTCACCTTGTGGCAATTGTCCCGCATTTGGAAAAATGAGGATTCTTCAACATGTTTATAAATGATATGAGCTACTCCCATCATTGCCCATTGATTTTGACTTTTGAGGTGGAACCCCATATTATCTAATAAAAACCTTATTAGAGTGTTTTGTTGGAATCTTTGGTTAAAACGCAACAGAAGAATCTTCAATGACAAGGAAAGTCCTTACTTCCATATCTTTGTGATACGATCCGGCCTTGGCAGTTTAGGAATATTAGTATTTATTATTAGTTATTTGCTATTTTAAATGTATTGGGCTTGGGCCTATTATTAGTATTTTATTAATTAGGTCAAATTAGGGTTTAGAGTTATTATAAATAGGTGAGGTTAGGTCTTTGTTAATCATCAATTGAATTATCGTCTTTGTACTCTGGGCTCTTTGAGAGATTCTCTCGAGAGATTTATCGTAGTTTAATAGAAAGTGTGGTAGATCTTATCATTTTGGTATCAGAGCCGTTTGCCGATCCGGGAATGGTTACTACTAAGATGGAATCCAGGATGCAAGCGTGTGAAGAAGGAACGGCCGACTTGGCTAGGCGGTTACAGGAGACTAACGCAAAGATGGAAGCGATGGAAGAAAGGTTAGGAAAAGGTGGATTTGCGGATTGAAGCTCGAGACGATGAACCGAAATCTGGAACTTTTAGTGGAGACAATCCGAAAGCGGACAAGGGAAGGGCTCGATGCCCGAGGCTGCGAGGAAGGATCGTGGCGCGCGGTGGGGCTAGCTCGGTGATGCAGGGGCGCGGCGGCGTGAAGCGGCGCGACGGAGGTCGCGCGAGGTGGGCCGAGGCGAAGACGGGGCGCGACGCTGAGCTTGAGGGAGGCGCAGCTGTGCAGCGCGCGGAGCAACGGGGCGAGTGGTGATGTTTGGCCGCGGCCGGGCATCGGCTTTCGCGGACGGCCGTGGGCGACGCGAAAGCAGCGGCGGGACGGCAGGTCTGTCAGAGAGAGGCTACCGGCGGGTCGGCGGCGGCATGAGAGCAGAGGCTGGTGCGGCGGGTGGTCGCGCGGCTGGGGCTCGAAGCGGCGCGCGGCGCGAGGCGTCTTGGCGTCGGGTCGCGGAGTGTCAGGCGAGGAGGTGCGGTCGGGCGAAGCGGAGTTGGCGCGAGGCATGAGGGTGTGCGTGAAGGCCGGGCGGCGTAGGGGCGCGAGGCGCCGGGTGGTCCGAGGGTGGGCTTGGACGAGCGGGCGTGGAGCAGCGGCAGCCGGTGGTCCGAGCGAGGTCGGGCGGAGTGCAGCACGGGCGGACCGGGTCAGGGTGGGCCCGTCAGGTTAGATCGGAGGGTGGAATTTCGTGGGAATTTTGTAGGGGATACTTGCACGGGGCCAGATTTTGGCCCACGAGGAGAACCTTGGAACGATCGGGGGTGGAGTGACAATGTACGAAACAGGGACGAGATTTCGGGTGGGGAGGAGGAGAAAGATCCGAGCGGAAAGTCGAGAGTAGGAGGAAGGGATGGACCGGGTTGTGACAGGAGATTTAGAAAATTGGAGATGCCGATTTTCAAGGGCCTTGTTGATGAGGATCCGGTAGGATGGTTGAGTCGGGTCGAGCGTTATTTCCTGGTAAACAAGTTGACTGAATATGAAGGGGTTGAGGCGGCGAGGTTATGTTTAGAAGGGGAGGCATTGGAGTGGCTTCAATATGAGGAGGACCGTGCTCCTTTTCGTTCTGGAGCGAATTCAAAGATGGGTTGTTGGAGCGTTTCCAACCGGTGGCCTGAGCCAATAAGTATGCCAACTTCATGGGTTTGAAGCAAATGGGAGCAGTAAAGGAATATCGCCGGAGCTTTGAGCGCTTTGCTAAGGGAATGCGCGATATCGTATGAGTGCATTGGAGGAAGTGGGAAAGTGGGTGAAAGAGGAGATACGGAGCGCAATGCGTAAACTACGACCCGATGGGCATTGAAGAGAAAATGTTTATGGCCCAAGTGATTGAGGATGATTTTGCTTTTCAGGCCTCCCAAAACGAGGAAGTACTTACGCACCTTGATTAAGGCTAAAGCGAGAACGATTGGATCGGGAAGCTGGAAGCACAGAGATTTTGTCCCACGGGACTACAACCGCTCACCCGACGTCTTGTAAAAACTCACTGAAGTGAAATTCGAGCTAGGAAGGACAAAGGGTTATGTTTCATTTGTGATGAACAATTTGTCCCGGACATCGTTGTAAGAAGAAAGAGCTTGAGAATTTGGATGTGTGGGTCGTTCGAGATGCGCACGATTACCGGGATGTTGAGGTGACTGACTTTTCTCCGTAAGATGGAGTCATTGAGAAGGTGGCATCGGAGATGGAACACCTTGAGGACAAGGTGGCTCTTGGGGGGGAAAGTATTGATACGATCCGGCCTTGGCAGTTTAGGAATATTAGTATTTATTATTAGTTATTTGCTATTTTAAATGTATTGGGCTTGGGCCTATTATTAGTATTTTATTAATTAGGTCAAATTAGGGTTTAGAGTTATTATAAATAGGTGAGGTTAGGTCTTTGTTAATCATCAATTGAATTATCGTCTTTGTACTCTGGGCTCTTTGAGAGATTCTCTCGAGAGATTTATCGTAGTTTAATAGAAAGTGTGGTAGATCTTATCACTTTGATAGCATTGTTTTTTTTAATCTATTACATGGTGTAAACTCTCCCCCTGTTCTCTCATTATCTTTGGTGTATTAGCTTGTATTTCCGGCTTTATCCTATAGTTAATGCCCCTGTATTTATCATTTTTGCCTATGAAGTTGGCTGCCCCTTCCCCCTCCTTTCTTAATCCCCTTCTTCTCTTCCTTTATCTATCTTCTAGGTAACTCTTTCGTATATCAATGGTTTGTTTTCTATATATATAGCCTCTCTTCTTGCTAATTGGTGTGCTCTTTTGTCACTCACTCTTCTTTGGGCTATGCCCCTTCTTTTGTAATTTCATATATAATGAAATTGTTTCTTATTAAAAAAAAAGCATTAAAACACTAGAAAATTGGGATAACTCTCAAGACTTGGGGTAGATATATTTCTAACATACTTGTTCTTACAGAATGCTTGTTTTGTTTGTTTTCGTTGAGTGACTATGAACTTCAAGTTCAAGCATAATCTTGTTGTCTGTTTACGTTTGGTGTTATGATATTTTTATGTAAGTTTTTATCTTAAGTTTTTGTTGGAACTTGTTTTATGAATGAGATGTTGCTTTCTCTAACCTCCTATTTGCTGTTATTAGAATTTATCACCACCTTTTAAGTATATTGTTTCCCATTTACTAATAATTAATATGAGATGTTGGTACTGTACTGCACTGTGGCTTAATGTGTGGATAACTTGGTGGTATTTTGCTTATATTTTTCAAATCCGAGATTACACTCCGAGTGCCTGTCTTGCCTCCAGTCAAGAATGTTCGTGTGCAACGATTATGTTAGCATCGGTGGCAAAAGTTTAAATATTAGTTTGGGGAGTTTGTTTTCTGCATGCTTTTGTGATCTTTCTATATCTTCTTTTGGAAGTAAAAATTCTCTATAGGTTTCTGCTTGAATTAGTTTTCGTCTTT
This sequence comes from Sicyos edulis, assembly GCA_036507275.1. Taxonomy (NCBI): domain Eukaryota; kingdom Viridiplantae; phylum Streptophyta; class Magnoliopsida; order Cucurbitales; family Cucurbitaceae; genus Sicyos; species Sicyos edulis. The sequence continues at coordinate 36,833,185 of CM071854.1, read as the reverse complement.
TTTGTGCCTTTTCATGAGGTTGTTTTCTTTCCTTTTTCAGATATGCCCTATTTGTTTCACAAGCGTGGACGAGAATATGGTTGGACATATAACGATGCAGCATGGAGATATATTTCACATATCCTTTTCTTTCATTGTTTAGATATTAAGTTTCCCCAATTTTTTTAAAGCTCTCTACTGTTTTGCTTCGTATTTTGTTCTGTTGCTTGTTTATATCCGAGGCTTTCTTGAATCTATGCACTCTTTTCCTTAACTTGAGATTACAGTGAACAAAGATTAAAATTTGATAAAGACGATATCCCTCAAAGTCTTTCTTTTGAGACAAAAGAATTAGAAGATGATCACGCGAGAATTATTTCGGGGTTTTCTTCTCTACAATTCACCTCGAAGATGGCACCCGACCCATTGTTGTCATTCCTATGCAATGCACATGCCTTCGATGAGTCTAAAATGGTTCAGCCCGCACCTTCAAGTATAGAAAAATTGGACGAAAAAGATTTAGACGATACACTGTCAGAAAGGTAAGCACATAAATATGCTTCAAGATGCCTTATATTAGTACATGATGTGTTTGATCTGACTAAATTTTCTTGCACTTTGCATATTGCATCTATTTCACCATAATTGTGATTCTTCTGGTTCTTAGGCATGCATTCCGGTTTTCCATCTAAATTGTATTCTGTATAAATTCAGATATGATAGACACCATATTAGGTTAGACTAGTTTTTACTAGACTTAGTTACTTGGTAAGTGGTGTAAGTGTAAGGGGTTAGGCCTTTATGAAGAGATTATGTTCTCGAAACTTCCCTATTTGAATAAAATTAAGATAAGTTATTATCAATTAGTGTCTCCAAGGGGTGGCACAGTGGTTGAAGACTTGGGCTTTGAAGGTATGCTCCCTTCATGGTCCCAGATTCGAGACTCACCTGTGACATTACTCTTTCGATGTCTCCCGGTGCTTTGCCTAGGGACGGGTGTGGTTGCCCTTGTTTAAAAAAAAAGTTATTATCAATTAGTATTAGAGCTACTACCCATGGATCTCATTAGAGTATTTAGAGAGGTCGTTATTGAATCCAATGTGGCATAAGATTTAAAGAATCTAGGGATTCGTTATTGATTCTTTATTCTTACCTCTAGCAAGATTGGTGGAAGAATGATACGATCCCGAAATCATTGAAAGTCTATTTGAGGCGGAGCAAGAAGTGACGAATGAAGTTATTACTATTTTAATATATTTTTATTATGCGGATTTAGGTTGTATTGGGCTTATGGGCCTTATTAGAGTTTATTACCAAATTAGGTTAAATCCTAGGTTTACTATAAATAGGAAAGGATAGGTTACTCTTTTCATTCATTCAGTTGTCGTCATTGTGCTTTGGCTCTTTGAGAGATCCTCTCAAAAGAATTATCGTAGTTTAATAAGATTCTATCATTTTGGTATCAGAGCCATTTACCGATCCGGGAATGGTGAGTACTAAGATGGAAACGAGAATGCAAGAGTGCGAAGAAGGTTCGGCTGATTTGGCAAGAAGGCTAAAGGATGTGGAGGCGAAGATGGAGTCGATTGAGGAACGAATTGGGAAAAAGATGAACTTGAAGTTTGAACACCAAGATTCGAAGTTCGAGATGATTAACCGGAGCCTACAACTGTTAATGGAGTCGAATAGAGCAAACAAAGGAAAGGGCATATTGTTCGAGGGTTCAGACGACGGTGGAGTCGGCTGTGGCTGGCGCGAAGGACGGAGCGGCGACAGACGGCGGCGGGGCTGTGACCTAAGCGGCGGAAGGCGCGGCTGGGGTTGGGGTTTCGAGCAGGGGCGCGACTGAGGTCAGGGTTCCGAGTGGGGGCGTGAGGCAGGCGGGCGTGGGGCTGGGCGCGGGAATGGGCAGCGTGGGACGGGGCGGCTGCGGAGAGGTGGGCTGCGGGGGTCTGGGGCGTGCGGAGGGGTGCGACGGTGTGGGGCCGGTGGACACGGGTCGATGGGGTGGGCCAGGCATGGGGGTGCGCGGGTGGAGCGCGAGTGCGGGCGGAATGGGGCGCGGCTTGGGCGGGGGTCCGGGAGCGAACAGGTCGGGTCGGGGTGGGCTGGCTGGACCGGGGCGGTCTGGGTCAGTCGGGTTGGACCGGGGGGAAGGGTATTATGGTAATTTCGATGAGGAAAATTTTTTGGGCACTGATTATGACTGACGAGGAGACCCGAGGGTTAACAGAAAGGGTAACGGGTACCCAGAGGAGGGGAGAGTGCATTTCAGGTTCGAAAGACCGATAGCGCATGACGGTTGGAATGACCAGGGGTGGGAGAACCACAACCGAGAGGGGGACCGAGAGGATTGGAGGGATAGGGAGGACCGTTATGAGCGAGGGGGGCCAAGAGGATTGGAGGGATAGGGAGGACCGTTATGAGCGAGGGGGGCCGAGAATGGGAGGGAGAGAAGGATCGATGTTCGGCAGAAGGTTACGGAAACTCGAGATGCCCGTTTTCTAGGGACTTACCGATGAGGATCCGGAAGGATGGTTGTGTCGAGTGGAATGGTATTTTTGGGTTAATCGGCTGAATGGACAGGAACGAGTCGATGCCGCAGCTTTGTGTATGGAGGGTGAGGCCTTGGAATGGCTGCAGTATGAAGAAGATCGATCTCCTATCGGTTCTTTGGAAGAATTTTGAGAACTTTTGTTACACCGTTTCCAACCGAGCATGAACGACAACATGCACGCTAATCTGATGAGCTTGCAACAAGTAGGCACTGTTAAAGTGTATCGGCGATTGTTTGAGAAATACGCCAAGGGAATGTGCGATATTAGTGCCAGTGCGCTAGAGGGGAAATGGTAGAGCAGGTTAAAAGAAGAAATCCGAAGTGAAATGAGGAAGTTGCGACCTGTTGGAATTCAAGATAAAAAGTTTATGCACAGGTAATTGAGGATGATCTGGCTTTTCGGGCCCAAGGAAGGGGAGTTAACACGGTGCCGGTGAGTAAATAAGTATGGGATCCGGGGTAGTTAGCACGAAGGGGGCAGGAGGTTCAACTTTGAGAACTACAACTTACTCTACGTCTAGACCAGCTACAACCAGTGCAGCATCCACGATGCCGTATAAGCGTTTGACGGATAGTGAAATCCGTGTCCGAAAGGATAAAGGATTGTGTTTTCGTTGCGATGAGAAATTTGTCCCAGGACATCGGTGCAAAAAGAAAGAACTTCAGTCTTTGGCAATACTGGTAGTACGAGATACAATTAACCACGAGGACTCATACGAAAACGACGAAGCACTCGAGGATGAAACTATTGATGATACGGAAGATACAAGGGATTTAGCGGGCATTGTCCTTAAATTCGTTGGCAGGACTAAGCTCACCGAAGACATTGAAAGTCACTGGGTTGATCCAGAGGTTGGAGGTAGTAGTTCTTATAGACTGTGGGGCCACCCATAACGTCATATCCGACGTAATAGTAGAAAAGCTAAAATTACCAGTGGAGCCCTCGAATGATTATGGCATAATGTTGGGTACCGGCGAGTCTGTGAGGATAGCGGGGATCTGTAAGAATGTAGTTCTGCATCTGGTTGAACTGAAAGTGGTCAATGATTTCTTACCCTTACCTCTAGGTAGCGCGGATGTGATTCTGGGGGTTGCATGGTTATCATTAAATCCGTGGCAAACCGACCGATGTACACAAGACAGCTTTCCGGACTCTTGGGGGACATTATGAGTTTGTAGTCATGCCTTTTGGGTTACGAAATGCTTCGGCAACTTTCCAGTCCGTGATGAATGAAATTTTGTGATCTTATCTGCGTAAGTTTGTGTTGGTATTTTTTGATGATATTTTGATCTACAACATGACCATTCAGGAACACAGAGAGCATCTGGCTCAGGTCTTTGAGGTGTTACAGACTCATGCTTTTGTCGCCAATGCCAAGAAATGTCAATTTGGGTTGCATCGCATTGAGTATTTAGGGCACTTCATATCCGCGGATGGCGTATCAGCCGACCCGGCAAAAATTGAAGCGATGGTGGGTTGGCCAAGTCCTCGAAATATTAGGGACCTAAGGGGATTCCTTGGATTGACGGGGTACTATCGCCAGTTTGTGGCTAACTATGGCTCTATGGCTTTCCCATTGACCCAGTTATTGAAGAAAGGGAAGTTTGAATGGGGACCGGCTGCGGAAGACTGTTTTCAAATAATGAAACATGCTATGAGTAGTGTTCCGGTTCTGCGATTGCCGGATTTTGACCAGATATTTGTGGTAGAAACTGATGCTTTGGGAATAGGAGTGGGCGCAGTTCTGATGCAACAGGGCCAATCGATAGCATACTTTAGTAAGGCTTTGCCAATTACTCATCGCGTGAAACCTGTGTACGAGCGCGAATTGATGGCAATCGTGTTCGCTGTTCAACGTTGGCGGGCCTATCTTTTGGGGCACCACTTTGTTTTACGCACTGATCAGAAGAGTCTTAAGTTTTTACTCGATCAACGTGTAATGGATGGTGATTACCAGCGTTGGGTTGCAAAACTGATGGGGTATGATTTCAGTATAGAATATAAGAAGGGGCCTGAAAATCGAGCAGCAGATGCTCTCTCCCGAATGCCATCGACATGCGAGCTTGGCATGTTGAGTGTGGTGGCTGGAATTAACACAACAGTGTTTACACAGCAGGTTAAGGAAGATGGAAAGTTAATGGCTATTTATAAAACCTTGACAGCTAGTGATGTGAGTCCTCCTGGGTACTCAGTAGTTGGTGATGTTTTGCTATACCAGGGCAGACTGGTGTTACCTCCTCGTCCCCAACGATTCCTCTGTTATTGCTTGAATTCCATGGTGGTGCTATCAGGGGACATTTCGATGTCCTAAAAACTTATCAGCGTCTTGCTAAGGAAGTGTGTTGGCAAGGGATGAAGGCCCGTGTGCGTTCTTTTGTAGCCGAATGTTCTATCTGTGTTCAAGCTAAGCACCTGTCTTTATCTCCTGTTGGTTTGATACAACCTTTACCGGTTCCTGCACAGGTTTGGGAAGACATTTCGATGGATTTTGTCATATTCGTGGATTTTGTGATGCATCAGCCTAAGGCGTGGTACCAATGGTTGTCCTGGGCCGAGTTCAGTTTTAACACTTCATTCCATTCATCCACGAATATGACACCTTTCGAGATTGTTTATGGCTGACCCCCTCCTTCCATTTTGGGGTATGATCATGGAGCTAGCCCGGTGGCGACCGTGGACTCGATGATGTTGGATCGCGATCGGGTTTTGGAAACCCTGAAGGCTAGTTTGTCGCGTGCGCAGCAGTCTATGATGGACCGCACAAACGCCAAACCCTGTGATATACAGTTCAGTGTTGATGACCTGGTGTACATTAAGCTTAGACCATACCGCCAGTCTTCTTTGGCTAAATTTACACCCTAAGTTAGCGCCGAGGTTTATTGGTCCCTACCGTGTACTGGCACGGGTGGGACCTGTTGCATACCGTTTGGAACTGCTGCCGACAGTTAAGATCCACCCAGTTTTTCACGTGTCGGTTCTGCGTAAAGCGGTAGATTCTTCGGCACTCGTCATGTCCACACCATCCTTGGTGGGAGATGATTTAGGCATTGTGGTGGGCCCTAAGACTATCTTGGGCGTGCGTGAGGACTTGCAGGCGGCCAGCTCGCGCCAGGTTTTGGTCCAGTGGGAAGGCTTCTCACCGGATGACGCTACTTGGGAATCTGCGACTGATTTAGATTTGCAATTTTCGGACTTTCACCTTGAGGACAAGGTGGCTCTGTGGGGGGGGGGAGTATTGATACGATCCCGAAATCATTGAAAGTCTATTCGAGGCAGAGCAAGAAGTGACGAATAAAGTTATTACTATTTTAATATATTTTTATTATGCGGATTTAGGTTGTATTGGGCTTATGGGCTTTATTAGAGTTTATTACCAAATTAGGTTAAATCCTAGGTTTACTATAAATAGGAAGGGGTAGGTTACTCTTTTCATTCATTCAGTTGTCGTCATTGTGCTTTGGCTCTTTGAGAGATCCTCTCGAGAGAATTATCGTAGTTTAATAAAAAGTGTGGTAGATTCTATCAAAGAAATACAGGGGGACTGAGGAGATGAACGAGATAATATAAGACAGGGCAGAAAATGAAGAAATCATATCTCCCCAAGAAATGGAATGTGGAAACCACTCTTTCTTGAAAAGATCATTTAATAATCAGAAAGCAGAGAAGAAAATCTTTAAAGGCCAAATAGGCGCAAGAAAGTAAGAAATCTCAAGAAATGATTTTTGAAAAGAAGAAATTAGTTAACGAAAGCAGATATGGTTGAACAAGAAAAGGAAGAGATGAACGAGATTATAAAAATACACTAAAATCGCACTCTCTCGACACAAATCTTAGTTTCCCCTTCCCTCTCTGGCATTGCCCCTTACCGGCATCGGAGGAGGCTCCATATCTTGACCCTCCCTCTCTAGATGGCACACCCTTTCTCCTCTGTTCCCAACCTTCATTGAAGCCTCGAGAACCACTTTATCCTTCCTACCCCTTCTCTTTTCCCGCGAAGAGCTGCAACCCCTTGCCTTCACCGACCAGAGTGTGGCTTGCACCACTGTCGGTCCTTGCAGTCATAAAGTTTCGATTTGGTTCAACTACCATGAATGGCCAGCTAGATTTGGCTGATCGTAGAAGGTATAAAGTTTCAATATCTTAAATATATTAATTCTTCTATTCATAAAGACAACATTCACTTTCTTTTTTTTTCTTCTCCGCAACTCATATTCTCCTGCTTCTCTAGTCACACATTCTCTATTCCTCCATCCACATCATTGTTCGTGAGGTTTTCTTCACAAAATCACTAAGTTCAAAGTTAATAGTTGATTCCTTAGGTATGTTTTACATATTATTCTTGATTAAAACTTCATTTTTTCCCCATGAAATAAAGGTTAATAGTTGAATTTTATGTATGTTTTATGTATTATTCTTAGTTAAACTTGCGCCTTTTGGTGCACCTCAGGCTCCATAGGCTCATTGCGCACACCTTGAGCTTTTAAAACACTGTTCATCGCCACTGCCGCCAAATCTAGTCATTACTGCTGGTTTTTTCTTGTAACAAACACCTTGGGGTCAAGGTGAATATTTTTTGGGGGCTAGGTAATGATAGACCCCACGTTAGATTAGATTAGATTAGTTAAAGTTAGTTACTTTGTAAATTTATAAATACTAAGTGGTAGAGTGAGAGCTTTGTTGGATAGGGAATTATATTGGCGTAAAGGTTTAGAATTTAGGCCTTTGTGAGGAGATTGCGGAGTTTTCGAAATCTCCATATTCGAACAATACCAAGATAGGTTCTTATCAGCTTTCCTCCTTTTGACTTCCTTGAGTTATTGCCGTGAGCGTGACAATTTGTTCAAGGCTACCACTATAAACTTCCTCTTAAAATCAACTAATTATTGTGGTAGATAGCTCATATTGTTTCTTCCAATGGCTGGAAATTGATGAGACCTATAATGGTACTTGCATCATTAGAATTAAGCCAACTAAAATGAATTAATGTAGGATATGAAGTCCATCAAAATTCTGATGAGATTTATACGTTAGGCTGCGTTTGGAGCACCGGTTTGGTTATTATAGACGGAAGGTTATGATAAACGGTGAGTTATTATGAATGGTGTTTGAGGGGAAAATTATTATAATTGAGATTATGATAAATGTTGTTTGAGAGGCTGGTTATGTAATAAAAAGTAATATATGTAAGGTGTAGATAAGGGCATGTAGGTTATTATAACCAACCCGACCGTTTACATAAACGGGGGCTCAAACACACCCTTAATGATCTTGGAGTTGGATCCCCACTATCTTTATCTATAACCTAAATAGTTAAGGGCCCGTTTGATAACCATTTTGTTTTTTGTTTTTTGTTTATGAAATTTAAGTCTATTTCTATTCAAATTTCCTCTCATGTGCTCCATCTTTCCTACAATGTATCCATCTTTCCTTAAGAAAGTAGGAGAATACTAACCAAATTTCAAAAACATAAACAAGTTTTTGGAAGTTACTTTTTTTTGTTTACAAATTTTGGTTTTGTTTATTAAAATATAGGTAAGATGTAGATATCAAAATAAAGAAAAATGTATAGTAAAGTAGTTGTTGTAGGCTTAAATTTCATAAACAAAAAACGAAAAACAAAATGGTTATCAAACGGGGCCTTAGTTTTTTGTTTTTGAAATTTAAGTCTACAATAACTATCTTACAATATGTTTTTTCTTACTTGAATATCTACTTTTTACCTATAGTTTAAGAAACCAAACCAAAATTTGGAAACAAAAAAAGTAGCTTCCAAATGCTTGTTTTTATTTTTGAAATTTGGTTAGCATTCATATACTTTCTTCAAGGAAAGATGAACACATTGTAGGAAAGATAGAATACAATGTAGGAAATTTGAGCACAAATAAGCTTGAATACAATGTAGGAAATTTGAACACAAATATTTCAAAAACAAAAAACAAATTATCAAACGGGGCCTAAAATATCCCTACTATAAATCCTAACAAATTCCTTGGGATAAAAACCTGCTTTCGTACTATACAATAGTCTTAATACACTAGCATTATATCTAGGCGAGCTGCAGTAGAATGTAGTAGTTTGATATTTGTAGTACAATAGTATTCATGCCTGAATGTTTTCATGTTGAGAATGTAGGTCTTATGTTCCTGTAAATTGTGTAGTTGGTGAATAGACCAATGTGAGGAAAAATGTATTTTGCTTTATTCTGAGAGATGAATGTGATAAGAACCAAACTATGTGTTTCGATGTGGAATTGTAGAGTGATTATGTTGAGGGATTGTAGATATGAGGCTAGTTTGAGTGGTTAAAAATTTAAATTTTAGTAATAGATCGTTTGGATGTGGTTATTTGTAGTTAATAGCTTGTTTGGATGATGGTTTTTGTAGAGGGGTTGCAGACAAGAGTTCGTTTGGATGGTGGTTAGAAATGAATGATAGATACAAATGGTTAAAAATGAGTGATTAGACATGAATGATAGATACGAATGGTTAGAAATGAATGATTAGATACGAATGGTTCGAAATGAATGATTAGAAATGAATAATCAATTTGAATGGTTAGAAATGAGTGATTAAAAAAGAGTGATTGCAATAGCTCATTTGGATGTGATGGTTCGAAGAAGAGTTGTTAAAACTCATTTGTAATAGCTCGTTAATTACGTCAAACAAACACTCCCTTTAGATATCAAGAAAATGGAATTACAAGATAACCCTAGATGAAAAGCATCTAGTGTTGAGAATCCCACATTGATAAGGAGAGGATATCTCTAATTGTTTAACAGGTAGATGGACTACTCCTCTCATCACCAATTGATTTTGAGATGGATGTCCACACTATTTCACATCTAGAACCTCCCTCTTCGACAAACCAAACCAAGCCCTAACTCATTCCCATATATTTTGATGCCACTCTCAAAATTTCCCTCCATCTTATTTATAACCATAGTCCTCTGACTAACTCTCCAACTAATTGCTAACATACCCCTTTAATATTTCTAATTTCTCTAAGCTCAAACCTATCAGAATGTCAGACCAGATAACCAATGCATAAGTAATAAGCTTAAACATTTAGTTCCAGTCCCTATCTAAACACATAGTTCGGACTTGGAGCTATGTTGCAGTTCTATTTCGGTTTTCGGTTTCCTTCGAGGCTCATAACAGGGTTGTCGTAGTTTTGGATTTGTGCTGTAATATGGCTTTTAAATTAAATGATGCTGTCTCAAAATGATGCCTTTATTTTTGTACCCATTTGACAGATGGCCTTAAATTGCTTTGGTCTTGATTGATAATCATTTTATTTTTAGTTTTTTATTTTTGAAATTTAAGTCTACAACAGCTACTTTAGCATAATTTTTTTTCTTACATGGATATATACATCTTACTTAAAGATAGATACATTGTAGGAAAGATGAAACACATCGTACGAAATTTAATTAAAAATAAGCTTAATTTTTTTTTTTAAAAAAGGGCAAATGGTTATAAAACAAGGCATTCATTTCTGAGGTTGATCAAGTTGTTTTTCCCTACTGTTCTAGCAATCCTAGCAACTCTATAACTTCTGTGGAGTTACAACTTATGATGTTACATTGCATATGCAGGGATGATGTTCAGTTACCTTCTCCACCGGACACGAACCATGAAGAGAAGACTCGGAGATCCAACTTCGTACGGGGGTTAGTTTTCTCGGCCATGTTAGGTAACAATTTATAATAGAAGCACAAAGGCAGAAGAGGATGTTATATCTAATTTGTAGGAAATGCTATTTATGATTAATTGTTTGAATTGAAAGTGTATGAATTTGGCTTAGTAAGTATAGTTAGAAAGAGGCAATCATTATCCAACTCTTGTGCCATGCACCTCAGGCCCTTGTTTTCTGGCTTATTGTATCTCTTCAATCAAAGGAAAAAAGAAATTGTTAATTAGTCTAACTACAAACATGATGACATTATAGGCCCTAATTGAAATAAGAGACTTTGTTTCTTTTATTGATGGGTTTGGGAAGTCTTACTTTGTGCAATTTAGAATTGGGTAATATAAAACTTGTATTTTATGTATGCATCTGTATTGTATAAGTAATAAATATGTTTTTTTATTATTATTATTATCATTATTATGAGAATTTAAATCATTGAGAAAGGATGGAAAGGAATATTTCAGAGTGTTGTCACTCTGCATTCACTTTTTCATTATTAGTGAGTATTAAAACTTAAATTTGGAAGGAAATATTCAAATGAACATTTGACACACACACACACACACACATATATATATATATTAATTATTATAAAATCAGTGGTCTTTTTAATAAAATTCTCCGAATGATCGACCTTCAATTAATTTGTTTGATTACCCAACACCGACTGACCCTATATAATAACCGACCGAACGACCTTAATTCGGTCGGTTCGGTTGTTGCATAAAATGTACCCCCTTAGGTACTAGTGTTTGTCAAATTTTACTCGTTTCGAATTTTGGAGCTCTAAAATAAAATACATATTAGAGAATTCAAGTTTTACCTTAAAATCAATTGACAATAAGGGGAGTAACTCATATTTTTTTCAAATGTGTTAAAGACTTCTCACATTTTCAATGTGGGATAATTGCACCACAAGGTTAGTATCTCCAACATGCCTTCTTAAGATGACAGTCATATCGAGAAATGTCATCTTGAATTGGATCTTAATTTGTGAATCGAAATGTACGCTTTGGCTTACTTTTTGCCTGGTTCTTGATTCGAACTTGGGGATCAGATACCCGTTTAAGCTTATGCTCGCTTGGGTGGAGTTCCACACCCACTTTAGAATTTAAAGCATTTTTGGGTTAGATCGAAATTAACCCACATGGAGCTTTGGTACCATTTTGAATTTAGAAATGATTGAAATAATTGCCTAACATTTATCTCTTCATAAGGATTATTTATACATAGGAGAAACTAAATCTTGAAATATAACTAAATCTAGAAATTCTAACAACCGAAACCAAACAATTAAAAATTGGGAAATAATAATTCAAATTATCCGGTAATATCTAATATTACATTGTGATTCTATAATTTAATTTATTCGTGAGTTTAAAAAATAGGACGTTTTCTAAAGGAGTAAATATCAATTAACTTGAAACCATATTATTTTGGCTCAAGGTTTTTGAAGTTAATCTGTAGCTTAGGAGATGAAATCTAAGGTTAAAGTTGGATTTTATTGTCCCAGATGTCAAAGAAAAATAATTAAAATAAAAAAAACATTTGATTCCCCACCCACTGGACAACTTAGCTAAAAAAGGCATCAATTATTTGAATTAACCCAACTAATTTCTTCTCAATCCCTTAGATTACTGCAAATTTGTCGATTCACCCTTTGTTTGTCTCGACTTTTGTATTTGCCTATGATTTTTCTCAAATTTTTCCCTCCAAGATTGGATCATATATCGTAATAGTCCGGATCAATTTTCGCACATCTCGATCATTGTCATGAACAAACAACATTTAAAGGTCAAAGAAATTTGTAGAATAATAATGAAGTTTTTGAAGCTATAAGTGTATATGTCGAGTTGATACAATTAGCTTATTGAATAAATGTTAAAGTGAGTTTATTAAAGAGAAATATTTAAATTATGTCTGGACATGACTTAAATATTAATGTCTACTTATTTGACTTTATATGACCTATATATATTTTAATTTTTAGATTTAAAATAAAGTAAAATATGACTCATATTAGACTACATAGCTGATGATTAATATTTTCGTAATGGTATATACTTTTTATTAATCGTGGGAGTGTTTGTATGCCCTCCTCACCCGTGTTTGAATTACACAAAATCTTATATACAAATTAATACTAATTTTAAATGGTATTTGATCAAATAAGTTATTTAACTTTAACTATTAAGTTTATTAGTAGCAGCAAATTAGAATTTCTAAACTGTTTAGTAAAAAATTGTTTTTAGGAATTGATATAAGGAAAATTAAGTCATTAGAGAGAGTGGTAAATAAAAAAGACTAGAAAGCAACAAATCTTGAAAAGTGTGGTCTAAAAAGAACCATATGCAAAACTATCATGTTATAAAAAAAACTAAATCACTTGTTATTGGCTTTTTCTATCTCCATTTTCTGGTCCCAATTCCTAAAGTTGGGTGGAGATCAAATATAAATTATAAATTTTGTTTTCAAATTCTTTTTTTCTTTTATTAACAATATTCATATAATTTTTTAAGCCGGGTTCGACCATTTCTTTTTTTTTTATTTCTAATTTTTCATTTTTTGTTTTTGATTTTTTGTTTCAAAAAATAAAACAGTTATATATTTTTGATAACTCATTTTAGTTTATATTTTTTTTTTTTAAAAAAAAAAGGTTTGATAACTGATTTTTGTTTTCAAATATCACACTTTAAGGTAATTAGAATTTTTGAATGTGCCTTGCACGTGATATTTTTTTTATTATTTCACCTTATATTATATAAGTAATAAAAAAATAAAGAAAACATTGAAAAAAAAAGATAAAATCTATTATCTGTCTCTTCTCATTCTTTCCATCATCGCTAACATAACGAATTTTGATAAAATATCAATTTTTAAATATTAATTTAACACAAATTGAGTAAATAAAATAATAATATTATATTTTTATTTTAAAATCTATTATTCTCTATGAAATCGATATGGTGTATAGATTTATATTTAAAATTTAAAAATATATATATAAATAAATAATTATTTAATTCGTAAAATTGATCGATTTTAAATAGGTGCATATAACAAAATAGGAGTAGTACTCTAATGACATCACATATCAAAGAATAAACAACAAATTACATGTTGAAGCCATATTTATTATAATGACAAAAAATAATAATTATAAATTTTTTTAAATACTGCATAAATTTTTTAAAAAATTATAATTAATGTTGAACCATAAAATAAATAGGAAATTTGCGCTGTATAACAACTTTTTTACTACAGTTTACAATTATAGCACATTTTTAAAAATAATTCTTTTATAGCAAATTCTGCCATTTTAAAAAAAAGAATTATTTGCCTTTTTTATAGAAGACTTTGATAGAATCTATCATTCTCTAGTGATGGAAGTCTATCAATTTTATTAGTGATTGATTCTATCGGCTCTTATTGATAGACTCTTGATAGAATCTGATGGAAGTCTATTGATTTACTTTATTTATTAGTAATTGATTCTATCACCCTTTATCGATAGAATCTATCAATATAAAGTCTATCAATTTACAATTTTTGCTATATGTGCAAATATTTTCATTATTGTGCTATTCATGTAATATTTTATCCATTTTGTAATATACATGCAAGAGCCCCAAATAAATAACAGAAAGAAAATATAATAAAAATAAAAATAAAGGAAGAAGAAGAGAACGAATTAAATGCGGATTGAAAAAACTATTTGTTACCTTTGACGACAACGTCTCCCGCGTGCACCAATGCTAAGACTCGATCCCAACCCGAAAAAAATCTCTACAACATCAATGATAAAAAAATTATTAGTAATTTAGATGAAAACAGATCATACATTGAAAAAAAAAAGTAAGGAAGAATTATAAGTTTGTGGTATTTATAGAAAAAGTTAGAACCAAGATCTTCTTTAAATTTGAAAAAAAAAACTCAAGATTTTCATTTGATTTTATACTTATTTAATTTGAAGATACTATACAATTTTAATGCTAATAATAAATTTGTGGTATTTATAGAATAAGCTGGAACCAAGATTTTCTCTAATTTTGGAAAAAAAACCCTCAAGATCTTTATTTGATTTTATACTCATTTAGTTTGAAGATACGGTAAGATTTTAATAATTTTAATAATTTGAAAAAAATAATGGCATATTTGTAGATATATAATATGGCTTAAGGCAAAATCGTCCAAAAATGATTTTTCCCTTAAGCTATACTTTAAGTAGTATGATATGATATGATAATGTTCAATTAAAAAAATCAGACATATTCATTATTGTTATTTTAAATATATAAAATATCTTAAAGAAATATGTAGGGATGACTTAAATATTAATGTCTACATATATAGTTCAATATGAGTCACAAATTATTTTTCTTTTTATTTTTTGGTTTAAAAGTTAAATATGAGTCAATATGAAAAATTATTTCTTAAATGAGTGACAATCATAAATTAAATTTGAAACCTTTTAATTCTTTAAAACCCTTCTTAATTACTGGGTTAATGTATGATAGTTAGAGAAACATTCTAGTGTGCCAAAAGACGTATAAATCTAATGACATTAAAAGGACTTAATAATCATAGGCTACTTGTATAAATTCTCTATCCTTAAATATTATTGAATAATGATATATTTTTAATTCAAAAAAAAATATTATTGAATAAAAAAAAAGTGAAATATCAACCATTGTCTCTTTGTTCATACTTCATACTATTTCTAAAGTTTACCATAACTCTTTTTTAATGTTGGTGGACTTTGGCATAAATTTTTTATGGACTCCATATAACTTTCAGAAAGACGATAACATGACAACAAAATAAATAAGAGTAACATAGAGGTGTACATAGTCCGAGTCAGGTTGAATTATTAGAAAGTTTTGGACAAATCCAAGTTTTTGGTCGATCAACCTATCTAACCAAATGTATTAGAACAATCCAACTCAAATAATATATTTATCGCTTGTGTTGAGTTGGGTTATTAGGTTGTAGTTGTTTTCTTTTTCTTTTTTAGAGCTCAGTCCATATTTCATAAATCTATAAAAACAAAATAAAATTGTATGATACTAAACACAAATTTAAATTGTCTATCTTATTAGTGTACGTCCCTATCAATGTTAAAAATATACCTTGTATTGATCTTACATACATATATTGCAATATTACTCTTAAGTTAGGTTGGGTTGAATTAAACCAAGCAAAAATTGACCAATTCAATAACC
This sequence comes from Sicyos edulis, assembly GCA_036507275.1. Classification (NCBI taxonomy): domain Eukaryota; kingdom Viridiplantae; phylum Streptophyta; class Magnoliopsida; order Cucurbitales; family Cucurbitaceae; genus Sicyos; species Sicyos edulis. The sequence goes on along the minus strand of CM071854.1, from coordinate 36,817,737 downwards.
AATTTAATTCACACACATTTTTTTTCACCTACCTAGTCTCGAAGGAAATTATTACTTGATTCAACTCTTATCATTTGAATTAGACAATGACTGAATGGTTTTAGGTACCATTTCTTTTGTACTAACCCTAAAGTAGCATATAAATATTTGGAAAAATTGTCTAGTTTTATTTGGTCACTCTATTTCAAAATGAAACAATTTTACTGTAACATTTCAAGAATACTTACTTTTAGTAACTATGTATGTGTTTTTTTTACTTTTATATTTATTTTCTTTTAAAAATTAAATTTACATCAAAACTAAAAGAATCACCTTCATATATATAAAACTAATGATTTAGTTAACAATACATTATGTAACTAATAATTTTAATTTTTCAAAAACTAAAATAGAGTACTAATGAAATATAGATAGTAAAAATATTTAATGTTAAAATATAGGTGGAAATAAAAATTAAGCTTAAAATTAAAAGATTAAGAGTGTATTTGGAACATTGATTTGGTTATGATAGAACGAGGGTTATGATGAAGACTGGATTATGATAAGTTGTGGATTATTATAAATGATGTTTGAGGGGCGGATTACTATAACATGAATTATGATAAATAGTGTTTGAAGGGTTGATTATGGTAACAAAAATAATATATGTAAGGTTTAGATAAATGGACACACAAGTTTAAGTAACCACCAAATGCAATAAATGATGGGATAAACATGTGCTAGGTTATTTTAACCAACTCGATCGTTTACATAGACAAGAATTCAAACCAACTCTAAAAGATTATTCTTCCCAAAATTTCCATACATTTAATTTTTATTGGAAAAATGCATATGGGAGAGTGTGAAAGCCTAGCACTGTTCATGATGTCTATAATTGAGAAAATGGATAAAAAAGAAGATGAATCATTTTAGGTTTGCATGTGGAAAAGGCAGAAGAGAAGCATGTGATCTATTATTGGTCAATATTATAACATGGGCCCACCCACCCTCCAATCAAACATGCACTTTGCCCAAAAGGTCAAAACTTTGGCCATCAATTTCTGACTTTTTAAGTTCTACACACATTTCTTTCTTTCCTTTTTGCTCTCCCACATTTATCCCTGTATTTTTCATATTGTATGATTTTATTTGAAATGTTTGTACCCTTTATTATTTATTTCTAGTTTATTTTTAATGGTATCCAATTTTAACTATTTCTATAAGAAATTCATAAAAAAAAATTAATTTTTAGATATACAACAATTGAACACATAATCTTTTTTCAAAACTATTCAATTTATAGTGCTTACCAGATTTTTTTTTTATTCAAATTTAATTAAGGGTCAAAATTTGAACCAAAGTATGTTTAGTTAGGTATGTTCAATTAAAACTAGAAATAAATGGTTTTTTTTTCTTTTCTTCTTAAAAAGAGTTACATGATTCCATTATTTTTAAGAGGTGTCCTTGTGATTTGTGTATGTTCCCTCAGGGGTGTTTTTTTTTTTCTTTTTTGAGTACATGTTAGAAAAGGGAAAAAAAATAACAATTCTCATGTTCGAAGCTGTGACGTTGATGTTGAACTAGTCTACAACCAAACAATAAAACCATTATGCCACTGACCCATTCAGTTTCGGGTGTTTTGTTTACCATATTTTGTGAGTATCAAGCTTTAGGAGTTATATTGAGGAGTTATTTTGAATAGTTAAAAATTGAGAGTTGTAGTAAAAAAACTCGTTTGGATGTGGTTTTTTGTGTAGAGGAGTTAGAGTCAAAACTTTGTTTGAATGTAGATTTAGAATGAGTAGTTATTTTAAATAGTTAAAAAAAGTAATGATTAAAAATGAGTTATTTTGATTGATTTGAATTAAATGATTAAAAATGAGTGGTTAGAAATGATTGAATAGTTATAAATGAATAATTAGAAATGAATGGTTAAAAATGAGAGGTATTGTTAAAAGTAAAAATGAGGAAGAATTAATAAAAACTCGTTTGGATGTAGGTTTTCAAGGAGAAATTAATAAAGCTTCCAACTAAAACCTCTTTAAATATGACAAACAAACAACCCCTCGAGTTCCTTTATTATTTTATGTGTTGAAACTTTTAAGTCTTTAGAAATAAACAATCAATTCAGGTTAGATTACAGCTCTTTTCATGTTGTATTTTTTTTTAACTTACTTTTTTATTTTGTTTTGTAAAATTCAAATATATTCGTAAAAAACTCAACTAAACATGAGTATTACAATTCTCAATCACCACAAAGACAAAGGCAATTCATGAGAGAAGATTTCTCCACACAAAAGAGAAGCATGTCCCTAAATGAAAATGAAATATCCTTAAACAAATGAATGATAAATGATCTAATATCAACCACAAAATTATTGAGTTAGTTTTTTTTTTAAAGTAATCACGTCCGTCCCTAGATCAGGCACCGAGAGACATCAAAGGAGTAATGTCACAGTTGAGTCTCGAACCTAGAACCTTGAGAGGAGTATACCCTCAAAACCCAAGTCTTCCACCACTGTGCCACTCCTTGGAGACAAAATTATTGAGTTAGTTTGATCTTAGAAAATACTGTTTACTATATTAATAATAGATGAAGAATTAGATTCCACCAAAATCAAATTAGATGAAAACTAAAGCATTGTCCAGGAGACACTTCAGACCACACCTCACAACTCCAAGATTTTAATTAAGGATCTTTGTAACAAACCTTTAAGACTAGGTAGTGAGTCCATAAGAAAGGGCTTTTTGTCATTTTCATGAACTACCAACCCACACATCCCTAATCGTATTAGCGTTTCACAAACCATCAACATTCAATTTTCACCAATCTTTAGGTTGAGCGCACCAACGAGTCTGAATTTTTAGCCTGGGGGACATATCTAAAGGATCCACACACTTAAAAGAGAAGAAGAAGTTTTAAATGAGTCAAGAGCTTACAAAATGTAAACCAACATCTTTCTTCTTTTCTTTTTTTTTCTCTACGAGTGTATTTGGAGGAAGAAGAATGATAATAATTGAGGAGAGAATAAGACTGAGAAAGAGAATAGGGAAGAGAATGACTATTTGTCTTTGAGGTGTAAGTAACGATTATGAAAAAAATAAAATAATAATATAATGAGAGTGGAAAATAATGGCAGTTATATATAAAAAGTTATTTGAGAGAGAACAAAAGGCAATTAAGAGTAAAATGAAAAAAGTGATTTTTTAAACACGTGATTATCAGTAAATGATTTTTAGTGGGTCAAACACGAAGAAGGAGAATTATCTCCATTTTTATTCTCCCCATATTCTTAGTAGCTCAAACACACCTTAAATCAACTTGTTATAAAAGCAATTGTTAAGAAAATCCACAAACTCCAAGTAGCAATTAATGCTTTAAATCTATTCACATTAGAAATGTTGATGCACATTTCATGCCAAAAGGCTTCATCATAGTCAATCATCTCAAAAGAGGAAACAAAGTCGGTCCAACTAGGAAAACACAAACATTCAAACAAATAAGATAATCAAATTTAAAAAATCCTTTAAAATATGCATATAGATTCTTTTCTCCTACTACAAAGGGACATCACACATTTAGATCAATGTCTCAGCATTAATATTTAACCTTTTGAGGGGATAGTATTGCAAAAATGCTCAAAGAAAAATTCTGTCACATTTTTTTTAATTCAATCACTTAGGGTGCGTTTGTTTTTTGGACATGAGTCTCACAATTCACTCGTTTGTTTTTTTGTAATAAACAACCACGGTTAACTATTCTTCAACCCCATTTCAACCTCTTTATCAAATCTCACATTAAATTTTACTGAAATTTACATCAAATTTATTATTCAACCACTATTAACTTCAATCTCCAAATAAGTAATTGATTACTCCACTATTATTAAGCTCAATCCTCAAACGAGTAGTTAACAATTTTTAATTACTATTAATCGCTTCATTATCTTCCACTTCATTCTTTTCTACAAAATCAAACACACTCAATATCGATATTTGAACCCAATATCGATGTAGTAAGCATTTGGTGCATGAATATTAGTAAGTTTCAACTAGATTCTTAAACTTATGTGGGATTGTGAGATTTCCACTTTTCTCTTTTGATAGATAATGCATATTTTATATCATTTGAGTATTATTTTGTAACTACACCATTAAAAAAGAAAATCCAAAATATAGCCAAACATCATCCAACACTTTAGTTAAATGAACGCCCAATACAAATACTCTCATCTAGCTAAACAAATTTACTTCGAAATCACATCTAGCCAAAAATACTTTTTGAAACATCAAGTGATCGATGATGATAATTTGACCCTTAATGAAATTAAAGCTTTTTTTGTTTTAAATAAAAAAATCAAGTAATTGGTGATGATAATCTGAACTCAATCAGCCATAGTAAAAAATAATTGATGATTATAAAGTAATATACTTATCTTTTGTAAAAATATATTTATAGTATTGAGATATAGTTTCAATTTAATTAGTTATTTCAAAATTGAACATTTTTATTATGACATTTTGATGATGTTCATTTATGTGTTCTAATTTGCTTTCGTACTTATTTTCTTTTAAAAATTAAATTCACATTAAATTAAAATAATTATTTTATTAATATATAGAAATTTCAAATTAGTTTAACGATCATTATAGTCAACATTACTATATTTAACTAAATTTTTTAAAAAATTATATATATTTTTTTATAAGACCCAAAAACCACCATTTTGAGAAAGAGTTTGAATTAGTCAAACAAGAAGGGTTACTTTTACATGTAAATAAGGGTGTTTTGGTCCTCATTTTTTAAGCATTGAATTAATAAATATAAAAGCATAGCCAAAATGATGGTGTTTTGGTGCTTGTGGCTGTGGTGGATAAATATGGTAAAAAAGAAAAAAGAAAAAAAGAAAAAAGAATAGTCATTAAAGTTAAAAAATAAAAAAGAAAAATAGACAAAATAATAGTAATTTTCCAGTCTCCAAGTTTTTGAAAATTTTGATTTTCCCGCTGCTTTTTATGATTCTCTGTTGACTGCTTCTCTCCCATGCCAAGCTGCCAACAACAGCTTTTTCCAGAACTAATTTAATACAAAAACTATTTCCTAAAAAATGGGCGTTTTCAAATAATTTATTCATTTTTTCTAAAATTTGTAATTTAATTTAATTTTTATTGTATTACTTTATTTTATGGGTTGCTCGAGAATGTTTTAGATACATTTTTCTGATTGGTAGAATAAAAAATTCTTTGAAAAGATGTTTTTCAATACCTATATTTTTGTTGTTTTCCTTTGGTTTATTGAAATTATTTTCTTTTTAAATTAAATTTCACATTAAGATTTAATTTACAGAAATCACATTAAGAACAATAGAATACTCTTCAACTTTGAAGTGAGTTTTTACTAAAGTAATATGAATGTTTGACACAAAGGATTAGGGTTACTATAATCCGAGTTACTAATTTAATTTGAGACGAGTGTTAATATTATCCATATTTGATATACATGTTTATGTAATATAACTGTTTGAAGTGCAAATTAACTCAATACAAGACTTGTGGATTAACTTAATATGTGTTGGGTGTGCTAGTTTATGGGATATGAGTTTATTAAAGCTACTTTTGTTATTTGTTATGCATGCTTGTGTATCTCTTCTTATTATGCAAGTTTTATTTCTCCTTTACATAATTTGTTATGCATGTGTCAGTCCAAGAGACCTTTCGATTTAGGTCACATCTTGAATCGACCCCGAAACCAAATCGACGGTCTGCCCAAACTGTTGGTTTCTTTGAATGGGGATGTGGTCCTATTCAAATTGAAGGTTTTGATGAGTCGTTCATGCTTTCAAACTATCCCTTACATATTTCTTGAAGTTTTTCTTCTTCCCGTCTCGACTGTTGGTTCTTGTTCGATGAATCTTATTTGGTTCAACCATCATAGATTGACCTATAATTAAAAAGGTCTTGAGGAGCTAAGAAGTGATGAGTTCAATGTATAGTAACCATCTACCTAAGAATTAAGTTCCTATGAGTTTCTTTGATATCCAAATATTGTAGGGTCAGACGATATGTCCCGTAATTTTAGTCGATATATGCGCAAATTGGGCATCATCACGGATATAAAAAAAAAAACAAAAAGACTTCTTTGGTTTTGTTGTATGTTAATTGGTTTCTATTTTCTTTGTCCTTGGATTGTTGTATTGTAGGTTTATTTGTATGTTTGATTTTGTTTTTAAATGGTACAAAGATCTTTCTGGGTTGGGGAGTGTTTGTACTGAGCTACTGAATGAGGAACTCATTGACAAATGATTTACTATTAAGATGGTAGGGTACATCTCTATGGATAATTTCTATCCTTTTACGAGCTCGAAAGTTCCTACACGGGGTTGAGGTCTAGAACTATTAAATTATTAAATCCAAACATTTTATTGTATAAATAGTAAAATGAAACGAGTCTAAAAGTTTAAGAATTTATTTTTATTTCTCAACCATACATAGATGGAGATTTGAACTATGATATTTTGGTCAATATTTTTGTAGTATAACAGAATAATATTTAAAAGTTAAAGATGTGAACCTACAATCTTTCATTGGATATATAATACATATCAATTACTCACCTTGGCTAATTTTAGTAAATGAATTATAACATTTTAATTGATTAAAAACATGGTTAAATGAACTATAGCTCACTTACTCATTTCATATATACAAACATTTTCAAATCATAATACAGTCATATTCATTTTCGCCACTCAATCATAAACCACAAATACAACCTCCCATGTCCTAGATTTTATGAACCTACATATATTTATTAAAGTCACGAGCAACATTCCCTCAAAGAGGTGGGTTTTAAATTGACCAATAAAAAAAAAGAGGTGAGTTTTTAAACACCCCAAATCTAGTTTAAATTTTGGATAAATTGTACCTTTAACCCTTTACAACCATTATATATATATATACACACACACATATTATCTTCACAATAATAAATCACCAAAATGTTGTTTCTTATGAATCAAATAGAAAAGATCATCCATTCTTTACGATTGGTTCAAATTCTTCATATGAAATTCATTAAACATCCAATGTGTATAAAGATAGTGCATCATATGCTTAACACAAAAATAATAATAATAATAATAATAAGTTGGTTTAGTAGTAAAAAATCTTAAAAAACTAAGAAATGATGAGTTGAGTTTATGTAAGTTCACTTCAATGCTCACATAGTTTGAGTGGTTAAGGAGAGATTAAAATATGCGAGAACATTTTATGAACATTTGTTATTATTATTTTTTGTAGGTGCTCTATCTAAACATGAGGTTGATTGAACTTCCAAATGGATCATCTTTGTCCAAACATACTACAATAATAATAATTTTTTTTTGAATTCAACAACAATTAGGTGTGCAAAGATTCAAACTTGTAATCTCTCGATTACAAAATTGTACATAATGTCTAATCTTTTTGACACACCCAAACAATTATTTAAAAAAGAAATACTTAACCCATTATAAATAAGAAGACAAACACTATTTAATGTGTATGTGACACTATTTAGTACCACAAAATATTCTTTCTTTTTAGTATTATTCAAACAAAAATTTTGTGACATTAAATGGTGTCACATATATATGGGAGAGGATTTGTCCCGAGCATTTTTCTATTTTAAATTTTTTTTTTGTTTAAATAAAACAAAAAATCCACTCTATAGATTCAACATTTAATCAATCCCACCTTTATCTTTAATTCAATTTCTTCACCTCTATTTCAAAAAGCATATGACTGTAATAATTACCATAACTTTCCCCAAAATCCAGCAAAACACAAAACCCATTATTTTCCTTTTATAAATAACACTCATCACCAACACACAAAAGCTGCTCCAAAGCCCTTTCCTTTCAAAACCTCCATTAATGGCTACAACCTTCAAACCTCTGTTTTTTCTCCTCCTCCTCTGTTTCTTCCCCTCCAACAATGGCTACCCTTTTCGCCTCCATTCCCGCTCAGCCCACCATAATTACAAAGATGCCCTCACGAAATCCATCCTCTTCTTCGAAGGCCAAAGATCCGGCCGGCTTCCGGCAAACCAGAGAATGACGTGGCGCCGGAGCTCCGGCCTCTCCGACGGCGCCGCCATGAAGGTACTTCGAAATTAAACACACCCGGTTCCGCATTTCGACTGGAAATGTGGATTTTTGAAGTGGGTTTGGTTTAGTTTTTTGTGATTTTGAGTTTTTTTTGGAAATGTAGGTTGATTTGGTTGGTGGGTATTACGACGCCGGCGATAATGTGAAGTTTGGTTTTCCGATGGCTTTTACCACTACTATGCTTTCGTGGAGTGTTCTTGAGTTTGGTGGGTTGATGAAAAGTGAGCTTCAAAATGCTAAACAAGCCATTCGTTGGGGAACTGATTATCTTCTCAAAGCTACCGTTCATCCAGATACCATTTATGTTCAGGTGAGAAACAGAGGAATGTAACTATTCTTTTTTATTTCTGTTAATATGCCTTTAAACTATGATTTTACGAGGGTGACACGGTGGTCGAAAACTTGGCTTTTGAAGTGTTCTTGTTTATTGTACTGGGCTGTTTGTTTGACATATTTAGGTAGTATTTGAGTTAAGAAGTTATATCGAGTAATTAAAAATTGAAACTTGTGTCAAAAATTCTTTTGGATGTAGTTGTTGGCCAGAGAGGTTAGAGTCACAACTTTGTTTGAGCTACACATTTGAAAATGAGTAGTTATTTTTAGTAGTTAAAAAAGAAATGGTTAAAAATGAATTAAATAAATGATTAAAATTATTGAATAGTTATAAATGAATAATGAAAAATGAGAGCTATTTTTAAAAGTAAAAATGAAGAGAATTTAATAAAAATTTGTTTGGAGGTAGATTGTTTAAGAGAAGTTAATAAATCTTAAAACTAACTCCTATTTAAATATGCCAAACAAACAGTCCCTCGTTGTTTGAGATATAGTTAAGCCGAGTACAATGGAACGAGGCTAATTATGTTTGTGTTTTCGTATTTGACTTTTATGTAGTAGAGTATATATTGTAAAAGGGTTTTACCATAGCTCAGGTTTGACCAAATGTTCTGTATTCTTTATTTCCTAGTTAACATAAACTTACTAAACCACCTAAATAGTTGTGTTTTGTCTTATTTTTCTTTGTTTTCTTCCTTGTTGATTTCCATTTTCATAACAATGTCAAAGCTTTATTCTATTCATATGTAAAGTTAGAAGCTTTAATTTTGAAGCTTTATGGTTTAGGTTGGAGATGCTAACAAGGACCATGCCTGTTGGGAGAGGCCAGAGGACATGGACACTCCCCGGACTGTTTTCAAAGTGGACAAAAACAACCCCGGCACCGAGGTTGCTGCCGAGACTGCCGCCGCACTCGCCGCTGCATCGCTCGTTTTTCGGCGGAGTGATCCTAACTACTCAAGGCTTCTTGTCAGTAGAGCCATGAGAGTATGTCAAAGAACTAACCCTTAATGGCTTTAGAGAAACAGAGTAAAACAGAGCATTTTTATTTATTTGCTAAATTTCTCTCTTTTTTGTAGGTTTTTGAGTTTGCTGATAAGTATAGAGGAGCTTACAGCACTGGTTTGAAGAAGTTTGTGTGCCCATTTTACTGTGACTACTCTGGATATCAGGTAAAACTCAAAAAGCTTCAATTTTTTTTTTGGATGAAAACAGATTTGAAATGTCTTAACTAAGCTCTTGTATGATTCTTCAGTTCGGGGTCTCGTTGTTTGGTCAATGAATAGAGATCTAGCTGAAATATATAATTGAGTTTTATATTTAGTATTGGATTTTATGTGTTTGGGTCCATATGCTATATACTTATATTATAGTTTCATTAGATTACAATTTATAAATTCTCTTAAAATCTTGGTCCCATTTGGCTAAACCTAGAAACCATGTGTTTTTTGACTCTGGTTTTTCTGATTGTTGATTTCGATTTTCATAACGAGATGTCTTAAGAAAATGGTGAAAATGTGTTGCAGGATGAGCTTCTATGGGGTGCTGCTTGGCTTCAAAGAGCCACCAAAAACCCCAAATATCTCAACTACATTCAAGTCAATGGACAGACACTCGGTGCCGGGCAGTACGACAACACATTCGGTTGGGATAACAAGCACGTCGGAGCCCGAATCCTTCTCTCCAAGGTCCATAAATAGCTCCGACAACAAAAACGCTTCATATCTCCACAATAGTATGATATCGCGATTACAAAACTTTAGTTGTGTATATTTTGTCAGGCATTTTTGGTGCAAAAGATGAAATCTCTCCATGATTACAAAGGCCATGCTGATAATTTCATTTGCTCTATAATCCCTGGAGCTTCATTTTCCTCTACCAAATACACTCCAGGTTTTGTTCAATTTCAATCTTTTATTTTCCCCCAAAAATTGTTGTGGTCCTATTTGATATTGGTAACGGCTACTTTTTTTTTGTGTTGTTTTGGTGATGATGAACATTTGAAGTAATTTTTTGTTTTGTTTTGTTTTGTGCAGGAGGGTTGCTGTTCAAAATGAGTGATAGCAACATGCAGTATGTAACATCAACTTCATTCCTACTCTTGACTTATGCCAAGTACTTGACCTCGGCTCGCATGGTTGCTAACTGCGGCGGCACCACCATCACCCCGAAAGCCCTCCGCTCCATCGCCAAGAAACAGGTTCGACCATACGCCGAGCTTGTTTACGAGTCTGTTTTTGTGGGTACTATATATCTTTTTGTTGCTTGTTTTGAATCTATAACTTTACGTCACAATTATTTGACTCTATGATATTTAGTTGTTAATAGTATGCTTTGAATATGGCTGAGAATTTGGTAGCTAGGGAGATTTAACATTTTTTAATGGTTTGATTTTGTAGATAGGTAAGTATAAATGTTTTTATTTTGTGCCTACAAAAGTAGAGTTCTAGGGACATTTATTGTTGAATACAAACAAACTAATTTTGTTCAATTTTTGTCAAGAATAAAGCATTAGTTGAAAGTGAACTCTAAATTCACATGCATTGTAATGTCCTAAATAATAATTGAGCCCATGTTTAAAGAGACAACCAATAATTCATAACATTGTAATGTTGTTTTTTTGGTGAGAAAAGGTAATGTTGCAAGGGTTATATTTATGGTGTTGGGTAATTTGATTTAAGTGTCGTGAATAAGGTTTTAGAGAACTAAGTGGTGATAGACTTAATTCATGATGATTAATTACTTACCTATTAATTAATTTTCTTTGGGTTTCCTTGACATCAAACGTGTAGGATCAGACGATATGCTCCATAAAATAATTGAAGTGGACATAAACTGATCCAGAAAGTCACCAATATCAAATAAAAACAAGTGCTCTCTTAAAGAAACTTACATGAGAAACAACCATCAAACTTTCATCTAAAAAACAATTTTGATTATTGAAACTATACTAAAGTTGATTTAATTTTGAACTTTTAATATTTGAGAATGAGAATCCAAATTTGAAATTTTTTTAGAGTATATATGCTGATTACTAATGTGCAATCACTTGCTCAACTTTTTTTTTTTAATGTGCAGGTGGACTATCTTCTTGGGGACAACCCTTTAAAAATGTCCTACATGGTGGGGTATGGGGCAAGGTACCCTAAAAGGATCCATCACAGGGGATCATCCCTACCGTCCATTGGATCTCATCCATCAAAGATCCAATGCTCAGCCGGGTTCAGCGTAATGAACTCGGCTGCAGCGAATCCAAACGTGCTGATTGGTGCAGTCGTGGGTGGGCCCGATCAGAATGATAGGTTTCCAGATCAACGGTCGGATTACGAGCAATCCGAGCCTGCCACGTATATTAATGCACCCCTTGTAGGGTCACTGGCTTATCTGGCCCACTCCTTTGGCCAGCTCTAGGAGGACACTTTCCCTCTAAATGGAGGGTCACCCCCCTTTTTGGGCTTTTTTTAATTTTATATTATAAAGTTTTTATTTTTCAAAAGAAAAACGTGAGGGCACATGGCTTAAAGGAAAAAAAGGCTCGAGCCCCTAAATTATTAGAGCTTGGATGGGGAGTGGTAGATTTTCGATGTGTTTTTTTTGTTTTTGAGTCAAATGAAGTAATAGTTTTTAAGGAAATGTTAAATGTTTGGTAGGTGTCTCCCAAGGGTATGTTTGGGTTTTATTACATGACAAAGTGAAATTAAGTGTAATGTTTTATGAATATAGCTTTGGCAATGGTAATGTGTTATTATTATTGGTGGTGGTTTATTGTTTGAACTTGTAAGAAGCTTTTTTAGTCTTTTAAGTTTTGAGATCTAGTTTCAATTTGATCTTTAAATCTCACAATTGAACAATTTTACTTCTAACAATTCTATAATGTTCACTTTTAATCGAGTTAAAAAAAACGCTAGTTACATAATTTATTGTTGACTAGAGTGAAAATTGGACTAATTTTGAGTTTTAATATATTGATTTTCATGTGAATTTATTAATTTATTTTTTTTAAAAAATAAAGATCCAAGTAATCTAAGTAAATACTTATTAAAAATGAATGTTATTAAAATGTTGAGATAAAATGTTCAATTTTGAAATTAGGGACGAAATTGAAATTAGATTCTAAATCCAGTTACCTAAGAATTTAATTTTCTAAAAAAATTATCACCTTTTTTAGATAAGGACCAAACTTATTTTTTCAAAGCAATAAGTCTTAAAAATTTCGGACTACAATGAATAATAATGGAAGTATTAGAACTAAAATAGTATTTAGAAAATTTATTCGTGAATTTATCAAAGCGAGAAATTTGAACTTTTAAGTTTCTATTAAATCATACATTATACTACTTGGCTATTCTTTCCATACAAAAATCAAGAACAAATTAAAGCAAAAGGAAAAAGATGAAGAATTTGAGATTCTATTGCTTAAAAAAACCAGGCATTAAGAAGATTGGTTGTTTTATTGAACACTGAATACTAAATACCCACTTTTTATTTATTAAGTTCGATATTTAGTCACTTTATTTAATAAAATATCATGAACATATGCTACCATTATTATATATTTTTATAAATGGGACATATGCTACCAGTGAGTGTAAAAACCCTTTATTCTAGATCTTCCTTGGTTTATTTGCAAATATCTAATGTATTTATTTAAAGGATATAAAAAAAAGCTTGTTTGTTGTTATTATTATAATTATTTTTATACTAAACCAAACTCACCAATAAACCTATGGTCATAACAACAATTCTCCGGTTAACAGAGACGATTTTGAGATTTACCAATGAAATGGAGACGGTTGAATTATGTTAAATTATGCATCAACTCAAAAACTTTGAGTTGGGATAAATTTAATTATATCAACTAAGAGAGACCAACCAAAAGAAGAGAAATTACAAAAAAAAAAAGAAAAAGAGAATTTCTACAAAAATAAAAACTTGCACAACTACCTTTTCACAAATAAAATAATTATACTCCAAAATAAAAGACCCATAAATTATCATCAACACTATATACATATTTTAGTTTTAGAGAATAATCCAACATCCAATAAGAGTGCATTCCTAACAAGAACACCCCTTTCATTTTTTGAATAACATTCTCTTTATGCACAAGTTCCTCCACAAAAAATGTGAAAGTCTTAGGACTTCTCAAAAATTAGCACAACCAAGTGAGAACCACCTCTGCGGTCATGAGTTCGAACTCAAAAATCGGTATTGAGCTTTCATATTATTTGAGAGTAATTGTACGCTCTATGTAGGGTTTGTTGGTCCTCCGTTCCCCACTATGTACTAAAAAAAAAAACCACTTCCTAAGATATGTGGAAAACAAATGGCCTTATCCTTTTGTATTCTATTCTGCCTCAAAGCCCAAACAGAAAAGGCCCATACCCACATTGGGTGAAGTGGCGGTCAATCCCCGTTTAGGTGAGAAATGATAAAGTGAGTAAGATGAAAAATTTCCAACAAAAGATTGAGACGAGAATGTATTCTCCATTCTCATTTTCTTGTTTTTGACAATGTTTATATTTTCTATTTATTTTTAAAATATAAATATAAGTATGAATATTTGTTCAATATTCTAATTGAAAATTAATAAATATTATCATTAGAAGTTAACTATTATTTTAATAATGATTAAAGTTAACTATTTGGACAATTGATAATGATTAAGAGGGAAATGATAATGAGGAGTAGAATAAGGAGGAGAATGATTATGAGGGTACTGCTTATTGTGTTTTGAGTAAAGTAATGGTTATGGGGAAAATGATTATTTTTGTTTGAGATAAAAGTAATGATTATGAGAAATATAAAATAATGAAAATGATATGAGGGTAAAATAGTGATGTGATATATGAAAAGTTGTTGGAAAGATAATAAAAAGTTGTTAGAGGGAGAATAAAAGAAGTAATTTTTGGAAAGCGTGATTATGAAGGGAACGATTCATGGGGGCCCAAACACAGTAAATCATTCTCATTCTCATTCTCTCCCTTATTTTTGGTGGCCCAAACACCTCCTAAATTAAATTTTGAAAAAAAAATCAAATGAGGAATAATTTTGTGTGAAAAATTCCTACCTTCATTTCCGTGAAATTTAATGTTGAATATCACAGGAATGATGATTAAAAAGAGTGACAGAGATGAAGATGGTAAAGTTATCCTCATCCTTGCCTCCTATGGACATTTATAACTTTAGCACGTTTCTCGAAATTTCATTAACAAAACTAATTGTTTGGACTGGGTTAGAACCCAAGTTTGGTTATAAAAAAACATGTAAAAGTTTAATTTTAGTATACGTTCACCTTTAATTGGATTCATAACATTTTAATTTCTTAATATTTTTTTACCAATGACCAATCTATAATAGTTATTATTGATTTATTTTTATTTTATTTCTTTTTTCCTTCCTCAAAATTGGGAGAGATGAGGGCACTCCAAACTTAATGCACAAATTTCTAGAGGATGGCATAGGAAATGCACCCCAAACAAAAAGTAACCAACAATTGAATTCCATTGGTTATGGACTTGATATTAGATACATTTCATTGTTACTATGGAAAAGTACAAACAAAGGAAGACAAAAAAAGATTCAATTTAGTCATCAAGATACAAATGGGTGCTTTTAGTTCATTCAATTTTTGAATTACCCAAATTGTTGTAGTCTTTTGAATAGTACCTAATCTTAGGCATAGGCTTGTGGGGACATTTGGTTACCTTCCCAAGCCAAGTCTTTCTAGAAACTTGTTCTATGTCATTTTGTGATTGGACTTTATTTCTTGTTTACTTCATCTACTTTTTTAGGCATTTTAATTATTAAAAATGATAAATTATTTAAAAAAAATTCCTTTTAATATGATAGGTTATAAATAACTCATATCTACCGTATAAGTTATTACCTTACAAGTTATTATAATTTAGATTATGTTTAATAATTATTTTGTTTTTAATTTTTGAAATTTAAGTTTACAATAATTACTCTATCATGTAATTTATTTTTAATTTAATTAATTTAATTTTTTAAATTAGATTAACATTTGCATACTTTTTAAAAGAAAGATGAATACATTATAACAAATTTGAATATAATAACCTTAAATTTCAAAAATCAAACAACTGTCAAATGGAGTCTTATATTTTGAGTGAAATTATTGTAATAATAAATATGATATAATTATTATAACATTTTGATTATTATAATAACACTTAAAGTTATTATAGTTTGGATGAAGATTTACGAGTTAATTCATTGAATATTATAACCCATGACTAAAATTTAAGTTAGAGTTACTATGATCCAACTTAGTCCACCCAACACCTCCTATATAAATATTCGCTGTTGTTGTTTCTTATTTTCCAAAATTGTATAGAAACTTTATGAACAAAATCTCAAACTACTTGTTTTTAGTGTAATACAAATAAACACTGTCAATATCTACTTTTTTTTAGATAATATATTTAAAATTAAAAACAAGAAATTACAAGTTCAAAATTTCAAAGAAAATTATAATAGATGAGCTATTTTAACCTAATCAAAATTTAAAATATTTGCAATCCATCCGTAGTCATTAATACATTTTAAACAAAAAAAAAAAAATTATTATAGGTTATTAATACAATACTCTCTATTATCACAGTATTATTATTAATACATATGTCTAATTAATTTCTAAACAAAAAAAAATTGGGTCAAACTTTCTCACAAATGTTAGTTTGAAAATAACAAAAAAAAAAAAAAGAGCTCCAATCATATATTATACCATTTAATAACTGAAATCTCCAACCCAAAATATTGTAAAATTTTTAAAAAGTGTTGGTTTGAAAGTAATGGAAACCATTTCAAAAAAAAAAAAAAAAAAAAAGGAAAGAAAATAATGGCAAGGATTTGTGTGGTACAATTTTATATTCCAACCCCATGTGATATCTTCCCTTCTATTGTACCATTAACGTATCTAATCCTATGTTGAGTAACAAATGTAGGGTCCTCAAAGGAAGGAGGGAAAATTGTCTCCTAAATCAAAAGGCATAAACTTGTTCGTTTTTCAATTCAACAATATTTAAAAATGAGGATCGAACGCTCAAGTTTTTGATCGTTAATTCGTCAGAACTATATTTTTCTTTTGCAGTTTGATGATCATTTCATTTTAAAAAATGTGGTCTTACTAAATGTATTACTTCCATCTATAAACTTCATTGTTTTGAAAGTTTTTTTTTTAAATGTATTTTAAAGTTATCAAATATAACCTAAAATTACTTCAAAAGTTGGTCATGTATCGGTTTGTTTGATTGTATTTCAATTCAACTCTATGATCATAAGTTTTATTTCAAAAATTGATATTTTATTCTCATATTATTTGAAGGTAATAAATATATTTTATCTAGAGTTTATGGTCTTCTCTCCAATTTTTTTTTTAAAAAATACAAATCTAACCTTTGGATTGTATACATCTAATAGATCCACACATTAAAAAAAACATAACTTAAAATTTTCAAGGAAGCTCGCATAGAGAACTTAGATTTTATTTAAAAAGCATTGTTTTTTCAAAGTTATTCCATACACTATTTTTTCTATATATTATGTTCGGGCATTACTAATGTCACGAACATGTCATTTGATCTTACAAGAATGTCAAGAAAATTTATAGATTTTTTTAAAAAAATTGTAGAAAATTAATTCTCAGTTAAATCGCTACACAAATTGAACTTATCACTTCTTATTTTCCGAAGTTCCTCCTTACTATTAGGCCATCCCATGATTTTTTTTTATTTTTCATCCCATGATCTTAAACACACTATTAATACGATAAAATCCCCAAAGTATTATTTTGGAGCAAGTTGTATTTATTTTGATTCGAATACCAAGTGTTCTAAAGGTGGAGCTCTTATCTTTTAGACACCTGGAATCTGATCAAATTCCTTTTGACTGAAAACTTCACAGAGGAAAATATAATGAAGAATCTCTCCCCACAAAATAGAGCTTTTTGTTGTGAAATTTGTATCATCCAAAACATTAGATTCATGTATATCGATAAAAAAAAAACATATTATGCCATTATTCCTTTTGTATTAGTGAAGGTCTTCGATGCCATTTTGATATCTACGAATTTGTTGGCAATGCCACATACAAATATTATTCGTAGATATGACACTCACCGAAAGCCAATCGTATCCTTCTTACCTTTACAATAATATTTGAAGGTTGAAAGTTTGAAGCTAACAATTTCTTGATCGAGAATACATATCAATAACTTAAGCTCATCGATTCTTTAAGGACCAGTTTTAAATTTGAAGGAAACAAAAAGATGCTTTAATTTTATGTTTTTCTATTTGATTAATAATTTTTCAAATCTTATTTTATCTTTACCTTTTTTGCTTTTTTTGTTTTTTTGTTTTTTTTTGTTTAGTTCATTAACAATGAAGAGGGATTAAATTTTAATTTATGATATTTTGGTTAGAGACATATTTATACGAGTTGAATTTTTGCTTTTTTTATCTCTTGATATTTCTTTCGAATAAATTTGAATTTAAACTTCGAGTTAGCAAAAATATGGATACTTAACAACTTTTTGGTACCTAAACTTTTAGGATTGTGTCTAAGCAATTAGAGATATCCGTTTTTTCCGCAGAACTGGAGACGGGGGAAAATTCCCCGTGGGTTAATCGGGGCGGGGACGGGAATTAAATTAAGTGGCAGGGATGGGGATGGGGATGGGGATGGGGACGGGGACGGGGACGGGGAAGCCATTCCCCAGCCCCACCCCGCCCCGTGGATATCTCTATGAGCAATGCACATGTAGTTATTATTATTATTTTTATTTTTTTAAAAAAAATTTGAAAAGAGAAATACTTGCCACCTTAATGCATACGTAGTATCATTTGGCGGCACAAATTTAATTTAATTTAATTTTTCTTCATTTTTCATTTTGATATTGTTGAAACCAAAATTTTATGGTACTAAATTGTGCTACATATACAATTAAGAAATATTTGCCTCCTTATTTATAATGAGAGGTAAATATTCTTCACTTAAAAAATGATACATTTTTTAACTTGGAAATAGAAAATTAATTGTTCACAATTAGACACCATGCTAAATTTTGTAGACACCTACTTTAAAAATGATTTAGTCTGTATTAGATAACTATTCAACTTTTTGCTTCTCAAAATTAAACCTTGCTTTCTTTTAATTTTGACTACAAATATGTTATCTCTAAAAAAAATAATAAAAATCTTAATGCAATTTAAAAAAATAAAAACACATTTTTTTAAAACAACAGTCTTTTTTTTTTTTTTTTTTTTTTTTTTTTTTTTTTTTCTCAAAAACGGCTTAATTTTTAAAATCATAGGTATAAGAGCTAGAAAGCATAACAATTTCATAAAATAATAAAAAAAAATAGTTATTATAAAATAATATTTTTCACAAGTTTAGTTATCTACATTTTGGACCAAATGGGTCAGTAATCGTTTGATTGTTTGATGGTAAATTAGTTCAACACCAGCGTCACAGGTCGATTCAAGTTATCTGCTTTTTGGGAGCGTTTTTAAATCAAAGATAAATTTTTTATCTTATTTATTTATTTTTTAAAAAATTTTCTTCTTAAAAATGTTTTCGTTAATAAAATTGAAATCATGACAAAGAAAATAGAGAAAGGCCACCGCAGTTTTCAAAAACCTAGCTAAAGCTAAGAACCATGGTTATAGCCAATATAAGAAAGTTGATGACCAAACTTTATTTTTATTTTTCGTGTACAATAAAAGTTGTAGGAGTCGAACCACAAATCTCGTAATTTTTAATATATTCATAATGTCACTTAGCTATGCTACATTAGGTTGATGATCAACTTAAAGTGTAATTTAATTTACAAAACCTTTTATTTTCTCTATTTGATATTTCTTTCTATTTATTTCTTACCTGCTTCTGATGAAAGAGAGAATCCATCTTTAAAAGCTATTTCACCTCAAACACTTTTTTTCTTCTCAAGCTTTAAAAGATGAGAGGATAAATCTTTGAAACCTTTACAAAAAAACCAAGAAGAAAATCATAAAAAATACTTCTTCTAAAAGTAAAAGTAAAAGTAAAAGATGGGTCAAAACTCTACCACTTTCCCCCTAATTTGAAGGCTTTATATTATAAGAAAGCCCCAAATGAAAGAAAAATCAAAGGCATCAATTACTTTTTATTTTAGGAATTTATATATTTAGTAATTAATTAATAATTAGGACAAAATTCCATGGGAGGTTCAAAAAGATAATTCTCAACTACGTGAGAATCTACACTGTGGCGTTTGAACTTTACTAAATATGCTTTCAAAAGCAACGGGTGAAGAATTGTGGATACAAGCATTAAAAAATCGAATCAAAATTCTTTTTATTCAAACAACATTTTTTAGTATTCAAAATCACAAACACAAACAACTTTCATTATATGAAATTTTTTTACAATCACACAGAATTCTCTCATCGATCCCAATTACTACTCATACCGATTATCTCATTCTCCACAAAAAAAATGTAAAATGAATTTAATTAGAGTAGTACACAAACTATGGGATGTTTTTTTTAGTCTATATCGGGGGAGGGAGACGAATACCGATTCTCGAGATCGAATCTATGACGCTGGTGTTGAACTAATTTACAACCAAATAATGAAACTATTGCACCACTGACCAATTCAATTTTAATAAGATATTTTGAAATAGAAGCAACATGCTCTTTTTAAAGTGTACACCACTACCTTACATCTTTAAATTCATTTTTAATATTTTGTCAAAATTAAAAAATTTGAGCAAATAATTTCATGGTTATTAGATAATACACCATGTCATTAATATGTTTTTGTTGGTGTATTGATATATATGATTAAACTTATGATTTTTCTTATTCTAAAAAAAAAAAAATTATGATTTTTCTACTCATAAGTTTTTGAATTTTGTGTTGTTTTAACAGTACGATCATTTTCTTTTTAAATTTTTTTTGGTTAAAGTATAAGTTAAATTAGTTCATCGTTTATGGTTATATCTTATTTAATCTAACTAGCTATTTTAAATTTTTCCTATAAAGTAATTAAACTTTTATAGTTATGTCTATTATTTATAGCTATATATATCATTAAAAATCGCCTGTCAAAAAAAAAAAAAATCATTAAAAATCTACAATTTCATTCCAAACAATACAAGAGAATATAATGATTCAGCTGTGTTACTGTTTTTGTTCACATCTTGAAATAATATATGAGCACGTTGTAAGGGTAAAAAAAAATGGAAATCTGCGCTCACCAGCAAATTCTATCTCTTCTATTAGTTTTGCAGCACAATTTCTAAAATAATTGAATGTATAACACATTAGATATCAATCAATAACTAATGATAGAACTCAATAAGTGATAGACATTTATCACTAATGAGTGATAGAACTCAATTTGAATTTTTTGCTACAAATGAATTAGTTTTGATTTTGTATTACATGTGCAAATATTTTACTATTTTTTGCTATACATGCAAAATCCAAAAAAAAAAAAAAAATTAATGATTAGAATTTATTAGATACAAATTATAGTAATTAATTTTATTAGATAGCAGAAATATTCGCATATGTTTAGATATTTAACGACAAGTTTTGTTCTTGCGAATTTGGAAATACTTTTAAAATAAGATTTTATTTATTTATTTATTATTATTTTCTATTTCGAGTTTTGAAGTATTTTTTATTTCGGTATCACCTCATTATTATTAGTGATATATTTGTTATTATTATTATTATTATTATTATTTTCTTCTTATTTTTCTTTCTTTCTTTTTCTCTTTTGTGGTTAAAAACAAAATGATGGCTTAGTGGTAAAAAAATGATTCAAGAATTAAAAAGTGATAGACTTTAATTCACGGTAGATATATGTATGAATTAATTTTCTAAAGATTTCTTTAATATTCAAATATTGTAAGGTCATCAAAAAGGTTGGTGGCAAGATAATTTTATTATGTAGTGGTACTCTAGTTCAACATCACGGTCACGAATTCGAATTCGAACCAAGAGCAACAATACCTTCTACTGCAATTTGTACTAAACAAAAATATAAAAAAACAAATGAGTGTAAATATTTGAACTTATACCTCTTTTGATCATGAAAACATATTGTTTGTAAACAAATAGTAAAACTCTCCTAAAATCCCTTATTTGTATTTGATAACTACCCACCAAGCCTTCCACCTAATCCACCATGAAATCCTCAAATAGACTCCGCATCGAAATTTATTATTGAATAATTACTAACATTAATATTCAAATGAATAGTTAATTACTTTAATGGTTTTAACACTAGTTTTCGATTGAGTAGTTATAATTTACCCAAATTACTAGTCACACCAAGTCAACAAATATTTGATTATCCTAAACCATTGCTAACAACAACGAGTAGTTAATTACTTTAACTATCATTAATCCTTCCACTCCATTCTATTTGGCTATTTTCTACCAAATCCAAGCACAAAAACATAACTTAAAGGTGTATTTGGGGCAGCTGTTTGATTATGATAGATGAAAGGTTATGATAGACTGTGAGTTATGATAAACGGTGAGTTATTATAAATGATATTTGAGGGGTAAGTTATTATAATAGAGTTATGATAAACGGTGTTTGAAGGGTTGGTTATGTAACAAAAAATAATATATATATATATAAGGTTTAGATAAACAAACATAAAGATTTAGATATATAAGTTTTAGATAAACAAACATAGAGATTTCGATAAATGGGCATGCATGTTTAGATAACCACCACTTATAACAAACGGTAGGGCAAACATCGATTGAGTTATTATAACTGACTCGATCGTTTATATAAACGGAGCCCAAACACACCTTAAATAAATATGACCTATTAATTAATAAGTTACATGATCAAATATCTATTTCTAAGTATTTTTGAATTCAACAAAAATGTTAGATATTTAAATTCTTTCTATATATATATATATTTATTTATTAGCAAGAAAAAAATTGATAAGACTAGTTCACTAATCAGGTAGGAATCATCAATCCACATTCCTTTTATAATTGATGAACCAATCCAAAAAGGTGAAAATAAGATTCAAATAATTAAAAAAAATTAAACCAATGGGGGGCTAGTGGTTGATTAGAAATTTAGAGAGAGCCCCACATGTTCTCCACTCTATATAACAAACCCCAAAATCTTCTTCCTCTTCATAACAACACACACACACAACTTCAACTACACATCCAGCTCTCTCTGCAACTTTTCGCCGGAATCCATGGCCGCTTTCCGACAGCAAGAGGAGTTCTTCTATTTCATCGAGCAACGAACCAAACCTTCCCGACCACCACCCCCAGCCCCGCCACTCCACAAAAGGACCTCCTCCATCGATGCCGAGCTTCGCCATCTCCCTCGGGGCAACAACATCTATGACCATGACATGTTCACCGAAAAAGCCGCGGTGACTGCCGGTGCCGGAGAAGCTAGGGCTAGGGGCACCATTGATTGCAAAAAGGCCGCTGAAATTTACGGCGGAATTTCCATCATCGACTACTGGATGGCCAAGAAACCGGTACAGGCGCCGGCACCGGTGTTTCGATTTCGCAACTAGGGTGGCCTGTTTTCTTTTTGTCTATGGTGGCTACTTATGTAGTGTAATTATCCTAAAAAATGTATCCAATAACTATAATATATATGGCTAATTATCTACAAATTTTGGCCTCCTTTGCTTTTTTTGTTTTTTTTTTGAGATTCCTCCTTTGCATAGGTTACTCATCATTATTTTCTTTTTGGGCATTTAGTTAATCTAGATTTTTTTAGGTTATAATTTTATTCACATGATAGAATTTAGATTAAGAAAGTTAATATATATATATAGAATAGAAAGTTAAAATAATTTAGTCCGTTCTAAAAATTAGAATTTTGTCTATTTAATTTGATAAAACTTCTGATAGTCCAGACAAAAGATTTTAATTTTTTTTAATTCAACAATAATTATTCGGGTGGAAGGATGTAGGGACGGGTGTGGTAATCATTGTTTTAAAAAATTATTATGGTGGAAGATTTGAATTATTACAATTCTATTGAAATGGAGGGTTTGATGGTTTTATTATTCGGTATAAATTTTGTTCAAGGCCATGGTTATGAGTTTGATCTCGAGAAATAGTAGTCCCCTTCTCCAACGAAATATTGGAGATTTGAATCTTCAATTTCTACATCGAATTAAGAAATAATCAAATTATGATCTCAATTTAGAGGCACTGTCAAGAAAAAGATGAAATTATTCAAATTTATAATTTACAAATTTGCTAGAATGCCAATTAAAAGAGGTTCAAAGAGTTGGAAAAATTCAAAGCTTTTCTAAAGATAGATTGTGGTGGAGAAAAATAGTAGGCAGACATGGGGTGGAAGGGTTAGATTTCATTAGTTTGTAGATCAATATAAATTCAAGTGAATCAAAGTTTTGTTAACATAGAAAAAATTAAAGTAATAAATTAGAGTTATTCAATTATAGCACAATCTTGGTGGGGAAAGTTTAGTCACCGTTCATCATGGCCATTCCCGGGAGATTCCACATCGCCGTCGCTGTCCGCCGGTTGGCATTAGGCTTGGCATGGATCTCTTGTGTGGCCCGGTGCATCTCTGTCAGTCATGGCCGTTCCCTCGTTGGGCCTGCCGATCCTGCCTCGGCCAAGGTTTTCGATATTAAATCTCATGGTGCAGAGCCTGATGGCAAGACTGATAATGTACAGGTGAGAGGTGGCTTTGAACATAAAATGTCGTTAGAACTCTGCTTTCGTCAGTAGTTTAATGCAAATATTATTTAAGGTTTATAAACCTAAGTTTATAACATTGTTCATTAATTTGTCAAGATTCAACCTAATATTTGTTAAGGTTTTTTTTTTAAACATAATATTTGTCAAGGTTTATAACTATATTTTTGGAAACATTTTTACTAATGTCAAACTTTACTTTTTAATATATATATCGACCATTAGCCAGTCTTGTCTTGTGGCACAAAAAGGATTAGACATCCACATGCTACGATTTTTTGTGAGATCCTTAATAAAATCAATTTTGGACTTATAGACTTTGATACCGTACTAACTGGTGTGGGCATCATCATAAAATCAATTAGTAATGAGAGAAATAGTTCACTTACCATATAAACAATAAGAGATATCCTCACCTAATCTAAGTTAAATCTTCATCACCCTATATTTATGATTATCTCGTCCAACTTATGTGCATGTCAACTATATTTTTATTTGACATATGGTTTCCTACAATTATATCACTTGACATTTCAACAATATTTAGTTGTAAAAAAAAACTAATTTCAAGATAGATGGCTACCATGTACATATATATACATTTATGTAAAGAGAGCTTGAAAGCAAATTGAGATGGAAATATGCAGGCATTCATGGACGCATGGGTGGCAGCATGTCACTCGGGCGGTCCGGCGAAGGTGGTATTTCCTGCAGGGAAGTATTTGACGGGACCGTTCATCTACGCCGGACCATGCGACGGGCCGATGACGGTCGAAAATCAAGGGACTGTATTGGCAACTACTGATATTTCAGAATACTCGTCTCGAGAGTGGATTCTATTTGAGTCCATCACTGATTTCAAACTCGTTGGAAGTGGAACATTCGATGGACAAGGTCAAGAAACTTGGATGTACAATGATTGTCGCGGTAACAATCAATGTGTTCTTCCCCCATTTGTAAGTGTTCACAATTTCGTTTTTTTATAACCGAAAAGTCCAAGTCCCCGACCTTATAAATTATAGGGGCCCAAAATATGGTGAAGGCGAAAAAATGTCCATAGGGCGAGGTCGAAGAATGACTTTACCATTCTCGTCTATGATACCAAATACAATTCCTATATCTGCAACCCTGTGGGGAACTGACAGGGATTGGGTTCCCCACGAAAAATTTTTACAATTGATTTTTTTTTCTTTCTAATTTTAGTTTTTACAAATATTTTTAATAGAATTTTCATGTACTTAATTTTTCATACAATATATATTTATATAAATTTTTAATTAGAAAATTAATTATTAAAGAAAAATACTAATTTGAATAAATATTTCTATTAAAGGTGGTATCGGTTTGGTTTTCTTCGATTTTAGATCAAACCTAAAATTGAACTTATCCAATAATTTTAATAAAAGAGAAACTGAACCAATGTCCAATAAAAGGAAAAATCATTGGTTCGGTTTTCCTCGGTTTTTAGGCCAAACCAAAAATCGATATGATCTAATTGATTTGATAAAAAGAGGAGTCAAATCAATACCCAATAAAGGATAAAAAAAATTGGCTCGATTAATTTTTTTTTGGTACATATCAGGGGAGGGGGACAAATACCGATTCTCGGGGTCGAACCTATGACGTTGGTGTTGCACTAGTTTAGAACCAAACAATGACACCATTGTGCACCACTGACCCATTCGGTTAAGAAAAATGAAAGTTAATAAACCATTATTGGTTTGGTTCGGTTTTTATTGGTTCTTACAAATAAAAATCGAATCGATTTAACAACTTTTGATTTTCTCCAAACAAAAATCAATATGTCCAATATTATGTGAAAAAATAAATATATAAACTAACCCAATGGGTCGGTTTGGTTCAATTCGGTTTTGTCGGTTTTTGGTTTTTATTATCACCCCTAATTTCTACAAAGAAAAATTATATCTAAAAAAATCAATTTTTAAAAGGAAAAAAAAAGATATGTAAAAAGATAATGAATTGGAGTATTCATTCTTCTGTCCCATCCTCTTGTGGAGATTTTTTTTCTTTTGATCATTCTATTCCTTACCTAAACGGAGATTCACTACTTCGTGTTCCATTAAAAGCGGGTCCCTAAGGGATTCCAGCCAAGTCATATGAGTGTCAACCTGCTCGATCGCTCTTATAAGTACTCATTTTATTTTTGTACCTCAATTCTAATATGGTTTTGTATAATAAATTTTGGATGCAGTCAATAAAGTTGAACAAGATTACAAATGGATTGGTAGAGGGCATTACTTCATTGAATAGCAAATCCTTCCACATAAATATAGTGCTCAGCCACAACATTATAGTTAACAATATACACACAATAGCTCCAGGCAACAGTCCCAACACTGATGGTATTCACACCAGCCAAAGTGATATTATCAACATTACAAATAGCATCATTGCAACCGGAGATGATTGTGTTTCAATTGGCCAGGGTTCCACCCATATTCATATCGCCAACATCACGTGTGGTCCTGGACATGGCATTAGGTATATATATATATTAATATATTTACGATAAATCATAAATTTAATCTCTATGATTTGAAGAAAGTTAGAGTTTAGTTTTCATGGTTTCAAAATCTTCAATATTTTAAAAATTAGAGTTTAATCCTATAATATTATAAAACTTAAACTATAGTTCTTGTTGTCACTTAGAATCTCACTTTTCATGCATAAATCATGATTTATTTTCTTTTTCGTTAAATTAGTCATTTAATTCACTGTTTTATCTATGACATATGAATAAATAACTTTAAAGTATTTAATTCGCTATTAATTAAAATAAATTCTCATTTCTAACTACTCATTTTTAGTCATTCATTTCTATTTACTCAAAAGAACTCTTCATTCCTAATCAATCATTTTTAATAATTCATTTCTAACTACTCAAAATAACTCATTTTTAATCACTTATTTCTAATAATTCATTTTTAACTACTTAAAATAATTTCCCATTTCAAATCCACAATAAAAAAAAAGCTATTGTTTTTAACTTATCAATAAAATAATCACATTTAAACAAATTTTTGGCTTCAACTCCTCTAGTTTATTCAAAATCTTACCAAAACAAGCTATTGTTTTTAACTCATCTAACAAAAATAGCACATCCAAACAAATTTTTAGGTGCAACTCCTCAATTTCTAACTATTCAAAATAACTCTTCAAAATAACTTTTCAAACTAACTCATTCAAAATCTCATTCAAACATCCTCATAGGATTTAAATTCTTTTTTTTTTTTTGAAGGTAATAGGATTTAAATTCTAATCTTTAGAATCAAGAGTATTAAATTCTAACTCTAATCAAATTATAGGGACTATAATTACCCCACATATATTACAAAAGTGTCTGAAGTAAAATTTACTTCGCCAAATTCATCATTAATTCTCTACCTTTTTTGTAGTGTGGGAAGTCTAGGAAAGTATAATGATGAGAAGGAAGTACATGAAATTTTTGTCACAAATTGCACAATAAGGAACACCACAAATGGATTGAGGATCAAGACATGGGCTAATTCCCTCCCAGGCCTAGCTTCAAAAATCACTTTCCAAGACATTGTCCTCGACTCGGTTAAAAATCCAATCATCATCGATCAAAATTACGGCTCGAAAAAGAAGAAAGGAGCAGTAAGTAACTAAGACTCCGTTTAATAACCATTGCAACCATGTCACATCTAAAGATCGTTTATAATAATTTTGTTCATTTTGAATGCAGCCATCGAAAATTAAGATCAGCGACGTCCATTTCAAAAACATTCGAGGCACGAGTGTGTCGGACGTTCCTGTTTCGATACAATGTAGCTCGCTTGTCCCGTGCGAGAACGTCAAGTTGGAAGAGATAAATTTGGCATTCGCAGGTGCCCGATTGAAGCTGCCAGCTTTTGCAAATTCATGTTTGAATGCCAAGATTACAACCATTGGAAAACAGATCCCACCAGCTTGTGTTTAATTTTAAACCATGTAGAGCTCAAATTCTTATTTTGATTCTTTTATACTTGTTGATTAATAATCGTCACAAGTATAATAGTGAGAAATGCATCTTTTTCCGCAAACATGGCTAATGAATAATCTCTAAATAAAATTAATCTTTAAGTTATTTTCAGTTTTATTTATGTTTATCTAATTTTTCTTCTCTATTCTTTTGTTGTATGCTTTATATTTTATACACACATTTTGAACTTAGGACAACCTCGTTATGGGTACACACGTATACAAGAGTTTGTGCTTTCGATGGAAACACATTTTTTAAAAATTTTATGTACATATTGTATTTCTTGACTTATATAAAAACTATTTTAGAAATTTACTAGAAATATTTGACACGAAAGGTTTTTTTGTTGTCAAAAGAATATCAATATTATGAACTTAGTAACGTAGAGTTTACTGGAGAAAAATGAGATTTGTACAAAATAATTAAAATTTTACGTTCAAATTGGACAAATACCGATTCTCGGTGTCGAACCTGTCACGCTGGTGTTGAATTGGTTTAGAATCAGACACTGAAATTATTGTGCCACTTACCCATTCAATAAATTGATTTACCCATTTTTTTTTTCAAATTAAAGGTTATCAAACTAATTTTAATATTTAATTAAATAAGAAGTAACAATATTAAATTATTGGTTATTGAAAATTTTAAAAAAATTTGAGGATTAATTAGATAAAAGGAATTGAAAGATCAGGAATCTAATCAAAGACTAAAGTTTATATATATATATTTTTTAGAATATAATTTTTGAAGGTGGAGAATTCAAATCTATGACCTCTAGATCACTTGGTATTGGCCTTTAAAAAACGAAGTGTACACTTTAAGTTGAACGACTTCATTCTAATTTATTTGACATTAATAAATAAATTAGAATGAAGTATCTTCAATGTAAAGAGAGCGAAAAAACCCCAAAGTTTACTTTACAAAAACGATCTCAAAACTGATTTTGTACATCCATTGTTTTTCAAGTTCTTTTGTTTCCTTATCCTTATTTTAGAAATGAAGCTACTCAATTATGTTTAGCATAACAATAAAAAAATATATTTGTTATTTAACAATATTTAAAGAAGGAAGATTCAAATTTTTACCATCGTAATTATATAAGATGTCCACTCTATTTACGTAAAAATGTATTTACTAGAAAAGAGAATTTATTTTTTATCAAAAAAAGAAAAAAAGAAAAAAAGAAAAGAGAATTTATTACTCTTAATTTATTAGTACATATTATGACACTTTTTTTTCCCGGAAAAGTATCATTGCTCTTAATTAGTTTAGCCAAAAAATTAGTGAATTTCTTGGGAAACAAATCCAAACCAAAATTCCCTTCTCCAATATTATCGTATCAAAAAAAAAAACAAAAATCCAACCAAAATTATATTTGGACTCTACAAATAATTTGGTCAAGATTGACTCACATGTGATGTCAATTTCCACCAATTAAGCATAAACTATAAATTTTTCAAAAATAAATGCCCATAAAAATAATGAATAAAAGCAAATAATCAGTTAACCCATTAACTAATTACCAAAATAATATAAGTCCCAAATAGGTTGTTTCCTTATATTAGGCATTTTATACGTTTCTCAAAATGTTGTCATCAAATAAATTTATAAAAAAAAAAATAAAAAAAAAACTCAAAATGCTTAAAAAACGTATAAGTATATCTATACAAGGAGATACCTTTTTTCAAGCCATAACTTCACCAAATCACTATGGTATTTTTCCTTTTCTAATCTTACATGTCTCCAAAATTTAATTTGTGAAAATAATTTCCTATTTCAACCCCTAACACTCCCTATTTAAATGTGACAAATTCATTCATTTTCATCATCCATTCTTACATTTTCTCCTTTATCTTTCATCTAGATTCTACTCTAAAAAAAATCTCTTCATCTTAACTTAGAAATGAAGCTCCTTTTTTCCTTTGTTTTTATCTTTTCTATTTCAATTTTGAGCTCATGGACAGTGTTTGCTTCATCAAACTTCAATGTTCTTGATTTTGGTGCCATTGGAAATGGCAAAACAGATGATTCAGAAGTAAGTAATTTAATCTATATTGTGATTTTTTTGAGTGCATTTGATAAATTTTCTCAAGTAATTTAATCTATATTATGATTTCCTTTATGCTAAGGCTTTTTTGAAAGCTTGGAAAGAAGCATGTGGAGCAATAGATAATCCAATTTTGTATGTACCACCTGAAAAAACTTACATGTTGAAGCCTCTCCAATTCCAAGGTCCTTGCAAATCTAAACAAATTCATTTTCAGGTAACTTAATCTTTTCTATTTAAAAATTTGCCTATAAATTGTAGACAAAGATTTGCTTAGTAGTTGCTCAAATTATATATAATAGTCTTGAGGTTCTCAAACTCTACCATTGAGTGGTACCCTCTTTAAAAAATCTTTTTTTTTGTTATCACATTGTTTTTATTATATATATATATGGTTAAATTGACTATATTGAAAATTTTCTCTCTTTTTTTTTTGTGGATTTTGTAGCTAAGAGGAACTCTAGTGGCTCCAAGCAAGGGTGCATGGCCTAGTAATAGTAAAGATAGATGGATTCAATTTGTGGACATTGATGGTCTAATTGTCAATGGTAAAGGACAAATTGATGGTCAAGGTTCTTCATGGTGGAAAGATACACATAACCAAAGACCAACAGTATGCATATAAATACTAATGTGAACATTATGTTTTGGTATTTCAATCACTTATATTATTTGAATATTAATTATATAATACATGCTTTTGTAGGCACTATTTTTCCACAACTGCAATGGACTCCAATTGAGTGAAACCAAGCATATCAATAGTGGCAAAAACCATATCTCTATTCATGTTTGCAATAATGTTGTCATTTCTGATATTGAAGTTATTGCTCCTGACGAAAGTCCTAATACCGATGGAATTGATATTTCTCAGTCAACGCATATTCTTATTCAAAATTCGGTCATGTCAACGGGTAATATAAATTAGTATTACTTCTTTAAGATTATTTCTATTAGTATATTGCCTTTTCTTCTATGCTAACTTTAATGTCAAAATAAGTATTTTTATTTTTATTTTTATAATTAATGTAGGTGATGATTGCATTGCTATTAACAATGGAACTTCCAATATCAATATTGTTGGTGTGACTTGTGGCCCTGGACATGGCATAAGGTAAACTCTATATATAATGTCTAATTTTCATCTCTTATTTATAGTATATTATTCTCAAAGCTTAAATCTTTTTGTTCTGTCTGTTTAAATGTAGTATTGGGAGCTTAGGTAAAGATGGAAGCTATAATGTTGTTGAAAATGTCTATGTTAGCAATTGTCAATTAAAAGGCACTCAAAATGGAGTTAGAATCAAGACTTGGGAGGTAATAATTAGTTTTTAATTTATTCTTATTCAACATATGCAATGTATATTTTTATAACTAAATGTATTTTTTTGAATATGAATGTAGGGTGGATATGGATATGCAAGGAACATTACATTCGAGAAAATAACGTTCATCAATGCAAAAAATCCAATCATCATCGATCAATTTTACACAGCTTTTGCAAGTGCAAGAAAACTCATGGTACAATACATCAACTTTAGGCAACTCTCATCTCATTTATTTATTGAAATACGAAAGAATTTTAATGCAGTCTAAGCTGCACCCTCATCATAATGTCATCCACGTGATACCTTTCACTTCACATGGGTGACATCATGGTGAGATTGCAGTCCGACTGCACTCAAATTCTTCTGTTAAAATATTTACGAGGTATATATTATGTTTTTTTAGGGAAGGTACATAAAAGTGAGTGATGTTACGTATCGAGATATTCATGGTACATCCGCAAATGAAAATGCAATTATCCTAAATTGTTCTCGAGCTCGTTGCACCAATATTGTTATGGACAACGTGAGTATAACAACAAGTGAAGGAGAAGAAGCCAAAGCTACTTGCCACAATATTGATGGAAAATCCAAATCCATGGTTCAACCAGCTGTGTCTTGCTTGTCTAAATTCTATTAAGCTTTTTATATGCGATTAGATAAATTTAAGAGTTGTAATATTGGAGAAGAGGATTTAATTTTCCATCTCCCAATTTAGTCTATTTAACAAAGTTCTTGACCTTATTATATCCAAGTCTCAAAAATTATTCTTGCACTCTTTCACATTTGTTTTTAGTTCCAACAACGATTACAGATAAGGAATTTGAACTAACCGTTTAGACCTCGTTTGATAACCATTTAATTTTTACTTTTCTATTTTTGAAATTTAAGCCTTCAACAACTATCTTAGTATATGTGTGTGTTTTTTTGGATATCTACATCTTAGAAACCAAACCAAAATTTGAAAACAAAAGAAAATAGTTTCCAAAATGTTTTTATTTTTAAAATTTGACAGACATTCATATACTTTTTAAAGAAAATATTGATATATTATTATTTCAAAAAAAAAAAAAGAAATTTTGGTAAGATAAGCTTAAATTTCAAAAATCTAAAACAAAAAATCTAATAATTATCCGATGGATTGTAGTGTTTCAAACTGTTATTATTGTTTTGACCACATTTGTTTAGAGTTTTTTTTTTTTTTGAAATCCACATTTGTTTAGAGTTTAATGGCCTAAAGTAATGTAAGGCATAATAAAAAAAATTATATAGAAATTTTCGAAAATATACCATTTAAGAAAAACAATTATTGCCTAAAAAAAGAAATATCTATTTTAGAAAAAACAAATTAAGTATCCAATTGTCATTTATTCTTAAATATAACGTAAGCATATGTTCCATATTAATTTATACCGTTTTTATTACTAATCTTCGAAAGTTATCGTGCTTCTAAAAAAAAAGTTCTGATCAAACTCAGCCTTTTATTGATTATGAGTAATTTTAATTAACATAAAAATAACTACAAATCTTTCATTAAATTTACCAACTTTTTCCTAATTTGCAACTTTCAACTTCGAAATAAATAGTTTTTTGTGTTTAAATTTTATTATTTTCTTTAAATTCTTTATTATCATCAGCACACCCCAAAACAAGAGTATTTTCTATATTAGTTTTTGAGATTCCAATATATTTTAAATATGGTATATGCACTTTTTTCTCTCTCTATCATTTCCCTCTTTAATTTATAATCTCTCTTATTTTCTTAATTTTTTTAATATAATAAAACCATGTGTGTATTTGTTGGTGTTTTCTCCTATTTTACTTTAAATTCTTTTTACCACATTCTAGTACTTTTCTTTAAAACAATTGCTTTTCTTTTGTCCTATTTAAATCATAATTTTCTTCATGATATCATCCTTGTTTCTTCTTCTGGTTTTTTTTAATCAGTTGGTTGCAACAAGATTTGTTTTTCTATTATATTTTAAATGCAAACCTTTACCATTTCAACCAAAAATCTTTCCAAGCCTTATTATTATATTGGGCCAGGATTTCAAAGTAGAAGAAGATATATTAATAAATGAAATATGATATATTTAAAAACAAATGAAACATGATCTTTTCTAATGTTGAAATGTAAATATTTTAAATATTCTTTGCCTTAGTAAAAATCCAATTTTTATCTAAATAAATAAGTTAATAAAATGTTAATTCTATTTTAGTTCCCAAATTATCAACTTTTGTCTGTATTGGTCTATGATCTATCTAAAGAAGAACCATTGACCCAAGTGGAACTATTCCATAGTGTTATGGCTTATAAATTATTTTGGATTAAGTTTTAATTTTTTTTTCCATAGACATTTATATTTATTCCTATTGTGGTGTCAAATTTTTAAGCATTTTTTGTATTCTCTCTCTATAAATTTATACATTAAAAATATTACACTTTTATTAAGATGATAGAAAATTATTTTACTTTGTACTAGAATTATGTGGACATTTAATATTAATTTTCATAGAAGGTGATATTAAGGATAACATTAGGGTGATGTGTGAGATATTGCAGTCCTGAAGCCATTGATGAAGATGAGAGGATTTGTTATTGAAAAGTAAACTAAGATGAATTCTACGCCACTGTAGCTTTTAACTGGAGAACCTTTCTGTAACTGTTTGCCCCTCCTCTTGAAAGTTTTTGTCAATATAATATCTTTCTTAAAAAAGAAGATGGATGCTACATTATATATTGTAGCAAACTCACTTAATACAATCCTAAACTTATCTATTTCGATACCCTAAAGCTTAATGTGCTCCTCTATCAATATTAAATCCACATAATTCAAGTTGAACATGTAATAATTTTCAAGGTTTATAATTTATTCAATTTGAATCATAATATTTTCTTTGTTAATGTTTGAGGTTTGAAAAATATGTACAAAAGTATGTCAAAAACAAAAACAAAAAGTAGTTTTAACCAAGATAGTTTTTCCAATTTAATGCTCCAAAACTATCTTGACACCCAAAGATTTGTTAGAATTTTCCAAATATAGTTTTCCCATCAAACAAAACTACTTATAAAAGGGCTTCAAATCATCCAAAAGCTCCAAAACACCCCCACAACCCTCCATTGCTACTAATCATCATTTGTGAAAACAAGCTTGTGCTACAATTTCAAAACACTCAACCATGACAATGACAAGAGATTTTAAGCTCTTCCAAACCCTTTTCTTAGTGTTTGCTTGGCAATATTGTTCAAAGGCGAGTGCCACCTTCAACGACGTCACCGGAGTCTTCGATCTCGGAATCAATCATCAATTTTCCTTTCTTTCATTTGGACCACATCATATTGGGATTCTTAACGTCGGCGATAGTGTCGCATCGAATGTAGACATGGAGAGTTCTACAAAAGCACCAGGGATTGCTCCTGTTGGGCTTGAAACTCCAAAGAGAAAATACACTAAAGACTTGTCTTTTGGTTTTGAAATTCCTAAGATCAAGAGTGGCATTGTTTTTTCTCATGGTGGAGAAATTAATTTGAAAAGTGGTAGAGGCGACCTTGTTCTTTCTCATGGTTACAAACATGGTCTGAAAACTATTGAGAGCCGTGGCAATTTTGTTATTTATCGTGGATTTGGAACCGCTAAGAGTCACCACAAATTTGTTCTATCTCAATTGAACAAATAAAACCTCTATTGTAGAAATTAAATGAAATTATGTAGTGACTTTCATTGCATATTTTCTTTTAAATGCTTTGACCAATTTAAATATATATGCTATAGCATAAGAAGGTTGCGTGTTCGATTCACATCAGGTTCAAATCTTTAAAAAAATATATGTTGTAACTTATGCTTTTGCACCAAAAAGTGGATAAAACAATAAGGTCCTCCCCACTACTACAAAAAAGACATTACTTGACAGTATGCATTTTGAAATACTTGACGGTTTTTAGTAAAAACGTCGAGTAAAAGATAAAAAAAGCGTCAAGTAAAGAGAAAAAACATGGGAAAATGTCTTCACATTTCCGTGTTTTTAATTTTAAACGATATTTGATGTATATAAAGCGTCAAGTAAATTACTAAGTTGTTTGTCACTTGTTAAGTGTCAAGTAATGTGACGAAGGACCTTAAAAGAGTTAAATGAGAAAAGATATAGTAAACAAATAAATTATAAATGTATTTTCTATTATGGTTAGGATTGAACCTGGACGTGTACTAAAACAAAAAAGAGATTAAACCTTGACCTCTTCTAAGTTCTAAGCTAAGTATTAATGGGGTTAATTTTAAGATTATTTATATGTTGAGGGGCCTTTGTGCAAATAATAGAGTTTTGAAGCCCTAATTTTCCCCAAACTTCAATCGACTTCCTGTCTTTGTATTTTTCGATCTCCTTTCCCCAAATATTAAACCTAGCCCTCGCGCTTTTTTGTTTAACCTTACGGACTGCAAAATCTCCAATTTTTCCAAATCATTTTCGAAGTCTTCTCCCTCGTGCAATCTCTCGGCTAAGCTGTTGGGGTTTGTCCATTTTAATTTCGTTGAAAGCTTAATGGAAATAAGGTATTGAAATTGTTTTCTCCTGCTATGATACAAAACGGGAAGCGTCCATAAAATTAAAAAAAAACAGAAATTTTCTTTCCCCTCATTCTTGTACTTGGCACAACTCTATGTAACAAATTTTTGATTATTTGGTAACAAATTTCATTTTCTTGGTTCAATATAGAGTGGTATTGTAGCCTTTGCTCATATATTGATGCGCCTTGAGGTTTTCTGTTCGAATGGTGATTGGTATTTTGATACACCTCTAACTTCTCTTTCTCCACCTGCTGCTAATTTTCATTCATCGATTTTGAATTCTATGTTTGCAAAACAATGTTGAAATCCAACAATTACAATATATTCAAAAGCATCAGTGGATAATCACTTTTTAGTTTCCTTTCTTTTTGGTTCTTATGGTTTTTCAGGTGCTAAAGGTCAGCCACCCACCGTCTCCCCTTCCTCTCTTTGTCGTCGGAGAGTCCAGCCTTTACATGTGTAAGTCCTCTTTCCCTCTGCTTTGACAATGTTGTGAACAACTTATTTCTTAATGGAAAAATAAATTTCAATTCTAATGCTTTGGTACAAATAAAAATTAAGAGATCAATTCTAATTTTAATTTGCTTTGTTTCGTCCTTTACATGTGTAAGTTTTGTTGGCAAAGCCTCGGACATACACGAATTTCTACGGTGAATCAGTTAGTTAAACCATATCTTTTTAGTTTTCTCTCAATAATGAGCCATTGAATCAATATTGCAGTCATAAACATGTTTTAGTTATCTCTTCATCTCACTTTTCGTTTTTATTTTTATAGGTTGGACCACGTGTTATACATTATCAAATACCTTTACCTTGTTGGTATTAATTGCAATTTTTTTATAATCCTCATTTGTCATCATTCAAAATGTTTATATTGTTGCTATCTGAACATACTTACCATTTAGGAGTATGATGAAAATCTTGAAAATAGCTTATAAATATGTTTTTATGGATGGATTTTTCTAGTTTAACATGATGGTTTGTTGCATTCAGAATCCTCAAAACGAACTTCATCAAAAGTCTTTGGAAGTAACTGCTAAGGTACTTCAACTTTCTTTTCTACAATTTGATTTCTTTTTTTTCATGAATACTAAACTCTTTTCATCCACTTTCCTACTCATAAATTCTTTGGCCAAATTCCTATAAAATCCATCTTCTCTCTAAACCAAGACTTCTTCTTCCTCTATTTTGTTTTTTCTCTTTTACTTAATTTTGTAAAAGTTTATTCATTTCAAACATACTTTATCACTTCATTACTTTTATTTTGATAATCTAACAATTGTGTATTTTTGTTTAGTGGTCATTGGTCACTGCTCATTGTGAATTCGTACGACGAAATTGTTTATCACTTAGATTCATTACGTACAAGTTCAAAAGTAGATATCAAGTTCGTAACATGCACGTAAGTTATGTTTTCACTTGGAATATGTTGTCTATTCATTTTGGATGTTTTATTCTTTTCTTTTTACATATGTTAAGTATTTATGTAGGACACTTGTAATATTTCAAGCTCATAAGAAAATAAAAGTGAATCGAATCTTTTCTCGATTAAGATGTATTTTCGTGTTCAACTTGTGAATTATGAGGTTTTTTTTATCTCTTTCTCAAAGTGAGAGTGTTCTCTTTGTTCTTGTAGTTCCCATTACAATTAGGTACAATGGAATGTGAGTATTATGTAATGAGTTATATGAGAGACATAATAACCAAAGATATCACCATCATCACAGATTCGGTATGTTACATATAAATTTATAGTAAATAATATTTTCTTATTTAACATAAGCAAGACTAAATTGTATTTTTTATTTTTAGGTTGATTCAAGAAGGTCATACACAAAAATCAAGTTAGATGAAGTGCGAGTGGAATGAACTTTGTTGGACGATATTATTGAATGTTTCGTGGTTAAAGAAACTTTTTGGATCACTTTATTCTATGCATTGATCTTATAGATGGTATTATTTTTTTGGAAGGATGGGTATAGGTTTTGGTTACTTATATTTTTTGTATACATGGAACACGATTACTTTGTATATTCTGGTTGGTTGGTTAGTTATCTGCAACAATATATAGGTTCTTTTTGTGTACATGGAACAAAATTTTCACTATATCCTCATATTCTTTTTTGTGTACATGCATGATGAAACAATTGATTGATGAAATATATATTATTATTCTGGTTTCTGGAAATCTGTTAAATATTTGAGTTTTAAGAATGATTTCAAGTTTGCAGGAATACTTTTAAGTTTACAGGAAAATTGTGGAATGAATATTTTAAATTAAAAAAAAAAAAAGAATACATCGCTTGACATTTCTTAATTGTCATTAGGTTTCAAATATTTGACGACTAGAAACTATCAAACAGAAAAATTATTGTTTGAAAACGTATGATTACTTGACGTTTATTAGGTGTCAATCAATACCTACATTTGACGGTTTTTAAATGTCAACAAATATTAAGTACTTGACGGTTCACAATTGTCAAACCACCCATTATACTTGACGTTGTCACAGTGTCAATGATCAAACTAAGCTTGACGCTTTACGACTGTCAACCTACTTAAGTACTTGATAGGTATTGAATGTCAACTATGTATATAGTTGACGGTTAATCGACCGTCAAGTAAAGATACATTACTTGACAGCAGTATAGTTGACATTTGAAAAACTGTCAAGTAACGTTTTAGTTGACATTCACCAGACGTCAAGTAATGTCTTTTTTGTAGTAGTGCCCATAGAATTTCAAGAGATTTGTGCTTTCTTGACCAGATTCTAGCATTATGCTCAAGCTAAATGAGCCAAATAATTGCATTAAAAAAATAAAAAAAAAATTAATCCAATTTGAAATGGGATTAGAATTCGTAACTTCTTAGTTACCCCAGGTGTTAGAAGATAATATTGAAACTTTGTTCTTTCGACATCAAAACTTGAAGATTCTTTTTTTTGAAAAAAGATACTTCATTCAAAGGGAGAAGAGAGAAAAGATTACAAGGCAAGAACTACAAAAAGATACTTCATTCAAAGCTTGAAGATTCTTTGTTATGAACTTCTTTACTATAAGTTTTTGAGTGTTGTTGTAGAGATGTTCATGTTGAAGGTTTTTCGACTAGGAGACGGAGCTTTGCTCTCTAACACTTAGAGCATCACTAGCCGAAGATTTTTTCGAAACAAAGATACATTTAGGGCTCATTTAATTTTCTACCTAATGCACACCATGAGGGGCCTAAAATATGAGTTAACACCTCCATAGAAAATTGTCATTTTTGTGTATTAAAATTATCCACCATTGATTTGAACTTGATATCACACACTCATCCATAGCTCTAAGGCTATTTTTTGTACATAATGATGTGATATCACTAGGTTGCATTGTGGAGTATAAAGTTTGGGATAAATGGAGAATGAATTGACCTATTAAATTCATGTGACAACCACCTCTTTTATATTAATTTATATCTTAAAAAAAATAGAGATTTTTTTTAACTCAAATACACGATCTAATTATTTATATGTTCAAATCTACCCTTACTAAATATTTTTAAATAAAGAAGCATAACAACATATGGGGAGGGCCCTTCTTGGTGTCTGATCCGTTGGGTTTTTTAATCTGACGATTAGGTTGGGCCTTTTATTAATCAACTTATTTTAAAATTTTAGTTTCTTTTAAAGGGCTTTTGCATGTATATTACAAAATAGTTAAAATATTCTATGAATAGTATAACAGTGAAAATATTTGTACATACAGCAAAAATTGTAAATTGATAGGTTTCCATATTGAGAGATTCTATAGATAGAGGCTGATAGAATCAATTATTTATAAATAAAGTAAATTGATAGACTTCTATCAGATTCTATGAATAAGGACTGATAGAATCAATTACTGATAAAATTGATAGACTTACATCACTAGAGGATGATAGATTCTATCAAAGTCTTCTATAAAAAATGTAAATATATTTTTTTAAATGGAAGAATTTGTTATAAAAGAATTATTTTTAAAAATGTGTTATAATTGTAAACTGTGGTAAAAAAGTTGCTATACAACGCAAATTCACTTCTTTTAATTTTAATTTTAAGAGAATTTGTTTTAGGTGACAACTTTTTGTTATTTATTTTAATTATCGTATTTTTGTAGAAATATTTAAATCATAGCAGAATTTTGAGCTTTTTTTTAATCCATTTTTGTCATTCATCATTTCTTGATTGAAAACTATTCACTACACATATTGAAATTAAACTGCCTATGAAACTGATTGAAGGTTGTTTGTGATATTGATTGAAGAATATTTGTGACATTGACCGAAGACTACATGTACAGTGATTGAAGACTATCTAGATTTCTCTCGGGAAGTAACCATTTACAGCCTATTTAATTTTGTTGAGTGCAAGTTGTGGAAGACCTTCTGGTCGAAAAAAGTCAAAAGTTTTCATGTGGCCTCTGTATTATTGTTGAGATCTCAGTTGTTCCACATGAAAAAGTGGGAGAGTCTAACATCAATATAAAAAAGATATGAGTTATTCTCCCAATTGTCAATTAGTTTTGATATAGAACCTCATATTCTCTAATAATTATGGCGGCTTCAACACTTTTGAAGTGATGGAGAGGCGTTCACCGAATTTATCATTGTTCCTTTCTCAATGCAGGCTTTGCCTTAGATCTTGTGAAACTCGCACTTATTCACAGAGTTCTTTCTCTATGTCTAGCTTTGTGGAGCTATTATTTCCAAGGGGGCAATTATTTCCAGGCCATTTTTTTGGTTCATATGGAAGGAGAGAAATGCTCGAATTTTCATTGATTGTCATGGCTCGAGAAATGCTTTGTGGGTTGATATTAAAAGTAATGTTTCTTTCTCGTGTAAAAAATCTCAATTTTTCAAAGATTTATGAAGCTTCTTCTATTTCTTTAAACTAGAGAAATTTTCTCACTCTTCCTTACATACCTATTCAATATAGTATCATTTTCCAAAAAAAAAAGTACGAGACTTTATATTCAAATTTAAGTGAGTTTATCTCAACTTATCAACTTAAAATTTTAGATTAATTGGTGGATTCAACGAAGCAATAAAACAACAAATCTAAAAATGTACTTTAAAAAATTATTCAATCTCCAAACTTCTTTTTACATTTTTTTTTCTCTCAAAGTTGCCTAGCTTCTTTGTCTCTTTTAGTCATTAACTAGAAAAATTAGTATTTATAACTTAATTAGTACATGTATAAGTATTATCACTTTTTTTTATACAAGTATAATCACTCTTCTCTAAACAAAAATGTATAATCACTCTTAATTAGCTTAGTAAAGAAATAGTGATTATCATATGAAACAAATCCGACCAAAATAAATTTGAATTCCTACTAATAGTATGAACCAGATGGACTCACATTTATGACGTCACTTTCCACCCATATAAAAAAAACTACAAATTTCTCCAAAATAAATGCTCCATAAGAACGATGAATAAAAACAAATAATCGGTTGACCCATCAACTAATTACCAAAAAATTATTCGCCCAAAAAAAATTTGTTTCCTTATTTTAGGCATTTTATACATTTCTCAAAATGTTGTTGTCAAATAAAGTATTAAAAAAACACAAAAGGCTAAAAAGAATCTTAATAGTTAGTATTCATATAATACCAGGAAATAGCTTTTTCAAAACCATAACTTTACCAAATCCCTAATCTTCCATGTCTCCAAAAATTTCATTGAAAAAATTAAATTCCCATTTTAACCCTAACACTCCCTATTTAAATATGCAATGTTCACTCATTTTCATTATCCTTCCCATTCTTACATTTTCTCCTTCATTTTCATCCCTATTCTATTCTAAAAATAAGTTCTCCATTTTAACTTAGAAATGAAGCTCCTTTTTGCCTTTGTTTTTTACATCTTTACTGTTGCCAACTTGAGCTTATGGACAGTATTAGCTTCACCAAATTTCAATGTGCTTGATTATGGTGCCATTGGTGATGGACAAACAGATGATTCACAAGTGAATAATTTAACTTAGATTGTGATTTTTTTAGTACATTGTTATAATATTCTCATTTATCCTTATAAAATACATTCTCTCTATTTCTTTGTATTAAAGGCTTTTTTGAAAGCTTGGAAAGAAGTATGTGAAGCAACTGAAGATAGTCCAACTTTGTATGTACCACTTGAGAAAACTTACATGTTGAAGCCTCTCAAATTCCAAGGTCCTTGCAAGTCCAACCAAATTAATTTCCAGGTAATGAGATTTTCGACTTTCATTATGCGCCCGAAAATCGAATCTGATCACATGCAAAAAGTCATTTGACTAAATAGTTGACCTACAACATACTCGGGCGTCTACGTTTGTCTCTCGAGGCTCACGCTTGAGAGTCAAGGTTTTGACACTCCTAAAAAATTATCATGGAGATTCCAAACTTGTACCAACTAAGCTATCTGTTGGAGACCCTCTTTAAAAAGTTTTTTTTTTCTTATTACAATAATGTTTTTATTATAGAGAATTTACCGTTAGCAGCAAATTATATCTCTTGTATTACATTCGTAGCAAAATTTTTAAAATAATTTATTTATATCATATTTATTTCTATCACTTCATTAATGATAGAACTCAATTTGAATTTCTATCACTGATAGAAAACTTAAGTAGTGATAGAATGAATCTATCATTAATTGAATTCTATCATTAATAGAACTCAACTAGTGATAAAACTCATTTAAATTTTCTGCTACAAATAAATTAATTTTAATTTTGTGCTATAAATAAAAATACTTTGCCATTTTTTGTTATACATGCAAAATCTCCTTTATTATATGGTTACATTGAATAAATTGGAATTTTTTTAGCTTTTTATTGTTTTTGATTTTGTAGCTAAGTGGAACTCTAGTGGCTCCAAGTAAGGATGCATGGCCTATTGATAGTGAACATAAATGGATTCAATTTGTGGACATTGATGGTCTTACTGTAAATGGACAAGGACAAATTGATGGCCAAGGTTCCTCATGGTGGAAAGATTGTCATACAAATTGCCAAAGGCCAACAGTATGTATTTAAATTCATGATCTTTCAACATATTTTTGTATTTCAATCACTTGGGTTATTTGAATATTGATTATAATGCATGGTTTTGTAGGCACTATTTTTCAATAATTGCAATGGACTCCAATTGAGTGAAACCAAGCATGTTGATAGTGGCAAAAACCATATCTCTATAGATGTGTGCAATAACGTCTTCATTTCTAATATTTATGTTACCGCTCCAGGCGATAGTCCTAACACAGATGGAATTGACATTTCTCAATCAACGAATATTCTTGTTCAAAATTCGGTCATGGCAACGGGTAACAAATTAGTATTATTTCTTTTAGTATATTATTTTTTACCTTTCTATCAACTTTAATGCAAATATATTTCTCTTTTTTTAAAATTTATTTATTAAATGTAGGCGATGATTGTATTGCCATTAACAATGGAACTTCCAATATCAATATTGTTAATGTCACTTGCGGACCTGGTCATGGTATAAAGTAAAAAATGAAAAAGAAAAAAATAGAACTTTTTCTAATAACTCTAAATTAAATCCTATATATAATATTTAATTTTTATCTTATGTATTGAATCTTTTTGTGTTTTGTTTGTTTGAATGTAGCATTGGGAGCTTAGGTAAAGATGGAAGCTATAATGTTGTTGAAAATGTCTATGTCAGCAACTGCTTTATCAAAAACACACAAAATGGAGTTAGAATTAAGACTTGGGAGGTGATATTAGTTTTAAATTTATTCATATTCAATGCATTAATAAATTATTATAACAATATATAATTAAATATATTTTTTATTAATATGAATTCAGGGTGGATATGGATATGCAAGGAACATCACATTTGAGAAAATAACACTCGTGAATTCAAAAAATCCAATCATCATTGATCAAT
This sequence comes from Sicyos edulis, assembly GCA_036507275.1. NCBI lineage: Eukaryota > Viridiplantae > Streptophyta > Magnoliopsida > Cucurbitales > Cucurbitaceae > Sicyos > Sicyos edulis. Next base: position 36,773,673 of record CM071854.1, on the reverse strand, counting down.
ATTACTCAGCTTTTACAAGTGCAAGAAAAAGCATGGTACAATAAATTATAGGCATTTCTTTATCTTATTTGTTCATTGATATTTATAATCGTTGAAAATATTCCTTGAACGCATCAATGGCATGCGATTGCTTCCTTTATAGTAACAATGCATTCTGCATGCGCGTAGTACAACCCGCTTTCACACTCCGCGGCACTAGTACTTTTGCACATGAATTATATTATTCTGTTTAATGCTTACACATTCTATAATAGAGTTTAATGAGAATATATATATATATAAATTTGAATTAAACCCTAACCGTAATATGACATTCATTCTGTAACTCTATAATTTACCTTTCCTTGATAAAACTGTTCTCCCTCTCTGCTCATGGACTAGCTAATACTACGTTTGTGAACCACGTAAATCCGTGTATTCTTATTTATCGTTATCTGTTTTCATATCTTTCAATTCATTGTTGATCGTTGTTTTCAAAATAATAATGTTTATTTTGATTTTTTTAGGGAATGAACATTAAAGTGAGTGATGTGACATATCGAGAAATTCATGGGACATCTTCAAATGAAAATGCAATTATTTTAAATTGTTCTAAAGCTCGTTGTACCAATGTTGTGATGGACGACGTGAGTATAACAACAGCACAAGGAGAAGAAGCCAAAGCTTGTTGCAAAAATATTGATGGAAAATCCGAATCTATGGTTCAACCAACAGTGTCTTGCTTGTCGAAATCCGATTAAAATTTGTAAATGTAATTCGATAAGTTATGAGTTTGTAGTATTAATAGGAGAAGAGGATTGAATTTCCATCTCCCAATTAAATCTATCTAACAAAGTTTTTTTTAAGTCTTGAAATATATTCATGCACTTTTTTACTTTTTATTTTAGTTCAACGATAAAAATTAAAATTATGTGTTATATATTAATTATTTTAGAAATTGTGCTAAATTTCCTTCTTTTTTTCTTAATAAGGCTAGTAATATATATTATTAGTATCATTATCTATCTTCATGAACTTTGCAAAAATAATAATAAATATTTTAATTTTAAGTATAATTGTATTATTGTGCAAATTATAACAATAATAATAATCGGGTGGTTTTAACTTTTAACTATAAATGTGTTATTATTTACCTTAAAAAAATTAATGTATTACTGCACTTTGGTCTAATCTTCCTGCCAGATATATTGAAAATTATACTAATATTTCCAACGTGGAGTATCAATAGAAACTAATTAGTTGTTGTATTAGTTATAGATTAGTTAAGTTGATTCCATCATCTGTTAGCTTAACTGTACTTAGTTGGAGTACCTTGTACATGCCTATTTAAGAGGATTCATTAATAAGATTTGATAATCTTCTTCTCCTCTAATATTGATATGGTATCAAAGCGTAAATAGAAGCTTCCCGTACAAATCTGAGAGCCCAAGGTCTGTTCGTTCGTCTTCTTCGTTTTCTTCATTTTTTTTTTGCCTTTTGTTCTCCAATGGCGAATTTAGAGGAAACGATTGGTGAAGATCCGATGAATCTTGCATCGGATTTCAGCGAATCAATAGATCTTGCGTCCAATTTCAATCCATACTACATGCACTCCAGCTATGGAGAGACATTTGCGTTGGTTAGCCAACCTCTTATAGGTGCCGAAAACTACAACTCCTGACGAAAGGCTGTCCTCATTGCTTTATCTGGTAGAAATAAGGATGGATTTCTCTCAGGCGAAATCAAGAAACCAGAGAAAGGGCAGTTATCTGCAGCCTGGAAGTGTAACAATGATTCGATAGCATCTTGGTTAATCAATTCAGTCTCCAAAAGTATCGCTGCAAGCATTGTCTATTCAGGTTCTGTTAAAGAGATTTGGGATGAATTGAAAGAGCGATTTGCTGGAAGCAATGGGCCGCGAATCTATCAGTTACGTAAGGAACTTGTCACCACTACACAAGGAAATAGTTCGATCGAAGAATACTTCACTAAGATCAAGACGATTTGGCAAGATCTGTGTGAAGTTCGAACGATTGATGAATGTACTTGCGGAGCACGAAAGACAATCGATGCCCAGTTACAAACAGAGTACACGATGATATTCCTTATGGGGCTAAGTGAATCTTATGCTGCGATTCGCACCCAGATACTTCTAATGGAGCCGTTACCAACCATCAGCAAGGTCTTTTCTCTCATTGTCCAAGAAGAAAGACAAAGGTTGGTAAATCAAATTCCTCCTATTTCAGATATAATTGCTCTTGTCATTCCCGAATCGGTCAAGAAAGAACCCGTTAGTCGAAGAAAAGATCGCCCATATTGTACCTATTGTCATCGTATTGGTCACACTATTGAGAAATGCTACAAAATCCATGGTTTCCCACCATGATTTAAAACTCGAAATTCTGATAAAACAACAGCTACTCAATCTTCGGTCAATTCTAACGCAGTGGCTCAATCTGACCCTCCACAGTTTCTGTCGAGTCTCAATGCAACACAATGTGCTCAACTTGTGGAATTCTTGAACTCACAGATGCAGTCTGTAAAAGGAGAAACTGTTGGGGCTATAATGCATTCTGCAGGTATTTGTTCTGCTCTTTCTAATCAAGATTTAAACTCTATCAATTGGGTAATAGACTCTGGTGCTTCAAGGCATATATGTTTTAATTCAGCCTTATTTCAATCCTGGCGACGTGTTGATGGATTGTCTGTTACTTTACCAACATCCTTTCGAGTTCCTGTTGAATATGTGGGTGATATAAAAATTCATCAAGAATTGATTCTTACTGATGTCATGTATATACCAAGTTTCTCTTTCAACTTGATTTCAGTGAGTTGTTTACTTACCTCAGATAAGTATTCTTTGACATTCAGTAATAAATCTTGCTTGATCCAGGACAAGCAGACTTTGCAGATGATTGGCAAGGCTGAAGTACAATCTGGTTTATACCTATTACCTCATAGAGATATTTCATTTGTTTGTAATATTTCTATTTCAACATGGCACAATAGGTTAGGACATTTATCATTTCCAAGACTAGATCTCATGAGAAAGGAACTTAACTTTACTGGTTCCCATGATAGTCATTGTACGATTTGTCCTTTAGCCAAACAAAGACGTTTGAGCTTTCCTTTTAATAATAAAGTGGCTGCACATGTTTTTAATATGATCCATTGTGATGTATGGGGTCCTTTTCGAGTATCTACTTACAATGGTTTTCGTTATTTTTGCACTTTAGTGGATGATTGTTCTCGTTATACATGGGTTTATCTTATGAGAGCTAAATCTGATGTTCTTTATATCATCCCAAGATTCTTTAAGCTTGTGCAAACCCAATATAACAGAACTATCAAAGTGTTTCGGTCAGACAATGCGCCAGAATTAAAGTTTTTTAATTTTTGAAACCACTGGAACTCTTCATCAATTCTCATGTGTTGAAAGACCTCAGCAGAACTCTATAGTTGAAAGAAAACACCAACATTTGCTAAATGTGGCGCGTTCTTTATACTTCCAATCCAAGGTTCCTGCACACTTTTGGGGAGAATGTGTACTTACTGCTACACACTTAATAAATCGAGTTCCCATGCCTCTGTTAGAAAATAGGACACCATTCTTTATCATCCATCAAGAAAGTCCTATCTACACTGATTTGAGATCATTTGGATGCTTGTGTTATGTTTCTACTCTCCAAGCTAATCGATCCAAATTTGATCCAAGAGCATCAGCATGTGTTTTCCTTGGATATCCAGCCGGTTATAAAGGATATAAAGTGTATGACTTGTCAAAACGACAAATCTTTATCTCCCGAGATGTAAAGTTTATAGAGGACATATTTCCCTTTCATAAAAGGCTTTCACCTCATACAGAAGTCGTTGACATTTTCTCTGACATTGTTTTGCCACAACCAGTATATGATAATCTTCCTTCTGTTGATAACACTAAACACAACAGTGCATATAACAAGGATAAGAACTCTACTGTTTTACCGACTAGTGTTGATATTATTGATCCCTTAACATCAAATGACTTGCATATGCCTGAGAATCAAGTTGAATATTCTCCACAAGTTCAAAATTCACAAGAACAACCGGTTGATAATTTGAACATAGGGAATACTGCAATTGACACTCATTCTACAAGCTACAATATACCTGACATACTTGTAGAAACTGATGCACCTAATGAAGGACAAAACATTGAGTATCAACACATTGACACATATGAAGGAATTGTTTCCCCGTCTACATGTGAAACATCTCCAATCCAACCTATAACAGAAAATAATACTGTTTCTATCTCTGCACCTATACGTAGGTCCACTCGTGTTAAACATCCTCCTGGTTTTTTACAAGCATATCACTGTCATATGCTTCAAGCACTAAAACCTGCTATATCACATACCATCAGTAATCCTTCAGCCACCATTCCTCATTCCATTCATCAGCATTTATCCTATAGAAAGTTATCGCCTACGCACCTTGCCTATGTGCTTAATATCACAACCACCTTTGAGCCTTCTTTCTATCATCAAGCAGTGAAATACCCTCATTGGCGAACTGCTATGGATGAAGAAATTAAAGCCATGGAGCGTACGAATACATGGACGTTAGTCCCCTTACCTATTGGTTGCCATACCATAGGATGCAAATGGGTGTATAAAGTTAAATATAAAGTTGATGGATCTTTGGATAGATACAAGGCGAGGCTCGTTGCGAAAGGATATAACCAACTTGAAGGGGTTGACTATATGGATACCTTCTCTCCAGTAGCAAAAGTGGCAACTGTAAAACTTTTTTTTGCTCTCGCTGCCTCTTCCAAATGGTTACTTCACCAAATGGATGTCAGCAATGCTTTCTTAAATGGTGACTTATTCGAAGAAGTTTATATGCAACCTCCAAAGGGCTATTACAGTGACGAATTAAAGATGAACAAAGGTCCTATGGTCTGTCGTCTCAACAAATCCATTTATGGCCTAAAACAAGCATCTCGCCAATGGTTCTCCAAGTTTTCCAACATATTATTGACTCACGGATTCATCCAGTCAAAAGCGGACTACTCCCTTTTCACACGAGGTAAGGGATCATCCTTTATAGCTCTCCTTGTCTATGTTGATGATATCCTTCTTACTGGACCATCTGATGCAAGCCTCTCTCAAGTTAAAGTCATACTTCAAAATGCCTTTCTTCTTAAGGACCTTGGAGCTGCCAAATATTTCCTTGGCAATGAGATACTTCGCTCTCAAGCTGGTATCATTTTATCTCAACGAAAATACTGTCTCCAGTTATTAGATGACTGTAGGATTCTTGCATCCAAGCCTACTTCTCAACCAATGCAGCCTCACACTCACTTGAACAATAGAGATGGTGACTTGCTAAATGAAGATGACACCAAGGACTACAGGCGTATTATTGGACGACTGTTATATCTTCAAATCACTAGACCAGACATTTGCTATGCAGTACATGTTCTAAGTCAATATGTCTCCTCCCCACGTCGTCCTCATCAGCAAGCAGCAACATATTTGCTCCGCTATCTTAAGAATAATGCAGGACAAGGTATTTTTCTTCGAGCAACAACATCCATGCAACTGAAAGCCTTCGTCGATTCCGACTGGGGGGCCTGTTCTGACACACGTAAATCCACAACTGGGTTTTGCATATTCCTTGGTGATTCCTTACTAACATGGAAGTCTAAGAAGCAAGCTACTGTATCTAGGTCCTCTGTAGAAGCCGAATACCGAGCGCTTGCTGCTGTCTCTAGTGAATTAACGTGGTTAGGCTACATCCTTGCTGATTTTCAGCTTAAAACACAAAGCCCAGCCCTTGTATATTGTGACAACCATGTTGTTATAGCTATTGCATCCAATCCTATCTTCCACGAACGTACGAAACACATTGAAATTGATTGTCATTTCGTACGAGAGAAGATTATGCAAGGCATCATAAAACTCCTCCCGATCAGAACAACAGCTCAACTAGCAGATATGTTCACTAAATCCTTACCTGCTGTCCATATCCGATCCTTTATGTTCAAGATGGGAATTCTTGATGTATTCGACTGTCCATCTTGAGGGGGGTCTATCAATAGAAACTAATTAGTTGTTGTATTAGTTATAGATTAGTTAAGTTGATTCCATCATCTGTTAGCTTAACTGTACTTAGTTGGAGTACCTTGTACATGCCTATTTAAGAGGATTCATTAATAAGATTTGATAATCTTCTTCTCCTCTAATATTGATATGGAACATTTTTTATTCGATTGCTTTTGTTTCAACATTGGATCTCAGTGGTTGGAGCTTCTTACACATTTAAGAGGGACCACTCTTTGGTGGATATGGAAAGAAAAGAATTCGCAAATTTTCTCTACTAATCATCAACAATTATCTGCAACTAACCTTTGGGGACAGATCTCTCTTACAACAGCGGAATGGAGCTCTAGGTCAAAATTTTTTGTTAATTATAGCATATCAAACATTGTTAACAACTGGCGTGCATTTTTGTAACTTATTCTGCCTCCCTTTTGTTCCTCCTCCCCCTCCCATTTCTTATTTAAATAAAGCTTTTGGTATATTTTATCCATATTAATACAAAACGAAAGACAAAAGAAGGAATTTGGATTCAATTTTATTCAAACTTTAAAAAATAAATTAAGACATTGAGTGGGTTGGTGGCTTTCATTGTTTGGTTGTAAAACAGTTCAACACAAGCGTCATAGGTTCGATTCATGATTGTCATCCTTTTCTTCTCCTTCATGATCTTTAATTGTATCTTGAAATTGAGAAGCAAAAAATCAATAGACATAAAATAATAATAATAACCACTAAAAGTTTAACGAACACATAAAAAGAAAAATGAAATTAAATAAATCAATATTGGTTCGGTGGGTTTTTATTGGTTATAAAAATCAATATGTCAAATATTATATGAAAAATCTAAATCGATCCAATGAATTGATTTAGTTGCGTTAGATTTTTTCAGTTTTTGTATTTTCATTATCACCCCTAATACAAAGATTAATTTTTAAATAGTTGAGTTATTTGACTATAATGCTTAAAATTTCTAATAATATTTAGAATTTGGTTATCTCCCCCATTAATCCTAAAAAATAACACCCCCTACATTAAATTAAATTTTTAAAAAGAACAAAAACAAAAACAAAAGCACAACCCATCTACAAAAAAAAAACCCTACATTAACTCTAAAAAAATCTACATTAAATTAAATTATGCCCATCTAGCACGTATAAATCTTAATTTTTTTTAAAAAAAATTGCATAAAAAAAAATCTAGATGCTACATGAACATAGTTTAATTTAATATAGTTTTTTTTAGAGTTAATGTAGGGTTTTTTTTTTTATTATGGAGTTTTGCTTTTGTTTTTGTTTTGTTTTTTGTTTTTTTTGTTTTTTGTTCTTTTTAAAAAATTTAATTTAATGTTGGATGTTTTTTTAGAGTTAATGTAGGGTTTTTTGTACATAGATTTCACTTTTTTTTTCCTTAATTTTCAGAAAATAATGACATATTTTTAGATATATAATATGGCTTAAGGACAAAATCATCAAAAATAATATTTTCCTTAAATCACACATTAAGATAGTAAGATAAGATTATATATATATACTCTAAGCTTTGGATATTTAAAAAAATAATAACTAAGATAAATTTTAAATATATTGATAAACGGATTGTTTTAGTCTAAATTTAACTTTTAACAAAAACCCGTCAAACAAAATCTTTTAAAACAAACCCTATAAAAAAAGATTTTAAAAGAAAATAAATATAACGTAAAGAATATTACAATTTTTAAAATTTTGAAGTACAGGAATATTACAATAGAATATTATTGAGCTAAGAAAAAGATTAGATTTTCATAATCTTTATCTTATTTTATTTTCAAAATTCTTCATCCACCTATATATTGACAATCATCTACGTGCAATTCATTGTTCTTCACGTTGTTGCGGATTTGCACTGGTATTCACTCAATCTCCATCTATGTTTTTCTTCTTACTTCATTTATAAAAAATAGTATTGTGCAAAATTCTCTTTTAATTAATTTCAAAAAAAAAAATCTCTTTTAATTCCTAGCTTATTGATTGACCAATTGACCGAACATGATGATTAATTTGAGATGTAAAGACTATTTTTTAGTATATATTGGGGAGGAGGACAAATACCGATTCTCGGGATTGAACGAAGCTGGTGTTGAACTTGTTTACAATCAAACAATGAAACCAATTGCTATAAGTAAAAATTATCGTATCATGACAAAATTTGAGAAATATTATATGCATAAAAAATCAAGATCTTCAAATAAATACTAAATAATACTTAATAAATATCCTAATAAATTTTAGAAAATATATAATAATATTAAAATGCTAAATATAATAAATTCTATAAAATATCTTAATTGTATTTATTCCTAAGATAACATATAGAACACTTAGTTTCTTCTTTCGATTTGGATTGGCCTATGGCTTTGAGTGATGAACTTATGTTTCTTTTCTCTTTAGATTTTGTTCCTATGACTTTGAATAAATTGTAGCTTTTTTTTTCTTTTTGTTTTGATATCAAAATTTTAAAATGTCTTGGATTTTAATTATTTCTTCATGTTTCAGATAGTAAAATTTAGTACAAAAGAAAGAGAATGCCTAGTCTGATAGATGGTCTCCCTGATGTTGTCGCCCTTACATGTCTTGCTTTTGTCCCGTATTACATGTATCCCAAGTTGGAACTCGTTTCTCGCTCTTGGAAAACTGTATTGCGCAGCGTTGAACTGTTTAGAGAACGACGAGTAGTTGGTTCATCGGAGGATTTTCTCGCTATATGTTGTTATGTTAAAAGTAATATATGGCAGCTTTATGACCCTATTCATAAGCTTTGGATCACCCTCCCTAAAGTTCCTTACAAAATAAGCCATCTTGAAAATTTTGGTGTCATATCTACTTCTCAAAAGATGTTTGTTATTGGTGGTCATATTAAATGTTTCGACAATAATACAACCAATGAGGTATGGTCATTTGATTTTATAACTCGAACATGGTCTATGGTAACACCAATGCTCGTGTCTCGTGCTTTGTTTGCATGTTGCATTGTGGATGGAAAAATTGTAGTCGCAGGTGGCTACACTACCAATAGAGTATACACTTATAAGACAGAAATGTATGACACTGAAAAAGATGTTTGGATTCCATTACCTGATCTACACAAAATTCACCATAGATATTGTGTTGGATTGATGATCGAAGGGAAAATGCACATCAAAAGTTATTCCTTGGTTCAAGTTTTTGACAGTTTGGAAATGAAATGGATAGTTAAGGACAACAAATGCCCTAGTGTTCAAAAGGCTCTTGTTCAAGATTCACTCTATGTCACGAATTGGATCCCAGAGACAGCACATATTAGGATCAAGCAGTGGATCCCGAAAACAGGACATATCATCATCGAGCCGGGTGGACAAGACATGCGAGCTGTTTTGTCACCTCGGCGTTTTCCGGGGGTCGCGATGAATATGGTTGGTTTTAGAGGCGAGCTGGATATGATTGGAGCCATGGTTAATGGTCGACATAAATATGATGGGTTTATTCTTAACGTGGAGGATGAGAAACCAACTTGGCGTCGTGGTATACCAATGAGTCCACGATGCTATGGAATTGTTCATGCGTGCATGGAGGTTAAAATATAGGACATAATGTTATCTCTTGTTGAGTTTTAAATAAAATAATTATTTACTAATTATATTATTTACTCTCTTTTTTTTGTAGAGAATTTGTCCTCCCTACCATATTTTCGGCTCTTCATTATAATTGTAGCACATTTTTTAAAACAATTTATTCATGGCACATTTTGCCCAAAATTCCTATTCTATCATCGTTAGACTTCTATGAGTTCAACTGATAGATTTCAATCGATTTTGTGTCTTAAATGAATAAGTTTTGGGAATTGTGCGAATTATTTTGTTTTTTTAATATAAATGCAAAATCTCTTTTTTGTGCTATCTTTGTTTGATTATTTGGTATTCGCGAAATTTGGAGATGAAAAATAAAATTTCAAATTTATTTTGGCCATCGGAACTAAAAAGACATCTTTCAAGAGATAAATAAATGCTGAGAGAAACATATAACATTATCAAGCTACCATTGATTTAAGTTTTATACATGAGTGAAGGTTCTAACTTCTAACTGTTCCTATTTAAAATATTTATTATTGTAATCTCAAAATCAACCATCTGTAAGATCTTCACAAATAGTATAGAAGATTCAATTCTTTTTTATTATTATAAAAATATATTTCACACCATAGTAATGGTGTAAAGAAATATCTCTAAAAAATATTATGGATAAGTTTTGGATAAATAAAGGTTAAAAATTTATTTAAACAACGGTTTTTAGTATGTATTGGGAGGCCCTTTATAGAGGGCAATAGGGTTATCAAATAATATGGGAGTCATATACTAATTTTTAGTTTCAAATATGCGATTGTGGAATTAAAAGGGATTAATACCAAATAAAATAATCAAGCGCACCATCAACCCATCAACCCATTATGTATTCAAAAATACCCTCACATTTTAAGAAAGTTTAAAAAATAAACCTAGTTTTCAAATGTTAAAATTATGGGAATTTATCCTCCATAGCATATTTTTTTCTCTTCATTATAATTATAAAACATTTTTAAAAATAATTTTATGCATAGCACATTTTTAAAAATAATTTTATGCATAGCACATTTTTTAAAATAATTTTATTCATAGCACATTTTGCCCAAAATTGCTATTCTAACCTCATCAAAACTTCTATCAATTCAACTCATAGACTTTAGACTTCTATCAGTTCAATTGATAGACTTCTATCGCTTCAACTAATAGACTTCTATCAGTTCAACCGATAGACTTCAATCGATTTTGAGTGATTGAACAATGTCAAATTGATAGACTTCAATAATTTTTGTGCCACAAATGAATAAGTTTGGGAATTATGCTATACATGGATAATTATTTTGTTTTTTTTTAATATACATGCAAAATCCTTTTATAATAATACTTTGGGAATTTATCCTCCATAGCATATTTTTTTGCTCTGCATTACAATTGTACGTAGCCCATTTTTTAAAATAATTTCATTGATAGTATATTTTGCCTAAAATTCCTATTTAGACTTCTATTAATTCAACCGATAGATTTTAGATTTCTATCCGTTCAACTGATAGACTTTAGACTTCTATCAGTTCAATTGATAGACTTCTATCAGTCAATTAATAGGTTTCTATCCGTTCAACTGATAGACTTTAGACTTCTATCACAACTGATAGACTTCAATCACTTTTGTGTCACAAATGAATAAGTTTAGGAATTGTACTATACATGGAATTATTTTGTTTTTTTTAATATACGTGCAAAAACCTCTAAAATTATCTCATCGTGATTTTTTTAATGAAAAATGTTACAGTTTTTTTTTTTTTACGAAGGAAAATGTTACATGTTACTTATAATAACTAGAAATTTAGATCGTGTGTTGCACGTGATTTTTCTTTTACTGATGTTATATGCCAGTTTATATTTTCCAAAATTAAATTATATGTATTTTGTAAGTAGGTGAAAATCATATCAAATAAATAGTAAGAATATATATGTCTAATATTGAGATAGAGAAGGTTCTCAAAAAAAAAAATTGAGATAGAGAAAGCTAAATCACCAACCTTAAATACCTTTAGTATTTCAAAATTATATTTAAAATTTGGAAATTAAAATTGTCTTATTGTATTTTTTATCTCGTAATAAATTTTAAAAATAATTTTCATAAATGTCACGAGGCTATATTATATTATAAAATAAAATACTTGTGATTAAACAAAATTTGGCTAATTATTATTTTAAAGGTCGTCTATTTAAAATTTCCCCCTTCTTACAATTTGGATGAAAGTCTTTTTTAATGGACATTAACTTTGTTCCAAAAAAATTTCTTGTAGGAAACTTTTTGAATTAATTGGATACAACTAAAAAAAGATGATTAATTTTTAAATGTAATAAGATGATTTATTGGAGAAAAAAAAATTTACAGTTTTGGAGTAAAGTGAAAATATAATAAAAGGATGGTTTGAGACCATTCAACTTATGCTGCTCAAAATCTCTATTTATCAAAAGTTATATATGTATAACTTTTGAAATTGTCTTCAATAAATATACATCTATAAGTTTCGAAATTTTTAATTTTTATAACTATTTCAACTGTTCATATACTAATTTCTTCATTTATCATAATTTTTTATTGAATGTGTAAGAATCTACATATATATTATAAATATAGGTATGTGAGAATATGAAAAGATGGTTACTTTTATTTAAATTAATAATTAATTTTAACATAACGAAGTACACACACGATGAGATTTTTTTTTCATCATTCTTTAATCTTAATTATTAAAAAAATTACATCGAATGGGTCAGTGGCGCAATGGTTTCAAATGTTTAGTTGTAAACCAGTTCAACACTAGCTAAATCACACTTCAAGATTAAGATAAAGATATCTTCACGTTTTATCATAGACTAAATGATCACATCACATCAAAACAAAATAAAAATAAGATTTAATAATTCAACCAAAGAATTAAAAAAGAAAAATTAACAAAATATACTATTCTTTTTAAGGTATAAAAACACCACCATTAGAAATTTAAGATAAAGGTTAGCCGGAGTACAAAACATCATTCACGATTAATGTGTTTAATTTCTAGATTCACATATTTTAATTAAAATAGTATAAGCAAATGACATTTGAAGCCCACTTCCTCTCTCTTTCCAAGTAGATGACAAATTGAGCTCATGCTTGCAAGAGAGAGTGAAGTTGTCCATCAACAAGTGCACGATGAGGGGTCTTGTTCTTATATTACTCTTAATCGAAAATGTAGTAATGAATTCCACAAATGTCTCTTTGGCTATGGTTCATGTTTCGTTGAAATTGGAATCTCAAAATAAAACACATAGAAATTGAGAGTCAAGCGCAACCAACAATAAAATAATAGAAATACTATTTAAAAAGAACACAAATACAAATATGAAAATATTTACAAAAACAAATATGGAAGAAAGAACTTGCGTTAAGATCTTATATATAGTTTTCGAGATTAATGTTAAAACACTCTTGTAACTTAAAACTTAAATTAAAAAAATCAAGAAATATACGCATTCATATTCCAACATAATAATGGGAAAAAAATAGTTATAAAAAATTTGTAACTTATATGTGGTATGTGGGTGTTTAATAAGTAAATATTAGGCGGTTACAAAATAATAATAAATAGTAATAAGAATGGTCACTTACTCATCTCTACTTTTCTTTTCTTTTTTAGTCAACTTACCTACCTCTATTACGAACATAAATAAAATGATAATTACGTGTATAAATAAAAATAATTAAATTTAAATTGAATGACATATTTGTAAAAATGTGATATATATAAATTAAGATAAATATATGTAATTAGAAAGAGTGCCACCTATACTTTAGATTTACATACTTGCTACTTGTAATTTCCAAACAAAAAAAACATACCTGCTGCTTGTGCTTAGCTTTAAATGACATTATATCATCTTCACTTGTACATATATCTCCAAATATCAAATATTACTACAAAAAAGATGAAAGATGAATGTTAGATTAAATATTCGAAATAATAAACATAATCAAAAGAATATTCACACATAAATATGAAAAGAGAGAGATACAAATACATATGAAAATAAAAAATAAATTTTTTGTTGAAAAATGTTTGATGAGAACTCTTTATATAATGATAGAATTTAAAGGTTACAAAACCTTTGAAATATCTCCATTAAAAATAAATATACAACTTTTAAAAATGAAGTTATATAATTAAATATAAAACTTTCCATATACCAATTCTTTCATCTATCATAATTTTACATTGAATATGTTTTTAAATACACACATAAATATTGGATATAAATAATAAATCCTTTACATTCCAACTTATGAGTTATCGTGGACATCATTTATTAGGAGTAGGTTTATTTTCTTGTAGGTTTTTTTTTTCAAATGTACGTGGTTTTTTTCATGAAGGAAAAGTGGCATATTTATTGTGGGCATCATGGTGTAGTTTTTTTTTCAAATGTATGTAGTTTTTTGTAAGGAAGGGAAGATGACATATTTGTAAATATATAGTGTGGCATAGGGGCAGAATCGTCCAAAAATGATTCTCCCCTTAAGCCATATTTTAAGGTAGTATGATATGACATGCGACTTCTGTTAAAAATAATAATTAATAATAATAATATGCCGCCTAAAAATGCATTGACCTTTCAAAATTTTAAAAATATTCCAACTCTAAAATGTTTATTATTTTGTCTCTACGGTGGACTTTTCATCCACAAAAATTAATTAGAATGAATATATTGTTAGTATTTTTAAATGTCATGGTAATAATTTGATGAAATAAATTCTCACAACTCAAAATTCATCCTAATAACACTTTTTCTTATCTCTCAAAAGAGGAAAAGAAAAAAATAATAATAAAACATGTTAGATGGATTTTGAATTATATAGGCATTTCTAGTTTGAAATCGACTAAATGATTTAGATACTAAAATATTGAATTTTATTCAAATAGTGGACATGAAAAATTAATTTTCGATAACTTACCTACATTTTTTTTTTGAAAATATAACTTTCTACATTTGATCATATTCCACATTTTTTGTTTTCTTCCTTCTTCTTGTGTATGTGTGTTAACAGTTAATTTAGGATTCTATTTTTAATTTTTAGAAAACAAGTTTGTTTGATAATCGTTCACGTTTCTTGTTTCTAAAAATTTTGAGAAGCGTTTCTTAATTTTAGTGAAGTTTTGAGAAACTGCAAATTGTTGTTTCTAGGGTTCCGTTCCCTATTTAAATACAATGGTTCCTACTTTTTTTTTTTTAAGGTTTGCTTTTGCTGTGCTGGTTTTGTGGGTGCTTATTTTGTTTTTGACCCAATTAACTTGTTGCTCCCAGTTTTCCCCATATTTTCATTTATATATTTTATTTAATTTCTTAACTTTTTTTATTGTTATATTTATTATTTGTGATTCATTAGTAACATTTAAAATAGGTATATTTATTTTATTTAAATTCAATTTTTTTTAACAGTTCAATTTGTATATTTTATATCTAAATTGAAATATAAAATTTAATTTTGTAATATATTATTTTTGGAGTATACTTATATGTATACTTTTTAAATTTTTAGCATACTTGTAGTTGGATTGAATACTTGAATATATACATTTTCCTCATTAAAACACATATTTAGCCTCATTTTAATAGTTTGGCACAATTACAAATTCAAAATAAATATAATTAAGTTTGATTTTAGTCAATATTATTTTAGATGAACAATCGACTGATAACCTACCAAATTTGTGATTAATTTTTATTTTTATAAATTTAGATAAAATAACTAATTCATATTAGATCACATAAACTTTTATATATATATATATATATATATATAATATTTTAATGTGTGTTATATAATTTTATACTTGTTGAGCTTTAAAAGAAAAAAAAACTTTAAAATGTTAGAAACAAGAAACATGAAATGGTTATCAAACAAGTTTAGTTTCTGTTTCTTTTTTTTTTTTAAGAAACAAGAAATAGAAATACATCAAACACATTCTTATTTTTTGTTCTAAATAAAAACAGGAACAAGAAACAAGAAACGAGAATGTTATCAAAGGAGGCCTTAGTGTGTAACCAAAAAGAGTGTTTAGTGTCATCTACATAATTCATATTCTAATTCGCTTAATTAACACAAAGTATTATACTTCAAAAAATAATTAACACACTAATATAATGATCATTTCGGCCCCGTTTGATAATCATTTGGTTTTTTTTTTGTTTATAAAATTTAAACTTATTTCTACTCAAATTTTCTATTATGTGCTCCATCTTTCCTACCATGAATCCATATTTTCTTAAGGAAGTAGGTGAATATTAACCAAATTTCAAAAACAAAAACAAGTTTTTGGAAGCTACTTTTTTTTTTTTCAAATTTTGATTTTGTTTATTAAAATATAGGTAAGACGTAGATATTCAAGTAAGGAAAAAGTTATAGTAAAGTAGTTGTTATAGACTTAAATTTTATAAACAAAAAACGAAAAACAAATTAGTTATAAAACAGGCCTTAGTGACTTTTTTGATCTCCTTTAAAATCTCGTGTCTTCTTTCAGAAACCTCCAATTCGAAGTTTTGAAGCTTTGATTTTTGCTCATTTGACGATTTCATAAAATTCTCTTTTCTTCAAGCACGGAAGTAACTTTCCTTAAAGTTTAAGATTTTGGGAAAAATGAGACTATGAAATGAAGATCTAAGAAGAAGAGAGGTAGAGACAATTTTCTTAAATGAGAATTTTAATTTTTTTATAATTTACTTAAATTGGATATGGGAGGTTATTTATAACATTATTGAAACTTTAGAGATGTAATTGATCCAATTATTAAATTCAAAGGTGTAATTATTATTAAAGGTAAATGACCCATTTTAACAAATTGTGAGTAATTTTCTTGTCGTTATATATTTGTAATTTTGGTATAGGACAACTAGGCAAATGTCTACATGTTGGATAAATATTAAGAGGATGTCTATAATATCTTGAAGTTTAAATAAATGTTTTTTTTTTAATTTAAAAAATTAATTATTAATTTGTAAATAATAAATGGGCAATTATACTCCTCTACTTAATTTTTATTTTTTTATAAAAATATCATTTGAAATCTCTTTTTCTCTGGAACAATCTTGAGAAAAAACTTAATAGCATTTTTAAACAAGTCTTTAACCAAAAGATGGAAATTTTAAATTCATTTTCAAAAGAAAAAAAGAAAGTATATTGTTAATTATTTGAAATTATTTTTCGAAAGATTTGAGATGAACTTTTAATCTCCATAATAGTATACATGGTCCACATGAATGAATTCTTTAATATTGAAACAAGTAACAAATATAAAAATATAAAGTGAATTCACCTGTAAACCATCTCTTGCATATGTAAGTTTGATGCAAAAAAATGCATGCTTAGCATAATTCTTTGATGTTGTAGGTGTATGTTACTACATGGATTTATTTACATATATTCATCCCTACTTTTGCATCTTTTATTCCTGATTATATACCATGTGTACCAAAACATATTTTCCTGATTTTAATCGCTTTTGCATCTTTTATTCCTGAGATATATTATGTGTACCAAAATATATTGTCATGCATCAGTTTGTCTTTTGTTCCTAGATATATACCATGTGTATCAAAACATACTACCATGATTTCAACTGCTTTTGCATCTTTTGTTCTTGGTTATATACCATGTGTACCAAAACATACCGTCATGATTTCAGCAAGAACGCATCAGTTTGTCTTTTGTTCCTGGTTATATACCATGTGTACCAAAACATATTATCATGATTTTAACCGCTTTTGCATCTTTTGTTCCTAGTTATATACCATGTGTACCAAAACATATTGTCATGATTTCAGCCAGAACGCATCAGTTTGTCTTTTGTTCCTGGTTATATACCATGTGTACCAAAACATACTGTCATAATTTCAACCGTTTTTGCATCTTTTGTTCCTGGTTATATACCATGTGTACCAAAACATACTGTCATAATTTCAACCGTTTTTGCATCTTTTTTTCCTGGTTATATATCATGTGTACCAAAACATACTGTCATGATTTCAACCAGAACGCATCAGTTTGTGTATACATCGTTTGCTAACCCCACACTTTTCTATCTTCTGTTACCGTCAACCTTATATTTGTAAAGAGAAAGGTTAGACACCCAAACTTGTGTCCAGTTTGAGACCCGGAATAAAGGTGGATAAAAATTGGGATATTGTTGATCCGATGTCAACACGTTTTGTGGTGTAATTTGAATATACATTTGCGTCGCTTAAACTCCGTTAAAAGCAATTGGCGTCGCTTTTATTGATGGAGAAATCCATGAAAATCAAACAAAAACTTGTGAATATCTCACTCCACGGAAGTGAGATCCAACAAGAATCAAAATCATGAACAAAAAGTGTGAGTGGGAAAGTGAGAGTGAGAGTGAGAACGATCGAAAAATGTGACAAATGTTGGATACAATGAGTTGCAAAATAAATAAAAGGATAATTTGAGTTGCCGTGGTGAAGAAAATCAGAGACGATTTGGCCATTCCTGGTTGTGAAACCAAGATATCTTCTGTTTAAATAAAAAAAAAAGATTTGACAAAGATATCAAATAATTAAATAATTAAATAATTAAATTGAAAGATATTAAAACAAATATATGAGTTAGTTGTATGGAGATATTCTCTCCTAGATTTGAGGGGAAAGTCTCGATAAAAAGAACGTTTAATTAGGTTTTGTAATTAATAAATATGTTTAAAAAATAAAATAAAATCAAGGGCATTATGGAGATATTTTAATTATATATACTCACTCATTTCTAATTTAGATACTCATTTAAAATCTTAAAAAAATTATTTATTTTTTTAATTATTTTTTAAAAATAGTCATTTACTACTATTTCTCATTTCCATTAGTATTTCTAGTTTCCATTGATAGCTATAAAATTGATATAGGATCAAATCAAGTTACATTTGAAATACTTTGCTAGGTACGAAATATTTTTAAAGGTTGCTATGCTTAATATATTTCCCTTAATATTTCTAGTTTTTATTGATAGCCATAAAATTAATATAGGATCAAATCAAGTTACATTTGAAATACTTTGCTAGGTACGAAATATTTTTAAAGGTGGCTGTACTAAAAAAACAAAATTGATCAATTTGTTACATGCATTAAATTTCCAAGAATTTGTTTCACAACCTGAACAACAAACTACTATCAGTAACTCACTAACACACACTAGTAATGGTTAGATTTTATGAAAGATTAAAAAACTAATGCAAATATATTGGAAATTAGTTTGTTCCAAATGATAAACCCTAAATTACAAAACACACAACATAAATAGGGACAATCACTGACATGTCATACACCTTCAAGTATGGCTTAAAGAGAAAATAATTTTTAGACGATTTTACCTTTTAAGTCATACTTTAAATTACAAACATGTCATCTATTGATCCTTATAATGTAGAAAATAAGATATTTATTTTTCTGTTTTCTTGGATTTACTTTTCTTTATTTATTTATTATTATTATTTCTACATAGAGGGCACAACTACTCTCAAATAATATGAGAGCCAAATACCGATTTTCGGGCTTAAACTCGTGACCGTAGAGTTGAAATGAATTAACACCAGACAAGATAACCAACTACGCCACTGACCCTCGGTTTGAAGATGATAATTATCATATGAAGTTAAAAGTGTATGAATTCTTCAGTTTGAAAAGTTTTCTATATTTTGTTTACAAACACATTTAAAACTTTCTCTTTGTTTGGGGTTACCTTTCTTGGTTTCTTTTTTTTTTATATATAATAAAAAAATTAGGTATCTTATTTTTGTTGAATTATTTATCTTAACTTTCATCTAAATTTTCTTTTATCGCAATAATTTTTGTAGGGATCTTTTGTTGCTTAATTGTTGACTTGGAGATGTGGAATTTTTTTTTTTTTTGAAGAATGATAAAATTATCATTTGAGGTTAAAGGTAAGTTCATAGATGTATACTAATAAATATATTTAGCTTATTTATATTTATGATTATAATAATGGCATAACTCTTATAAATTTTATAATTCAAGAGTAATTGATCTATTAATATATAAATTGAGAAAAAAACTAAAGAGCATCAATTTTTAAAAATCAAAGAAAAATTTAATTTTAATGCGATAAATTTTATTAAGTTTTTTTTTAAATAATAACATCTATTATTTTTTAAGCTAAAAATAAAATATCAATTGTTTTTTAACATAAATGTCAATTTTAATAAATTTAACTTACGTGAAAAATGATTATAAATTCATTATTAAATTGAAATTACTATTTGATGATTTAAATTTAGTGTAAAAATGTCGGAAACAATTTATAATTATATATATGTGTGTGTTTATAACTATTTATTGCATTCAATTGACATATTTTATTAAACATATATATAATTTATTATTTAAAAAATTATCATGTGCAACGCCGTGTTAAAATTTTAGTATTTAAAAACATGACTAAAAATGAACACTCTAATACTAAATTGGGGATACTAGAATTTATTACCAACATTAGAATTTGTTACAATATACATTGATTTAATGTAACATAACCTAAACCCTAAATTACAAAAGAGTAAATCACATAACACACAACAATATACATTGATTTAATGTAACATAACCTAAACCCTAAATTACAAAAGAGTAAATCACACAACACACAATATGAACATAGGGAACAGTTATCTAATCATATTATTGTAATTAATGCATATAAACATAGTCAATTAAAAACTAGAAACCCTAACCCCAAACATCAAAACATAAGTAACCCTAATCTTGAAAACCCTCTTCTTGAAACCCTCCTCTTGAAAACCCTAAACATTTTAGATTTCTTTTCTTCTACTTGTCAAAACCTAAAAAACTAAAAAGACACTAGCCCCAAAATTGAAAACGCAAGAAAACTTAACCGTAAACTAATGATAAACCGATAGAAAATGAGATTGAAAGGAAAAATGAAAAGCTCACCTGCTCATGTGAAATGTCGATGAGTTGAAGGCCGGGCAGGTTCGAGAATCTCCTCATTGTCGTTTTCAATTAGGTACAAAGGGATTATAAACCCTTATTGATGTATCAAAAAAGAAGCAAGTCGGAATGCTACGGTTATATTTTGACAAATTATTATTTTTGTTTTAATTAATCAAGCGTATTTTTTACGAAGATCCTAGATGTCTTTATTTCCTATTTAAGTGTAGGCTCACTTTTATCTGTTTCAAAAATGTAAAATAGATTTTTAAAAAGCTTGCGAGGTTGCCGTATTTAGGTAACTTTCATCCCAATGTGAGAGGTCGATGTAGTGTGTGAGAGTTGTCTTCCTAAATTTTTAGAGGGAGTGAAAAATGACAAATAGACAGAGTGGAAGGTTGTTTGCATTGGCGAGAGGAAGGAAATTGGTGGTGAAAGAGACTAGTGGAGTAGATTACATTTGATTGTTCTTGGTCAGCTGATTTTATTAGATAAATTTTGTCTGGCCTGTTCTACTTTATTTCACAGTATTTGTTTGGTCAAAAATGTTTAAGTGCAGGTTTATTTTTACCTCTTTATTTCAAAATTCGGTTCTAATGTTCTCTCTACCCTTTGAAAATCTTAGGGAAAAGATTCTAACTGTACGACAATGGAAAATCCACAATGGTGCCTCTATTCGTTTTTGTCATGACCCTTGACTAACAATGGCATTCTTAAGGAGATGCACCTCGTCTATATGCTCTTAGTTGCAAAAAAAATCTTCTTGTGAAGGAGGCTTGGGATTCTATCAATAATTATTTGAATTTTTTCCAAGATGTAATCTTTTGATAGAGAAAAAGAAAATTGGGATACTCTTTCTTCTTTTGGGAATGGCCTACCTCAAATGATGAAGACGAAATTCTTTGGTCGGTGGATCCTAAAGGCATTTTCTCCATAAAATCCATGAAAGAGGTTCTTGGAAATATTGATTCGAATAACTCTTTTCGCCCAAATCTGAATTTTTGGACAAACACAATTGCTAAACAGGTGAAATTCTTTATATGGACTCTCTTTCACAAAGGCATTAATGCGACTGAAATTCTTCAAAAGAGGAACCCGAAAACAACTCTTCAACCTTCTCAATGTTGTTTATGTAGAAATAATTCTGAATTAATGGTCCATTTGGTTTTTGCTTGCTCATTTACTGCTGAAATTTGGAAAAGAATGCCACTGAATGACTTCATGAGGATCCAAAGTTTCACCACTCTAGAACAGTTTTTGTTTGATTCTTTTTGCTTCAAAGCTGGATCTCAACGTTTGGACATTATGACCAATATTAAAGGATCTATATTATGGTGGATTTGGTGAGAGCGCAACTCTAGAATCTTCAATACGAATTATACCGAGACTTTGCCTGATTCCATTTGGGGAAAAATCATCTTATCGGCGGCTGAATGGTGTTAGAGATCAAATTTTTCTAGAAATTACTCTACTCCTAATGAAATCGTATCTTTTTCCAAAAAAAAAAATGATTGTAACTAACTGGCAAGCTTTTTTTTACCCTTTTCTTTTTGTTTTCCCAGTTGTTTCCTCCTCTATTTTCTCCCCCTTCCTTTCTTTTTCTCTAATAAAATTCTCGTATCCTTTTTCCAAATTGCTGTTCGTCCTTAGAACTCTATAACTTTCAAGAAAATCTATTCTTGAAAGCTAAGAGCTACATTTCAAAGAAAAATTTGAGTTATGAGAGAGTTTGAGAGAATTCCAAATCAGTACTTTTAAAAAAGTATCATGAACTGATTTCCTAGGGGTAACCTTTATTTAAAAAAGAAACCACTTCTTTGCCGCGAATAACCATAAGCTTGCCACTGCTCACCCCTTTTCCATATCTCTTTCTCAAGCTGATTTTCCTCTGATGGAATTGGTTTTCTCCTCCATCCCCCATTTCCGACTCCATTTCTCCTCCATCCAATTTCTCACCGGCGTTGGCAACTTTACCATAGACTCCGTCATCTTCACCTCTCTCAACGTGGTTGCCACATTAGGTCGTCGCTAAATCTTCAAGATTGTTTTGAGGTGTCAATCTATTTTCATCTCCGTTCTTTTTTTTTTTCAATTGGGTAAAATGTGATTTAGGGCTTTCACTTAATTCTCGAAATTATTGACTTATTATCCATATATTATTTTGGTCCCGAAAAACATTTTTGGTGATAAAAATTGTAATAACCCAATTTTGTTGGGTTTCATTTGAATAAAAGGTAAAAAGGGCATTTGGTAGTTATGTTGGATAGGAGGGGCAAGTTTGTCTTTTAAGACCTAGTATTTAAAACAATTTTGGAACCCCTAGGTTTGAAATCCACTGTGCACGCCGCACTGTTCCTCATCTTCTTCGCCAAGGACATCATGTGAAGCTCGCTGGAATGTGCTTCGGGTTCGATCTGGGGCTGGTTTTCGTCGCTGTGGGTTGCGAGCAGCGCTGTCGTCTCGTCCAGGTTCGTTCTGCAAGCGTCATCGTGGGCCTCATGTGTACAACAGTAGCAGCCGCAGCTCGTCGTGGGTTCGATTGAAAGCAGCCGTAGTTTCTCAAGCAGCTGGGTTGGTTGCCGGAGCAGTAAGGCGTCGTCGTCGCCTTCGTGGGTGTGTCACGGATCGTCGAGGAGCAGCACCGAGGGCCTATTCTCGCCGTCGCAGGTCCGCTGCCGCCGTGAGTTCTGACCAATGCGTGGAGTTTTGCCGTCGCCGCCAGCTGTGATGGCCATAGCCATGTGAGCTCTTATTTTGGGTTCTTTTGTTGAAACCTAATTGAAATGAGGAAGAAGATGCTTGTTTGGGATGGGGTTAAAGTTATTTTAAGTTGGAATAAAGCTATTTTATTGAGGAATAGGGACTGTTTGGCTATTAGTGTTGAGATATTTAAATGGAGGATTAAGCATGTTTGTTTGTTGGGTTATGGTCACTAAAATGTGGTTTAGGGGCTGTTTGTTTGCAGGTTTATGACTATTCAATTGGTGAATTAAGGTTGTTTGTTTCTTGGGTTATGAATATTCAAGAAATAGATTAATGTTGTTTGGCCACTAGTTTAAAGTTAGCTACAGTGTGGATTAAGCTTGTTTGGTTTGTGGCATAAAACCATTCAAGTAGTGATTTATGCTTGTTTGGCTAGTGCTTTAAAATCATTCAAGTAATAAATTAAAGGTGTTTGGTTTGGGGTTTTGAGTTATCCCAAATGTGAAATTAAGGATGTCTGGCTAGTAGTATAATGCATGTTGGGTATTGAGTTTAATGGGTGTTTGGCTTGGGTAAAATGATGAATTTTGACCCATTGACTTTTATTGACCAGATTTGACTCGAACCATTTTCTATTCGTCGAGCTGAGTTCATGAGGCACGTGTAGCCACCGGGTGTCTCTAGGACACGTTTTTCGAGTGCTCAGAGTTTTATTTGGCTAGTTGGAGCTTCCAATGGATACATAGAGAGCTGTTAGTGGATTGGCCAAGGTAAGGGACCTTTTACCCCTTCTCGAGGACCTATGGTTAATACATGCGCTGTTTTACTTGCATGAGTTGATTTATCTGATTGTAGCATGACCATGTGCATTATATGTTGCATTTAATTGCTTCGATAGCATATACATTTCATGCTTGTCTCATGTATGGCTAGTGATGCATGAATCATCTACGTCTGCCTGATATGGTCGAGTTGCATGTGGTTGCATGATTGTCTTGATATGGACTTGCACATTTGTCCTGATATGGACTTGCATGATGTTTGATGCACGACTTGATGCCTCGTTTGGACCCAAACAAGTCATGAAGACCGGATAGAGGAGACTAGTAGGTGGGTGTGGACGATGATATTCGGGCGCACACCCTAGCTTGAGGTGATATTCTCTCGCTCCGCAGGACTTCCGTGGATGGTCGGCCGGCCAGGCTCACGGCCCTAGATGGTTTCTACTAGTAGCCTAGGCTCTCTCCAGGTAGGTGGTATGGGCCTGATATGGTTTCTTGGTGATTGGTGTTGCACCACCTCTCGCCGTGAGTACGGGGCCTGGGGCCAACATGTCGCTCGACTCACCAGTTCCCTCTGGAGTAGAATGCCAGATTGCTCTCGAGTCAGAGGACTCTTATGAGCTTTTGGTCTTGGGTCTACGATCCTTAGACCGCTCTGCGAGGTGCTTGTCAAGAACGAGGTTCCTTGACCTAGCGTCCAAGAGCTTAGGTTTTGTACACCCTTTGGTTATGTTGCTGATCATACTTGTTTGCTAATGTTTGTATTCTTGTGCATGTTTGTCCCCGAGATGGGGAAGTCTTACTGAGTTTGCGAAAACTCACCCTTTCCACTGTGAAATCCCCACAGGTACTACTAGATTGTACTGGGATGGATGATCGACGGAGCTGGAGATGACCATAGGACCTGCTACATTACTTTGTGTAGAGTCTTTTAATTTATTCTTTCTACATGAACTATTTAGGGGCATGATATGTGGAACCTATTTTACTGAGCTTTTATGTTTTGATTGTTGGGTACCCTATAACTGTTTTAATGAATTGATGGTTTTACGAACTTGTTCTTTTAAGTTATTTAAAAGGAGTTTTGTTTTAAACTTACATGCCCGAGATGTCGAGTACTATTTTCATGCATTTATAGTTAAGGACTTAGGTTTAAAACCTTGTTGGGTCGGGTCTTTACAAAAATTTTGGTTGAATTGATTGGATTTTCTAAAGAAGATTTCCCACAAGCAGTTGTTTTCTAGAATTGGTATTGTGCACAAAATGTGAACTAAAGTCTTATTATCTTTAACAAAAAAAAAGGTCTTATTATTCATATATTTACTTGGTCCTAGCTATGATACTTCACATTTCTCTCCAAATGTGATTTAATTTTGGAAATATTCCTAACATGTTGCAGACTGTATAAGCCAAAAGTGTAAGCAACAAGCACCATTTTTCTGTGTTTTTTTTCCTGGCATGGTCGAGCCTGTCAACAACATGAGTGAAGTTTGGAAAGTTCTACAAATTGGCAGTAATGCAAGAGCGGTTGGCATGGTCGAGCCTGTCGACAAAAATGCAAAATTATGGTACAAATGCCTCTATCTAACCCGTTATATTCTCCCCTCTTTTATGTTCTTTCATTGTATGTGTTTTTCTATAATCTGGTTTCACTCATTGTGGTGTTAGGTTGAGAAAACAAAATAAGATATGAGAGTAAAGATCTACAGATGAGAAAGATACTACAAACAATGTATGGATTAGACTTAAAGATAAGGAAAAAAGATCATAGAAACAAAATCTACTAGACAAGGTAAAAGATTTTTTTAAATTTACTAGATTTACTATTTCAAAAATTAGTTATGTTGATTGTGTGTGCATATATACTACAGGTCAAAGGCTTGAAGCTCAACTTCTTGTTGAAAGAAAGCCAGCAGGCCAGCACATCGATGCACAAATAACAGAGCAACTACAACAACAGCGATTGAAAACTGAATCAGAAGAGGCAGTTGAAGTTTCTAGTGCAGCAACAACACATGAAAAGAGGTGGTACCAATGTGGGGATGGAGAAAGTCATGAGAAGAGGTGGTATCAATGTGGGGATGGAGAAATTCAAGGCATGGAAACTCAAAGTAATAAGGAAAAAGAGGGGTTGGAATATTAGTGGAACAGTAGTAGGGAGAATTGTTGTTTAATTGAGTAACACATTGGCTTTTTTTGTTTATTTTACATTTACAACTGTAGAGATCTCATTGACTTCTCATATACGACCCCTTTATGTGTATGAATATTCATTATAGGATGATAATGATGGTATCATCCACTTGGTTTCATCAAAAAAAGAAAGAAAATTTTTATCATGTATGAATGTCTGTGGGTACAAAATTTAAGGTTTTTTAAGAAAAGCACATGACAATAGCTATAATTGAGAAATCATACGAGTATACTTTTTTAAAAAAATTTAACAACATTTTAAATAATTAAACAACATTTTGAATAATGAAAAACCAATCGCATTTCCTTACATAATAGATTTACAAAAAAAAATTTGTCTATTCACACATTCATAAACAACTAATAAAAGAAAGGTGAGAACGCTTCTTCTTTTTTTAATAAAAACAAACTTCATTAAACAAACCAATAATAACACACCGAGAACTCCCACTTATAGGGACTTATTCAAAACCAAAGCAAGCAATCCTAGAAACCATCGATCTTTTATCCACTAATTCATCCCAATTGGACAATCTCACTAACCAACCAACAGAAATAACAACCACCAAAACAAGGTCCAAATAAACTAATCTAAAGCACAAAAACCTACAGCAAAAAAACCATAAAATCCTAAATCTAAACAGCCAATAAAACCTCAACCAGTACCAACGAAAAAGAAGTTCCATAGTTGATGGGTTTATAGGATACTTGCTGCAAGATATTATAAAATTTGCTAAAAAATATCAATGTTCAGTACTAAAAATTACACAGTTGGTTTGAGTCAAACCTTCTCATGAATCTATAATATTGAGACCAATTCACTAATCAAATTTAACCTTCACAAATTTTATAAATCATATACTAATAATATGTTCATTGTCATTTACAAAAAAACAAACATTAAGGATATCTCACCATCTTGCTTTGTACAAAAAAAAAAATATATGCATGCGTTTTTTCATAAGCAAACAGAAAAGTAATGTTTTTGCAGCAACCAAAAAAAAACATATTGCTGCTGTTTCTAGATCCACACTAAACCTTTCTCGTCCATTTTCAACCTCAAATTTTGAATTTCCAGCCCACGTAGATAACCAACCCCCACTACGAACCCTTTCTGCTTCTTTTTTTTTTTCTGAATTTTAGGGCAAACGTCTCTGTTGAAATTACTCATCTTATCTCTATTTCTTTGAAATCTTCTCATCAAATAATTTCTAATCCATTTACAAAGAGAGAGAATAGGTTGATCCCTAGCCTCTAGTATTGTTGCATTAAATGCCTCACACATATTATTAACAACACAATCGCACTCAATTTTGGTATTAAATGCATGCTTACTCCAAAGTTTAGGTTCAATGGCCTTCAACCATCTATACGCTCCTTCATTTAGCTTCTTCATTTCATCCATTTCTCTCTCCCATTGACGAAGATAAGTTGCTTTGGCAGCTCGCCACATGATTTCTTTTAAATGTTTGCCTGGATATTTCTTTTTCATGTTGCTATAAAGGTGCCTCACACAATATCTATGGTCATAATTTGGGATGAGTTCATTGAATGTCGAAACTAAGTCCTGAAAAAAAATCAGCATAACATGGAACAATTATATTACATAAGATGAATTTGAATATTCTAAGTGAGGCAATTATTACATCTATATTTTACAAAGAATGATTAAATTTAGTGTACCTTTTGTTGATCTGATATAAATGTACAACATCCAAGATCTCCAAAACCAAGGTCTTCAATTAGTAAAGATAGAAACCATGTCCATGAATCCTTCGTTTCTGCCTCAACGACTGCAAATGCCAATGGGTAAAACTGATCATTAGGGTCCCTTCCTACAGCTGCAATTAATTGTCCACCATAAAGGCCTTTCAAGTGACAAGCATCTAAACCAATAAAAGGTCTACACTCTGCTATAAATCCTTTCTTACATGCCTCAAGACAAATGTAGAAACGTTCAAATCTATTAACCAACCTAACCCTTCCAATAGGTTCTCCACCATCTTTCTCTTCCTCCTCAGATATTTTTAATTTCACGATCGCAGTGGTACCGGGATTTGAAGTACGTAATTCCTCACAATACTCCCATAATTGACCGTATTGTTGAGCGTAAGAACCTCGAATTTTATCTAATGCAAGTCGTTTAGCTCTATAAGCCATACCTTTAGAGATTTTTTAAATATATTCACGTTGTGCCTTTTTTGAATGGAAGTTAACTTCATTTCAGGATGGTCCATAACCTCATTTTCTAACTGTTTGCTTAACCAAGAAGATGTTAATCGAGGATTTCTAAAGCATCTACTACATGTATGTTCACATAATTTTTCAATTGAAATGTATCTTGCCCTTGAACTTTGGATGCATATGCTAACCATTTACAACCTTGTACACATTTTGCTCGAATTCGTATTTTATCATTTTTTACATAACGAATCCCCCATCCTCCTTTGATGGCACAAGTATTCAAAGCATCCTTAAACTCACTCAAAGAATTAAATAACATGCCAATTTCAAAATTGATCATGCTATTTTCCTCAATGCTTTGCTTGAAATATGGAAACCTTATCTTACTTTTACATCTTTGGTCTGAATCTGATGAGTCATCTATTGAGTGTAGCTCTTCAGAGTCTATGTCTAAATCACTTCCAATATCAGCTTCGCTCCTAGAAGTTCCATTCTTTCCAACATCTGTTTGATTCTAATAACTCAACATTACATGTCTACATTCTTCTGCTTCAAACTCATTCATATTATCACTCTGATACCCACAAAAATTATCTAAATTGAAACGATCGTCATCTAACAAACCATTATCTACTTCGTGTTCCACAAATACTTCAAATGGCATTCCATCACTTAAGAGACTCGTTAATGCCTCTACGTCATCGTTACTTTCCAAAATATTAAATCCGTCAACATCCACCGTAGGATCTCTGCCCCATACTTTAAAATAATTAGCAGCATAACCTAGATTCTCAACCAAATCCATGCATTTAGTCGATGACCATGATTATGAATCATAATAAAAAAAAAGTGATCCACTTTGGTTGATATGTATTTGATATTGGGCTCGTCAACAAAATACCCACCATGATGCACCACAACTACAAACAAAGTCATACCGATAAATTTATAATTGTTCACTTGATGAAATCGAACACCATCGACCTGCAACCAACAATGTAAAGTGGTAGACTATTTTAAATTGATAGACTACTTCATATGTATTCCAATAGAAACACTATTTTAAATTTAGTCAAAGCAACACTTAAAACATCTATTCTTCTATGAATAAATTGATCAACGACTCTGGAGATTCAGCTAAAAAAGAAGTATGATACTAAAAACATCAACAGTACAATACACAAACTTTACATTTCATCCACACATATTCCTAATCAGATATACAAGAAATATACTCTCAAATACATAGATTTTCCTCCTTCGTGGGCATTAGGAAGGGAAGGAATCCAAAAAAAATGTAGATAAATATAAAATATTATGGAAATTGAACATGATTGGACCGAGGAGGAAAGTTTAATGGCAGGGACTCTTTCCAAAATGTAGATAAATATTATAAAAAAATTTAATGGCAGGGAATCTTTGCAAGTTTTATATAAAGTTCAAGGACTAAATTAGAATCTTTGAAAATTCAAGGACTAAATTGGACCGAGGAGGAAAGTTCAAGGACTAAATTGGTAGTTTAACCAAAAAAGATCATTGAAACTATAAAAAAAACTTTAAACAAATAACGATAAAGTGTTGCCACGTGGCTATTTCAAGTCACCCACTTGACGAGCTGCAAAGGCCAATTGATCGCTCCACAAACCGCTCAAAAAAAAAAGAAGAGCTGCACTACTCCTTTAAACCCTTCAACAAACCGCCTCTTAGGGATATTTGGATGAGAATTTAGTTTGAAAAGTTTATTTAAATAATTAAAATTGAGATAATTGTTATAACTATTTTTATTTTAAATTTTTAAAAAGGAATTACAACAAAAAATTCGTTTAAATATGATTTTTTTTGTAAGACAATAACTTTTTTAGATATGTATTAGAAATTAAAAGTTATTTTGAATAGTTAGTAATGAAAATTATTTTGAGTAATTATAATAACCAAGTCTTTTTAGAAAAATAATTAGTAAACGCTCAATCTAGGATTAAAGTAAGTATTGGAAAGGGAAAGCAACGGTAGGGGAATCTAAAATGAGCTTTATAGGATAGGAGACAACATTTTGGAGGCTATCAAAATATAATAACAATGCTTTAAATCAACCTAAAATACTATCCAATAAGGAACTAAATAACTCTACAATTGATAGTTATCACCAAATAAGAGAGAAGTTAAAGTATATATTTAAATATGTTTTATGATAATTTCACAATTACGAGAGTGTCAACTTACACATTGAATCAATTCTATTTTCAAACGAAAAAACAAAAAATAAACAAAATTAAAATGCATCCAAAGGAGAAAACAAGAACAAACAAATGAAAATGAACATGTCTTGTAATTGTAGTTCTTTTTTTTTTAATAAAGGTAATCACGTCAGTCCCGAAGCATGTAATTGTAGTTTAATAACCATTTGGAAGAGGGAAGGCATTTGGTTGTGAGGAATAGAAGAAAGGTCCAACGGAAAACAACTTCATCTTCTTGTGTGTGAGAATTCGAAAACCACGAAACGGAGCACCTGTAACGCCATTGTTAACGTTGGTGAGGTATTTGCAGTCGGCGCATGACGACGGGGGAAGGAAGGCTTTGCATTGGGTGACTTTGGCCTTGCCCTTGAGCTTGGAAGGTGACAATGTGGCTAAGAAATAGCCATGGTCGTCCGTTGGGAAGGTGGAAAATGAAAAGGGAGCCATTTCGTTGCCCTTTTCGTTCAAAGCCATGCATGTGATTCTTGCTACAATACCTAACAAAGGATTCAATTATAAATTATTGATGTAAAATGTAGACTTTTTTTAGTCCAACATAAAATGTGATCAATGTGTATAATAATGTCACCAAGTTACTGCTTTTATTGACAAGGATATTATTTTGTTTGAAAAAGAGATTTAGAACATTTAAATCGAATTTAAAAATATATGTTTTAACTTACCTATCGAGTTATATTACATACAGGTTTTAATATGAAACATTTAACTTGTTAAGTTGAATAAAAATAGTTTTTTTTAGGATGGATGTTGAAATTCTCATATTCATTTGTATTGTACTAAATAAACTATTAAAACTCAAATTGATATATACAACTTTCTTTAATTTTAACAGTCATTACTTAAAATATATATATATATATATTATTATTATTATTAACAAATAGCTCAAAAATTCAAATACTTAAGAAGTTAGGATAAATCTAGTATTTTTTTTTTAAAAAAATCATCTCTTTTTATAAATAGTCAAATAGTGATTTTCAATATTGAACTGGTGACAGTGATGTGGAAGTCTATTTCTTCCA
Organism: Sicyos edulis; assembly: GCA_036507275.1. Classification (NCBI taxonomy): domain Eukaryota; kingdom Viridiplantae; phylum Streptophyta; class Magnoliopsida; order Cucurbitales; family Cucurbitaceae; genus Sicyos; species Sicyos edulis. The sequence goes on along the minus strand of CM071854.1, from coordinate 36,741,885 downwards.
AATAATAAAATCAGCATGTCATTAATCTTTTCACTATCTCTTGTTTTAGAAAATAAGTTCAAATAAATATACTCTAACTGATTTAAAATTTTAAATTTTAAAAAAATAACGTTTTTACGTAAATTAAAAAAAAATTACCTTTAAGAGGACGATATTTAGAACCAGTTTTACAAGAAACAACTCCTTCAACGGCAATGATGAGCGGCATGGGCACGTCGGGGCCGTAGGGCAGTGATGGTTTCTCGTAGATCAGCACGGTCGTAGGGGGAGGCGTTTCACCGTCGCTTGATCCGCCGTAACTGTCCGCCGAAGCCACGGCGGCCAGCAGCCACAGTAGCATGACCGGAGTCGTAGAGATCAGCTGCCTTGAGAGAGCCATAGTATTTGATTAATGAGTTTGATTTATTGGATAATATGTTTGGCGCTACGTTTAGAGTATATATTGGGTTAGGCCTTTTATACGGAAAGATTTGGGTTTTATGTGTTCATATTTTGATTTGAATAATTGGATGCACGACGTTGGAGGAGTCTAAGATGATGTTAGGCATAACAGCTAAGAAAAAAACAAAGTGCTTGTAATGTTATCATTATTATAATAATATTTTCTTGTTTGATATCTAAAAAAAATCATCTTGAGGGCTGTTGGTTTGACATATTTAGTTAGGAGTTAGTTTAAGAAGATATGTCGGTAATTAAAAAATGAGAGTTGTAGTCATAAACGTATTTGGATGTAATTATTGTGTATAAGAGTTAGAGTCAAAATATTGTTTGGATGTAAATTTAAAATGAGTAGATATATTTAGTAGTTAAAAAAAATGATTGAAAATTGGTGGTTTTGATTGATTTGAAAGGAATAATTAAAAATGAATAGTTGGAAATAATTGAATAGTTATAAATGAATTATTAGAAATGAGAGTCATTTTTAAAAGTAAAAGTTAAGAGGAATTAATAAAAACTCATTTGGATATAAGTTTTCGAGGAGAAGTTAATAAATCTTAAAATTAAATTTTACCAAAATATGCCAAACAAATAGCCCCTAGGAGTTCTATGTCTTTTTTCCTTTTTCCTTTTTTTAAGAAAATGAGTTCTATATCATCTATTTATAATTTTTTTTTATAAATAAATTTCATTTTTTGTAGTTGGGAGAACAATGGTGGGTTGGAGGAGGATTGGAACCTACGACCTCTTAGTTTATAGTATACGCTGATACTAATACTACTAAATTATTACTTTTATTGGCTGATAAATTCCATTCACAATCATTTTGATATCTTTTTTTGCTCGATATCTGAAAAACATCTTGAATTGGATTTAACGGTTAAGAATTAAAAATAAAAAATAGAGGGCACAACTGCTCTCAAATAATATGAGAGCCAAATACCGATTTCCGAGCTCAAACTATGACCGTATTAACACCAGACAAAATAACCAACTGCGCTACTGACTCTCGGTTATAGAGACCATTTCAATATTGTCATTAAAAAATGGTTGAAGGTTTTGTATCTACATGTGGAGCCTTAAATTTTTAATAATAAAAAATGTATATTTTGTAATGTGATTGAGACGTGAAATGTATATCTTTCAACTTTTTTTTTTTTTTTTGACACATCTTTCAACATTTTTTTGTTGGTAGAAACAATTTGAAAAAATAGAAAATTGTAGCTTGTTATGCATATATAAAGACAACTTTAAGGTCATGTTAGAGTATTTATGATAACTTATGTTTATCTAATAACCTATGTATATCTAGTCTATTGTCTTTTTTTTGTAAGCATGTCTATTGTCTATTTGATTTTAATATATTAAATTAAGAAGAAAAATCGATACAAAATTAATTTTTAGGCAATTGATCATCATTAAATGTAATTCAGAATTATCTTAGTACTCCAAAAATAGATTAAAAAAAAATTTGGTACAATTACAAGGTTTATGGTTTAAGTCCATTTAATTTTCTTTGGTTCAAAAAAATTCTTATCACTTTAATCTATGATAATCATTTTAGTCACAAAAAGTTATACAAAGGAAAGATCAAGAGGTGTTTGGATGAGGTTTCGGTTGAGAAGTTATTTTGAGTGATTATTTTGAGTAGTTAAAAATTGAAAATTGTAGTCGAAAATTTGTTTGGATGTGGTTTTTATGTAGGAGAGGAGTTAAAGACGATAATTTATTTTGATGTAAATTTAAAATGAGTAGCTATTTTAAATAGTTAAAAATAATAATTAGAAATGAGTGGTTACGATGAATTGTTTTGAGAAATGGAGAATGAATAACTAAAAATGAAGAATAAAAATAAGGTGTTATTTTGAGTAGTTAAAAAAAATTTGTTTGTTGTAATTTTTTAAGGAAGAGTTAATAAATTCTCAATCTAAATCCTCATTAAATATGACAAACAAACAAGACTCCAATCACAAGGTTTGTACCATCATTTTAGTCTCCAAATCTGTCAATTTGATGACTAAAATGATAATTTAATTAGAATCTTCCATTTCTTAATTTTTTAGAGTCAATAAAAATAGTGCAACATCAATTTATACCTAATAATCAAAATGTCATAATTTAAATCTCACTAAAGAAAATTAAAATGTGGCCTAAATCAAGTCCTAACATGATCTTAGACTTTTTTTTATATTTGAAATGATCTCTTAGATTGAACTAAAGTGATAATTTAGATATTTTCTATGTGATAATTTAAAGTAACTATCGATAGTGTAATGGTTAATTAAGAGGGTATTAAGGAGCTAAGAGATGATAAGTTCCATCAATGATAATTATCTTTTTAACAATCACAAATATAAAAAATGATAATTTAAATTATAATGTATATATATTAAAGAATTTTAAAAGGAAAATTGTGGTCGATAGTCCAATTTCACAAAATAATTACAAATCTAGGCAAATTTGAAATTTTTTGTATCCATAATCAAATATACATAAAGATGTTCATTTTCTCTATGGGGACCCGCCCCTAATGGGGCCGGGGAGAAAAAAATCCCCGTGAAAAAAGGGGCCGGGTGTAATAACCCAAGGTTTTGTATTTGAAATAAGACTTATGGCACACTTGTAGTTAAGTTAAAGTTAAAGGGCATTTTGGTCAATTGTAAGGAGATATTTAAGCTTCTTTTGAGAACCCCAAATCCCTAAACCCATCATGCGTACTGTTCATCCGCCCCATCTGAGCAAATTTGGTCGCTTTAGGTGAGTTGGGTTTCGTCGTCGGCATCTTCATGTGGGTTAGGGAGTTGCTCGTGAGTCTTCGCGAAGCACTCGAGCCCAACTTCCTCCCGAGCTCGTTGTCGCGGCTCGTGAGTCTGGTCGTATGCTGGCGCAACCGCGTTCTTGCTTACATCGTCGCCGTTTGGGTTCGCGCGGAGCCGTGGGAGTGTCTTACGATCATGGGTCCGAGCACAAGGCGTCGTTGTTGGTTCCGCCGCTACGAGGAGCGGCGAGGAAACGTGTGGGTTCGTGGGCCGTCGCGGGTTCGAGGCGTCTTGAGCGATGTGGGTTTTTCGGTACTGTTTCGTCCGCGCGGATCTTGGGTGGTGTGCGTCGCGAGTCACCGTGGAGCGATCGCCGTGTCCGTCCGTTGGAGCTTGAGGGTGATAGTTCTTTCTCTCTTTTGCTTTCTTTTATTTTGAGTTAGGTTGAAAATGGTGGCTAAATGAGGAAGAAGATGGGTGTTTGGTAAATGGGTTTTGTTATTTAAGTTGGGTTAAGCCTATTCTAAGGTGGAATAGAAATCATTTGTTATGGGTTGGAGTTATTTAAATGATGAACAAGGATTGTTTGGCTACAAGGATTCTAGCTTGTTAAAGGAAGGTTTATGGATTGTTTGTTTAGGTTCAAACTCATCTATTTGATGGATTAAGGACTGTTTGGGTGTGAGTTTTAAAACCATTTTTAAGTTGGTATAAAGTTATTTAAGTTGAGAATAAGGATCGTTTGTTTGCAAGGTTGAGATTATTTGAGTTATGATTTAGTGATGTTTGGTTTCAAGTTTAAAGTTGTCTAAATCATGGATAATTGGTGTTTGTTTATTGGATTATGTTATTTAAAGCATTGGCTGAGCCTGTTTGGCTAGTAGTGTAATGTATGTTCGGTATCGAGTTTATGGGTTTTTGGCTTAGGTAAAATGATGGATTTTGACCCATTGACTTTTATTGACTTTTGTTGACTAGATTTGACCCGAGCTATTCTTCGTTCATCAAGTCGAGGTTGTGTAGCGTGTGAGTCACCAAGTGCCGCCGGGACACGTTTTTTGAGGGCTCAGAATTTTATTTGGCTAGTTTGAGCTTCCAATGGATTCAAAGAGAGCTGTTAGTGGATTGGCCAAGGTAAGGGACCCGTTACCCCCTTCTCGAGGCCCGTGGCTATTACATGTGTTGGATTGACTGTATTCACTTACGTGTTTGATGTGGCATAATCTGTGTTGTTTGTGCTTGCATTGATTATATTGAGAGCATGCAACATCTGATTGATATCATGTTAAGGCAAGCATGTAGATTATGTTGATTATATGGCCATGCATGAACTCATCGTATGTTGATTGATAGAGTCGGTCTCGCATGATCCTTATGTCCCATTGGGGCTTGCATGATGTTTGATGCACGGCTTGGTGCTTCGTTTGGGACGCAAACGAGACACGGAGACCGGATAGAGGATGCTAGTAAGCGGATGTGCATGGTTTGTGGCCAGACGTTCTCGATGGGGATTTGTGGTCCTCGCCTTCGGGTTCCGTGGATGGTTGGCCCACCAGCTCACGGCCCCGTCGGCATTTTACTAGTAGCCTAGGGTGCTCTCTGTATGTGGTTGGGTTTGTGGCCCTTTGGTGAGCGTCTTTGGATCCACCTCACCGTGAGTATGAGACTGTGGGATTTGTGGTCCCTTAGCTACCAGGCTTCTCTACTCGCAGGATCCTCTACTGGAGCGGTATCCCGCATTGCCTTAGAGATTTGTGGTCTCTATTGGCCTTTAGGTCTTTGGTTTGTGGCCTCGCACCGCTCTGCGTGGCGTGGATCTTGGACATGGTTCCTAACCCTTTTCGCCCGAGAGCTCGGGTTTTGTGGACCCCTTGATTATGTTGCTATCTTGCATGTTCGTGATGCTTTTGACTGATGCATGTCTTTACCCCGAGGTGGGGAATCCTTACTTGAGTTGCAAAACTCACCCTTTCCATCGTGTGGAATCCCACGGTACTACGAGATTGTATCGAGATGGGTGATCGGACGAGTGAAGATGACCATGGGACCCCCATTGCATTATTCGTTTAGAGTCGTCTAAATTTCTTCTTTCTGCATGAACTATTTAAGGGCGTGATAAATGGAACCTGTTTTATCGAGTTTTTATGTTTTGACTTTAGGGTACCCTAAGACTGTTTTAATGAATTTATCTCTTATAACCTTGTTCTTCCGAGTTGTTTTAAAGGAGTTTTGTTTTAAATTTACATGCCCGAGATTGCGAATACTATTTTCATGCATTGTGAGTTAAGGACTTAGGTTTAGACCCTAGATTGGGTTGGGTCCTTACAGTTGGTATCAGAGCTCAGAGTCATAGATTCTGCAGACTAGCTTACATCGTGAGGTCGTTGTTTTGGTCCCCATGGTCTTCAAAGTCGATCTCCATCAGGTAACTTGGTAGTGGATTAAGGATTTTAAAGCATGCTTAGTTATGATTAGCACTGTTTGTTTATTGTATGTTATTTCCTATTATCATACTTGCATGCTAACCCAAAGCTTTCGGTGGGGACTGAGATGTCCCTAAGTAGGTTGTAAACTGTTGAGATTCCTAGTAGAGATACTAGAAGTGATGTTAAAAGTGCAAGAGTTGTTGAGTAGAGTGAGCTTTAAGCTCAGGAGGTGCACCGATCCTTAGGTGCAGCCTAGAGTTGGAGCAATAGAGACATCCAGAGTTGTTGTGGACGATTGCAGTTGCAAGAGTTGAGCCGGAAGCTGAGTTATTGGCTGATTTGCATGCTAAGTAGCAGTTGAAGGTTGTTCTTCATATCGGGCAAAATGTTGCTTAGGTGTCTACGCCAGTTACAGATGCTCAGGGTAGGCGCAGTGATGGAAATTGCAGAATTTTCAAGGATCTTATGAGAGTTTAGGAAGTGGGATCCGTACCACTTTGTTGGACTATCTAAAATCTCCTTAGTAGTTGAGGCGTGGTTGTCATTGTTCAGGATGATCTTCAACCCCCCAAGTTTGCATAGAAAGGCAGAAGATTCAACGTGATGTTCCACTTGAGAGTTTGAGAAGAAGGTCTGGTGACGGTCTATGCTGATTTTGACCTAAAGGGTTCGACCGTTTCAAAGTTTAGTGACCTTATAGAGTGGTTCTCAGTTGGCTTGCCAAATGTTGATAAGCAGAGGGTGTCAGTTCAGTTCTCCTTCTTTCAGTAGGGGAATGATGCAGTGTCAGTTTATGTAACTAATTGGACTTGCAAGTTTTTCCAAGGAGCTCACTCATGTTGTTTGGCAAGAGAGAAAGTTGAGACTACCAAATCATCTAGGTTTGGGAGTCAGCAGCAAGTTTAAAGATTCGATGGGTTTGAGGTCAAGCCAGTTGGAGGGCTGTGTTTGGCGAATCGTTAGATGCCGTCCCAGGTTGCCTCTAAGTATGTTTTATCCAATTCTTGGTTTGGAGGTGGTTGTCAGAGAACCATGTTGTGATTGCTAGCAGTGTAAGGAAGTGTTCTTTAGGCATCTCAGAAGGCTGAGCTGTTAGCTCAAAAGCAGGAAGTAAGAGAGAGTCTTTCGTCGATTTCGACCAAGAAGGTAAGGAAGCGATTAGCTAAGGAAGTGTGGGATTTATTACATCGTATTAGAAGTATGAAGTTTTGAGTGGGTGTTAGTTGGTTCGGTGGTGATAAAGTTCGCCGATGTATATCTTGTGGATCTGACAAGATTGCCTCCGCCCCGAGTAGTGCTCTTTTAAGTCAAGCTTGTGCTAGGGAATGACCCCATCTCAAGGTTTTGTTTGTGATGCCCTCGGTAGGGTTAAAATAACTTGAAGGTTCAGTTGCAGGAATTAGTTGATAGTGGTTTCGTCCGTCCAAGTGTGTCATTGTGGGAGCACTTAGGCTGCTTCTTAAGGAGAAAGATGGACCTATGAGCTTTGTGTTGGCTATGTAAAGCTTGTTAAGGTATCAGTTGAGTTCAGATACTCATTCGATCAACATCAGTGCGTCATAGTGGTTATCCAGATTGTTTGGTTGTGGTTTCCATCAATTGAGGATCAAGGAAGAGACGTCTCTAAGACAACTTTTAGATCTTGCTTCGGTCACTGGTATTTCTTAGTGATGTCAATTGAATTGTCAATTGTCGTGCAACGGTTATGGGCATGATGGATAGAGTATTAAGGATTTTTTGAGCAAGTATGTGTTCGCATTATGATCGATATCTTGGTTTGCTAAGTTATAGTCGGATCACGAGGAGTTGACATGAGTTTTGTTAGCACTTCGGGAAAGTGGTTTGTTTGCTAAGTTTCTAAATGTGAGTTTTGGTTGGATTCAATGGCCTTCTTTAAGGCCATGTGATTTCTCGTTAAGGAATTTGGTGGATCTTATTGTGACCAATGCGGTTGAGCGATTAGAACCGAGTTGACATCGATTGTAGAGGACCAATGACACGATTCGCGAGAGAGCGGGCGTTGTGTGATCGATTGAGTGCGAGACCGATTCATATTTTGAGAAGATGTTTGATTTCAAAGCACCATTTGGTCAAGACGAGAGGTTAGAGGATTGTGGCTTGCGGTGATGCTTCTAAGAAGGTGCGTGTTGTGCCCCTCACGAGATAGAGAATAGTACTAGCGTGTGGGCCCGACAGCTTAAGTCGTATGAGCAGATCTTTGATTCACGTCCTGAAGTTAGCATTTGTGGTATATGCTTGGAGATCCTACATGCGTTGCGTGTTCAGAGAGAAGTTGTAGTTTTCGTGGTTCCTAAGAGATTTAAAGTATTGTTTCATCCAGAATGAGCTGTTTTGAGGTAGCACTGGTTGTTTAAGCTTGTAAGACTATGATTGCGAGGTTCCTTACCACCATGGTAAAGATCTTGTGGTTGCTCTTGCACTAGGTAGAGAAGTTCATTTTTAGTGGAGTTTGTTGTTTTTCTCTGTTGTTAGGGCCTTGTCTCGACCGAGAAACAGTGGTGTTGATTGAAAGACGTTAGTTTAGTTATCGCATGCGGTTGTTGTGAGGCCGAGATTTGTGATCGATTACAAAGCGAGATTGCAGTCGGGAGAGCACACTCAGATATATGTTGCTTCTATTGTGAGTGGCAGCTCAGTTAGAAACTCAGTATGTCTGTTGATGTTGAAATTAGGCCCAGGTTCTTGTTAGATGTGTATAGTTCGTCGTTTTCTTGGCACCTCGAGGTTACCAAGAGTTATGGAGGTCAAAGGATTACGTGACTATGGATTATCGGCAATGAGATTGTTGGAGTTCAGTTTGGGGTTGAATTTTTAGCGGTGAGTTTACTTGGTTGTTGCGACCCCTTAGTTCTCGTGAGTGAAAGTGGAGCGAGGTCTCTATGAGTTTCATTTCAAGACTTTCTAGGACGCTGAGAGGTTTCACCATGATATTGGCGATTGTGGATCGACTTTACCAAGAGCGCAATTTATTCGGTGAAAGTTGGATTGTTCTGTTGAGAAGTGAGCATAGTTTTACTTGAGAAGGATTTTCAAGTAGCATGGGGTTCTGGCGAGATCGTTGTAGAAAGAGGCATTCATCCACTTCACACTTTTGGGGGAGAGCTTCGGAAGGCAGTGAAACTACCTGTAAGTTCAGTGCAACTTTTCATCTGTAGAAAGATGATCAGGCCGAGGGAGTCAGTAAGATCTTAGAGGATATGTTGAGTTCCGTTGAGTTTTTCTCTCTATGCGGATGAGACAAGTGGATGTATCTGAGGGAGTTTGCTTGTACCAGTTATCAGTCCATTGTTCAGTTGGTACTGTTTGAGGCACTGTTTGAAAAGTGGTAGATCTCCTGTCCCTTGGGATGAAGTTGAAGAAAGAATGTTGTTAGGGTCTGAGTTGTTGTAGTGCCAAGTGATGCAGTTCATGAGATCCATGCTAGAATGATTATAGCTCGGGGCCGTTAGAAAAGTTGTGCAGACGTTTGTCGCAGAAATATAAAACTTGAGATTAGCGAGGATTGTGTTTTAAAAGTGGCATCGTTGTGGGGAATGCAGAGTTTTGAGGTAATAGAGAGCTGAGCCTGAGTGGTTTGCTCGCTTGTAATTTCTTGAGTGAGTTAGTGCAGTATTGTGTCGTTCAGTTGTTTCCGTTGGTGTTGCATTAATGCGATGTTAACTATGCCTTTGTCATTGCATGTTTCATTGTTTCATCAGTATGGGCTAGGCTTGTTCCATGTTGATCATGAGCCTTTGGGGTTAAATGAGATCTTAGCTTTTGAAGAGAAACTTGTTGAGATTTTGAGACCGAGATTGTAAAGTATGAGATTTTGTGAGTGCTTTCGTTAAAGTATCGTTGAGGTGGTTATGCACTCTTGTTGTTTTGGGTTATTTGAGCCTTAGTCAACTTTCGAGGACGAAAGTTTTCTAAGGGGGGAATATTGTAATAACCCAAGGTTTTGTATTTGAAATAAGACTTATGGCACACTTGTAGTTAAGTTAAAGTTAAAGGGCATTTTGGTCAATTGTAAGGAGATATTTAAGCTTCTTTTGAGAACCCCAAATCCCTAAACCCATCATGCATCTTTGTTCATCCGCCCCATCCGAGCAAGCGGTGGTCGTTTCCGTGAGTTGGGTTTCGTCGTCGGCATCTTCATGTGGGTTAGGGAGTTGCTCGTGAGTCTTTCGCAGCAGCTCGAGCCCAACTTCCTCCCCCGAGCTCGTTGTCGCGGCTCGTGAGTCTGGTCGTATGCTGGCGCAACCGTTCTTGCTTACATCGTCGCCGTTTGGGTTCGCCGAGCCGTGGGAGTGTCTTACGATCATGGGTCCGAGCACAAGGCGTCGTTGTTGGTTCCACTGCTCGCGCCGAGGAGCGGCTCGAGGAAACGTGTGGGTTCGTGGCGTCGCGGGTTCGAGGCGTCTTGAGCGATGTGGGTTTTTAATTTTATTTTCGTCCGCGCGGATCTTGGGTGGTGTGCGTCGCGAGTCACCGCAGTGGAGCGATCGCCGTGTCCGCCGTCCGCTGGAGCTTGAGGGTGATAGTTCTTTCTCTCTTTTGCTTTCTTTTATTTTGAGTTAGGTTGAAAATGGTGGCTAAATGAGGAAGAAGATGGGTGTTTGGTAAATGGGTTTTGTTATTTAAGTTGGGTTAAGCCTATTCTAAGGTGGAATAGGAAATTTGTTTGTTATGGGTTGGAGTTATTTAAATGATGAACAAGGATTGTTTGGCTACAAGGATTCTAGCTTGTTAAAGGAAGGTTTATGGATTGTTTGTTTAGGTTCAAACTCATCTATTTGATGGATTAAGGATTTGTTTGGGTGTGAGTTTTAAAACCATTTTTAAGTTGGTATAAAGTTATTTAAGTTGAGAATAAGGATCGTTTGTTTGCAAGGTTGAGATTATTTGAGTTATGATTTAGTGATGTTTGGTTTCAAGTTTAAAGTTGTCTAAATCATGGATAATTGGTGTTTGTTTATTGGATTATGTTATTTAAAGCATTGGGTGAGCTCTGTTTGGCTAGTAGTGTAATGTATGTTAGGTATCGAGTTTATGGTTTTTGGCTTAGGTAAAATGATGGATTTTGACCCATTGACTTTTATTGACTTTTGTTGACTAGATTTGACCCGAGCTATTCTTCGTTCATCAAGTCGAGGTTGTGTAGCGTGTGAGTCACCAAGTGCGCCGGACACACGTTTTTGAGGGCTCGAGAATTTTATTTGGCTAGTTTGAGCTTCCAATGGATTCAAAGAGAGTTGTTAGTGGATTGGCCAAGGTAAGGGACCCGTTACCCCCTTCTCGAGGCCCGTGGCTATTACATGTGTTGGATTATTTGTATTCACTTACGTGTTTGATGTGGCATAATCTGTGTTGTTTGTGCTTGCATTGATTATATTGAGAGCATGCAACATCTGATTGATATCATGTTAAGGCAAGCATGTAGATTATGTTGATTATATGGCCATGCATGAACTACTGTATGTTGATTGATAGAGTCGGTCTCGCATGACGATCCTTATGTCCCATTGGGGGCTTGCATGATGTTTGATGCACGGCTTGGTGCTTCGTTTGGGACGCAAGCGAGACACGGAGACCGGATAGAGGATACTAGTAAGCGGATGTGCATGGTTTGTGGCCGGCACGTTCTCGATGGGGGATTTGTGGTCCCTCGCCGTCGGGTTCCCGTGGATGGTTGGCCCACCAGGCTCACGGCCCTGTCGGCATTTTACTAGTAGCCTAGGGTGCTCTCCAGGTATGTGGTTGGGTTTGTGGCCCTTTGGTGAGCGTGCTGGATCCACCCTCACCGTGAGTATGAGACCTGTGGGATTTGTGGTCCCTTAGCTACGGGCTTCTTCTACTCGCAGGATCCTCGGCTTTGGGAGCAGTATCCAGCATTGCCTTAGAGATTTGTGGTCTCTATTGGCCTTTAGGTCTTTGGTTTGTGGCCTCAGACCGCTCTGCGTGGCGTGGATCTTGGACATGGTTCCTAACCCTTTTTCGCCCAGGAGCTCGGGTTTTGTGGACCCCTTGATTATGTTGCTATCTTGCATGTTCGTGATGCTTTTGACCTGATGCATGTCTTTACCCCGAGGTGGGGAATCCTTCATCGAGTTGCAAAACTCACCCTTTCCATCGTGGAATCCCACGGTGTACTACGAGATTGTATCGAGATGGGTGATCGGACGAGTGAAGATGACCATGGGACCCATTGCATTATTCATTTAGAGTCGTCTAAATTTCTTCTTTCGCATGAACTATTTAAGGGCGTGATAAATGGAACCTGTTTTATCGAGTTTTTATGTTTTGACTTTAGGGTACCCTAAGACTGTTTTAATGAATTTATCTCTTATAACCTTGTTCTTCCGAGTTGTTTTAAAGGAGTTTTGTTTTAAATTTACATGCCCGAGATTGCGAATACTATTTTCATGCATTGTGAGTTAAGGACTTAGGTTTAGACCCTAGATTGGGTTGGGTCCTTACACCGGGAATGAGGAACCGTTTTTAAATAAAATAAATATTTTTTTTGTGAAATTATATATTCAAAATAACTTTTTTTATATATAGTTGACCATATAATTGAAATTAATAGATATTTTATAAAAAAAAAACTAATTATTTAAGATTATAATTTTAAAAAATATCAAATAAAAAAATTGAATAGCAAAAAAATCCTCATGAGAATGCGAACCTCGCAAATTCCGTGCGAATTCCCCACAGGAAATCCCCGCCCCAAACCCCACGAAAAATAAACGATGAATTCCACAGGGACATGGAATGATTTTGGCTTCCCCGTACCAGCCCCACCTCGTTGACATCTCTAAATATACGCTATAATTAATAATTTAATATAATTTAGGGTATTAATTAAGTATTTTGTATTATTAATACAATAATATGTACTAATTATACTGTATAATATGACTATAATTGCTAAAACAATTGCCTTAAATACTTTTCCAATTTCACTTATTCCTAAATAAAAAATAAAAAATAAAAAAAAAAAAAAAACCTTTCTACAATTCCAACTAAATTGTTTATAATTTTCTTAAAATGTTAGAGAAGGATATGAGAATAATTGGGTAAAAGGGCCAAGTTTTCCTTTCACAGGCCCATTAAAAAAAAATTGTCAGTTCTAAAACCCTAGAATGGCAGTTTCTCCTTCATAAGCTTATCCTGTCTGCAACTTAGGGCAAGCAAAAATGGTTTCCCTAAAGCTTCAGAAGAGGCTCGCGGCCAGCGTCCTCAAGTGCGGCAGGGGCAAGGTCTGGCTCGATCCCAATGAGGTCAACGAAATCTCCATGGCCAACTCTCGTACGCGTTCTTCATCTCTATCACCTTTGTTCAGATTCGATTGTTATTAGTGAAAATTGAAATCTGTAGGTTGTTGCTTGAATTTCCGCGGTTTTGATTTCACAATCTGAATATTGTTCTTAGACTTTGATTTCGGATCTGAAAATTCTGAAACTGTCGTTCCTTTATGTGTTTAATTTTTAACGTTTGTTGTACGATTTTGTGGCCATCGTTGCTTCTAATTGAACCTCGAGTTTAAACCCGGTACACCACTGGTTCATTGCTTGATAGTGGCACCGGGATACATTGTAGGCGGTATTTTAGGAAAGCGCAAGGCGCAATAGGGCTTTTTTACTTGAGGCGGACTATATGAAAAAACACAAAAAATTATATGTATGTGTGTATACACAATAAAAACACTTGAAATTGACATAAATGAAGCTTTAACCAAGAATAATATATAAAAAAATACATAATATTCAACTATCAACCTTCACGCGCTTCGGATGACCTAGTATGGGAATTTGAAATACAAAAAACGCAAATGAAAATTAAGAACCCCCTGAAGCGCATGCCTTTTGGCGCCCGGGGCTTCACGTAAGGCACCTTATTAAGGTGGAACTTGAGCCCCGGTGCTTGCCTAGGCACGCCTTTTAAAACACTGATTGTAGGACCGGAAGTAAAATTGGGATCACCGAGAAAAATTAATCCCACAGCAGCCTTGAACCCTCGACCTCAAAAGGAACAGACCCTCAAGGCCTGGGCGCTTGATCACTGCACAGCCCCTATTTTCTCAACTTGTAATTATTACAGAATCTATGGTGAATCATTTGCAGAAGAATGCTAGGAGAGGTTATCTTTGTACTGTATAAGAAATCGCAGTGACTAAACACACTTTTTTATTTGTTAGTGAAGTTTTGTTAAATATTCCTCTTAGAATCTTCACTCTAAGGGAATTGCACTTATTCCATGTACTTGGTTTAAGTTTTTGTTGTTTGAGGATTGTGGTCTTGAAGGTATGCTCCTTTGGAGGTCGATCAAAAAAAATACAAAATGTAACCCACCTTAGAGCGAGACAAAGACAACGTCCATATGGGTCTAGAACTTTGATAAGGTGAAATTAAACTAACGAAATGGCAGAAAAGCCGAATCACTAGCATTTTAGATAATGGGAAGTAGGAGATCCAAAGGTGGAAAACAAATGCCTCAAGAACAAGGACTGGGAAATGGAGAGAATTCCAGAAGGATAGCCCTAACGAAATTTTCACAAACAGTGTTCGTTGTTGCCCTATGTTCGAAACCTACTCTCGAACTTAATGGTAAAATCTCCTAGGACGTGTTTGGTGCAGTAAGTTATGTAGTGGATAGAAGCTCTAATTATTGGTTATCAAAATAAATATTCTTCCTAAGTATGCCACCCTCATTGTTTGTTGGACCAATGTTTATCCTTCATATGTGTGAATAAGATATATCAAATGTGCTTTTGTTCTACAAAATTTTAAAAATATTAAATTTGTGGTTGTGATAGTTTCATACTGATATTAATCATCTTATAGAACTGTTTGTGATTCTGCTGTTAATTAATATTTCAATTCTTGAGTACAGGCCAGAATGTAAGGAAGTTGGTGAAGGATGGTTTCATCATCAGGAAGCCAACCAAGATCCACTCCCGTTCTCGAGCACGCCGTATGAAGGAGGCCAAGAGAAAGGGTCGCCACTCCGGATATGGTATTGTTCTTCCAAAAACTTGATTTATATATATATGGATGCCATTGAAGAATGGCCTGCATGATTTTTAATCTTATTTCAGTACTTTTTATGCACATATCACACATTTTGTTCCCTTTTCATGACACCACAAACTTATAAAGATAAGGAGGCAACATTTTTGAATTTGTCACTAAAGTTTACATTCTTAACCTGTTTAGGTAAGCGTAAGGGTACCAGAGAGGCTAGGTTGCCAACCAAGATCCTCTGGATGCGGAGAATGCGTGTTCTCAGAAGATTGCTCCGCAAATACCGAGAATCTAAGAAGATTGACAAGCATATGTATCATGACATGTACATGAAAGTGAAGGGTAATGTCTTTAAGAACAAGCGCGTGCTCATGGAGAGCATCCACAAGTCGAAGGCCGAGAAGGCAAGAGAGAAGACATTGTCAGATCAATTCGAGGCTAAGAGGGCTAAGAACAAAGCCAGCAGGGAAAGAAAATTTGCTAGGAGAGAGGAACGATTGGCACAGGTTTCTTTCCTCCCCGTCCCTTAATTATTACCGATGCAATGTTCGTACCTATGATGCCATTGTAATTTGTATTCATTTTATTTCGTAGGGACCTGGAGAGAAACAGCCACCCGTGGCATCGGCAGCCCAACCTGCTGCTCCATCTACGCAGTAAGTATCAAAATCATGAAAACCTATGTAAATCTAGCTTCATTTTGCAATGCTAAGTATCTTTTCATTTCGTGTAGGGTGTTGAAGAAATCGAAGAAGTGAGAATTTTTACGAAAAGGAGCACGGTAGGAAGGTTTAAACTTCTTTTCTTGATGGTTCTTGTATCCCTATTATCCTAGACTAGGTTGGAGGAGCCTTTTGTTTACATTGAACCTTGTTACTTCATATTCAAGGATTAGCCTGGTGATTTTTGTTAGTTTATGTTATTATGGAATGGAATTTATTTGAGATTAAAGGCATATTGATTGATTTAGGGTGATCAGCTTTATGGTATGCATTTGCGGATTTTACGATTATTATCCCTTTAGCTGTATGGTATGCCAATCTTGCTTAGAACAAACCTGTAATCCAACACTGACAAATCTAGTTTGTGTTTCCGATCCTATGATATATCTCGGTGTTATAGTTTAGAGATGGGCCAATGGTGCTTCTAGGTTTAGATGGAAAAAAGATCCATATTCTCGGGTCATAAAAAATAAGGGCAATCTAGTTTGTGTAACGGAGTTGTATCTGGCCATGTTGAACTCTGAATTCAAATGTAGTGTCCTCAAAGGATAGTGTAGTGGTTGAAGACTTGAGCTTTTTTAAAGGTATGCTCCCCTCAAGATCATGAGTTTGAGACTCACCTGTGACATTATTCCTTTAATATCTCTGATACCTAACCGAGAGACAGGTATGTTTATCCTTATAAAAAGATAGTTAGTCTGAGATTTGAATCCATGTTTTTTTACTTTAGTTTAATTATTGTTCTCGTTGATATTTCAATATTTGTTGGAATGTGTTACACTTTTTACAAATCACATGTGGCCCATATTAGATAAACAAGTTGCTCTAAATACATTTTGGGCATGTGTTGAAAATAGTTGCACACATGAGTGAACATCTTTTTTATTTGGACTATGCAGGTGTTTGAACTTTTATCCATTTGTTTGCTAACATAAATTTATTAGGTGGTCATCATGAAAGTTACACACCCATTCATAATGCTTCATTATAAACTTATTTTTTTGCTTGTGATTAAAGTAGCTAACTTTTCTTTTAAAAAATGCAGCTACTTTAAAAGCTTGTAGTGTACCATGATAACTATTTGTAAATTGAGTTTGTTTGGTATCATCTCTCCCATTTGTATTATTTATTTTAAGTCTGTCATTTGATATTTGAAAATTAATCAATATTGTTTTCTTATAAGTTTATTTTTTGTTTTGCACGTGTTTTAAAAACTAAATTTTGAAGAAAAAATATGTACTTTTCTATATTTCAATTTCTAATAATTTATATTTAATAATAATAAAAAAAATCCTATCGTAGAGAAATGGTTAAAAATTTATGTATATTTTTTTAAGGATAGTTTTGAAACTCAGGTGAAACTAAATGTTCAAAAATAAAAATAAAAACCCAAATCTATCGTGTCCATAAATGTTAATGTTGGATATTTCTTCTGCCAAAAAACAATGTTTGATATTTAGTTTGGTGTTTATCCATTTGTATTTCACTGTCATGGGTTCGATCTTTGGAATCGGTATTTGTAAATTTTTTCTTCTAAATTGTACTAAAAAAACAAAATAATTCTTTTTCAAGAGAGACTATATTTGAGGAGAATCGAGTAAATTTTCTCTAAATTACTATGGCATTCATTAGGTAAGTTGAGTTATATTCAAGTCAATTTTCAATAAAATTATTTTAAGGCTTTATTTTTATTCTACAGCAATCTAAAATGGGGATTTATGAGAATATTAATAATGATTTTTCATATATTTTTTAAAAGGAAGTAATTATAAATAAATAAAATACCCATCTTCCCGCCTATATATTACCCGCCAGAGATTCAAACGAACCAGAAAATTCAAAACTTCTAAAACGAAGCAACAAACAGTTTCAAAAACCTCCATTAATGAACATCATAAACCAAGAATTCATCTCCACAAACGGCATAATAATGCACGAAGCTTCGATCGGCAACGAAGACCATCCCGCCATTCTCTTCCTCCACGGCTTCCCCGGTCTCTGGTTCTCGTGGCGCCGCCAGCTCCTCTTGTTCTCCGATGTCGGGTTCCACTGCATTGCCCCCGATCTCCTCGGCTACGCGAAACCGACTCCCCAACCTCCCTTCCTCCTACACCTTTCTCCACCTCGTCCTCCTCCTCGACCATCTTTCCATCCCTCGTGTCTTCCTCGTCGCCCACGCTTGGGGCGCCGCCATTGCCTGGGCCTTCGCTCTCTATCGCCCCGATCGGGTCAGAGCTATCGTTGCCATGAGCCTCCCGTTCATTCCTAGAAATCCGGGGGGTGGTTCTGTGGAATCCTTTGTGGAGATGTTTGGTAATGATCATCACTATCTTTGCAGTTTTGAGGTAAATTGGGTTTTGATTTTGTTGCTTTTTTATTGGCTGCTGATGTTTGGAATTTGGGGATTTAGGTTGTTTCTTTAATTTAGGGTTCAATAATGGGGATTTGGGTTCTTGAATTTCTGATTACTGTGTGCTTGAGTTTAGAAATTGGGGATTTAGGTTGTATCTTTAATTTATGGTTGAATAATGTGTTGTTTTTATCACCACTTTGTTATCTGAATTGAATATGGCTCTTGCGTTCTTGATTTTCTGATTTGGGGATTTAGGATTTGTTTCGATTGCAAGATTTTTTTTTTTTTTTTTTGAAAACCGGGAAATCGGAGCTTTGCTCCCCTATACCCGGGGCACCATTGGCTCGTCCTTAGATTGTGGCACGGGATACTTCGAAGGGTATTTTAGTTTAAGCGCTTTCCAGCAGCCTCGAACCAGGGATCTCTAAAAAAAGTATGTCTTGAAATCCTTAGTCTCAGCCGTTGGGCTGCCCCTTGGAGACGATTACAAGAGCTATTTGGTAATTAACTTTTGTTCTTGAATTGGATTTTGTTGCTTCACATTGATAAGACTGACTGCTTCTGTTCTTATGTTTTGAATAATGTGTTGTTTTATTACTACTTTGTTCTCTAATTTGAATATGGCTCTTGGGTTCTTGATTTTTTGATTTGGAAACTCTGGATTTTCTTCACATTGAAATTATTGATTGCTGTTCTTGAGTTTAGAATTGGGGGATTTAGGTTGTTTCTTTGATTTATTGTTGTATAATGTGTCACTTGGTTCTCTGTTTCAAATATGGCTCTTAGGTTCTTGATTTTCTGATTAGGGGATTTAAGATTTGTTTCGATTGCTTTATACAGAACCCAAAAGATAGAAAAGTATTTAGCGTTTATGTAAAAAGTATTACTTTACTTCCCTATATGTTGTGATATATTTAGTTTTTTATGTTCATTAGGCCTTTTTACATGGTTGAAATTGTAAAATGACCGCATAATTTTAGCATTTCTTAAAAATGAAAAACAAGGAATATGAAACAGTAGAGGGTGCCCCTGAAGGTAATGAGGCGAAGCTCCAATTCCCGAGCGTAAAAAATGAAAGGGAAAAGTACCATGTTAGTCTCTACTCTCGGGAAAAGTACCATGTTAGTCTCTACTCTCGGGTTTGGATTGTAGTTTCTATTTGATCCCATTATTTTAAAATCAAATACTTTTATCTTGATATTTCAATAATACTCGATTTTAGTCTTTTTTGACATGTGAGTACCAAATAAAAAGTACACTCAAATTTTGGGACTAAAAAGTTCTTTTCCGAAAGAGAAAATTGGAAATAGACCCAAAAGCTCGAGTTTCTCACAAAAATAGGAACAAAGAACAAGAAACGTTAACAAACAACCTTTTGCGCTGACGTTAGGTGGAAGCCTAATTTATGATAAGATCCTAGATCTAGATCGATATTAAAAGGTAAAGAACTACAAGATAGTCTAAGTGTTGATAGAACTTGAAGCCTCTCATTCTCTAGAGAATAATCCATTTGGCGCTATGGTTTACTTGTGAGTATACTTGTAGAGCTCCCCAAAGGGTAACGCAGTGATTGAAGACTTGAATTTTAAGAGTATGCTTCCCTCAGGGTCCCAGGTTCGAGATTTACCTATGATATTACACCTTTGATGTCTCCGGTGCCTGGCCCAGGGATGGACATGGTTACCCTTATTTCAAAAAGAAAAATATACTTGTAGAGCTTTCTGAAACTTGTGCAAATATTGTGGTGCAGGAACCTGAAGAGATTGAAGAAAAAATAAATGAATTAGATCCAGAAAGTACATTCAGGCTCTACTTTGCAATTCACGACCCACTGAATCCATTTTTTCCAAACAGCCTTCCCAGCTGGGTGCTAAAGAAGATATAACTTACTATGCTCAAAAGTACAGAAAAAACGGCTTTCATGGAAGTTTCAACTACTCTCGAGCTGCTCGGCTGTATGTTCTCGATTTCAATCACTCACACACTAAATAAATCTGCTATGCGTCCCCAAGAGGTGGCGCGGTGGTCGAAAACTTAAGCTTTGAAGGTGTGTTCCCCTCGAGGTCCTAATTTGAGCCTTCTATGTCTCATTCCTTTGATATCTCTTGATGTCTGGCCTAGAAACGGACGTGGCTACTCTGGGTATAGTGGAATGAAACTCTAATTTCTCGGTTTAAAAAAAATCTACGGGATAGAACTGTTGAAAATTTAAGGCATTGATTAAGTGATCATTTCTTGATATTGTTGGAAATCCTCACCTTGTTTTTCTTACATTGGAAAGGTGAGGAAAGTCTTCATCGGAAATATTTCTCTCATTACTAATTAAATTCAAGCGGATTAAGAACTACCGGTAATTTCTAATAGATATTGAATTTATGCACATTGCTTTAAAATTATGCGTCTCCTATTTGACAACCATTTCATTTTTAGTTTTGTATTCTTAAAATTTGTGTTTCCTCACAATTCCTCTGCTATATTTTTTACTTTTCTTTCCTAAATATGTTTGAACTCTTAATTCCAAAAACAGAAATAAAATTTTTAAAACTACTCTTTTACTTTTCAAAACTTGGGTTGAATATATCAGAAAGAAATATGGGAATGGTTTTGCTTGCTCTTGCTTTCTCTTATCCATGGATCATTTTCTCATTTTTTACTTGGGCTTTGTTTCTATGCTATTTATTTGATTTTTTATTTTTGGTGTTTGAAAATTTAAATTTGTTTTCACTTAAATTCTCTTTGTAAAATTCCATCTTACCTCAAGAAAGTATGTGAATCATAATTAAATTTCAAAAATCAATATAAATTTTTGAAACGTTATTATTTTTGGTTTTCAAATTTTGATTTAGATTTAAAAACATAAGTAAAAGGTAGATATCCATAAGTTCGAGTAGGTTTAATTACAAAAATTAAAAAAATAAAATGATTATCGAACGAGTTTTAGGTTTTAGTTTTAGTTTCTAAAATAAACCTAAAAACGAAACGAGTAGAGAATGCCTCAATTTCTCAATTAAATCTTACACCAAAATTGGAAGAAAATGTGGGAATTGTGTTTGTTGTTGGTTTTCTCTTGTTTCTCATTCTTTTCCAAAGCTCCCTTGTCAATTCACCATCTTACTCTTTGATCTCTAATCTGTTCAAACATAATATTACAATGTAGCTTCTTTGTTGCAGAAACTGGGAGCTGTCAGCCCCATGGACCGGGTCGAAAGTCGAAGTACCGGCCCTGCTAATCATGGGGAAGCTCGATTTCATGTATCGTGTCCCGTCGGTCATGGAGTACGTACGAAACGGAGGAATGAAAGAATTCGTGCCGATGCTCGAGGTGGTGGAGATTGAAGGAGCTGCTCATTTTGTGCACCAAGACAAGCCAGAGGAAGTAGACCAACACATTCTTGTTTTTATCAGGAACCTAAGCCTTACCTATTAACAATGGGCTGCAATATCAATTGGTTAGTTACCTTATAGCTTTGCTTGTCTTTGCTAAGCATCTTGTATATTTTGTTCTTTTTGTGCAAGGGCTCATTGGTAAATTTTTTGTAGATTGAGTTGCCATTATTTTGGCATGTTGTTTGTGTTTGGTGTAAAGATCTCTGGTATCTTTTGTGATTAATGTATATAGTGTTGCCATATTTTCCTCTTTCTATGTAGTTATATTACTAATGATGATAGTTGAGCATCATGCCTATGGGGGTGTTTGTTGGTCGATTTATGGAGAATTTAAAATGAGTATTTTATTAATTACCCTTCAAAAAGAGCAAAACTATCCTACACATAGATGTGTAGGGAGATCCTACATTTTGGGATGTGACACTTTAAGAGCCCAAAAAGTTATTTTATAAGAAAACTATTTCATAAAGTATATAATTTTTATGGCTCTTAAGTGTCACATCTCCAAAATGTAGGGTCCTCCTACACATTCATGTGTAGGGAAGTTTTGTTCCTTCAAAAATTACATTCAAATGAATTTTTATAACTATTCAAAACAACTCTTCATTTTTACTGCAAAAAATAACTCATCATTTCTAATCTTTCGTTTATAACTACTCAAAATAACTCTTCAAGTCTAACTACTCATTTTTAATCATTCTTTTTTTAACTATTCGAAATAAGTAGTTAATTTAAATCCACATTCAAACAACCTATTGCCTCTCTAACTTCCCTACAAAAAGAAAATCGCATTTAAACGAGCTTTTGCCTAAAACTTTCAATTTTTAACTATTCAACCTAGTTCGTGGTCCAAAATTTCATTTCATCCAAACACCTCTAACAAGAGTAATTGTTAATGTGTGTCATGATTAAAAGACGATGAATTTAGAAAATTAAACGTTTCTTTCACCCCGATTGTTGTTGAACTAAAAAATAAAAAATATTGGAAGAATCGATCAAATTACCCCATGTAATATCCTTATATAAAACGAATTGGTTAAGAGTAGTTGAAAAGTGTTTGTAATTAACGGATCAATTTATTAGAAAAAGAAAATAATAGATTAATGGAGTGGTTGAAAGGTGAGTTGGAAACAAAAGAACTACCATGTATTACAAAAGAAACCCTATTTTAACTTCAAGGCATTCTCTTTTTGAGATAAATTTCCATGTATGTATTAAAAAACAAAAATAAACTTCTAACCAAAATCAAACAAACAAAAAATCCATGACATCATTTTATTAAAAAAATAGTTTTAGTTCATTATAATAAACTATAAAACATGTATGCTAAATACAAAATCAAATGAATTTAAGAAAAAACAATGCAAACTATTATTAGCCTTTTTAATATGAAATAATTTTTTTTAAATGATTCTAATATGAATTTTTCAGCTAGGATCAATATTGTGTATTTTTTTTTTAACGAGATAGTCTTTTGATTTAAACTTGATTTGATGTAATGTTGAATTATATATATATAAATATATATATATATATATATATATATATATATATATATATATATATAGTTGTAGAAGTTTTTATGTGTGTGAATTTAGGAGAAACGAAACAAATTAAAAATATCATAAAGTATAGAGTTCAAATTAATAATAATGGATGATTAAAAAAAAATTAATCATAAATTGATAGATTATATATCAAATGTACCTTACAATAACCAAATTAAAATGAATTGAATCAAATGTATTATTAATTTAAAGTTCATAAATATAAATTCTCTTATCCACAATATTAAATCAACAAGTTTGTTTTTTTAACTAAAATTAATAAACTCTTTATTTTCTTACAATATTGTTGTTATATTAAAAAAAATATACAATATGGTATATCAGATGTACTTTACAATAACTACATTACAATAACTACATTAAAATGAGTAAAACTTTCTTTCGCAATAATATATATATATATATATATATATATTTTTTTTTTTTTTTTTTTTGAAATCATCGCAATAATATATATTATATGTATGCATATATATCCCTAATACGATATTACAAAAATATATTTTTTTATTTTACCTTTTTCAAACAATTTTTATTAATAAAAAAAGTATGAAGCTTTTCTCATTTTCTTTAATGTATGTTTTTTACCCAATTTTACCAGCATGGATAAACAAAATTCTTACCGTCAGTAAATTATCCTCTTCAGAGACAACACGTTCAGCCGCCGCCGAATCACCGGCGTCAAAATCGCCGTCGCCGTTTTCCCGTCCGGTCAACATGTATGTATGAAATCTCCAAAATACCCCTATTCGATCCCCAAATTTCCCGATTAACACCCATTACATGGGGTCATTTTCGTCAATAAATATATATATTTGCCTTTCCGCTCCCCCATTTTCCACACATTTTCTCACACGTTTAACCAAATCCCCAATTTCACAACGCCGGAAACCTCTCCTCCATGAGCGCCACCAACAGCCGCCGGAAGGTAGCTCCGGCCGCCGCCGCCGATCCCGGTGACTCCGCCGACAAACTCGACCAGCTCCTTCTCTCCACCTCGATCTCCAACGGCGAAGATCTAGCTCCGTTTGTTCGGAAAGCCTTCGTCTCCGGTAAGCCGGAGACTCTGCTCCACCACCTGCGCGCCTTCTCGAAGTCCAAGGAATCGGAGATCGAAGAAGTCTGTAAGGCTCACTACCAGGACTTCATCCTCGCCGTCGACGACCTCCGATCTCTTCTCTCCGATGTCGATTTGCTCAAATCCGCTCTCTCCGATTCCAACTCCAAGCTTCAATCCGTCGGTGTTCCCTTGCTTTCTTCTCTAGATTCGTTCGTCGAAGCGCGGACCGTGTCGAAGAATCTCAATCTCGCGCTCGATTCGGTCCGTGGTTGTGTTAATACCGTAGAGCTTTGTTCTAGAGCGAACAAGCACTTGGAGGACGGTAATTTCTACATGGCGTTGAAGTGTTTGGACTCGATTGAGAACGAGTATTTGGAGAAGACGCCGTCGTCGACGCTGAAGCGGATGCTGGAGAAATATATTCCTGAAATCCGTTCGTATATTGAGAGGAAAGTGAGTAAAGAGTTCGGCGATTGGCTGGTGGAGATCCGAGCGGTTGCTCGGACTTTAGGACAGTTAGCGATCAGCCAAGCTTCGTCGGCTCGGCAGCGGGAAGAGGATCTTCGAATCAAGCAGCGACAAGCCGAGGAACAGAGCCGGCTTAGTTTGAGAGATTGTGTCTATGTTTTGGAGGAAGAGGATGAAGATGGAGTCGGTACAGTTGGAGATGATGCTAAGGATTTGTATTCCAATGGCGGTGGTGGACATCTAGGGTTTGATTTGACTCCATTGTATAGAGCTTATCACATTCATCAGACGTTAGGGCTTGAAGATCGATTCAAACAATATTACTTCGAGAATCGGAAACTTCAATTGACATCAGATTTTCAGGTATCATCAATGACTCCTTTTCTTGAATCGCATCAAACGTTTTTCGCTCAAATTGCTGGATTTTTCATTGTTGAGGATAGGATTTTTAGGACCAGTGGTAATCTGATATCGAAAATGGAGGTTGAGAATTTATGGGAGACTGCTATGAGTAAAATGTGTTCTGTTCTGGAAGATCAGTTTTCTAGGATGCAAACTGCGAATCATCTTTTGTTAATCAAGGACTATGTGAGTTTGTTAGGTGTAACTTTGCGTAGATATTGGTATCCGGTCGAACCTTTGTTAGATGTTTTGAGCAAGCACAGGGATAAGTATCACGAGCTGTTGATATCCGATTGCCGTAAACAGATTACGGAGGCATTGTCGGCTGACAAATTTGAGCAAATGTTGATGAAGAAAGAGTATGAATATTCAATGAATGTTCTATCGTTTCAGCTACAAGAATCAGATATTGTACCTGCATTTCCCTACATTGCACCATTTTCCTCTACAGTGCCCGATTGTTGTCGAATCGTGAGGTCTTTTATCGAGGATGCTGTTAGCTTTATGTCGTATGGTGGGCAGCTAGATTTCTATGATGTAGTTAAGAAATATTTGGATAGGCTATTGAGTGAAGTTCTGGATGGAGCTTTGTTGAAGCTCATTAGCACATCTGTTCATGGAGTCCCCCAGGCAATGCAAGTGGCTGCAAATATGGCGGTCTTCGAGCGTGCGTGTGATTTCTTTTTTCTCCATGCTGCTCAGCTTTCTGGTATTCCCTTAAGAATGGCTGAGAGGGGTAGGAGACACTTTCCACTGAGCAAAGCCCGGGATGCAGCCGAAGAGACTCTTTCGGGGTTGCTCAAGGTAAAGGTTGATTGTTTCATGTTGTTGATTGAGAATGTTAACTGGGTACCCGACGAGCCTCTACAACATGGTAATGAATATGTGAATGAGGTTATTATATATTTGGAAACTCTGGTTTCTACAGCTCAACAGATATTGCCTGTTCAAGTCCTTAAAAGAGTATTACGAGATGTTCTTTCTCACATATCGGTGACGATTGTCGGAGCCTTACAAGCCGATTCGGTAAAGAGGTTCAATGTTAATGCTGTAATGGGATTTGATGTGGATATTAAACTGTTGGAAGGCTTTGTTGATAATCAAGATCCTATTTTTGTGGAAGAGGATCTAAATCAGTTAAAGGCAGCTCTTTCTGAAGCAAGACAGATGATTAATTTGCTTTTGAGCAGTCATCCAGAGAATTTCCTGAATCCAGTTATTCGAGAGAGGAGTTACTACAGTCTCGATTACAAGAAAGTTGTCACAATATCTGAGAAGCTAAAAGATTCTTCGGATCGGTTATTTGGAACCTTCGGAAGTCGTACTATGAAGCAGAATCCGAAAAAGAAGTCACTGGATGCACTGATAAAACGACTCAGGGATGCGAGCTAGTCGAGATTGGCGTTCGATGCACTGCGTTTTCGATTCCCCTGGTGCTGATTGACATGACAGTTTATCTCTTCTTGGTTCATTCCTAACTTTATATTTCCTTTCAGTCTCACAATTGTTTTCTACTGTTTGTTTAGAGATTGCACATTTTTGTATATTATCACATTTATGCAGTGGTTTCATACATGATTGTCTTTGGAAAGTGACAGCAGTAAACATCCATGGAAATCCGGTCTTGGAAATGTGGTGCGGGTGATGGTTTTCAAAACCGAAAACTGGAACCAGGTTCGGGCTTTCAGCTTTGTGGATTATCCCCCTTTAAAATCATTCACTCAGGTCAGTGCGAGTACCCTTTAAAAATGGTGATGTGCTTTTAGTGTGTTAGTCACATTATTTAAGGAAAATCTTACCATCGTAGTTAGTATAGTGATCAAAGAGGATCTTGATAACTAAAATGATTCATGGTCGTCATCTCGAATTTTAATTTTTACACATTTTCTTGTCAACCAAATGTTGTAGGATAATGCGGTCTGTTCTGTAAAAATAGTTGAAATGCACATAATTTGACCTAGACACTCATATATATTAAAAAACAGATAAACTTGTATATTTAAATGAGCATTCATGCAATCAATGGGAGCAATAACTTAACTGCATAAGTGTGTAGGCTCGTGACTGATAAATCGCCCACCTAAGGGATGCTGAACTGAAAAAACCTTTTGGGGTTCAGCTGTTCAATTGCAATTTTTTTTTTCTAGTTCAACATATTTGGGGGTAGGGAAAAAATGGAAAAAAGTTCTTGCATAAATTGTTGTCTTCTCACTTACTGGTAGTTACAAATAAGTTGATAAAATGTTAAATTATAATTTCAAGATTGAGTCTGTATGTACATATGATTAAGGCCACGTTTGGTTGTTTGGAGTAGAGATGTTCCCCGGCCCCGGCCCCGCAAAATTCACCGTTTTTTTTTTCACAAGGATCGGGGCGGGGATTTTTCACAGGGAATTTTTCCCATTCAAATTTTTTATTTTTTTTATTTTTTTATTTTTTAAATCATAATCTTAAATAATTAATTTTTCTCATAAAATATCTATAAATTTCAATTATATGGTTAACTATCAAGAAAAAAATGTTCCTTTGAATATATAGGGCTCGTTTGATAACGTTCATGTTTCCTGTTTCTTGTTCTTGTTTCTTATTTTTTAGAAACAGGTTTGTTTGATAATTGTTCCCGTTTCTTGTTTTAAGCCTGATGTTGTGTTTAATATATATATAGAAAAGCGCACCATTGTAAAATAATAGGTGTTTTTGCCTAGTGGTGATGTAACAAGTTGTTTTACTCAAGACTAAGGTTCAAATCTCACTTGAGGATTTTTTTTATTATTATTATTTTGATAAAATTTCTTTTATACAAATGTTAATTTTCAATTTCCCAATTTTATTTAATGCATATGGTACATTATTAGTTAAAACATTATTACATTACTATTTATTTTTCTCTATTACGCTTTTTTTTTTTCCATCTATATATATTTATTATTGCTTTCATATTTTAAATTAATAGCACCGTTTTCAGAGTAATATAATCGTTATATATTTGAGTGACATCAAAGTAAACATAACATATAATTTTTTTTATAAAATGTTTATTTATATTAAACCATACACATTTTTAAAACTATTTTAATGAATTTTTAATTCATATTATATATTTTTATACTACATTATCTTTTTTAAAAAAATTATACATAAAAAAAACTTTTTTAAAAATATAAAAATTTGTAAAATAAAAAACGAAAAACAGGAAACAAGAAATTGTTATCAAACAAGTTTTGTTCTGTTTCTTATTTTTTATAAGAAACAAGAAACAGAAATGGTTATCAAATACATTCTTGTTTCTTATTCTAAAAAAGTTAGAAACAAGAAAAACATGAACTAAGAAACAAGAAACGAGAAACAGAAACGTTATTAAACGAGCCCATAGTTTCACAAAAAAATATTTATTTTATCTAAAAAGTAAAGTAATTAAATGAGATTAAAAAAAATTGTAAACGGGGTGGGGTCGGGGAAATGAGGATGGGGAATACATTCCCCGTCCTCAGCCCTGTTTTTTGCAAGAGGAATTTTTTCTTCCCATTCCCAGCTCCATTAGTGGTGAACATGGGTTGGGTTGGGTTGGAGAGGTTTTCAACCCAACCCAAAATTTCGGGTTGATCATTTTTCCAATCCAACCCAACCCAATTAAAGAGATAACCCAACCTTTATATTTTTGGGTTTGGTTGGATTGGGTCATTGGATTCACTAATTAATTATAATTATAAATATTTTAAATCAAATTAGTCATACATTATTAGGGGTGTTCATCGGTTGTTCGGAGTCGGTTTTAGGCTAAAATCACCACCGACCACCAACATGTCAGTTTCTTGTCGATCGGTTAACATCGGTTTTTAGAAGTTCCAGACTCTGATCGATCGTTGGTCGGTCGGTCGAATATAGTCGGTTATTGAGCTTGGGTGAACTAAAAAGGGAGAAATGATGACAAAAAACAGAGCCAAACCTCGCTTATGTGATTCTGGATGTGTTGGAACAACAAACGAATGAAAGAAAAGGAAAAAGAAATTAGACAATGGAGAAGAAAAAATAAAGAAGAGAAGAAATAAGAGAATCTATAAAAAAAACAATGAAAGCATAAAAGATGAAATGAAAATAGAAAGTTTGAAGAGCAGAGCAAAAAAGAGAGGTTGATTGAAGAGAAGTTAAATTCGTGAAATGAAGAGGGAGATAATGGGAGAGAGAAGGAAAGAGATAAATAAAATGAAATAAAAAAGGTGAATTGGAAGAGAAAAGGTTGGATGTGATGGTTGTAAGAGAGAGAAAAGATAAAAGTATTATTTTAAATAATAAACCATAGTGGTTTTGGACAAACTGGTAGCTAACTTCTTTTTTCAAGGACTAATCCTTAATAATTTTTATCAGAAATGAAAGGTAATTATGACAAATATATATTTTAGGTTTTCTTTATTTATTATATATAAATTTAAGTTCTTTGCTGGAGCATTACATGTGGGTTCGAAATTTTTAGTTTTTTTTTATCGATTGACCGTTCTATAAAACCGACCGATTGACACTAATTTGGTCGATTTCGGTTGGTCGGATAGATTTTCGGAGAATGTATGAACACCCTTATACATTATATATATACAAAATATAATCATCAATCAAGGTAATGAAATGAATATAAATATACAATCATGGTTTATGTGGAAGATTCCAATTATAAAACATAAAACAAATAGATAATTAAAACAACAAAAATAGATTTGACATAATTTGACTTCTATAAAATAAATATATAATTAAAACTAACAAAGATGTTTTTACATAATTTGACTATATATTTATCATGATATATAAATTATAAAGATTTGAAAAAATATTAAAGATTATGGGAAATATAAAGGCTAATAATAATAATTAATATATATATATACACATATATAATTATGTTATAGTAAAAATATATTTTTTTTAAACTAAATAATAATTTCGGGTTGGGTTGGGTTAATTTTAGGTCAACCCTTAACTCAATCCAACCCATGAATATTTCATGATTTTGAACCCAACCCAACCTGTCAATTTGAGTTGGGTTGGTTCGGGTTACTCGGGTTTTGGGTTGTTTGAACACCCCTAAGCTCCATTCCTTGCCTAATTGGGGATTTTCCGTGGGAAAAATGTACATCTCTTGTTTGGAATATCGGTTGTGTTATTATATACGGTGGACTATGAATGTTGTACACATAAGAAATCCCTTCCATCTTTACTCGTGACTTGTTTTTTAACCTTGCCTCTTCAAATCTTTGGAAATTAATGATGGAAGGGAGGCTTTTAACCCGTGAGTTTAATTTATATGGATATTAGAAATTAAGAGGTTATAAGTTTAATTTATTAGAAACAACTTTCTACAATTTCCTTAACAATCAAATTTCATAGAGTCAAACGATATGTAGGTGTGCATAAGTTTGTCCGAACGAACCGTCCGAATAAAAAAAAATGCAGCCTATGTTTTGTATGTTGGTTTGTTTATTACCAACCTTACGACCAAGAAAAATCTAATCTTAGACCAATCCTTCTATAACTTACCGCATATCTTACGCGAATTTATGTTTTTTTTGTGACTCATTTCAATTTCATGCTTCAATAAATAGAAGAGAATTTGCATTTAATTTCACAATGAAAAATCGATGTCTCATTGCCCTATAAAATGTCTCCTCATGTGGGAAAGTCTCACTGTGCAATTTCTTTTCAGAGAGATGATATAACATTTGTTTTTTAATCAACATTTTTAATGACTTTTTTTAGATTGCATTTTTAATGACTAGAAAATGAGAAAAAAGAATTATGTTTTTGGTAACATTTGGAAATATTTACAAGTTTACATTGGTTTTGTAGCACTATTATTACATAAAATCATCCATAAGAATAATAACTCAATGGATGTAAGTGTATCATTATAATAAAGAAGTCAGCAGGTGCATAATTTATGTCAAATCTTTGACTCTTTCTTTGACAAGGACTTGAATTTACTTTTAATTTCCAATTACTTGAAGGTAAAATTTTGAAATTACCATTATTTTCATTTAAATTTGGAGTATATCTATGACAAAGAAACTTTAATGCGACCAAACTTCCAAAATAAATGCAAATGAAAATATCTCTGACTTTTGATTTGAAGTTAAATAAAGATTTAACTTTGTTAGACCATTGAATTATGATTTCATATCAATTTAAACTTTTGCTTGCATTTAGAATAATATTCCGAGTATGATGAAAACTAATTGAATTATTACCCAAAATTGTGTGAAATTTGAATTTGATTTAGCATATTTTGGTTTGGCCTTTCTTGCCCAAATTTTAGACCAGCAAATTGTGAAGGATTTAAATTGAATTAAACTTTATTTATCTGACTCAGTTTTGATTTAAAGTTTATCTACTTGAGTGTGAATTTATGGAGAAATTAAATGTTTAAGATTAAAATTGATACAATGGATCTAATTTTGGTTACAATTGTTTTGGTGTTGTTTCATTCCAGACATAAACAGGGGAGATATTTCTCATTTAATTGAAAGCTTAATTTTAAAATTCCATGCTAAAAAATACAATTGCCCTAGCTCAACTTAAGTGAACCTATGTAGTTGTCATTTCTAGTATACTCAGAAGTTAGAAGCAAATTTGTTCAAAGTCAATAGAAGGACCATCGTTAACTAGACTTGTTTTTTATGACCGAGAATCGGAGTTTCACTTTCTTAATACCTTTTCACTAGATTTACGATACATTTGCCAACTAAACATTGTCCCACTTAGTTTACCTGGCTTCCTTTTGTTTTTTCAACCTCAGGTATATATATCATGAAAGTAGTGTCAATATGAGATGGTTTTTTTTTTTTGTTTAGTTTGGCAGGGATAGTAATTTTTAGCATTTCTATTTTAATTATAGTAATTTTTTTAAAAAAATCATGTTCGATTTGATTGAAGTCTATAAATTTTGTTGATATCTATTGATCAGTTTTTGTTATATTTTGAATTTTGTTTTTTCTAAAGTTTTAATATCCGAAGAATGTTTTACCCTTTTTTTATATGGTCAATAAATATATATATATATGAGATAGTTTTTTTAACCAAATATATGAGATAATTAATTAAATTATAATATCAGTTATTTTTTAAAGGCTATGGTTTGATCGGACACTTCACAAATTTTAAATTTTAAAAGATAAATGAAAAGAATGCATCAAACCCTTTATCAAGTGTCAAATTTTTTCTCAAGTAAATGAAAATTAAATATCAATTTTCATACTTAAACTTATGATCATGGTATTAAAAGTGGATTACCATCAAACAATCAAACTATAAATTTATTGACCAAAATAATAAATAATTCTAAAATTTAGAGACAAAAAGTGCCATTTATTTTTTAAATTTATTTTTAAAAAATCCATCATAACCAATTTAAAGCTATCTTTTTAAACAAATTTAGACAAATCCCAAAAAATACAAAAGAGACTAAAATTCGAAAGTTCAAACAAAAAGAGAACAAATCTCAAACGGCACGAACCAAAATATCATTTTAAACAACTAAAAGTCTAAATCTGGCACGTGTAACACGTGCGAACAATACGAATTTAAAGTTAAAACCTCCATTCATTATTATCATTTTCAATCAAAATCAAAACAGCTGAAAACTTGAAGAACAAGAAGAACACAAAAACAAGAAATCAAAAAAAAAAACAAAAACAAATCGTAGAAATCTCAGAAATCGAAGAAGATGAATTTGTTTAAGCTCATGAATTCTCTTCTGTTCTTCACTTTGATCTCAAAAATCTCAGAAATCTCCGCTCAAAAAACCCTTTCGGCCTACGATGTTCTTCAACAGTACGGATTCCCCGTCGGAATCCTCCCAATCGGCGCCACCGGCTATGAATTGAACAGAGCCACCGGCGAGTTCAGCCTCTTCCTGAACCAGAAGTGCAGATTCTCGATCGATTCCTACGATTTGGAGTACAAACAAACCGTCCGAGGCGTGATTTCTCGAGGCAGGCTCAGTAAATTGAAAGGCGTTAGCGTCAAGATCTTGTTCGTGTGGCTCAACATCGTTGAAGTTCGCAACGGCGGCGATGAACTCGAATTCTCCGTCGGCGTTGCCTCTGCGAAATTCGGGATCGATAGCTTTTATGAGTCGCCGCAGTGTGGATGTGGATTCAAGTGCGGGAAGGTGGAGAGCTTGGTTGCGGATTCTTGAAATTAGGTAACAATTTGTGTTTCATAATTTAGAGGATTTTTAGGTTTTGAATCGCTTTGATCAGTTCGAAATCGCGATGTTCTGTTGCTTTGATCTTGATTTGTATGTGCAATTTCTGAGATCGCGATTTGCTCGATTTATCGTTCTGTTCTGTTTATGTAGATCGGATTTTATTTCTGATTTGAAGAATCGAATTGTATGATTCTGCTATTGTGATGTTCTTCAAGGTTTCCACATTTTGATGATGAAACCCTAAATCCTTATCTTCTGCAGTTTCCCTTCCATTTACTGGCTTGATTTTCTTATGTGGTCTGCTTTTCAATTAGTCAACTCTGAGTCAACTGGATCATATTCTGCTTGTTTTTTCATTGCTATTCTCTTGCTTAGGGGCTGTTTGTTTGACATATTTAGGTTGGATTTAGCCTAAGGAGTTATATTGATGATTTGTGTTCGGTAGTTAAAAATTGAGAGTTGTAGCCAAAAACTCGTTTAGATGTAGTTTTTTGCGTGGAGGAGTTAAATCAAAACCTTGAGTAGTTATTTTTAGTAGTTAAAATAGAAATTATTAAAAATGAGTTATTTTGATTGATTTGAAATGAATGATTAAAAATGAGTGGTTAAAAACGATTGAGTAGTTATAAATGAATGATTAAAAATGAGAGTGATTTTTAAAAGTAAAATGAGGAGGAGTTGGTAAAAACTCGTTTGGATGTAGGTTTTCGATGAGGAGTTAATAAATCATAAAAATAAATCCTACCTAAATATGTCAAACAAACAGCCCCGGGAACTTGGAATTTCATTTCTTAGGCCTAGTTTTCAATTAGCTACTTATCTGATCTTCAAGAATATACCTTCTAGTTTTTTTTTTTTTAATGACCCGGGAACTTAGAGTTTTGATCCTCTAAATCCAAGGGCACCACTGGTTGGTCCCTTGACTGTGGCGTCAGGATACATCGTAGGATCAGAAGCAAAATTGAAGGTCGTTTGAGAAATTATTCACCACAACTTTCTTGAATTTGGGACCTTGAGGGAGCACACCTGCAAAACCCAGGGGCTCGACCATTGTGTTTGCTCTCTAGGAGACATACCTTCTAGTTGGCCATCGTGTGCATTTGAATTGTTGTATAATACACTCTGGATTTCTTTCTGAGAGCTCGAACTGCGGCGCGACCGTAATAGGAGAAGGTAACAGTCAATTCTATATCATCTGGATTGTTCGTTTCAGACTCTCTTTTGGCAACTGTTCTTAGTTCCTTTTGTTAAACAAACATAATCTAGACTACCCATAGTGAAAACTTGATTCTTTTTTTGGGATCTTGTCTTTTTTAGAAAAGGAATAGTTTGTCTGCACTCAAAGCCCAGACTCTGGAGATATTGAGGATGTTGATTCAAACAGGCATCTGGGTGGCTGATTCCTTGGATCTTGTTAGAAATCATATGCCTTAGCCAATTAAGGCATCCCCTTGGGGGGGCGCTTAATCTTGTGATCTTATTAGATATTAAAATTCGAAGACAACCTCATCAGTTCGATGGATCTCTCACGAAAATGTAATCTTGTGGTTACTAGGTTATACAAGATGTCACTAAAGCTATACTTCTGTTGGTCATCTTATATTTGTTTTTTTTTTTTTTGAAACAAGGGTAACCACGCCCGGTCCTAAGTTAAGAAGAGAAGCTCGTGCTTGAGTTCATTCTTTAGCTAAAGTTTGACCTTTCATATTCTTTTTGGTAAAGTGGTACAAAGTTCAAACTCTTAGACAAAATGTCTTGATTTGAATTTCTTGGAAAGTTCATCAAATTCCTTAAAAAATTACCTCCAGATGGAAACATGAGGATATTCCAATTCAATGTTTGTCTTATCTGCTCTTGGAAATTGCCCATCTAAGGAAGGGTATTATTTCTTATTCACATTAATTTGATGTGTTTGATTAACATGTCCATAGTTCTCATACCCACATGTTGTTTTCTATTTTAGATAAATCACTAGTTTTTCTTAGAATATAGCTTCACAATTTTTAGGTGGAGATGAACCTATTTTATGCAGACTTTATTTCTTCTCTTTTCTTTTCTTTTTTTTCTTTACAAATTTAGAATCTAAACTGTCAACCATAGCATTTCTCCTGGTAAATGGTGGGAAAAAGAATACTCCCATCGAAAAAGTGGGAGAAATGGTAGATCCTATTTTTGGAACAACCAGGAAAAATAAATAACTATATTTCTCCTCAATAGTCTCATTACCAAAGTCATTACCAATAGCCTCCCTTGCCCAAATTCTTCCACATTCCCAATGTCGCCCACCGCATCGCCCTCCCTATCGACCAGCAATGGCGAGGCATCGGTGTATGACATTCTTCGGGAATTCAACTTCCCAATAGGTCTCCTTCCCGAAGGCGCCATAGGTTGCAAGTTAGATCGAACGACCGGAAAATTAGAGGCGGAGTTGAGTGGGTCATGCCATTTCTCACCCGAGGAGCCGTATGAACTGAAATACAAATCCACCATTAGTGGGCGCATCTCAAAGAACAGCCTAACAGATCTAAAAGGGGTGAGTGTTAAATTCATGTTCTTTTGGGTCAACATTGTCGAGGTGGTGAGAAACGGCAACGATCTCCAGTTCTCGATCGGGGTGGCTACAGCATCATTTCCGGTGGATAATTTCTCCGAGTGCCTGTCGGAGGGGCGTGGAGTCGGTTGCAAGAATGGGAAAGGAAGAAAACTTAGATCTAAATCTCTTGTTTTATCCTGAATCGATGGTGTTCTCTTTTCAATGTTTGTATGAAAAAGGGGTTTGAATCTCAGTTTAGGAATCTCTTGATTTGAAATTGGTTTTTTTTGAGCTAAAGTGGGGTTTGGGTTCATGAGTGAAATTCATAATTATGTCACAAAATGTATGGATTCGCTTGGAGTTAAAGTAGAAATTTCGAGTGTTATTTCATACTTTTCTTTCTTTCTTTCTTTTCCCTTTTTGATTAAATCATTCTTAATTTGTGGAATGCATGAAACAATGTTTCTAAATTATAGGGGTGATAATGAAAATCGAAAACCGCAAAACCGAACCAAACCGATTTATTGGATCGGTTCGGATTTTTCACACAATATTGGACATATTAGTTTTTATTTAGAAAAAACCGAAAGTTATTGAATCGGATCGGTTTCTATTTGTAAAAATCAATAAAAACCGAACCGAACCAATATTGATTTTTTACATTCATTATTCTTTTTATATATTAGTTAAACATTTTATTGGTAAGTAACTAATTATTTTTGTTTAATTTAATTATAAATTATGAAATTTTTTTTAGGAAAACAACATTAAAATAGGAATGAGAAGTGAAATAGCAAGTAAAATAGTAAAAAAGAATTAAACCGTAGGGAACCGAATGGAAGAAAATCGAGCCAATAATTTTATCTTTATCGGACATTGGTTCGGTTCCTCCTTTTGTCAAATCAATCGGATCGGATCGGTTATCGGTTTGGCCTAAAAATCAAGGAAAATCAAACCAATGGTTTTGTCTTTTGTTGGACATTGGTTCGGTTCTTCTTTTTGTCAAATTGATTTTATCGGTTCGGTTATCGGCTTGACCTAAAATCGAAGAAAATCGAACTAATATCACCCTTAGTAAATTAGAAAGTGAAGAATAATATTGCTGGAAAGTTTCTATTTTCGTTTAACAACTAAAGAGAACAAAACAAACATATATTCAATATCATTGTAGGATTATAAATTTTCAAATTGTCAACAAGTTTAATCGAACCAAGGGTGTGATCATAATTTCGAATTTTACTATGTTAAATTATTGTTGAACATAAAAATAATAGTTATCAAATAATAATATATAATGTACCAATAAGAGCAATAATTCAATGAACATAAACATATGTTCATGATTAAAAAATTATGGATTTGATTTTTCTTATTTTAATTTTTCTTAGAACTAAAAAGAAGAATAATAATAATAAAGTATGCTATCCATGTTAGGTAAACTGTTTTTTTCAATGAACACTAATGCATGTTAGTTATTGATTGGGCGACAAGGCATGAACATTATTGAAAGTGAAGGTACGTCTTCTATAGGCATTTCCTACTGTCATACTTTTTCTTTTTTTAGTACATATCGAGAGGGAGAGACAAATACCGATTCTCAGGGTTTGAACTTGTGACGTTGGTGTTGAACTGATTTACAATCAAACAATAAACTATTGTATCATAGCATAGTGTTTTTTTTTAATAATAATGACGATGATATCAATATTTTAGTGCATGTGTTTTTTTTTTAACAAAAATCTTAGTGAGTTGAACTAAAAAAAGGGAAATTACTGTATTAGTCAAATTTAGAAAATAATTATAAATATAGTCACTTTTTTTTAAAAAAAAATTAATAAATATATTCATCGGTACAGATAAGATCTCATACTTTCTTATAATATTGATATTAATAAATATTAATAATATATAATATTGATATTAAAATTTATAAAAAAAAAAAAAAAAAAAAAATTTAAATGAACCAATAGTTACCAGATGTCATACATTGAAAAGTTAAGGTTCCAAACCCCAACTTCCCATGTTGAACAAAATAAATAAATAAAAATAAAAGGTACGATGCCTGTGGTTTTCTTTTGTTGATAAAAAAACGTCAGATGTATTGATAACAAAGAAAATGATTCTATAATTGTGTTTTAATACCTTTGAAGAATCAAATTTTTTAAATTAAATATATAGTTTATTCAAAACTCACTTTGAAAATTTTGTTTTGATGATGTTTGAGATGTTTTTTTTTACGTCAATAATAAGGGTTGATGTATAGAAATTTAAACTTCCAACTTTAAGTCATAAATGCAATTTCTATTTTTATATTAAATGTAATTATTCTTTTCAAATATATATATAATTATTATTAGCCAATAGACCAATAGTTCAAGCGGCATCGATGTATATCTAATAATTTGAGGTCTTAGATTCGAGTCTCATCCTCTCTGAATTGTTGTGATTTCAAAAAAAAAAAGTAATTATTATTAAATTATGTTCATGTTGACACATCATTTTTTTCTCTTTTTCGAGCTCTCATAGCCATTTAAAATTAGTTCGCACTTAATAAAATATAAATATAAATTATTTTAAAAATGGGGAATTACCTCCTCATCTATGATAATGGCTTTAATACTTTGAGAACATCTTCTTTCTTTATGTGTCAATGCTATTATTTTCACTCACAGAAAAGATTACCAAATATTTATCCTTAGAACTTTGAATCTGTTTTAAAATACTCTTTAACTTTCAATTCTGGTAAAACTATTTTTTTAATTATTTTAAATAGTGAAAATTGATGTGATATTATCTGCATTTAAATAAGAGATTAATTTTGTTGTTATCATATTTTGTTTCTCAAACAAAGAAAAAATTGCTGTTATCATTTATTTCATTTCAAAATATGCCATTAGAATGATTTACATAATCAATTTTTTTGCCAATGGTCACATTTTCACATGAATGATGTTATAAATAATATCACAATGTCTTCTAATTTTGCCCACCAAAAACAGTAGCTCAACATTATTAATCTCAATCGTTAGATAATGTAATTTTGACTAAGATAATGATTAGACTAATTTTTAATTTTAATATATTTTTGAAGTAATTATTTTATATTTGTGAGATATATTCATTGATAAGAAAAAGATAAAATATGAACGGTGATTGGATTGATGATAAAATAGAATTCTAGGTCTCGAACAATGATTTGATTGATGATAAAAAAAGAAAGAGAAATTTTTTTGTTCAGTTCTCTACCTTAACGACAGAAAAAATAATTGATCAAATTCTATTGAGTCTAACTCATAGAGATCATTTATCAAAGAATGACTCTGATTATCAAATGAAATAGTTAAAAATAGAAGTAGACAACTTTGAAATTAACATTCAAATTAAAATTACACTCAAAATTTATGGACTAAAAAAATAAATTTTCTTTTAATTTATAATAATCACTCATTCCTAATTTGATTTTTTTATAAATTTTTAATTACTAAATATTGTAAGACTAAATAATTTATCCCACAAAAGTTTTGAACAATTATAGACATGACAAAATAATTTTTTTTTTAAAAAAAATGATGATATCAACTTGAAAACAAGACACCGCCACCCCCAATAACATCTCTTATGTGGTCGCCATGAAAGAGAACTGAGTTCATGGAATATTGGCCACTGTGATCTCGCCACGTGTCAAAGTTAAAATCTGTTGTGTGGCCAAGTAAGAGGTTTGGATGTCCACCAATGAACATCCAACCAAATTAAAACATCTTAGATTTTTTTTTTATTTTGGATGATTGGATTTTGGTGTTGAAAAAGTCGAGAAGAGAAAGAATAAGATGAAGTAGAGTGATTAGGAGATATAAAACAGTTATTTGGATGATTGATAAATTTAATATATTTTATTATTTATTATGTTGAAAATTAAAGAAAATTTAATGTGATATTTGATAAGATTAGATAGATGATATTTTATATTATATTATATAGTTGAAAATTTGAAGAAAAAAAAAATTGATGTGACATTTAAAATATTATATTAATTTTCTATAAACAAATATGGACTTGATCCCAACTCCATCCTCTTCCTCTCTTTTCCTCAACCCCAAATCTCAAACTCCCCTAAAGCATTTTATGTGATCTTGCTTTGTTTGTCTTAAGATAGTATCTAGTGCTTTAACTATCCTTCACCTTATCTTTATTCTATTTCAATTAAATTGAATTAATTAAAAATAATGACAATAATCATCTCTTCCATATATTCATGTCACTTTCTGTTGAAGTTAGTGACTAGTGAGCTATAGTAGTTGTCAAGCATTTCTTATGATTAAATTAAAAAAAAAAATTAATTTGATAACATTTAAGGATTAAAAGAGAATTAAATGTCTAATTCTTTAATATAAAATATCACAAGAATTATATTTTTATTCGATGGTGTTTTAGTTTCATTGTTACTCTCAAATATTATAAAAAAAAGTTATATATATATATATATGTCGATTAAAATGTTAGTTATTAAAATTTTTTATAATTAAAATAGATAAGTCAGAAGGTAAACTAAAATTTGAGAAGTAAATTATATGTTCTCCAACTTTAAATAGTTAAATTACTATCCAGGTCTATAACTTGTGCATAACAAAGTCTATAGGTTGGAATCAGATTCATGATCTTTTGATCTATGTACACCTATATTGATTAAACTATATAGGTATATATATATAGCTGAACTTAATTTTTAATTTTGTTTCAATTAATGAATTTTAATTGTTTCACCATCTTAAGTACTGTTAAATTAATTTGTTCAACAAAAAAAAAAGTACTGTTAAATTAAAAGAAATATGTTCAATTTTTGTTCATGTGCCATCAATACCAGCCTTATGGTTAAAGGGATAGTTTGGATTTTTATTTTTCTGAAGTTCATACTTTTGTGGTAGCTTAATAATAAAAGTTTTAAGAAAACTAAAAAAATAATGGCAGATTATCTTCCAGAACTATATAAAAATGATTTCTATACAAAATTTTAATCTCTGCTTGGAAGTAATTATCCACATTCCCCACAATTTTATTTGTGAGTGGAATAATGGTTGAATTTGATAATCATTTTGTTTTTAATTTTTTATTTTTTTAAATTTAAGTTTATTATAATTATTTTATCATATTTTTTTTAACTTGAATATCTGCTCATAGGAAAGATGAAAAGAAATAACAGTAAAATCAAATTATTATCAAAGGGTGGTGACTTTTTTGTTTGCTTCAACCATATTTAAGATATAAACTAATGGTATTTTAAAGCCCACAAAAATAATGATTTGAGGGGTTGTTTGTTTGGTATATTTAAGATAGGATTTAGTTTTAAAATTTATTAACTTATTCTCGAAAACCTACGTCCAAACTAGTTTTTATTAACTTTTCTTATTTTTACTTTTAAAAAAACTTTCATTTCTAACCATTAATTTTCAATCATTTATTTAATTATAACTATTCAATCATTTCTATTTCTATCTACTCATTTTTAACATTCATTTTTAATCATTTTTTTAACTACTAAAAATAACTGTTCATTTTTAAATCTACATCCAAACAAAATTTTGACTCGAATTCCTCTACACAAAAACTACATTCAAACAAATTTTTGACACAAGTCTCAATTTTTAACTACTCAATATAACTTTAACCCAAATACTACCTAAATATGTCAAACAAACATCCCTTCGAAGTTTACAAAATGGTATACCAAAACTAAAATGATAGCTTTGATATATATATATATATATAGTAAAAAGAGAAGTATATCCAAATTCTTCTCAATAATAACTCTCGCCCTTTCAAAAAAGCAAAAATAATAATAATAAATATCACATGCATGCGAAAGAAAAAGGAAAGTTCATTTAAAATTCATTCATCCAATCAATGTAAGCCACGAACAGTTCATTTCAAAGTTCATACAAAAAAGAAATCAGAAAACAATTCCAAATCAGGCTTTGCCGACTCTGTTCTTCAAAATTCTCAAAAAGTAAAATTTCCATTTTCCTAAAAGACAGTTTTCAATTCAGAAACGTTTCCGCCATTAGAGATTCGATTCCACCTTTTTCATTTG
Source organism: Sicyos edulis (assembly GCA_036507275.1). NCBI lineage: Eukaryota > Viridiplantae > Streptophyta > Magnoliopsida > Cucurbitales > Cucurbitaceae > Sicyos > Sicyos edulis. Next base: position 36,700,461 of record CM071854.1, on the reverse strand, counting down.
TCTTTCAATTAGAAGAACAAAGAACAGAAACCAAAATAGTAGAAATGTTTATTTCATTCATTCATTATGGATTATACTATTACACACTACACAGTACACAGAAAACATTCAAATTCTAACAAAAAAACAGAGTATAATAGAGAAATAAACTTAACATCTAAATGAAAAACAGAACACAGCCAATAAAATTCATAAGAACCTGTAATCAGATCCCCAAACTGCTTCACAAATCCATCGCCTCTCGCCCGATCCATTCCTCTCATTCAAACTTCGATTCGAACTTGGATCTGCAACTCGAAGGCCTCTTTAGCTTCATAGATCAATATTAATTTTATTATATTTCTTCAATTCAGTTCGAGAAATTAGTTTCAGTACTTGTTCTTGAGAAGAATGGATCGAAGTTCGGCAACATCGATCTCATCGAGGCGATTCTCCGGCCGGTAGTATCCAGTGACAGGATCCGGCACCCAAGCAACCTTCTCAGTCGATCCAACAACCTTCTCTTCTCCTGATTTCTTCAACAGATGGCTGTTCCTCGCCGCTGCTACACTTCCTCCTTTCACCGCACTCGACGCAACTCCTTGTGATGCCGCGGCATAACCACGCCTGAACAAACAACATCAACAGCAATCAGAAAAAATATCAGCATAAGAAAATCGCATCAATCGAAGAAAAACGAAGAACAAGATGTAAATAAGAGGAAGAATCACGCCTAAACAAACAATCATCAACATATGAAAATAGCATCAATCGAAGAAAAACAAATAACAAGAGAAATAAAAAGAAGTACCAAGCCTAAACAAAACAATCATCAATATAAGAAAACCGCATCCATCGAAACAGAAATCGAAGAAAAACTAATAACAGTAGAAAGAAAAGAAGAACACGCCTAAACAATCATCAATATAAGAAATTAGCATCAATCGAAGCAGAAATCGAAGAAAAACTAAAAACAGTAGAAAGAAGAGACGAACAAGCCTAAACAGACATCAACATAAGAAAATCCCATCAATCGAAACAGAAATCACAGCAAAACGAAGAACAAGAGAAAGAAGATGAAGTATACGCCTAAGCAAACATCAACATAAGAAAATCGCATCAATCGAAACAGAAATCGAAGCAAAACGAAGAACAAGAGAAAGAAGATGAAGTACAGCGCCTAAACAAATTAAAACAAACACAAACGCATCAATCGAGACAGAAATCGAACAAAAACGAAGATCAAGAGAAAGAAGAGGAAGTACCACGCCTAAGCAAACATCAACATAAGAAAATCGCATCAATCGAAACAGAAATCGAAGAAAAACGAAGACCAAGAGAAAGAAGATGAAGTACAGCGCGTAAACAGATAAGAACAAACACAAATCGCATCAATCAATACAGAAATCGACCAAAAACGAAGAACTAGAGAAAGAAGATCGATCCAATACCTGCTGAGAACAGAGGAGAATCCATCGGAAACAAGAGCGGAGAGGATCTTAACGTTGGAGAAATATCGAGCCATTGGATCAAACGATTCGCTGCTGTGGTGAAGAAAGATTTTCTTAGCGATAAATACCGATTGTTTCTCGAGAAAATCTTCCACAGCAGCGAAGAGGACTGGTTCGAGCTTGTTTCTAAGTGTTTGTGAAACAGTTTTTGAAAATGGAGATAGAGAAGAAAGATGAATGGAAGGGGTTTATATAGAGGCGATTAGGGTTAAAAACGGAACTGGTCAAAGTAGGCGGGAAGGAGGGGGGATCTGGGCCGTACACGTGGTGCAAGGAGAGAGCGTGATGGGAGGCGGCGAGTTGGGGTTTGGTTTCTTTGAAGTTTCTTTGTGTTAGTGATAGTGAAAGAAAATAAAATGTTCCGTTGAAATGCCAGCTGGATAATACGCTCAATGGTCGATTTTAATTTCGTTATTTTTTTTATGTGATTAATTGCGTGTTTTGATTTTTAACTGCATTTCCATTTCTATCAATGTCGATGAAAAAATTAGATGCTGTTTTCATTTTTATATTAGGGCGTTTATATATATATATATATATATATATATATATATTATTGTTTTTGGTTTGATCAATTTTGCTATAATTGTAAAGTTAAAAGTTTCTCTTCGACTTTGAGAGTATGCTTTTTTTAAGGTCTTGGGTTCTAGATTCATTTGTGACATTTCTTCTTTGATGTCTTAGTGTTTTACCTAGAGACGAGTGTGGTTACTCTATTTCAAACAAAAAAGTTTGAGTTTGAATTATTTTGATGTGTTTAGGACCCGTTTATGTAAATGGTTGGGTTGGTTATAATAACTCAACTGATGTTTGTCTCACCGTTTATTATAAACAATGGTTACCTAAACCCTTACATATCTTACTTTTAGTTGCATAACCAGCTCCTCATACACCGTTTAACAGAATCTCTATCTTAATAATTTGTCCTTCAAACATCATTTATAATAACTCACAGTCTATCATAGTTAAACTGGTGTTCCAAATACACCTTGATGTAAAATTGGAGAAAGATATCACAAATGCCATCGATATTGATATAAATGAAGGTTACCAACCTTTTTCGTATGAGTTTGAATCATTTCATTCCAAAGTTATGGCTAAGTAAAAAAAACCAAAATCATCTCAAACATAAAAAATATAGGTTTATAAACACTCTTACAAATATAGGAATCTATTAGTCATAAAATTAAAATTTTAATAACTACATATTGGTTTACTAATTTATTTTAAAGATTACTTATTGATTAAGAGGTTTGGAGTTGGTAGAATGAAAATTGATAACAATTCTCTCATTTATATTTGTTGCATAGAATAATTTTTCTTAGCAATAATTTCTCTATCGTAATCACTATCCTTTCTTTCCTGTCATTTCTTTACGTTTGTTTTGAATTTTTTCTGTTTTCATTTTTATCATATCCACTAATTATTAATATATCCTTTATAACTATTTATGCACCTGAATATATATGTATAGTGGTTCCTAATTCATAATTACTATATATACTTTAAATATAAGTAATGATTTTTTATTATCATTTTCTCAACTTCAAACAAGGATATATTGCATTATCCAATTAATTAAACTTAATAACACTAGTTTTGATCCAATTTCGTATATATAAAGTTATGAGTTTTTATGATTTTGGTAAGTTTCAAAAGGACGTGATTCTATAAATCTTAATTCCGTACACATAATTAGATAAAGTTTGAATCTATAGGTAGTTAATAGAGTGAATCAAATTAGAAATTGCAAGCTTGTTATCATATGTATAAATGGAAAATGTGTTCAGATCATGATCACAAATTCACTCACCCAATAATTGAAATACCAAATTAATTTATAACTTTAAGATTCAAAAATCAAATCACCGTTAATTTGTAATTTAGACCGAATAAAATAAATAAATAAAATCTTTTCCAATAACTTAATGCTTGGTTGTCCCTTTAGGTAGGATTTAGCTTAAAGAGTTATTGATGAGTTGTGTTGGATAGTTAAAAACTTAGAATTGTAGTAAAAAACTCATTTGTACGTAGTTTTTGAGTAGAAGAATTAGAGTTAAGACTTTGTTTTGACGTAGATTTAAAATGATTAGTTATTTTTAGTAGTTAAAAAAATGATTAATCACTCAAATCTAAAATTGATTCCTAATTTTATTTTCCATCTCAAAGTTGAGAGACGAATTTAGCGTTAGTAAAGATCTCATATTAAAAATGCGAGAATTCTTTAATATTTTTATAAAATATATGAATTAATTTCTTGAGTGCCAATTGATTTTGACGTCGAATCTCATATTATTTAATATGATATAAAAAGTTAATATAATTAATGACCTCTTAAATTTTTTTATCTGACTTCATTCAAGCAAGTATTTTGGTCTACAAATTAAAGAAAATATATTGTTTTTTTTTATTGTTGATTAATTTTAAGGTGATGATTATGAATCATTTTTTAAAAATAAATAAACAAATTATTGTTTGGGTGGTGGGTTTTGTTTTACACAGAGAATTTGATAGGAGAGGACTGGTTGGCCTATGATAGTGCTTCACTTTTTCAGTATCCCCATTTTCAAGGCTATGCCTTAGGTTCATTGCATCCTCTTTTTTTAATATATATATATATATATATATATATATATATATATATATATATATTCTTTTCTTCTATGTCTTGAATTCAAAATACTCTTGTGACTTGTAATCTTGTCTATCTAAATTGAGTTTTTTTTTTCTTCTTTTACATGGGCATCTAATCTAGGATACTTTATTTTTGTGTGTTTGAGACTGATAATATTTTAAGAAAATAGGTAAGGGAATATTCTCTTTGTTTGGATGTGAGAGAAACATTAATCTTATAATCATTATTCATCCCTAATAAGATTCTTTCCTTATTCTCATCAAAAAAAAAAAAAGATTTTTTTCCTTATTCTTGTCTCTTTTTTTAATTTTTAATTTAAAATTTATGTGTTATGAAGTTCTATGAAGGAAAAGGCGAGGAAAAAAGAAGAGGTTTATGAATTTTTTCATATTTTTAATATTCACCATTATTAGATAAATTTTAAATTTGTTAACTTTCTATATTATATATATATATATAGCGATGTTGAGATTAATTTACATTTGATTGTCTGTTTTGAGTAAATAAAAATATGTAGTATGTTAATCTGAATTTTGAAATCACATACCTTTATTGAAAAGAAAAAAAGAAAACAAATCTTAAAATGATCTCTATGAAAAAATTAAAATTGGTATTAACCAAAACCTAGTTCAATGATGTTAAAGATTTTGTTACACATAATAGAAAACATTAATATATTTATAAAATTTATAGATGAATATAATTAAAAAAAAATTACCAGAAGTAAGTTACTTTTAGTATAAGAATTGAAATCAAAATTTTAAAAATTTAGGGACCAAAATCGACCAAAGAGAAAAGACCAAAATTTGATTAAATCTACTAATTTTTAGAAAAACATACCAATAATGTAATCTAACCAAAGTAATAGTGGTGACTTTTTTATGTTTTTGCAATTTTTTTTTTACATTTTTTATATATTTTTTTGGACAATACTTTTAAATAATTAGATTTTCTTAGAAAATATTTATAAATTTCAACTATAATGTTAATTATTAATGAAAAATACTTATATGCATGAATAATTTCATCAAAAAATATATTTTTATTTGAAATAAAAGAGGTAAAGTATGGAAAAAATATTAAAAAAAAAAAGTAATTTGGGCGGGGATCGGGGACGGGAAATACATTCCCCGTCCCCGGCCCCGATTAACCCACGGAGAATTTTTCCCTCGTCCCTGGCCCCGTTCCCCGCCCCATTAGGGGCTTGTCCCCGCGGGTAGGGGTGGACAAAAAAACCGGTAACCCGAGCAACCCGGACTACCCAACCCAAACCGTAAGGGTTGGATTGGGTTAAAAAAATTTTGGGTTGGGTTGGGTTATGATTTTATAGTATTTGTTGGGTTGGGTTGGTTCTTGGGTTTGACTCGTTCAACCTAACCCAACCCGAACAAATAATATTATATGCATTTTATGTGTGTGCATGCAAGATATAATAATAAAATAATTTTTTAGAATACTTGTTAGTCTTCTAAAAATAAAGAATTGCACTAATTAGATAAGTAATGGGTTGTAGTATAGTATCAACATTTTTTCACCTATTTGTGAACTTATGAGTTGAATTTTTGAGAGAAAAAAAGGAGAGTAACATAACCCGAGAACCTAATCCAACCCAACCCGAAAATCTAGGATTGGGTTGGGTTGGGTTGCGTTTATGCATAAGGTCCGATGGGTTGGCGAATTGCCCAACCCGAAAAGTTGGGTTGGTCCAAAAAAATCATTCAACCCTACCCAACCCGGACCATGTACACCCCTACCCGCGGGGACGACATCTCTAAGTATAATTGGGGGAGGAGAATTACAACCCTCACACCGAAAATACTACTATTCTCAAGTTAATAAGAGTTAAATACCAATTTTTGAATTGGTGATCGTGAAGTTAAACTAATTTCAAACCTATAATTAAACCAACATGCCACTAATTGAAATGAAAATAATATTTAAGCCATAAATAAGTTGTGAATTTAGTGTAAAAAAGAATGGGTTGACATACCAAGTCAAAATTGGAAAAAACACCCAGCCAAGTTGTACATCAAGTCCAGAAATATCAAACCTTTAAAATAAAATGGCAGATTACCTTTTTTTTCTTTTCTTCTTTTTTGTCTCCACTTACATTTTTCATTTCCACGTTTTAATTGATGAAGTCATATTATAAAATATAAAGTAATTAACTTTTACTTTTACTTTTATTTTTGGAAAGAAAATTAAAATTTAATTTCTATGATTAATATATATAACGAGTAGGATATTTATTTTTTAATTTCTTTTATATATAGAAAAAAACTTCTTTATATATGGGTATGTATAGGTATCATTAGATCCATATAAAATTAAACTATTAAATATATGTATATACGTTCATGCCAATCTAATGATGCCACATAGTCAGATCGTAGAGCTCTACATATTCATGTGTTTAAAAGTTTTACCTACGTAAGGATAGAAGAGTCACCCACATTATATATTATTACCATGCATATGAGCTCTAAATTTTGAATACTGTAAAAAATAAAATGTTGTATACTAATATAAATCATACTCATATTTTTAAGACTATTTGTATCAGGATTGTCTCTCCAAATCTTGAAATTTGTACAAGATTAAAGGAACTTTTTTTAAAATGCTTTAAAAAAAGTAACTTTCTTAAATCATTTAAATTTAACCCTCCTAAATATTCTTTTTAATTCTTCATTGGTCTCTAAATTTAATAATTTAAAAATTAAAATTTAGTCGAAGAGTTTAAATTTATAATTTGATAAAATCTTAAATATAGTTAGCGATTAGTGACAAATTAAATTCATAAAAGTTATTTATTTATGTGTAAATAATGCAATTTTTTGTATAATCAATGAGTCAACTCACATTGTCATCATGATTAAAAAGAAAAAAAAAACTATCGAGAGTCAGTGGTGTAGTTGGTTATCTTGTCTGGTACATTTGACTCTCATATTATTTGAAAGTAATTGTGCTCTTTATGTAGGGTTTTTGTCCCCCTTCCTCCACTTTGTATTAAAAGAAAAACTCACATTTAATCATGAATTTCACTTATTTAATTAGTTAATAATTATGAAATAAAATTTATTTTTTAGATTTTACCAATTGCCTCAAAATTATATGACTAAATTCTAATTCTAATTTTTTAAATTTTGAATATTAAATTTATAATTTACCTTTAAAGAAAATATTCCTTCGTGTGGTTTTTTCCCTAGGCGATAGGATTCAATTCTTTAAATGGTCCCGACCTTTTTTAGAGTCTCAAATGGTCCCTACCTTTTAAGCAATTTAAGTCACAAATATTTTTTAATTGAATTTAAGTCACAAATTGATCGTTGTTCTACAAATAAAAATAATTAATTAATTTTATTAACAAAAAATGCCATTATCACTAAAATATTATTCTAATACATTTTTATAACGTGTAAATGTGTACTCAAACGTTTCTCACAAACAAAAAAAACTCTAACAACCAACGAATCAAAACTTATCAATTCTATCAAGAAAATTCATTTTCTTCAAAAGGGCAACACAATATTAAGCTCTATTATTCCCAAAATACTTTTAATTTGTAATTATATGTAGATGGATACAGCTTGCTATTTTTGAATAATGAAAGGAGATTTTTCATGTATAATAATTATAAAAAATAAAAATAAACTATATAATAGAAAACATAGGTGGATCTCTACGAAATGACGGAAATATTCACACTTAAAATAAGTGACTTAATTCATTCGATGAAAAATAAATTCAAGTGATTGAAAGATGGACAATTCTAAAATATGAAAAAAAGTACAAAATTTTGTTTTAAATAAAATAATTTAGAAAAAATATTGAACCATTAAAGTAAAAGTTGTCTATCTATAACAATTTTCCCCAAATATCATAAATTCTCCGGTATAATTACCCTTCAAAAAATTGTCACATATCTATAAAGAAATTTATAATACCAAGGATAACTTGACGATGAAACAAATTGAAACATAAGTTTTAAAAAAAAAATCATGTAAGTTCAATACTAAAAGAACCAAAATACTAATTAAATTAAATTAAAAAAAAATCTATTAGTATACTTTTCAAAATGGTAGTATCTAAAAGAAGAAGAAAAATAAGAGAAAATGACTCTTGGTGGTATACTTTTCAAGGTTGTTTCCAAAGGCCAACTTTTTTTTTTTTTGAGATGAAAGGCCAACTTTAAATATAAATATATATATATATATATATATATATATATAAACTTAAATAAATAAATAAATAATAAAGAGAGGAGGAAATAAGCAAGCAAGTAAAAGCGCGGAAACCGGACAAAAAGAAGCTGCGGCGGAGCATCGTTGCCTTTTTCAACGCCGTTTCTTTTTTCTTTTCCAATTATTTTGCTTTTTCCAGACATGTTCATTTAAATATAAGGAAAAACATATTTTAAGTCCCTAAATGTTGGGGAAATTTTTATTTCATATTTATACTTTAATTTTTTTTTAACTTATAAATAAAATAACTTTTTAAAAAATGTAGCAAACGCAATCCAATATATTAATAATAATATTGTATGATATACTAACAATACATAACATTTCTCAAAAAAAAAAAAGCATAGCAATGATACATACTAGTGTATTAATGAATATTAATAATATCGTATTGAAACATAAATACAAATATTCTAATATTGTTCAGTAGTACTATATGCCCAATGACGTTTTGGGTTCGAGTCCCTCCTAATTATTGTAATCTCAAAAAAAAAATTATGAATATAAATATTTTAAAATTTAAATACATTTATAATTATTTTATTAGAATAGTTATCCATTACAATTTCATTTTTTATATTTTAATAAGGTATATTTTCTTTTCTTTTTTTCTTTTTGCCTATTTTTACTTTTAAAAAATTAATATCAATATCAAAATATAAAATACAACTAACAATTCTATCAAGTACTGAAACCATTGCACCACTAACCCATTCGATCAAAATATAAAATACACTAACAATTCTATCGTATGAAGAACTAAATATAAATTAATATCAATATCATGATTCTTCGTAATTAGAAACATTTTTTATTTCTTAAACAAGTTATTTCATCGTGAACATGAACCTCTAAGTCCTTTTTTTTTTTTTTTACTGCGAGCCTCTAAGTCCTATGGTATCGAGATCGATCTAACAATTTATATATTCGAATTTATTTTTTCAAATATTGTTAATATATATATATATTATTCGACAAAGTGGTTCAATCCAATAATCAAATATTTTTAGGTTTAAATTCCTTCAAATATAATAGTTATATAATAAAAATGATATATACATTAATAATTATAAGGCTTTTTATTCGCCAAAATAAATAAAGTTCCAACAACATTAGCAATTATGAGGTTACATATTTAAAATTCCTACTTCAACACGTTGTTGAATTCAAAAAAATACTTAATTTTTTTCTTAAAAAAATGTTGTTTATCTATTATTTTATAAATTTCAGAACATTAAATGATACCTCTTTAACCAGAGTTAAAATTTCTCAAAAAAAAAAAAAAACCAAAGTTAAAGAGTTTAAATCTCACAAAAAAAATGACCATGATTTGATGAGTTTATTATTTGGTAAAAATTCAGTTGAATATCATGATCACATGTTCAATATTTTGAGAATTTGACTCTCATTTATTTGAAAATAGTAATAGTATTTTTTGTAGAGTTTGTGGTCTCCTTTCTCTCGACTTATTCCAAAAAAATAAAAAATAAATAAGTCCTCTACCTTATTTAGCTAATTAATATTGAATTTTAACTAGATAATATTATAAAATTTATTTCCAACCAACTAGTAAATCTTTTGCAATACAAAAAAATGGTGATTAAAAAGTTTACTCATTTCCTACTTTGTTCTAGTAAAATAACGAATAAATCATTCAAATTTCAATCAACAACCATTATCAATATCATTTTTTTAAGGTTAAAATATCATTTTGGTCTCTCAACTTTGGAGTTTGTTCCATTTTGGTCCCTGGACTTTCAAATGTCCATTTTTAGTTTCTTGACTTTGTAGTTTGTTCAATTTTGGTCTCTTGACTTTGCTATTTGTCCAATTTTGGTCCATCGACTTTCAAATGTCCAAATTTAGTCCCTAGACTATCAAAAAAGTTAAAAAATGGTCATTTTGTCAAATAAATTTTTTTCTCACTCCTAAATTATTTTCTCTCTCTTCCATCTTTCATCATTTCTCCTTCTAAAAGTTTTATCTCTCTTAAATCCACCTCTCTAATCCTCTTCTCTATTTTTTTTCCTCTTATTCTCTCATCAATCCATCTCATCAAATTATTTAACATGAAATAATTTTTCTAAATAATAATTTTTCTACTTGGATTTGTCATTTTTTGTTTTCTAAAATTTATAGTCTGCCATGGAACAAACAAGAAAAAGAAAGAAAATTAAGAAGAAAAGGAAAAGAAAAGAGGGGAAGATGGTGGATTGAAGAGAAGTAAAATTTCTAGAGAGAGAAATTATGAAAGATGAAAGAGAGAGAAAATAATTTAGAAGTGATAAAAAATTCATTTGACCAAATGACGATTTTTGAACTTTTTTTTATAGTCTAAGGACCAAATTTGAAAACATTTGAAAGTTGAGGGACCAAAGTTGGACAAATAGCAAAGTTGAGGGGTCAAAACTGGACATTTGAAAGTTGAGGGACTAAAATTAGACATTTGAAAGACGATAGACCAAAATGAAACAAGCCCCACAGTCGAGAGACCAAAATAATATTTTAACCTTTTTTTAATTTAGATTAAAATTTAATATTGTCTTCATCATTCAAAATGCTCATGTCTCCTTGTGTGCAAAGTTCCACCGACATGCGAACGGATTTCTATGAATAGAATAGAAAAGATAGAACAATTAGATTTATTTATTTGTTTTTTAGAATATATATATATATATTTTTAAGTCAATCATATTAGTTTATAATTTATGAACGGGGAACATAAATTAATTTATTTGCAACACAATTAACAATTAGCAGAATATTCCACTGTTTTTAATGTTATTTCAAAACAAATATATAATCATGGGTTCAAGATTATTTATGTGGATTAATACATATTCTACTTGTTACAGTCTATACTTTTGTTTTAATTATTTTTATTTTTATTTTAAAAAAAAATTAGTTTCACCTTATTTTAGTTTAGTTTTTGTCTATCTATTTCTTAGGTATTCACATGGATTAGGAATATGAATCAAACATGTTAGTAACCCAAATTTTAGAAAAATGTACTACCAAATATGATAGTAGATATATTTTTTTTTTAATTAGTAAAAATTTTATGCACATGAATTTTAAGTTAATTTTATAAAATTTGTACTAATGAGTAGTTCAATATTTCTTTTAAAAAAATTGTTTTGAAGTCTTTAATCTGAACCGTTGGACTACTTCTTAAAAAGTTCAATACTTATATTTGTGTCTATTTAGTATTTGATCTTTAAACTTACAAAAATATCTCATAAATTCTTAATCTTTTAATTTTATGTCAAATAAATTTTAAAATTAATTTGTTAAATATATCTTTGAACTCTTAATTTTGTATTTAATATATTCTTTAATAGATTTTCAAGTTCAATTTCTTTAAAAGGTTATGATTTTGAACTCATAACCTATTAGTCATAAGTCGAGCTATTACTTTTATTAGTTTAAATTTCAATTTAGTACTTAATAGGTGACATTTTTTAATATCATATTAAATATAAGCTTTAAAGTTAATCTTTATAAATTTGAATATGTCACTAACATATTAGAAAACAATATAAGAGATTATTAGATATAAAACGACAAACACTAAACTATTTTTATAATTTGAGGACTAAATAAGTAAACAAAATTGAAAATTGTGAACCAGAACTATAGTTTAGTAAAATTAGTGTATATGTCGACTGATTTATTGATCATGGATTTAAATCTCACATCTCTATCGCTGAACTAAAAAAAACTTCAATCTATTTATATATTACATTAAAATAATAATTAAATTAAATTAAGCTAAATATATTAAAATAAAAACAAAAACAAAAATTGTTAAACAAAATAAAGGTATCAAAATTAGGCAGAACTTATAATCATATATAAAATATAATTTATAGGGATTCTTATTTAAATTATTTTTTGTTTGGTTAATTAATAATGATGGGTATGAAAAGAAGCAGCGTTGACATCATATATAAGGATGTCTATTTTCCTCGCGGGGCCGGTCCCCGCAGGTATCTGTCCTTAAATGGCGGCGGGGAATCCCTGATTAGGCGGGGAACGGGAACAGGGACGGGGAGTACATCCCCGATCCCCGTCCCAATTATTTTATTTTATTTTATTTTCTTAATTCTACTCTTTTAATTTTCAAATAAATATATCTTTGTTGATGATATTTTCTATGCATATGAATATTTTCTTTGATAATTAACATTATAGTTGAAACTTATAGATATAATTTTTTTTAAATCTAATTTTTTGAATTTTTTATCCAAAAATATTAAAAAAAAAGAAAAAGAAAAAATAAATAAATTGTAAAATATCCCCGCGGGGAATTCCAGCACCGATCCCCGAAAAAAAAGCCCGAAAATTTTTCTGGGGACGGGGAAGCCATTCCCCGACCCCGCCCCGTGGACATCTCTAATCACATATCAGATAACAATGTATTCTTTTCTTAATTGAGAGTAGAAATCACAAATCTTAAATAGAAAGTTCTACTCTAAGATTAAGAGTTAAATTAAATTACAATCGAACCACATCTCATTTTAACGTTAGATAATATATTATTAGTATTATTAGTATTTTTCTTTTTGAGAAGGTTAGGTAGCATATTATTAATTATATCATGGAATGGAACAAGAAAGTGAGATTTTATTTCTTTAAATGAATTCTAATATCGACTCCGCTCTAGAGACGAGACTGGATAAAGGAGAATCAATATTGATATATATTCTTTTTCAAAATGATTTCTAAAAAGCTAAAATCTTAGATGATGATAATATATATATATATATTTTTTTTATAATATTTGTTGGTGGTGTAGATTCAAAACTATAACCATTTATTATAAGGCCATATTATCATAAGAGTTGATTAACTTTATTTTATTGTTTTAAACAATCTTTTGTCTTTTCTCCAAATAAAATTTGGGCCGCAAAAAACCGTAATTACTTTCTAAATTTAACTTGATTTGCTGATGTTTCATTCATTGATTTGTGGATGTATTTCTTTATTCTTTTCCTCCCCAAAGAAGCAACAAAAAAAAAAAAACAATAATTTTTTCAAAAAAAAAAAATCAATAATATTTAACTTCAACGGTTCTAATTTGATGACATCTTAAAAAAAAATTATTAAATTAATAGGAAGTTTAAAAAAGAGAAGAAAAATATACATAAATTAATGATCACTTTGAATAATTGGTATAAAATAGTTTGGCAAGTAGTGCTATAGGGCCTATTTGTATTTCATTTGGGTTACAATTAAAGTCCAAACCTTATCACTTAGGAAAAAATAATGTTAATAAATATATGGCCATTAGGACAATGATAATGCAATTGCTTTGCTTTATGACCTTAGATATAACACAAAAGTTGTGTCCATTTATTAGTGGTCAAATGTGACTCTTCCAAATAATGCTTTTAGCTTACATGATTAATTATATGAAAAAATCAAGCATTGTAATCATCACACTTTTTTATGTGGGAATTGTGGTTAATAATAGATGAAATCATATACTAATTTTAAAATAAAGTATTTAAAGTTACATTGGGTAGGTGTCAATTTTGTATTTTTGTTTAAGTATTAGTGGGTAATTAAACGAGCTTAAATTCATTTTAACTATACTTATCAATTATGTTGTATGACGGTATGACATTTTGATGTAAATTTTTTTTGTAGAAAATGATTTATTATTATTTTTTTAAATTGCAAAAAATTAATTATTAAGTAGATGATGAACTTGAATTAAAATTTAACTATTAATATTATATTTTAAAATTTGAATTTATGTAAGGTTGCATTAGACTTTCAAATTATCAAGAAAGGATTTGTAGACATGACTTACATTAATTTATTGCTTTTGTTAGCTCCAAATTTTAAATATTATTAAAATAAAAATGATAATATTGATCTATTTGGAATGAAAAATTAACACACTTTTTTTTCTTTTTTATTTAAAACAAGATAACCACGTCTATCTTTAAGCTATACACTGGAAGACATGGAAAAAATAATGTCACAGTTCAGTTTCTAACTTCTATTTTTTCAATTTTTTTTTTTTTGAAGATCTCAAACCAATTGGTTTGAAAAGGTATTTTCATTTAATAGTCTTTTTAAAAGTCAACTTGAGTTTATTGACAAACTCAAATGTAAAAATTTAAAATACCCAAATGCCACATAAAATACACAAATCCAACTTAAAACACCCAATCTTGTCATACATCTTCGTATGCATCAAGTATTTGGAGTTGACTTTAAAACAACATTTAAAATATGGAAGGTTGATTTTGACTTTTATTAATTATTGTTGCCTTTTTAATCAAAACGCATTGAATTTTGATCGAAATATTGCAAAATGAAATCGTACAAATTAAAAAATATAAAACAATTTTCATTGTCAACGTCAACATAATTGAAAGATTTTGTAATAAAAGCGAGAGATCCACCTGAAGTAATTTAATGGATATAAAAAGTATGAAGTGGCGAAATCAATTCAGGATGATTACTAATCATAAATATATATATATATATATATATATATATATAATATTTTAAAAGTAAATTATTCAAATTCACAACCTTTAAATTAATAATAAATGTCGATTATGGTTAGATTGAATTTGTTTTAGGTGATTTCAATCTACAAGTCGGGGGAATGAGATTAAAACACCGATTTCGGGAATCTAATTGAAGTGAAAATAAATTAACACCAAATCAGATAATCAATCCCGTCATTGATCAATTCGTCTATGAGACCTCTTAAATTTAAATTTTTGTTAGTATAATTAATACGTCATTATAATTTTAACATATTTTTGCGCCAAAAAAATAAATATTAAGTTCTATAATGTTCAATTTGGTGTCCACCTTGAGTTTTCAAATTTGATTTTAATGGATCACTTACATGTTCAACATGATTTTAAATCCCATTTACATGTTCAACATTATTACATTGATTATTTTATTTATTTTATTAAAAAAACTAGAGATTTATTATCACAAAATTAAAAGGTTACAATTTTTTTTTTTTAAAGTAAGCTTATACAATTTATTAGACAATCTGAAACTTCAAATCTATTTGTACCAACAAATGCACAACTCTAATGGTATATTGTATCAATATAATAATTACGAGACTACATATTCGAATCTTTCACCTCAATTGTTATTAATGAATTAAAAAAAAATCCTATTAAATACCTAAGAAAGTTTAGTGATCAAATATATAAAATTAAAATTTAAGAATTAAATTGGTACTTCAACTAAAAAAACATACGGTATACTTTCTTTTTATATCTTTTGCTTTCTTTTAATTAATAACATAAATTAATAACATAATGAATTCTATGAAAATAGCCAACCATGAAATTACATTTTCTAACTTTTTTAAAACCAGACTATATCAACTAAATTATAACTTTTAAAATTACATTTACTAAAATTTAATTTAAGAACTAAATTTGTAATGAATAATAAAAAAAACTAAATTTGTAGTTTAACTAAAAAAACATAATGTATACTTTGTCTTTACATCTTTTGCTTTCTTTTAATTAATAACATAATGTATACTATGAAAATGGTCCGACCATAAAATCACATGTTCTTAACTTTTATTTTAGAGAATTTACCATCAACAATATATTTTACTTCTTGTATTATATTTATAGTAGAATTTTTAAAATAATTCATCTATAGCATATTAATTTCTATCACTCAAGTAATGATAGAACTCAATTTGAATTTCTATCAATAAAAAAAAACTCAAACACTGATAGAATGAATCTATCATTGATTGAATTATATTACTAATAGAAATAGTGATGGAACGTAATTTGAATTTTCTGATATAAACGAATTAGTTTTGATTTTTTGCTATAAATGCAAATACTTTTATCACTTTTTATTAAACATGCAAAATCCCCATTATTTTAAACCAAACTATATCAATTAAAATTACATATACTTAAATCTAGTTTTGTTCTTCCATACCATAAAAAAATATATACAAAAATGAACATTTTGTAAAGTTAACTCAACACATTATAAACGTCAGACACTATGATAGAGTCCATGCTTGTTTGTCAATTGTAAAGAGGATTTACGTTAAATATTTACTAGTTACTTAAAATAGCTCACAATTACTCACTACGCAAAATAAATCATCATTTCTAACCATCTGTAGATCATTCATTTCTAACCACTGATTTGCAATCATTCATTTTTAACTATATATTTCAAGTTAACATCTAAACAATCTATTATTTATAACTCTTCTATAAAAAAAAAATAGATACAAATCAGTTTCTTGTTGCAACTCCTCCATTAAAATCAACACGAGCAATTATATAAATTTAATTTTTTTCAACTACTTAAAATAATTGGTCAAAATAACTTTTCAAACTAATTTCTCGTCCAAACATTTTCCAAATCTTGATCTTGGGCCAAAAGTTCACCCGCAAACAAGCCCATTGCAAAACGTTGGCCCGCCCGACTATTTATCCAAACTTTCAAAATAAGCATTTCATTATTATTATAACAATAATAATAATAATAATAACAACATTCGTATTTCTCCCTTCAATGGATTAAGATACAATAATTTGGATAAAAACTTTTAAAAAGACAATCTATTGCGTTAAAATATTTTTTTATATGAAGTTTAATGAATAAAGTAAATTTTGTTCTTTCAGATTACAATAATTTGAGATGGACTAGCACTCATGACATATTAATTAATGGAAGTACACCTGTTGAACTATTATTTTTGTTGGCGGTGAATAAGTATTGATATTATGTATAAAATGAATAAATTACTATAATGAAAATAAATAAAATAACAAAATGAAGAAGAGACAAGTGTGTATAAATAGATGAATGAAAGTTAAAGAACTTATTTTAGTATCATCATGTATGACTCAATAAAGACATGTTTTTTAAGAGATTTCTAGTTTGAGGCCGCTGGAAAGCGCTTAGATTAGAATATTCTTTGAAGTATTTATCTAGGGATGGGTCGGTGGTGTCCTGATATAAGGGAACGAAGCTCCAATTTCCCGATTTAAAAAAAAAAAAATGTATGACTCAATATTGCAAATTCCAATTATTTATCCTCTAAATATCGATGAATAGGAAAAAAGAATTTAATGTGTAAACTGACGAAAGTGCTTGTGAAAAGATGGTTAAGTTAACATAAAAAGTATGAAATAAGAGATCAAGAAAAACTGTATACAAATACAAATATATATATATATATCAACGATAACAAGTTTACCATATTAATGAGCACAATAAAAATATGTAGAGGTTGTAAAATTGAATTTATAATTGTTGTACTAATATAATTTATAATATTAAATCGCAATTCGTCAAAGAAGGTCGGGATACTTAAGATGATGTATTCAATCCATGGTAACCACCTACTTAAAAATTATTTTTTTACGAATTTTTTTGGCATTCAAATGTTGTAGAGTTAGACTGTATATTAATCGAGGTGGGCGCAAGTTAGTCCAGTCATACATTTGAAAAATAAAATTAATAATATTAAATCCTACATCACATAAAAAATAAAAAAGAACTCTACAAAAAAAATAAAAATGAAGATAATTAAATTGATATTTTGATGTATTATAGTGTGTTTGGGTCCCGTAAACGATTGAGTTGGTTATAATAACTCAACTTATGTTTGTGCTACCGTTTATTATGAACCGTGATTACCTAAATTTAAGTGTTTGTTTATCTAAACCTTACATATATATTTTTTTCTAACATAATCAGTCCATCAAACACGGTTTATCATAATTAGTGTTATAATAATTTTGTCTCTTACGCACCACTTATAATAATCCACAGTTTATCTTAACCTTCTATCTATCATAATCAAATCGATGTCTCAAACACACCCTTAACGACTATGAGATCAGTCGTTCGATTCTCTCAATTTCTTATCATACTCAAAGAAAAAAAAATCTGTTGTAAAACGAATGTCAAACTTCATCTATTCGAAAAATCGTGTCACGCACACTTTCGAAAATTGTTACTTTCATGTCATTGGTCCCTTTCTAAAACGACGACGTCGAATCTAGCACCTCATTTTAAATTTCCCACAAATATTTCTTCTTCGCAGCTTCTTGAGGACTCTTCCTCCTATATTCTGGAAAATAGCCCTCTATTCTTAAAATTAGTAAAATAATCCTCTAAGAAATACACAACAAAACTACTCCTCCTTCAATTGAGCTCCCCCTTATATAACCATTTGGTTTTTTAATTTTAAACTTGTTTTTACTTACAATTCTTACAATATTCCATTATTTCTTAGGAAATAATATAAATATTGACTAAATTTTAAAAACAAAAACATGTTTTTAGAAGTCATTTTGTTGTTCTCATATTTTTGTTTGGTTTAGAAAAATATAAATAAGATATAAATATTAAAGTAAGAAAAAATTTATGGCGAAATAGTTGTTGTGGGTTTAAATTTTAAAATTAAAAAATTTAAAATAAAATAGTTATCGAACAATAACCTAAATTATCTTATGAAGTTCTCTATTTTTGTTGTATGGAAACTTATTTATTTTTTATAGAGCTTTTTCCAGAAATAAGCTAAACAACGAAAATATTTACAAAATTGTTCATATTTGAAAATTTTAGTAAAACTAAATCACTACACATTGATAAAAACTTCATTTTTATGTAAAAAGACATAAATATCCTCTTTATCCTTAAATCAACATTAAAAACAAATCTCTCCACTTTCCTTCCATTTAAAATTTATTTTTTCAACTTTCTCTTCTAAAATGCATCCTAAGAATCTCCTAAAATCATGGGTTTAGGTTTTTTTTCATTTTCTTTTTGAAGTTTAATTCAATTTTTATTAATCATTTTTCAGTTGTTTTGATTTTTTTTCTACTATCCATCGAATGAAGTAAATTATTTAATATATTAGTAATTCTAAAATATATTAATATTCTATTTCTTTTTACATGACTAGGTATAAGTATTTTATTAATACCGTATTTTATGATTAAAATGTCTAGTATATTTATGTGTATTTATCTTTAAAAAATTATGAATACATTATTTATCTTTTTTAAATATAAATACAGTATTTATATATTTTTTTAAATATAAATTCAATATATATCTTTTTTTTTTAATATAAATACAATGTTTATCTTTTTTAAATATAAATACAATATTTATCTTTTTTAAATATAAATATAGTATTTATCTTTTTTAATATAAATACAATGTTTATCTTTTTCAAAAAAATATAAATACAATGTTTATCTTTTTCAAAAAAATATAAATACAATGTTTATCTTTTTCAAAAAAATATAAATACAATATTTATCTTTTTTAAAATATAAACACAGTATTTATCTTCTTCTTTTTTAATATAAATATAATGTTTATTTTTTTTAATATTAATACAACGTTTATCTTTTTTAAATATAAATATCATATTTATCTTTTTTAAATATAAATATTGTATTTATCTTTTTTTAAATAAAAATATATTATTTATATTTATACTAAAAAAAGAATAAAAATAAGATAAAAAATTTAAAAATTGTCACGTGGCCACTCTAAGCCGGTCAATCAAACAGACACAATTTAGAAGGAAAAAAAATGTAAAATGCACAGAAACTCCACCATGGGGATGAAATGAACGGAAAAAAACGTGAAAGGGTATAATAGGTATTAGAAAAAAATATTATTAATTAAATTTAAAATAAAAAATAGATTTACAAATATTTTCAGATATGACTAGATTTGTAATTATTTTCTTAAAAGTGACTATCTACCACAATTTTTCTTTTTTATATTTATTATTATTATTATCATGAGATTTACACCCATTGAACCTGAGGAATTCACATGAATGTTGAGTTATTTGTTGTTATCGGTGTTACTTTTATTTTCCAAAAACTCCTATTTTTATCTCTTTAATAGTTATATATATAATTTCTCTAACATTTATATCGTTCTCATTCTTTTAATCAACAATTTTTAAAAAGAAATTCGAATTTATAATCTCACTGGTATTATGATAATAGTGTAGAAGAAAGAACATGTAAAAGCTTTCTCCTTAAAGTAGGAGTTGAAACTATACTTTTATTGACCTATCTTTATCAAATTTATATTTTAGTGACTCGTCCAAAAATATAAACTTTAAAATTAAAATGACAATTTCTAATTATTAATTTTGAACCAAATTACTTTTTTCTTTTTGAGTAAAAAGTGGGGGAAGAGTGACAACAGGAGGGCACAACTATTCTCAAATAATATGAGATCTAAATACCGATTTTCGGGCTCGAATTCGTGAACGAAACTACATTGAACGTATAATTTATAAAGAGAACCCCATTGATTTCTAATTATTGGTTTTTTTTTTTTTTAAAAGATTGAATTTATATGGATTGAAATCAACTTCTTCTTAATTATAATAACTAAATTTGTGCAAGCAAAATATATTTTAAAATATTAATTTATATCTATGAACCGTGAGATTATAGGTTCGATGTCCAATTTATTGTGGAACTCAAATAATAATAATAAAAAAACAATAACCAATTTTGTAATTCAACTATATTTCAATTAAGTTAAAGTTTAGTTTTCCTAAATTGATCGAATAATTTTTTTTTGTAAACGGTTTAAAAATATGAAATAAACGCAATACGACCAAAATTTAAATAATAATAAGTTGCAAATTTGAAGAAAGGCCAGGGCAAAACTGTCTTCCAACAACAGTTTGAGTGCTATTTTTCACAATTGGAAGACAAAAGCTAAAAAAATTAAGAAGTCACCGCAACGGCGTTTACTATAAAACCTCCTCTCCACAACGGTCAGAGCTCGGCCCTGCGAAAATGGCGAACAAGCTCAAAGTGGAGGAGCTCCGAATTCAACTGGCTCAACGTGGACTCGATACCTCTGGAACTAAGCCGGCTCTGGTTTTCAATCCGAATCTGTACTCGTTTTTTTGTTTGAATCGCATTTTGCTTCAGCTTCCATTGATCGCGTTGTTCGATTTTGTGGTGTTTGTTTATACAGGTTCGTCGCTTGGAATCCGCCATTGGCGAAGAGGAGAAGCTGTTGGAGGATAAAAATGCTGCTGCAACTGGTGGGAAAAAGAGGGGGAGGGAGTTAGAAGATGGTGGAGATTCGAATGGAAGTGATTTAATTAGAGATGTTGAGAAGTTATGGGGAATGAATGTTCAGCAATTGCGAGAAGAAGCGGTTCGTCGCGGCATTGATTCTTCTGGTTTGAAGAGGCAGTTGCTGAAGAGGCTTTGTGGTGATTGTGAGAAGGAAAAAGAGGAAGGAGCTGAAGATGGAAATGAAGGTATATCCATTTTTTTAGTATATACGGTGAACAATCAATTGCGGTTGTTTCCTAGTTACTCGTTCAATTCAATTCTACCTAGGGTTAATTTCGTATTATATATCGGTCAAATAGTCGAGCTGCACTTAAGTTGGTTCGGATAATCATGGAGTTGTTAATGTAGTTAGAGTAGTGGAAGTGTGCTTGTAGCTTAGTTGAACGTGGAAGAAGATTTCAATTATCAAGACAGAAGTTATAAATTTTGCGTTTGAGTTCTAAGTGTAGCAGAGTGTCGGTCACCAAGGTGTGGCACATTGGTTGAAAACTTGAGCTTGAAAATGTGCTTCCCTCAAGGTCTCAGGTTCGAGACTGACATTAATTTGTAGACACCTCCCGTGTCTCAATTCATTTGATGTCTTTTGGTGCCTAACCGAGGGACAGGTGTGATTACCCCGGCTATAGTGGAATGAAGCTCCTATTTCCCAGTTAAAAAACAAGTGTAGCAGACTGTCAAAAAGAGAGTTTCGAAGTTGGTAAAATTAACATGTTCACAGTAGAACTGTTAGAGTCTAAATGTGTGATTGTATATAATGTACTGTGTAATAGATCTAGGCCCGTTAGGCCCGCTAGGCCCATTGTAACTCTTATATAAAGAGGTTGCCTCTCAATAATAAGATATACTTGTTTTGGATCATATTGTTTTTTACGTGGTATCGAGGCGCACGATTAGGTTGAGAATTTTTAGGTTTTTTTTTCGGGTTGACCGCCGCCGCTGCCGCCGTTGACCGCCGTTGACCGCCGCCGTTGACCGCCACCGCCACCGGGAAATCGCAGCCCAGCCACCGATCTACACAGTCGTGGAAGTCGCGACTTCGTTCGGTCCAAAACGAAGCCGCACGCGCCGCCGGAACCCTCCGCCAGCCGAAAATCGCCGCTGCCGTCGCCCGGGCCGTCGACGGTCCGATCGAGAATTTTTTCGGTGGGTTTTGCTCGCCCCGAGGAGTAGTTTAAGTCTGTCCAGGTTTCAACTCGATCCAACGGTGGGATTGCTAGGAAACCTCTCGGGTTTGTTTTGCTTTACTGTTTTAAGGAGCTGTTTTTTTAAAAAATTCACTGCTTGAAGGGCTGTTTTGAGACTGTTTTTAGGACTGTTTCCAGATTTTATTTCGTTTGATTTGTGAAATAATTGAGTTATCTGCTGTCCGTTGACACTAATCGGGGAAATATGAGTGATACCAAGCATACAAGTGTGATTTCTCATATGATGGAGATCACAAAACGCAAACTGAATGGGACAAATTATCTCGATTGGCATCGAACGATTCGAAACCACCTGCTGAGTAATGAGCTAGAAGGACACATGGATAGCGATCCGCCTAAAGACGAAGTTGAAAGAAGGAAGTGGGATCGCGTTGATGCTCGCTTGTATAATCAAATTACTAACTCAATGAATGATGATATTGTCGATCTGATTAGTCATTGCACTACGGTGAAAGAACTCATGACGTATGTGGAATTCCTATACTCGGGGAAGGAGCAGGTAACAAGGACGTATGATGTTTGCTCGTCCTATTTCCACGCTGACCAGAATGGTGAACCATTGTTGACCTATTACACGAGGCACAAGCGTAATAGTGCCGAGTTAAATTCTCTCATGCCGTTCAGTGCAGATATCGCAGTTCAGCAGACCCAGAGGGAAAAGATGGGGGTTATCAGTTTCTTGCGTGGGCTTGGTTCGGAGTATGAGAATGTGAGGTCTCAAAATCCGTCGGGAAGCCGAACTACCGTCTTTGGATGATGTGTTTCACGCCGCCGCAGCGAGCAATGTAAGTTCATTTAATTGAACAATCGAATAGCGCCTTGCTTGGGAGGAGTGTGGTTCGTGGTGGGAGGAGCGTTAGTTTTTACGCATCGAAACGGGAATGACCGGCGTCGGGATCTTCCTAGTGACAACCGACGTCCGGATACTCGAATGACTCCGCCATTCGCGCGAAACCCGGTCATTTAAAGAGAGATTGCGAGAAAGTTGCAATATGACAATCGGAGGCTTGAAGGCCCACCTTGTGTCCAAAGTGAGAAAGTACCTGTTGACGAGTGTGTTGCGCTCCGAGTTCCCACAGCTCCATCACAGCTATCATCCTCAGCACTTCCGCCTGCTGCAACCCTGGCTGAAACAGGTAACAACCATTGTCTTCTTTCGTCGTCCACAAAGTGGGTCATTGACTCTGGGGCGACTGCTCATATGACAGGTAACGAACAGTTGTTCTCTACATCATTGTCATCTGTTTCTTTTCCTACGGTTACCTTAGCTGATGGATCCTTGTCTCCCGTAAAGGGAGCTGGGTCTATTACTCTAACCCCTACCTTGTCGCTATCTTCCGTGTTGTGTCTGCCTACGTTTTCATATAACCTGATTTCGGTTAGTCAATTGGCTCGTGACTTACATTGCTTTGTTCGCAGCAAGCAAGGATGGAAATGCCAGCACAAAGGAGAAGATTGTTACAGCGACCAAAAAGGGTGCAGCGGTGCTGGATCAGTGGCTTCCGGATCATATTACGACACAGTATCATGTTCTGCAAGTGGTAAGTCCCAATAAATTTAGTAGAAATGCATAGCTTCAATTCAACAAATTGGTAAGTTGACACCTTTGACATATTGGTTTGTTTTCTAAGCATGAACAACTATTGTTTTGCAGGGTGACGAAATCTACGATGCCATGTTGAATCAGACTAATGTTGGAAACAACAATAACAAGTTTTATGTGATTCAAGCACTTGGTAAGCATCTATCATCCCTTCTGTGAACATTATGTACTTGAGTTGATTTTGATTTTACAGTAAATGTGTCTTTTTTTAATCTTCTTTTAAGTAATTGTGCTATCTCAGACTCAGTTGTGTTATGAAGTTTGGCATGTTTGTCTCTTTCCTTGCATTCTGGAATTGGATGTTCTGGTTTTGCTTCTGCTTACCATTCCAATATACAAAATCATTTCTTCCCCTGAGAAAATGGATATGATTTAGGGCTATGAGTGGATGAATAGTTCGAACATAATTCATGTAGCTGATCACACGGGACTGTTATAATGCTTGGGTGTAGATGTTTTTTTGAAAATATGCAGAGTGTAGCTTGCATTTTTCCTAAAGGGTAATAGATTAGATTGTAAGCTTAACCCTTAAAGTTAATGTACTTTATATTTTATAGTTGAAGAAGGTACGACAGTTTTGATGAAGATTTTTTTTCTTTTTTCTTTTTTCTCTGTAGTCTTAAAATTACATCTATTTGTATATGATGCATTAAATGCTGGAATTTCCATCATTTGCAGAATCGGATGGTGGCAGTACTTACATGGTTTACATTAGGTGGGGAAGAGTAGGCGTGAAGGGACAAGACAATTTACGTGGTCCTTACACATCACGCGAAAATGCAATTCAGGAATTTGAACAAAAATTCTTTGCTAAAACCAAGAATAACTGGTCTGACAGAAAAGATTTTATTTGTCACACGAAGTGTTATACCTGGCTGGAGATGGATTACAACGAAATTGAAAAGGAATTAACAGTAAGGGGTCTCATTTCCAAATGTTTTTCGTTTAATTTATGAATGTTGAGAATCTCGAGGTTCACACAGTTTAATTTGGTATTGATATCCTTTACTCGACTTATTAGAAGTGAAGCTATCTTGCCAAGTATGTTGTAGGGACGTTAGAATAAAAATACATAGACAAGACCGTTGAAGAGAATCGTTTTTTTTGGTAAAAACCTTGCTTCGTCAATGTGTTGGCTTGACTAGAACCTTTGGTCTAAAATAATTAATTGGCTTAACCATCATGTAATAACGTAGTGGTCAAGATTGTCATTAGTAACTCAGAGGCGATGGTTTCAATCCATGATGACCAGTTGACCACTTACCTAGAAAATAATTTCCTATGGATTTTCTTGACATTCAAATGTTGAAGGGTCAGACGGTATGTCCTATGAGGACAGTCAAGGTGCGAGTAAGTTGGCTCGTAAACTCATGAATATTAAAAAAAAACCTTTTTTGTTGACATGGCTCTCTCTCTCTCTCTTTCTCTTTCAATTTTAGAGAGAAGTGCTCTACAAGGTTTTTTCTTATGGAGGCTTGGCATCGGATTTGGGAGGCCTAGTCCTTAAGTTAGGGAGGTATTTTATCTCAGATTTGTGAAGGTTGAATCTCTTTCATGTGGGGAAGCTTTGCTCGTTGGGAGCTGGAGCTCGTTTTCAAAGTTTCTCGTGGTGAAGCTTCCAGGGTGAGCTTAGGTTTGTCTCCGGTTTCTGGCCTCTATTCCTTGTTTCTTTGGGCTTTCTTTCACGTTCGTTGGGGACATGGAGATAAAAGAAGTCGAAACCTCTTTTAGACGACAACAGGAGAAAGAGGAGCAAGGTTCTTAATTTGGTGAGAGGATATGGAAACAGTCTTCCGCAATCGGACCCCACTCGAATTTGCCCTTCTTTAATAACTGAGTCAATGGGAAAGCCATAGAACCATAGTTCGCCACAAACCGACAATAGTACCCTGTCAAACCCAGAAATCCCCGCAAATCCTTAATATTTCGAGGACTTGGCCAACAATTCATTGCCTCAATCTTGGCTGGGTTTGCCGACACGCCTTCCGCAGATATGAAGTGCCCTAGATACTCAATGCGGTGTAACCCGAATTGACATTTTTTTGCATTGGCGACAAAAGTGTGAGTCTGTAACACCTCAAAGATCTGAGCCAGATGCTCTCTGTGGTCCTGGATGGTAGTGATGTAAATAAGAATGTCATCAAAAAATACCAACACAAACTTACGCAGATAGGAGCGCAAAATTTCATTCATCACGGACTGGAAAGTTGCAGGAGCATTTCGCAAACCAAACGGCATGACTACAAATTCATAATGGCCCTCGTGGGTTCGGAATGCTGTCTTGTGCACATCGGACGGCTTAACTCGGATTTGGTGATAACCGGCCTTTAAATCTATTTTCGAGAATACCGTCGCTCCATGAAGTTCGTCTTGAAGCTCATCCACCAGCGGAATTGGGTATTTATCAGGCACTGTAGCTTGATTCAGAGCTCGGTAGTCAACACAAAATCGCCAACTCCCATCCTTCTTCTTAACCAGCAACACGGGACTCGAAAAAGAACTCGTGCTGGGCCGGATTACCCCTGCCAACAACATTTCCCGTACCAATTTTTCTATCTCGTTCTTCTGGTACTGTGGGTACCGATATGGTCGGACGTTAACTGAACCTTGTCCTGTAACTAACTCAATTGCGTGATCACAACTTCTTTGCGGAGGTAAATCTGTCAAGGGCTCAAAAACTGGTGAAAAAGATTCAATTAAAGAATGTAGTTCTTGGGGTACCTGAGATAAATCGGGCAAAACATCCATCTGCACATGTTTCGGTACTGTCGCATCAATCATATTTAGCTCGACCAACAGACCCTGGTCCTCGGGTCGTAATGACTTCATCATGGATTTCAGGGAAACCTGTGCTTTAACCAATCGCGGTTCACCTTGTAACTCAGCCTGCCATGAACCCAGAACAAACCGCATTTTCAGCGAACGAAAGTTAAACTCAATCTTCCCCAAAGTTTCCAACCATGCCACTCCCAATATCACATCGGCGCTTCCTAGTGGTAGCGGTAAGAAATCATTAACTACCTTCAGTTCAGCCAAATGCAACTCAACATTCTTGCAAATACCCGCCGTCCTCACAGACTCACCTGTTCCTAACATAATTCCATAATCATTTGAAGGTTCCACCGAAAATTTTAACTTCTCCACAATCACATCAGATATAAAATTATGTGTGGCTCCGCAGTCTATAAGAACTACTACCTTCAGTTCTTGGATCAATCCCGTGACCTTCAATGTCTTGGGTGAGCTTAACCCAGCCAACGAGTTTAAGGACAATGCTGCAAAATCCCCTGTATCTTCAACGTTATCAATAGTTTCCTCTGCACTTGAATCGTTATTATCGTATGTGTCCCCCTGATTAGGTGCATCTCGAACTAATAATATTTCTAAGGACTGGAGCTCTTTCTTCTTACACCGATGCCCCGGGACAAATTTGTCATCACAGCGAAAACACAGTCCTTTATCCTTTCACACACGTATCTCACTATCCGTCAACCGCTTATAGGGCATCGTGGAGGCTGTGCTCGTAGTAGCTGGTCTATTTGGAGAAAAAGCTATAGTTCTTAGAGATGAACTGCTCGTGCCCTTCGTACCTGCAACCCCTGAACCCGTACTTGGCCTCGCTACAGGAAAAGAACCAACACCCTTCCCTTGAGCCCGAAAAACATGATCATCTTCGATTACCTGTGCCATAAACTTCTTATCCTGAATCCCACCAGGTCGCAGTTTCCGCATTTCACTTCTAATTTCTGCCTTCAACCCACTTTCCCATTTACCTTCTAGTGCACTGGCACTAATATCACGCATTCCCTCGTGATACTTCTCAAGCGATCGCCGATACTCTTTAATCTGTTCCAACTGCTTTCAGAGCTCATCAAATTGGCGTACTTGTTGTCATGAATCGTGGGTTGGAAACGGTGCAACAGTAGTTCTCTGAATTCATCCCAAGAACTGATCGGGGCTCGATCCTCCTCATACTGTAGCCATTCCAAAGCCTCACCCTCCATACACAGAGCCGCAGCATCGACCCGTTCCTGTCCTTCCAGTCGATTTACCCAAAAATATCGTTCTACTCGACACAGCCATCCGTCCGGGTCCTCATCGGTAAGCCCCTTGAAAACCGGCATCTTGAGCTTCCGTAGTCTCCTATTGAACACTGGTCCCTCTCTGCCCCCTGTTCTCGTTCCCCCCCGTTCATAACGGCCTCCATATCCCTCCAATCCTCTGGGTTGTGGTGCTCCCAACTCCGATCGTTCCAACCGTCATGCGCTATCGGTCTATCACGACCAATGCGCACCCTCCTCTCCTCCGAAAACCCGTTTCCTCCCCAGTCATGTCGAGGTTCTCCTCGTCGATCAATTTCTGGCCCCGTGCAAGTATTCTTGTCAGAATTCCCTCGAAACTCCGTCCTTCGGTCCAACCCGACTAGCCCAACCCGACCCGGCCCGCCTGCACCCGAGCCACACCCCTCGCCCCCCGGCCTTGTGCCCGCATCACGCCCGCCCGCGTGCCCGCCCGCCCACGCCCGGCCGACGACACCCTCTCGCGCCCACTCGCACGACGGCCCGACAAGACCTTACTCACCCCCGTCGCGCTCGCTCACGCCCCCATCCGAGTCGCCAACACCCTCACCCCAGCCCACACGGCCCGCGCTCGCCCCCCAGACTGCTCCACCCGACCCCGCGCCCGAACTCGCTCCCGCACCCCAGCCCGCGCGCCCCATCCTCTGTTTTTCCGTGTCCCCTCCTGCGCACGCGACCGAGCTCCAGCCTGCACCTTCGCCGCCCCTGCTCCTGGTCGGCCCGGTCCCCTCGCCGCCGTCCTCCTCTGCCGCCGCTGCAGCCCTAACCAACTCCGACCCGACGACGTTTCCTTCCCCTTGGTTTTCGCTCGCGGTTCCTTTCCCGTTGGCCTCTTGGTTTGATTCGATAATCGGCAGCCCCGGAGTGCGTTCTAACAAAATCTGAATATTCCGATTTATTTGTTCGATTTGTGAGTTAAATTTCGCATCTTGTTGTTCGAACTTCGAGTCAATCTTTTGCCCTAATCGTTCTTCCAATGAGTCTAGCCTTGCTTCCGTTTCTCGTTGTTTCTTGGACAATTCGGCCGAGCTTTCTTCCCAACCTTGCATCCTTGTTTTCATCTTAGTCGAGACCATTCCCGGATCGGTAAACGGCTCTGATACCAAAATGATAGAATCTACCACAATATATTATTAACTACGATAATTCTCTCGAGAGGATCTCTCAAAGAGTCAAGTACAAAGACGACAACTGCATGAATGAATAATATAGTGCCTAACATATCCTATATATAGTAAACCTAGGAGATAACCTAATTT
Organism: Sicyos edulis; assembly: GCA_036507275.1. Taxonomy (NCBI): domain Eukaryota; kingdom Viridiplantae; phylum Streptophyta; class Magnoliopsida; order Cucurbitales; family Cucurbitaceae; genus Sicyos; species Sicyos edulis. Next base: position 36,670,822 of record CM071854.1, on the reverse strand, counting down.
AAGTAATAATCCCTATTAAGGCCCACAAGCCCAATACAACTTAAATAACCAAATATAAATATATTAAAGAATAGAAATAACTAAATCTGTCACTTCTTCCGCCTCGAGTAGACCTTCAACGATCTCGGGATCGTATCAGTTTGCTCATTTCAAAAAGAAAAAAAAAAATTAACTAACTTTTTGTTGCCTGAAATGGTAATTATTGCCTTTATAATTCGTAAAACTGGAGAAGGTTTGATGTAAACCATCATTGTCCCCAAAATTGAAACATAGAAAGAAAAAAAATGTCACTGTCTCATTTGTTGGGCTATTTTTTTAAGGAAAAAGTGACACTTGGCCTCAAGTGGAAATAAAGTTAATATTGTGCTTATGATTTTATTGTTGACTTTAGGTCAATGAGAAATATGGATCTACTTCAGAGATTCAACCTCGTGAAACACAACTTGAGCCACACATTGCAAAGTTTATCTCTCTCATTTGCAACGTTAGTATGATGAAGCAACAAATGATGGAAATAGGTCAGTTGGCCTTTTTCAACACTTCCAATTTTATTCCCTTCTAGGTACCAGGTTAAAATTAAATTAAAAAAATTAACTTAATGCTTTATCAAGCGATCCATTTTAAGAGTTTTTTTAATGAATCCATGAGTACAACCGTCTAAAGAGATGTTTTTCAATATTTTAAATGGAATTTGTTTCAATGATCCTAGGGTACAATGCTGAAAAGTTGCCACTTGGAAAGCTGAGCAAATCTACAATTTTAAAGGCAAGTCTTTTTTTTTTAGTTCAATAATAATTGGGGCGAGAGGATTCAAATCTATGACCTCTTGGTTATTGTCACACTCTTATGCCACCAAAGGAAAGTACTTGATATGTTGAAATTTCTTAGTTGCGTATGTTTTAACCAAGTTCTTGAGTTTGTCAGATATGTAGCTTTTTTGTTTTGTCATTTGGAATTGGAAATCTGCTTCAAAGTGAATATCAAGCTTATTCGTGTTCAGTTACCAATGTTTCTGAGCTCACAACTTCACATCAGGAAATAATTGCACTTTTCATGACAATTTTAAGAAATTGTTTGTTGAGGATGAACCCTTCTAACATTTATAAGATAGGTGGGCTACTCCACTCATTGCAATTAGTCAATGGAACCCCATGCTATGGTATTAGTGTCCATTAAATTAAAATGGGTACTGGTCCAATAAAAATGAAATTTGGATCTGATCCAAGATTGGTGAACTTAAAGAGGTATTATCTTGAGAAGACACTGTTGATGATCCCACATTGAAAAGGTGATGAGTCCCTGGCATTTATATGATAAATGAGCTACTTACTCATTGTCATTTTGTTATGAGATGAAACTCTATGTTATCTAATACTGTTGACATTCGTACTCTTTGGAAAAATAATATTGGGAAAAGTATATTTTTTCCCTAGGTTTTGAATGAAGTTTCTATTTAGCCCCCATACAACATTCGATAAGTTGATTATCATGGAACTAATAGAGATTTCAGCATATCTTTAGTGTCTTTGTTCTTGTCCAAAAATCTTTAGTGTCTTTGTTATGATCTTAAAAAGATGACCACGCCTACAAATTCTTTATAATACAATTTTTTTTCCTGAAAATTGGCAAGTTGGAATCGTCATGGAGTGAGTGATCTAGTGGTCAAGAGGACTTGAGGAACTAAGAGGTGAAGTCAATCCATAATGACCACCTACCTAGAAATTAATTTCATATGGAATTTCTTGCATCCAAATGTTGTAGGGTCAGACCGTATATCCCATAACAATAGTCAAAGAGCACGTAACCTGGCTAGGACAGTCACAGATAAAAAAAAAAAAGGAGGTTGGAGCTTTGCTGGGTACCACCCCTGCCCCAAAGCCAAATATAGAACATGGATGTTATTGAAATATGTGCTAGCACTTACTATGGGGTCTGTAAAGAGATTGACTTTCTTGTACTTAGACCATAGGAAGGTGCTTCAAATTCTGAGAAATATTTTAGTCACTAAAATACTTAGTGAGAATGAATGCAAGATTCTCAGTTTTTCTTCCTTATCATGGATTCTTGATTTAGGAGGGATTGGTTTTCTGCTCATTAGTTTTCCAATTCCCGAAATATTGATGGCATAATAAAATGTTCTTTGTCTTATCCGGACAGTATTTCAACTTCCTCGATAACTTCGTTATGTCTTCTATCATGTGTCTTATTTAGATCTTACTTGCACTGCCTTCTAAGTATAGGTATGGGTTATGGCCGCCTGTTTTTTTTTATTTCAGAGAGTTGAACTTAAACTTATAACTTTATAATGTTGTCTCCATTTATTTAGGGTTATGAAGTCTTGAAAAGAATTGCTGATGTGATTGGGCTGTCAAACAGGAGTGTACTTGAGCAACTAACTGGGTAAGTTTGACTAGATGCTCTATGGTTTCTCACCTATACATGTTCTATGTTCTCCAAATCTCAAAGAGTAAAATTATTCTTCAAATTCTATACCCTAATTTTCATATTAAGTTTTGACTTGAGCATTCAAAAAGTTTGCAAATGTTTTCTGCAGGGAATTTTACACTGTAATTCCGCATGACTTCGGATTTAAGAATATGAGTGAGTCCTCTCCTCCCTCTCACAATCACATATATCCTTAATCTGAACTAACAACTGAACCACTGTGAAATTTATTATGGCAGGTCAGTTTGTAATTGACACCCCTCAAAAATTGAAAAGCAAGTTGGAAATGGTAATGTTGTCTTTCTTTTTCCATTGAAGTTTATGTTACTCTAAGTTTTCCACTATGTAGATCTTCCCCCAATGATATGATTAATAATTAGAAAAGTGAAAAATTTATGTTGAAAGAAACCTTTGTATATTGACTTGAAGGTTGAGGCGTTGGGTGAAATCGAGCTAGCCACAAAATTGTTGGAGGAAGTTAATAGTATGCAGGTATTACTGTTGGGTACTTGTTTTATTTCAACATAGCAATGCTTGTTTAAGTTTTTGTGAATTTTCTGACCACGTTTCAAGAGTGAATCATATGTTGAACCTTTCCTACTGCGTTAGTGAATGTGCAAATCAAATGAACTACAAGTATTACCATGTCAAATTGTCATTCCTATGTTTTAAATTTCTAGCAATTTCCTGAAATTCCCATGGTTTTTTTTTATTCAGCACATGTTTTTGGTTTCCGCTAATCTCCTCTTCACTTGTCTAGTGAGGCACAGATTATAATTTTTACATTCTAATTCTTTTATGCAATGATGCATTTTCTTATTTGATAAGCGTTTGTTTATTGTGAAAATAAACTAATAAATTATACTTGTTCTTATTGAAGTATAACATCTTTTGATATATTCGGTCCTCAAGGGGAGGCATAGTGGTTGAAGACTTGGGCTTTGAAGGTATGCTCTCTTCAAGGTCACAGGTTCGAGACTCACCTATGACATTACTACTTCGATGTCTCCTGGTGCCTGGCCTAGGGATGGGCGTGGTTACCCTTGTTTCAAAAAAAAAAATCTTTTGATATATTAGATCTAGGATTTGCGAATGATTTGATAGCCAGCTGATTTTATTGCTAGGTTGTGTTACTTGTTTGATTCTGTGATTTTTACAGGAAGACCCCTTGTATTCTCATTATCAACGCCTTCATTGTGAACTGTCACCAGTTGAAGTGGATTCTAAGGAGTTCTCTATGGTAATGAATTTATTTCAATTTGCTTGTTTTTTTGTCTTTTAATTTAGGATGTATTAGTATCGCGTCTCTCGAATTCATCTGTATTTGTATTGGGCAGAAATGACAAGCCTTTGATTTTTGAATTTCCTGTATTTTGTTTTCAGGTTTCGAAGTATGCTCAAAATACACATGCAAAAACGCATTCAAACTATGCTGTTGATATTGTTCAAATATTTAGGGCATCAAGAAAGGGAGAAAATGAGCGTTTCGAAAAGGTGCTTGGCATTTATCTGTGGTGTCATAATTTAGTTTCATGTATTAATAATAGACTTAATCGTATTTATTAATTATTCTCTTTTACACTATGAATAGTTTTCTAATACAAAGAACAGGAAGCTCCTGTGGCATGGCTCTCGGCTTACAAATTGGGCTGGCATTCTGTCCCAAGGTCTTCATTTTGAGTTTCACTTTCCCTCTCATGATCTTATGCGATTACTTAACTTCTATTTATGTTTGCTCGGTCTATACATAACGGTCAATTCGATTTGAATGTCTTACCAGGTTTGCGTATAGCTCCGCCGGAAGCACCCGTAACAGGCTATATGTTTGGGAAGGGTGTCTACTTTGCTGATATGTTCTCAAAAAGTGCAAACTATTGTTATGCATCTAAAGCTACCACAACTGGTGTTCTGCTTTTATGTGAGGTTGTTCTTCACCATACTCTAGGGCTACTATTTTTTGGAAAAGTTTTCTGGGAATGAATCTGAACTCACTCAATATTATGCTTTAGTGTAGGAACTTAGAACTTATGACTTGTTAGTAAGAATTACGGTCTCCAGACGTTCATGGGAGTTTAATTTTTCACTTAATTTCCCAATTGAACTGTAACTAATAGTAATATACTGGAGTTTATGAAAGAATCGTAAACAACAACCAGAATAAGAAATATGTGAGACAAAAAAACAGTAAAACACATGTTTACGCGGTTAGCTACATACACGGGTAGAGGAGTAAACCTGCTTTATTTAGAAGATCATAAAAAATACAAAATGCTATGGGCAAGATTTTTATGAGAGTTTATATAGTGCATCTCTCATAAAACTGTAAGACCCAAGTTATATAAAAGCCCAATACAAAGAAAATAAAACGTGATTAACATATTTTCTGGGTTTTGGAGGCATTGTCCCCAAGATTCCTTACTAAGTATTTGTGGCGCAACATAGGACAAGACATTTCAACATAGGAATCATCATTTACCCCACACCTTTGTTCCCACAGATGAATTCTCTCAACTGTCCACCAAAATCTATTTCACCCAATTACCCTGTTTCACTGTTTCCTTTTTAGGATATTTACATTGTCTGGTGTGCTCACATACGAAAGGTCGAGTTCATGCATTAACCTGCGATCCATATTAGCTCCGTCTCCGGGCTTTTGGTTGTCGTACTTTCTTTTTATGGCTATTTGGAAGTTGGTAACAACTCCGGAGAGGCTTTAGCTCATGTGCACCTGAAATTTTCATGCTCACTTTGGAAATGTGATTTGAGTACGAGTAATAATTATGTCCACCCTGTGTTTAGTACTGGTGTTCATTTTGTTCATCATCTATCCTAATGTGAAGATTTACATTTGGTCTTCTTTGTCATTATTGAATGTAATATAAATTATCCCTGAAATCTCTAGGTCGCGCTCGGTGACATGGTTGAACTTCTAAATGCAAATTATGATGCGGACAAGTTGCCCGAGGGGAAGCTGAGGTTTGTTGCCATGTCTTTTCAAGCTTATTAAGCATGAAATAAAAGATTACTTTTCATATCACCATGTTATGATATTTCTTTTATGAAATTACTTCGCTAGATGATCATTTACGATCATTCCTTTAAATAGTTATACTCACAGGACAAAGTACCTGGCTCTACAATATTGGATAGTTAAGAAAATTCGTAAGAAATCAATTTTTAGGTAAGTGACCATCATAGATTGAACTCCTGACCTTTTGGATTCCTTAACTCTCGGGCAACTCCTGACCACCATAGTTTTTCTCATATGTTTCATGTTCTCACTTGCCTCTTTATGACCTAGTATGACCGAGGTCTTAAGATGAACTAAACTCATTGTCACATTAACTAATTTCAAAGATAGCAATTCTAAACTCAATGCCTGGTATTGCAGCACAAAAGGAGTTGGACAAACCGAACCGAACCTCGCCGAAGCATTGACGCTCGATGACGGCGTAGTTGTTCCCTTGGGCAAACCAAAACAGAATCAGCGCCGTAAGGTAATAGTTTTCAGTAATCCGCAGATTAGTTCTACATGTTTTGCTTCGAAGTCCATTTCGTTTTATCCTTCACAAATCATTCAATTCAGCAAATTTTAGTATCAATAAAAGGTTTGTGATTCTTCTTACAGGGTGCATTGTCGTATAATGAGTATATAGTGTACAATGTGGATCAAATAAGGATGCGCTATGTTGTTCAAGTGAATTTCCATTTCAAGTATTGAGTGGCAGCACAAGCATTTCCCATTTCCTTCTGTAAGTTACCCATCCTTAGGTCAGTGGTTACTATTTTGGTGATAAAGGGTGCAAATATTTGCAATGTACTATTAGAAAAATCTGTTTATTTTCTCTATGTTAGAGTTATTGCACATAGTAATATGTAAGGACTATGAGAGTAGAGAGGGAAAAAGGAAAAGCTCTTTCAAAGTAAAAAAAAAAAGTGTCTTAGCTCTACACATCATAGAAATGTAGGTATACACATATTTGTAAATCAATCAATGGCATGGTGTTCGAGAGGGGACCTCGCAAATAGAGGCTTGAAGTCTTTAAGATATACTTCATTAGTGGTCGAATTCACGAGTGAGCGTTGTCTCGAATTTGAGCTTTGAGATGAATGTGGATTCCCTCAGACATATAATAGGGTAAAGCTCTGTTTAGCACTTAAAAAAATAATAAAAATCAAGGGTTGTTTGGGGTGAATTTGAAATGATTAGAATCTCTTTTGTCATGTTATTTTTTGGATATGAAAATTGATTTTGACCATTTTAAATTGAGAAATTTATCAGAATAGTCAAATTCGAAAAATAATTATAAATATGATCACTTAAAATAAATAGCAGTCATAGTTATCAATATTAAAAATACATGAAACTGTACTAATTATACAAAAGATTGTATTAATGAGTATTTATGATATAGTATTAAAACGTATTAATGATTAGAGATGCAAATATTTTAAATTTTATCTTCATTTGTAATTATTTTGTGAAAAGAGTTCTTCCCATACGATTTCTTTTTTAAATTTACTTTCAAACATGTCCTTAATATAGATCTAGCTGGTTTATATAATTATAAAACCTTTTTTTCGTTGTTTTGGAAACACTATATAGGACCTACATGCAAATGATTTTCTAAAATATTTTGTCACTTGAAAAGTCATTCTAAACAGACTCTTATTCTTTTATAGGCTATACCAATATATGTGTCAAGTTTTCAACTTCTGAAACATCAATTTTAAGCTCACTAAGATTTTGAAATGTTGTCGTGCAATGAAAATGGTTTTCATTTTTAGAAAAAGTAAAATAAATGTAAAATGATGATATTTAATGATGACATGATCACATAGTATTAATATAATACGTGAATGATATCATTAAAAAGTCTTAAAAGTCCATGCTCAGCCAAGGAAAACTCATTTGGATAGTACAAATATTAACGTTTGATTTTTGGATTTATGATTTATGAATATCATGAATGTGTAGTATTGAAATGTAGGTTTCATCAGATTAGAATATAATTATTAGTGTGAAATGGAGCTAAAAGAAATATATAATTGTTAGTTGATAAAACTAACAAAAGCTTTCAATAATTGAATGTCCTATTAATAAAAGGGTCAGTGGCGTGTAAACTTATTCGATTGATTATATTTCAATTTAACTTTACATTACACGTCTCATCATGAAAAATAAAAAGGTATACTCTTTCCCCTCACATGTGATGTATTATTTTTAAACAAAAAAAAAAATATAATTCACTGATCCAATATATCCAATGTCTAGAAACCAACTCACATAACACATTTTCAAAATTTTTACTTCAAAACAAACTGAAAACACTGAAACTAAGTACCTCCAAAAGAAGAGTTATTGCTAGAAATTGAATTGCATTTTCCATGATCCATAATATCTTTTAAATCATTTTCTCTGATTATTGAGGAGTGGCACGCAGTTTTTGAAGGCGTGCTCTCTTCAAAATTTCAAATTAGAAACTCAACTATGACATTAATTTGTAGATATCTCTCGTGTTCTAATTGTTTTTGATGTAAAAAATAATGATTCTCTCTTTTTCCACTAAAAAAAAGTAAGTAAGAAATTAGATAAAACAGTAAAAAGGAATGATGTGTGAATGGGGCAACACAAGTAACCCATTTTCCTTGTAGTGATGGTGTTGGAGATCGGGAAAAAGATACAATCAGCTCCAGAATCAATTGCAGGGACAAAGATTTCAACAAAACAGGTACAATGACAACCTTTTTTCCTTCTTGTTTTTTTCCTTTTTCTTTTGTTATGTTGCTGTTCTTCTTTGATTGGCCACTAGAAAAAGTCAAACACCTCCATGAAATTTAGTTGAAAAAAAAAAAGAAAACTACATTTTTAGTCTCTAAATTTGGCATTAAAGGTTTAATTTAGTTTTTATGTTTTAAAATTAAATATTTTTACCAGTAAACATTTAGATAATTAAATGAGAATTTACTATCAGCAGCACATTCCACTTCTTATATTATATTTGCAACACAATTTCTAAAATAATTTATCTTTTCTATCAATGATAGAACTCAACCAGTGATAGAATAAATTTATTGATGATAAAATTCAATTAGTGATAGAATTCAATTATTAGTAATAAAATTCTAACACTAATTGTATTTTATCGATAATAGAACTCAATTTAAATTTTGTGCAAATAATTTTTCTTTTTTTATTATACATGCAAAATTCCCTAATATAATCGTTAATTACGTAATATTAATTAAAATAATAATTAAAAGTAAACTAAAAAATTACATAAAACACTAAAAGAAAAATATTATTAAAATGTCGAAAACAAAACTATTCAATTTTAAAATGTATCAACCAAATTAATCTTAAATCTACAAAATAAAAGTGTATTTTTTCAAAATAAAAAATAATGTTGAAACATTTATTTCTCTTACAGCAAAAAACATGTCCAGTTGTAAATTCCAACACGCTTGTCTTTCAAAGTCTTCCTCTAGATTCTTCGCTGATCTCATTCTCAATCTATCCTCTTCTTCCGCAAGATATATAGATTACATTTCTTTTTATTTTTTGAATTAATATTCACATCTTTTCATCAAAGCTTACGGATTTTTTGCCTCATATATCAATGAGATATAATGAAAATGTAATGTAAGGTGAATAAGTACATAGTTCAAATGACATTTAAATTTTTTTTATATCATTTACCTTTATCTTGGATGATCATACACACATATGTTTAAGATTGTTAAAGAGAATTCTTGAAACTATCATTTATCTAAAATTGATGAAAACAATTCTATAACACTTTGATGGATTAAGAGAATTCTAGATATGCAATTTCTTCAAAGTAAAGTTGTAGCAAAATTGCGACAATAAGATTTTACTTGATTACAAAGGCTAGATGTGACCAATTTATGACCAAACAATTTTATTTGGAGCCAAAGTTTATAAACACTATAAATAGGCGGTGTCATTTGTTGGCAAACCATCTCAAATAATCTTTCAAGACATCCCACATTTAAGTGAGTAAGAGTGTGGGATAATAAAAGAGAGAGTTTACTCTTATAAGAGAATTTGTTGCTACTTGTAAGAGAGAAAATTTGTAACTCCTTATAAGAGAAAATTTGTTGAGATATGTCTTGAACAACTGAATGCCCTACGATTAGTTATTCGGGAGTTGTCCCCAAAACCTTTACGAAATGTGTATTTATTATTTAATGGAATTTTATGTATTTTTTTGTCTATTTTCTGTAATAGAATTTAATGAGAGTATCTATATAGATGAGATCTACTTTTATTATTATAAAACAGACAAATAAAGTTTCAAAATTTAGAGGGCTCACCATGCCATAAATATTATTAAATTATGGGCGTTTCAAATCCTATATATAAAGGGAAGCATGACCCTAAAACTTCTCTCTCCAGTAATATAGATATATGATTAAAAAATCAAGTTTAAATATTTATATTTATTAAAGTTATTTAACATAAAATGGGTGGATCACTCTTTTTATTATCATTATTTAATATTGTTGAACTCATAAAATGTAATGCACACTAGTTATTGGTCCAATAGACCATTTTTCAAATCTAAAAAATCATGAGGTAGTCTTAATGGAGTCTATGGATTTTTACATGACAATTTTTTATTGGTCCAAAACATGTGTAACTCATCAATGATCTCAAAATATAGTCTTTCTTTGTCATCTTCTTCATCTCCAAAACCTCTCAATCTAACTGCAAATTGATAAACAATTAATTTTGGTTTTTTTTTAATTGAAGAAAAAAATATTAGACGTTAATATTTTAGGCTTTTAAATTTATATGACTTTATAGGATACATACTCTTAATATTGAATAAATATAATTTTTTTAAAAAAAGATAGAGTACACACCTGCATTCTTGATGATTGTGTTCCATCAACATATCATCAACTATGGTGTGGGAGTTGTGTCTACCATCAACTATGGTGTGGAGATTGTTGTGCCTACCATCAACTATGTTGTAGGGATTGTGCGTAACTATGTTATAGGGATTACACGTACCATTAACTATGTTGTGGGAATTGTGATATTGAATAGATATAAAATTAAAAAAATGGACGTGGAGTACACATGCCGTCATGCCAAGACCATGCATACCATAAAAAAATATGTTGTAGGGATTATGATGTTGAATAAATATAAAATTTAAAAAATAAAAAGGATATGGAGTACACACCTCAACATATTCAACATCTGCATTTGTGATGATGGTTTATTGTGAGTACCATTAAATCTCTACTAAATTTAATTTTTTTAAAAAAAGAACTCTAATGAAAAAGCATCTTCAAAACCACTAAAATGAACTTAAAAAAAAAAAAAAAACCCCTCCAAAATTGAAAAGTCTAACTTGATCTTCAGAACCTTTTGCATCTGCTCTTATAGTTTTAAACTCTCCTTGAGTCAAAGTACAATTGGTAGATCTAATCTCAAAATCAAAATACATAGAGGTGAAAATCGAACCATAAATAAAGAGGATAAGAAGTAGAAACTATTTTAATTGAAATTGAAATTCAATTTAGCAACTGAAGTCCAAATACCAAAATGAAATTGATTGTCACAACTTAGTCAAAATTGCAACTCACAGAGAACAAAAAAGTGACAAATGGTTGTTGTAGTGATCCAATTACAAATTGCCTACACAAAATTGCTTCTAAATTACCAAATTTACTGCCACTAAACTGACGCTGAATCTTATATCAGAATTGAGCTTCAAAGCGACTAGATCGCCCAAAATTGACGATCAATAGTGCACAAAATTAGTTGATTGAAGCAATATCCAATCGGTATCTAATGGAAATTGCCAATAATTCAAAACCAAACCCGAAACGACATCTAATACTTCAAAATCGATTAGCAATAATTGCAGTACTATTTTCGTGTAATTATAGGTTTTATATTTGTTATTAAAAAAGTAATTTCTTTTAATCTATTTTTCATTCCTAAAATCTAGGAATGAGTGATGATTCTTTTTCAAAATTTTATTCCTAAAATCAAGGAATATATGTTACTATTTTCAAGTTCATTTTTTAATAAACAAAATAGAATTTGTGAGGGGTATAACGGAGAAAAAATTATTATCGATCTCTCATGAAATTTGATTTAGACATATATTTAAACTTAAAAAAAACTAAACAGTCTCTTTAATAATTTCTCAAATCTAGACATTTCGTACAATTTCCCTCGTCGGTTAAGGTGAAGAGGAGCCCAAGAAACTAAAAATGATTAATTCAATTTATGGTGACCACTTATTTTAGAAATTAATTTCCTACGAGTTCTCTTGACATCCAAATATTGTCCAGACACTCATGGATATTAAAAAAAAAATATATAATGTCATATTATTGCCTAATGGCCAAATTTTGATTCTTGAATGAGAACAAGTTCATGTTCGAAGTTTTTTTTTTATTGGAGCTTCATTTATTCCTTCTATGAAACATAATGATGTGATATAAGATAGTGTTGATATCCATCTCAAAAGCAATTGATGATAAATATAATAGTTCACTTCTTTTATATATTGCTATGAGATATTTACTATTTTCGATGTAGGATCCTAATATGCGAACATCACGAAACTCACTCGTTATATCTAGAAATTGAGCAATTTGTAGTGTTGGGTTTTTGTCACTTAGCTGAGATATATAAGGATGATAATGAAATTTTAAAAAAGTATTAGGGAGTAAATTAGATTAGGGTGAAAACATAGAGACATGTATAAAAATTTCCATCATAAATTTTAGAGCATGTGTTTTGATGAAGAGAAAAGTGGCATATGGGTAAAGTTACACACAATATCTCTCATAATAATATTAATAATAATCTTAAAAAAAACAAAAACAATAATAATAATAATAATAAATGAGAAAACTTCATCCATACTCAAAAGCCATGAAAACCAAACACGCAATCTCGACATTATTATTCTCATTCTTCAATTCTCATCTTCTCCATATTTTTCACTTCAATTTTTTGTCATGTAATTATGAATTTCCCATGGTGTAATAAAAAGTAAATAAATAAATAAAATAATTGAGGTGGTTTTGTGGGGACTCTGACATTGTGTGAGCTAAGTCTGATCACAGTCAACTTGATGGATCCAAGGCTTGCTGCCACATGGCATTGATTTCAACATCATAAAATCTATTATACTAAAAAAAAAAAACCAATCTCAAATACTATAACATTGGCTAATTTAAAAATTGGAAATTTTTTTTTTTTTTTTAGTACATATCGGAGAAGAGGGGATAAATACCAATTTTGGGGATCGAACATGTGAGGTTAGTATTGAACTGGTCCACAACCAAACAATGAAACCATTGCGTTACTAACTCAATTGGTATAAAATTTGAATTCTTCGATCTTAGTTGAACTTGAGAAAAAAAACTCATGATCTACATTACTCAATATAAATATAATTCAATTAATAATAAATTCTCTAATTTAAAATCTAAACTTAATTATTAAATAAATATAAAAGTTCAATTAAAAATGCATTATTACTTGTCAGCTTCTAATTTTTTTTTACCTATTTTGAAACAATTGTCTTCGAATATATTTTCTATCTTTGTTTGAGGTTGGAAATTTTATTTTGTATTTGATATGATCATGTGCCTTATTCTAAAAAGAGGGTATAGAAAATAAAAGAAAAGGCTTTGCTTGACATTTACACCTTGGAGAAGGTTTAAACTACAACATTCACAATTAAGATTTATCTTGAAATTCATAAATGATTTTTAGGATATTTAGGAAGAATTTTGGGTTGGTGAAGTATTTATGAAGGAGGAAATGGCTTATTTGGTCTCATTTAAATTTCTTGTATTACAAACAAACACAACACCATAATGAGGGTATGGCATACCATGCCAAATATTTTTCTTTCTCTCTCCAAACACAACTCTTAGCACTATAAATACCCCAAGTTTTCCCTTTTTCTCCAAACCTTCAACTTCCATGGTTTACTTTAGAAAAAAAAAGACATAAAAAAAAGTGTACAAATGAAGTCTCAAATTCTCTCGTGGGTGAGAGAGTTCTTGTTGGAGAAGCAGGGCACGTGCAAATTAACCGTTTCGGTATCCTTTGCACGTGCTCCCCTTCTCCAACATGGTCTTCTCACCTTTATCTTATTTTTTCTTCATATTCTTCTATGACTTTGACAGGTAAATAATAGATTAGGTGCGATAATTGTTTTATTTTTAAATTTTACTTTTCTTAAATAGTTTCATTGTTTTATAGCTTTTGTTTTACCAAGTTACATTTTAGGAAACTAATTAAATAATAAATTTTTAAAAACTTAGTTTTTGTTTTTCTATTTCGCCTAAATTGTAAATAAACTTACTTTTCTTTTCTTTTCCTTTTTAATTCAAATGATGATTGCTAGGAAATTAGGTATGACTTTCAAAAATGTTAAAAAAATATATTATCAAACATGTCTAAACCACTTTTGAACTGTAATAAAAGATTGTTATTGGTGCTTTATTTCTTTGTGCTATGTATTCTTTTAAATTTACATATAATTTTTATAAGATATAATCTAAACCAAAATAGTTTTTTAATTGAGTACTCTAAATTTCAAAAGTATTTAAAAATGAGAAGGAAAAAGATTGGCTAGTAAACCAATAATGATTTTGAACTGCCTCCACATGTATGGAAATATATATATTTTTTAGAGTAATAATTTAAGACAATACTCACTTACATTTTGGTGAATTGAAATTTACATACACTTTGTTATTCAATTGTTGATAACCAATAAAAAATTTAGATAAAAATAAGAAATTGGAAAATATTCTTTCTTTATTGACAAAATAATTGAATGGTGGGGTGTACGGATTTTACTTGGTTAGGTAATTTCAAACAAAAAAACAAAAACTTAGTTGGATGCTAAGTTTCAATCTATAAAGCATAATTTCGATGATATCATCTACCATTTAATAATCATGAAATTTACCGTTACAAAACTCGCTTAAATGTTGTTGAATCAATAGACATATAGTAAGTTTAACTCTACACCCTTGTTTGAGTTAAAAATGGTTCAATGTTAAATTGAGAAAAAAAAATTATTTTAGTTTTTTTTTTTTTGAGTACATAGTGGGGGAGGGGAATCAACAAACCCTGCATAGAGGGCACAATTGCTCTCAAATGGATTAACACCATACAAGATAACCAACTGCGCCACTGACCTTCGGTAAAATTTATTTTAATTTGGTACAATGCTAGGCATAACTTTTACGACTTTTGTCATTATAAAGTAGGGAGTTTTACTTGTCTTCTCGACATTTTATCATATTTTCTTATTTTAACTATTGTTTCTCATATATATATATATATATATAGATGAACAGCCCACATGACAAGTCAATTGTTAAGATATTTTTCTTTATTTTTCTCTTTTTTAAGGTAGATATTTTTTCAAGAACATACATTTTCTTGTATATGTATATATAAATTGATTTAAAAAAAAAATCGCAAAGTAGATATTGAATATTAGATGGTATACATTTTCTCTTAAATATAAAAATATAGTTAATTTTAAATCTTAAAAAAAATCTTTAGTATTTAATGTTTAGTGTTTTAAAGTTAGGATTCTAGTGTTTAGATTTTTTATTTTTTAATTATAAATTGGAAGAAGAGGCCATACAAACCCTACCTAAAAAGTATTACTATTTAAAATTTAGTATTTAGTATTTAAAGTTAAAGTTTAATGTTTAAAGTGTAAAGTTAATGCTTAGAGTTTAGTATTTAAGGTTTAGGTAGGGTTTAGTATTTAGTATTTAAAGTTAGAGTTTAGTGATTAAGGTTTAAGGTTAGAGTATGGATTTAGAGTTTGGATTTTTTTTTTAAGAACGATTTAGAGTTTGGATTTAGTGTTTATATGAACATTAGAAATTTGAATTTTTTAAATGTTAAACAAATATATTAAATTAAAAAAAAAGTAAACACATTTACCACATGGTTTATTTGAGAGAGCTTAAAATTATTGTAAAGAATAATTGCTTCTCAACTGTAATTGGGCCCTCTATTTTCGGCCCAACGCAAAAACTCGAATGGAACCATGAAAGGAAAATGTTAAAAATAACAATCGCCGTCTGTGGGGATCGAACCCACGACCACGTGGTTAAAAGCCACGCGCTCTACCACTGAGCTAAGACGGCTTGTTGATAAATATTCTTACATTAATATATTTAACGGATACTAATCTTAAAATAGTGATAATAATTAATTTATTTCATGGTATTGTTAACATAGACTATATATAGAAGAATTTATCACCATCGGATTGAAGATTCAAATCCATAACTTTTAAATTATCAATTTATATATGATATCAATTGAGTTCAGTTATTGTTGATTTTTGTTTTTTAATTTTAAACTTACAAATTGAAACAAAAGTTAAGTTATACATTGAAATGTTAACAAAAGCATAACTCGTGATGTAAAGTATGTATTTGTGATTTATAAATTGATTCGAATCTTCCGCACTAAAATTAAAACAATTTACATACATAAAATTAATTAAATTAGTGTATAGATTTATCAACAAAAAGTTTAGTTCACAAATCTTAACAAAAACAATTTTTAAGTTTTTTTCATTCATTTTTATAAATCTTGTATCAAACAATATTTTATTATTCAGCAAATGCACGCAGATCTTTTTGTAATGATCGAAAGTTTATTAGATGGTAACAATTCCAACATTTGTTAATGGTAAAAGTCATAACATTTCATGTTGCAAGATTTGTGAAACTCATGGGTTAAAAGTTGATATTATAACTTTAGCGATTTCTTTTTTTTGTTTGAACGTCCAACTTATGTTCTTAAGAGGAAAGTGCTTGGGCATCCAATGTATTATCTCATGAATAAGTTACACATCTTAGAGATAAACTCGTATATCGGGAAATCTTTGTTGGATTTGGTCAAGTAGAAGAAGAAAGACAACGATTTATCAAATGTGAAGGTTAAAAGATATGAGCTAGTTCACTCAAGGAAGACAAACTTGAACATAAAACTAGCACTAGAAAAAAGTTATTGATTCGTTAGAAAAAAATGTTATCACCAAATAGGTCAAGTTCCCGATCCTAAGAAGAAAAGGTTTGTACATTAGAAGTATTATCTTATGAATAGAAATGAACTTGTTTATCAACACAATGTGAAGACATGAGCTAATCATGCAATATCATATATCGAAGAATCTCCAATGACAACATCGTGTATGGGGATCAAACCCACGACCACGTGATTAAACGTCACGTGCTCTACCACTGAATTAAGACGACTTGATATTATATTATCTTAACTAATTTATTTTAAATATTATCAACCACTATATATAAATCATTTGCATGATGTGATGAAGATTAAAAGATACAAGTTACGCCGTCTATGGGGATCAAACCCACGAGCACGTGGTTAAAAGCCACGCGCTCTACCACTGGGCTAAGATGGCTTGATATTATATTAGCTTAACTAATTCATTTAAACATTATAATCACTATATTTTTGTATTATTTATTGTTTTTTTAGTTCAATAACAATTGAAATAAAGAGATTAAAATTCATAACATTTTAATGATTAGTACACTATTGTTTTTTTTTTAATTGCAAATGTGAAAAATAGAAAGATAGTTGTCTAAATCATATTTCATGCAAACTATCATAATATAGAAGTTATTTCAAATTTATTAAATAAACGTGACATCTTTAACATAGATGATACAAATCATTTTCTGTTTAGTTTAAACCTCACTAATCTCTATTTCAAAAAAGAAAATAAAAAGAAACTCACAAATGTCCGCAAAAACCAGTATATAATTTACACAATTTTAGACTAATGCTTTGACCTCTACTAAAATAAAAACAATCTTCATTACTTTTTCTTTTCTTTTTTCTTTTTTCTTTTTTTTCCTGAAATTTCTTCATGACTTTTCTTTTCCCATTAAGTTAAATTGATCTAATATTCATCAAATTCTTTTGGGGGTTTGTATAGAAGGAGTGACTCAACCTTGGGGTGGTAACAACCTACAAACTTTAAAAAAATCTCCCTAAAACTCATATTAAACTCTCCAAATACAATATAACTACTCATAATTCTTCGACTCAACCAATGTTTTTAGCCACAATCATTCATAATTTATCAATACGTGTTGACCATTTTAAAGTGGTCTACTAGTCAAACAAGTTTTAGAGAGCTAAGAAGTAATGAGTTTGATTCATGGTAATTATTTATATATAAATTAATTTCTTACGAGTTTTTTTTATATCCAAATTCGTAGGACTAGGTAGTATGTCATGTGACATTAATTGAGATGTGCGTAAATTGGTTCGGATAATTATATATATATATCATCAAAACGTGATTCTACCTAAGCATTCATTATTAGAGATGTCCACGGGGCGAGGCGGGGCTGTGGAATGGCTTCCCCGTCCCCGTAAAAATCCCCGGGGATTTTGACAAAAATTTTTTTTTTACATTTTTTATATATTTTTTTGGACAATACCTTTAAATAATTATATTTTCTTAGAAAATATTTATAAATTTCAATTATAATGTTAATTATTAAAGAAAAATACTTATATGCATGGATAATTTAATAAAAAATATATATTTTTATTTTAAATAAAAGAGGTAAAGTATAGACAAAATGTTTAAAAAAAAAGTAATCGGGGCGGGGATCGCGGAATCGGGGATGGGAAATACATTTCCCGTCCCCGGCCCCGATTAACCCACGGGGAATTTCCCCCACCCCGTCGGCGGGAACGGACATGTCTATTCATAATCTTGTAAATCATCCATACGTGTTTCTGCCTAAGCATTCATAATCTTGTACCAGACAAAATTTGAAGGAAAAATATCTTTTTAGTCCTCAGGTTTAACATCTAGTTTCATTTTAATTTTAAAAATTGTGTATTTTTATCTTTGACATTTTAATATTGCTTGTTTTTATTTTTTTTGAATAGCAAAATTATTAGTTACATGGGTAATGTTGACTAAAATGATGATTAAAATAATTTTAAATTTCAATATATTAATAAATTAATTATTTTAGTTTTCACGTAAATTAAAAAAGAATATATATGACACTAAAAATAAGAATTAATAAAATGTGAGGGTTTAAAGTGTTTAATTTTAAAATTTAGGAATCAATTATTTATTTATTTATTTTGAGATCAATTTAGGAATCAAACTGAAGCTTTATTACCAGCTATGAACTAAAAAAAGTATTTTTTCCAAAATTTTATATTTTCTAAATTTCTTTACATCACTCCACACTTCCTATAATCACTACCTCATTTCTAGATTTATCTATTCAAAAACACCATTTTGTAATGATTTTTGGTCCGAAGTTTATTTGAAGACAAGAATTGCAACATTTATTAAAAGTTAAGTAAAAATCATGTCTTTCAAACTTTTATAGGAAAAATTCAAATTAATACTGCACTAATACATAGTAATCTTGCTAAAAAAAATTTCATAAAAAAAGGTTACAAATTAATAATCTGTATATTGTCAAATATAGGAGATAAATTAATTGTTGAAAGATATGTTAAAATGGCAGGTTTACATGTTAATTTAGTCTCCAATTTTTTTAAATTACAAATTTAATTCAAAATTTTGTTATAATTTCATTTTTAATTCAATAATATTTGAGACTCGAATTCATAACCAGCTGATTATTAAGATTGACGTAGTATTTCATTTGAAAAAAATTCATTATGCTAACTATTGGATTTTTAGTTATTTATTATTTTTGAAAAATTCGTCAATAATTTGTTTGTTTTAACAATGCTAGAGTGTGAGCCCATTTTGTGATGAATTTACCTTCCATCATTATCTTCTTCTTTTTTTATTTTTTATTTTTTTAATTTCAATAAATAAATTATTCTCTCCATCTTCATTCTCATTTATAGTAGCTTATTCTTCTTTTTGTTACTTCCCTTTTCAAAAGGTTATTAAAGGTATGTTTGGGCCCGTTTATGTAAATGATCAGATTGGTTATATTAACTCAACCGATTATTATAAATGATGGTTATCTAAATCTACGTGCTCATTTATCTAAACCTTACATATATTACTTTTTATTACATAATCAGCCCCTCAAACACAGTTTATCATAATTTATATTCATAATATTTTGCTCCTCAAACATTATTTATAATAACTCATCGTTTATCATAACTCACTGTTTATTATAATCTTCCGTTTGCCATAACCAAATCGATGCTCTAAACACACCATAAACAACAATATTTATAACGGAGAAATTCAAATAACAACTTCTAATCCATAATACATGTCAATTATTGTTGAGTTAAACTTATTTTGCCTCGATATAATTTATACTTTAACTTATATATTTTTTTGAAATAGCTTATATATTTTATTATCAAGTAGAAAAATAGCTTATTGATATTAGTGAACGAGATCATGAGCTCCAATCTCCCTCCTCCAATTATGGTAGAATTAAATTTTTTTTATATATTTCATTATTTTGTTATCTACTTTTTACGTGTACATATGTTTTCAAAATCTAAACCACATTTTGTAAGGTAGACTACGAATACTTGTTTTTGTTTTTTTTGGAATTTGTCTACATATTCAAATGTATTTTTGGGATGAAGCTATTTTAAGAAATTGGGAGGAAATATTTATTTTATAAACAACCAATTTGCTGTACAAAAAAATGGCCTAAGCTTTTGAATTTTTGAATTTCACAAATATATTATATGCAAAACTAAAATGTTAAAGTTCCATTAGCCAATAAATCCAAAATAAGTAATCACCGACCAATTAATTAGAGATGTATTAAACACAAATGGTAAATTCATAAATTTATTAGACAAAATTGAAATGGTAGAGATTTGATATACAATATAAAATTTTGAGATCAAATAAATTAAATAAAAAAAACTTGAAACTTCTTTTTTTTAGTACATATCGAGAGAGGAGGACAACTACCGATTTTCAGAATCAAACTGTGACGATGATGTTGAATTGATATACAAAAAAACAATGAAATTATTGTGCTATTAACTCATTCGATTTGAAACCTAATACTAAACATGTTTTTTAACCAACCGAGGGTCAGTGGCGCAGTTGATTATCTTGTCCGGTGTTAATCCATTTCAACTCTACGGTCACGAGTTTGAGCCCGAAAATCGGTATTTAGCTCTCATATTATTTGAGAGTAGTTGTGCCATTTATGTAGGGTTTGTTGGTCCCCCTTTCCCCACTATGTACTAAAAAAAAATGTTTTTTAACCATAAATTGTGTTTGATAAATTCTTCTCATACACTAATTATAAATTTAGGCAAATTCTAAAGTATTTAGATTTAAATTTTATAATACATTTTAATACTGTATTATGATTTCTCATTAATACCAATATTATACTAAAGTATGAAATAATATTTATTAATATTAATGTTTACCTTGTAACTTATAACACCTTCTCTCTATATATACACATATTAATGTGTACCTTTACTAATTTTTTGAATGTGACTATATTTATAATGATTTATAGATTTGATCAATCTTTTAAATTTTGTTATATTATATTATTTTAAGAACACAAAGTAGGGCCACAAAAAATATAACTCGCCTCACATCAATGCCATGTCCATGTATAGAGAAAATAACAAACAAATACAAAACTATGTAGTCTAATTAAGTTTCTATTTAATCTATATATATTTCAAAATAAATATTTTTATTTTAAAAATATTTGAATAATATTTAATTTTAATTCTTAAAATAACAAAATCATTACTCAATTCACGATTATCTAAAAGGATACGTAAACTAATTTTAAATTACAATAAATTGATAATAGAGTTTATTTTGATCTTGACATGTATATTATTTTTAAAAGAAAACAAGTACGGAAAAACTAAAAAAACTAATAATATTAAAATATAAAAGTAAAAGTATTTGATTTTGAAATATATTATTAAAAAAAAATCATGATAATCACCTAGTGGTCAAAAAGATTTTGATAATTGAGGACAAACGACACACTTAGTTATCTTGTTTGCTGTTAATCCATTTTAATTCCACGATCACGATTTCGAGTATGGAAATCGAAAAAAAAAATTGTGAGAATTGATAAATTTAATCTATGGTGACACTTAGTTAGAAATTAATTTCATGTGAATTTTTGACATCCTAATATTATTAGAGTTTTTTTTTTTCAAAAAATATTATTAGAGTTAGTGACATTAGTAAGGTGTGTTATGGCTTAAAAAAATATTGAATTTAGTCAATATGGTTTTAAAGACTAAAATTTAGTCTTTATAATTTAATAAAACTTAAAATATAATTACTGTCATTTTTAATTGTTAGCAAATTAAATATTTATTTATTTTTGTTAATAAGTACTTAAAAACTAATTATTCAAGTATAAATAATTAAATTATGAGTCAAATGACTCGTATAACACAAAAATTATATAATATATATTTAAATCATATCATTTATACATTAGTGAATTTATATGCATTTAATATATCAATAAATACGTAGTATAACCCCATATTTAAGATTTTACGAAATCATATACACCAAGTTTAATTTTTTTTTTCAAACTTTAGTTATTGAACTATTAACACTAAATTCCAGTTTCTCACAAAAAAAAACACTAAATTCCAACTTTCTTTGACTATAGACAATAGAGATTAAATTTATGTTTTACCCAAATAAATAAAACAAATTGAGTTTTAAAAAAAAAAGAAAAAAAATTGAAAACCCTAAAACCTTCTCTCTTCGTCCCCCTCTCACTTGGCTGCACCTTCTTCATCACGCCGGCCGATCGCTCTCTCCGATTGAGTGTCGCCGCCGCCGCCACCGCCGCCGCCGCTATTCTCTCGATCGTGCCGTCGCAGTCTACTTAGCGGTTTGCACTGATTAGTACTGTTGTTGCATAAGGTATTCGCCTAATCTTCATCTATGTATTTCTTCTCATTTGAAAAACTCAAATCAGGACTATTCGAATCGAAAGAATGAAGGAATTGTTTCGATTTTTTGTTATTTTGATTTTGTTACAACAGTAGCTGAATAGAGGCTTTGATCGTCTGTATATCTCTTTAGTTTCTGCAGAAATTGCCTTGTTTCTATTCTCCCAAATCTTCCAAAGCACCACCAATTTCAATTTTCCAGCATCTTCGTTCGTTATTTATTTAGAATCTTCGAAGTAATCTATCTCATACCAACTTTCCCTAACAAACAAAAAGTCACAGATATTATATTTTTTTAGAAACCGGAAAATCGAAACTTGTCTCTACTATACCGGGGTAACCACGCCCGTCCTTAAGCCAGGTACCGGGTGACAATGAAGGAATGTAGACATAGATAGGAGATGCCTACAAATTAATGTCACCGGTAAGTCTTGAACATAGATCTTGAGGTGAGGCAAGCACATCTTTAAAACCCGAGCATTCAACCACCGTGCCACTCCTTGGGGACTTCACAGATATTAGAATTAAAATGGTCCACCCAAAAACGTAGGCAGGTTTTAAGTAACTAAGAGGCTATCGTTCAATTCATCTTGTCCACCAATTTAGGAATAATTTCTTATAGGTTTCCTTGACAACCAAAATGGTAGATAAGTCTATTGTCACATGATCGAGGTGGGCGTAAGTTGGCACGTATGCTAATAAAGAAAAGCTTAGCTAAGTTTATTTTGAATACTTAGACCTCCATGGCTGGTTGTACTTGAATTTTCGTTTCCCATTTTTCTTTCAATTCTTTATCTTCCTCTTTGCTACATCCCACATTAACAAACCTTCTCCTAGTAGCATATGCAAATGTCATTCAATTACTCGTTGTTGAGTTTTTGGGCGTTTTTTTTCTTTTTATCTATTTTGCGTTCTTGAATTCAACCAACTTATAAATAGGTTACAATTATTGTGATATCCTGTTGTAAAATTTCTCCTCTTTTCCATGACCAGAGTTATGATATCCTACTAATTGGAGATCTATTTTGTAACTGGCTTCATGCCCCTATGTAATTTCAATGAAATTGTTTCTTATAAAAAAGGGTTACAATTGGAATGGAGCCAAATATAGTCTATAATCTTGTCTAATCTTACCTATTTTGGATGTTTTTTTTTGGGTAAAGTGGGATTTTTAGATTCTGTTTTTTTTTAATTGATATCAAACATGTTAGATGTTATGGGTTCAATCTATGGAGTTACCTATTTAAGAATTAATTTCCTACAAGTTACTTGAGAACTAAACATAAGTTGACTCAGACATTCATAGATATAAGAAAATCATATCAAACACGGAAATGGTTTCACATTCGTTCTGATTTGAAGTCCTTGCAAATTTGGGGGTTCCATACAAAGATTAAATCTGACTTCTTGAGATGAATTCTTCACGTGCAGCCATGGGGGAGGTGAGGCAGAAGAAAAGGCAAGAGAAGGAGAAGAAAAGCAACAAGAAAAAACACACTAAAGTCTTTGAGAAGAAGAACAATAACAATGACAAGAGGAGGCCGCAGAGAAGGGGCCCTCACTTGGCACCCTCATTACTGAGAGAAGTCGATCAAATGAAGGGTGATAATGTGTTCAACAGTAATGAGGTTAGTGATTTTGAAGAGGGAGAGACTTTTTCCAAGGATGTTTATGAGTATGAAGAGGCTATTCCTGAGGATGAGTCCGGGAAGAACCGTCGTTACGATACTGTTGATAACTATGATTACAAGCTGCCTGATCATTTCAAGGTAAGGGTCATTGTTTTGGTTCACCGTTTCTTCTTATTTAGCATTTTTTTTTTATTTCATTAAAATTTTGATTCAATGTTATGTCATTTTCTGTGTCTTGAAGTTGAGAGTTTATCGGTAAGGATTAGAGATGTCGAGGAATTTAATGTAGAGCACATGAAAGATAAGCTTAGTAAAATCAAGTTAATTAGATGACATCTTTGAGCCTTTTCACAGTTTTGACGTCTGCATCTTGAAAGAATGTGTAGTTTCAGTTAGTTAGAATGAACTGATCACTCCATAAACAATGACTTAATCTTGTATTCAGAGGTTTTGTATGTCATGAGGTTCACTGTTCTGTCTTTGTTGGATGGATGAATTACAATACATGCATTGTGTCCCATGATTGGCTGGCTTGATTTTTAATGCTTCATCTGACTGTAGGATGAAGATGTATTCTCTGATGACGAGGAGGAAATTGATGAAAGGGATGGTAAAGGAAAGTTGATTGAAGATTCAGATGATGCCGATCCTAAAAATGATGATGATGGTAGCCATGCTAGGATGTTACAAAGTATTACTGGAATGCCTCGTGAAGCATTTGAAGGTAATGTGATTACATCATGCAGGGTTATGTATGTAATTCGAATAAAAAAGAAATTTAGGATTATGGAGGTTAACTCTGGGATTTCAGCTTTGGGCCCGTATCAAATCAACCTTAATTTTTTTTAAACTGGAAAATTGGAGCTTCGCTCCACTAAATCCGAAATAACCATGCTCGTCCCTAGGCCAGGGACCGGGAGACATCGAAGGAATGAAGACACAGGAGGTGTCTACAAATATATCATCCTTAATTTTTCTTATCTGAACACCTCAATTGATCAGTGAGAGATTGATCTTCTGGGTAATTTTGTGATAGTTATATGTCTTCCTCTTTATTTAGTTTGCCTGTACCATACCTTCATGAATCATGTTATTGATCTTTGTTAACATTAACCTAATTGTACAAGTTTTTTGTGTTGGTGGTTTATTATTTGGTGTCATAATCAGAGATTTTGAATATATGATTTCATATTTTCCTCTCTAGTTCAAAATTAATAATTTAACCTCATTTGATAACAATTTCATTTTTTTCAAAAAAATTAAACTTGTTTTCTTCCAATTTCTCCGCAATGGATTCTATTTAAAGAAAGATTTGAATTCTTAGCCAAATTCCAAAAACAAGTTTTCACAAACTACTTTTTCTTTAATTTTAAAACTTGACTTGATTTTTTGAAAATACATATAAAAAGTAGATAACCAAGCAAGGAAACCCATAGGTGGAAGTAGTATTTATAGACAATTTTCAAAATCCAAAAACAACATGGTTATGAAAAGGGGCTTTAAATATTTATTATTTAATAGTATTTAAAGATTTTCCTGCATAAAGGGGATGTTTAAGTGGCTGTTTTAATACATTCAAACCTTTTTTACTTAATAGCTTAAAATATTTATAGTGATGGATTGTTTGATTATCCTTTCTTAATTTGACTGTCAATGACCTATTTTTAGGAAAGAAGAAAAATAATGTTGTTATATCTGAGGCATATCAAGAGTCAGAATATAATCCCAGTCGTGATGTTTTGGATGGTAATGGTCGCATTAGCATTGAAGACTTGCTCAATCCTCTTCAAGGAAAACCTGGCTATAGCATGCTTAGAAAGAGAACACATCAATCAGAGAAAAAATCTACGACACTGCAGGCTCCACTTCCTAAAGCAGATCGAGAAAGAGTGGAGAGAAAAGTTGCTTATGAACAGTCAAAGAAAGATGTCACTAAGTGGGAGCCTATAGTCAAGAAAAATCGGGAGGCTTCTACCTTGTACTTAGGTGAAGAAGTAGATTTAGGGTATTCTACTGTAGGAGCAATAGCTTCTGAATTTGAACCTAGAACTGAAATTGAGAAGAAAATTGCTTCACTTGTCCATAATGGGAAGATCATGGAAGCTCACAGAAAAGATGGTTCTAAGCTGCTTGAATTAAACAAGGTATTTGACTAGTGCCGCTTGATCAAGCAGTTTTTCTACATGTTGCTAGTGTTTATTTCCTTGTTAGTTGTTCCTCGCATTCATATTCCATAAATGTCTATTCTTCTAAACTTATTGATGTCATATGGTTACTTAAGTATAGTGTTGGAGATGTCTGCTGACTTGAATTTCTTTTGTTTTTTTAATTAATAAACCTTAACTGTAGTTAAATACTGCTATTTTTGTGTCACTTCACTTGAACCCTGTGTTGGACAAAATGTTGATGAGATTCCAAATATCTAGTCATGCATGTTCCTTAGGAGGCTGGGTTTTGTAATGTTTTTTAATATTGCATAAGCCATCTTGTCATGTTTAGGTTGACTGTAGACAGTTTCTTGTTAAATTTTTGGTAGGTGTCGTTCGAGGATGAGAAGGATCGTCAGAATCGCATTGCTAAAATGCGCAGCCTTCTTTTTCGCCATGAGATGAAGGCAAAGCACATTAAAAAAATTAAATCGAAAACTTACCATCGCCTGTTGAAGAAAGATAGAGTGAAGGAGGCGTCTGCTTTGATTGAAATGGATCCTGATGCTGCTAAAGAATTGGCGATGAAGCAAGAGTTCAAACGAGCAGAGGTGATTATTTCTATAGATATATATTTTTAAATCTTTTATGGATGAGATTTTATTATGTTCCTCTTATAGCTTTTTTCATCCCGCAACTCTTCTTAATAATTTCTGGAAAAGGTTCAATCTTTTCAATCTTGCCTCTTGTTTGTTTCCATGCAGGAACGCATGACTTTGAAACACAAAAATAGCTCACGGTGGGCAAAGCGCATTTTAAGTCGTGGTTTGGATGTTCAAGATGATGGTACACGAGCTGCGATAGCTGAACAACTTCACCAACATGCTACTTTGACTCGAAAAATGAACACATTGAAAGATAGTAGCAGCAGCAGTAGCAGTGAAGAAAGTAGTGAGGAAGATTATTCAGATGATCAGTCAGAGGATAAAAACCACAGCATGGCATCAAAATTGCTGGAGAGAGCAAAAGACAAGACTTTAAAAGCATTAGAAGATGGGGATGAAGCTCCCAACTCTGGATTGCTTGCTTTGCCTTTCATGGTAATAAATGCTCGTTAGAGTTGGGTTTTGAAATACCATGAATTTTATGCAACCTACTGATGGAATATTCTACTTTTACCAACTTGGGTTTTGAAATGCATTAAAGCTGCATTTTAAGGGATGATGTGAAGTTCTTTCTGGCATTTCTAAATATACATCATCAGATACTTATATGTTACCCAACATATTTTCATAGGTTAATTTCGTCGAAATGTAGCATGCATGGTTATGTTTCACTTTCATATCTTGTTAAAAAAAAGATTGTATGTTTACGTTGCCACAGAATAGTCTCTTATCATAAAAAGTTTCATTTTCTGATTAAAAATGAACGAAGAATAGTACTGCTCTTTCAAATAATCCACATAAGTCTTCGATAATCGGCAAATAATGGAATATAATAGGGAAGTTGTATTGTTCCTTGGAACATGATTTTTTGTATGACATATTGATAACAGCTTTGTGGGGGATGGGGAGTTGGAATTATTTCAGAGGAATTTTATCTACAACCTTTAAAATGTTAATTTATCTGATTGTGTTGGTAAAAAATTATTCTTGCTTTGATCTGACCTTACTTTTTTCTGGTAGGTACGAGGGATGAAGAAAAGGGAAGAGGCCGCTGCTGAAGAGGCCAAACTTGCCATCCAGGAGTTCGAATCGCTCTCGAATCAGATTAATAGTTCTGAGAAACAGAATATGAATACAGAAACTACTAGTGGTAGAAGAACTTTTGGTGCAATGAAAAAATCTGCTCCAGAACCAAGGAAGAAGACGAAGTCGGAATACTATGGCGATACAGATGATGAAGATGACACTGAGGCTAGAGAAGGCGTGGAGGATGCTGGGGACGATAATAATAGCAGTTTAAATGTTGATGCAAACATTGGTTCTGATATTCTTTGTGAAGACTCCAAGAGGAATCATAGTTCAGTATTTAAAGTACGAATGTTCCATAAAAAAAAATTTAACCAGTATCTCCGTGGTCTATTTAATTTTTTTTTTACTGAATAATCATTATTTTCCCTCTATCTTCTTGTCCAGAGCTTTGATGAAACTGTTAGAGATCCAGGTCCTAAGACAACATACGAAGTTGCCATTTTTGCATCAGACACATGGAAAAAGGTTGAAGATTTTGTTTTTTCATAATTTCATTGTTTGTCTAAGCATCTTGGCTTTGTTGAAACATTTTATTTTGGGTAAAAGTAAAATGTTTATAATTAATATGTGATTTATATACAGGCGAAAAATCTTGATAAAAAAGTGGAATCTACAGCCTCCGCCACCGTATCTAAGCCAGCTTTAAAAGGTCTTGTTCCAAAGGTATGATTGTTTTCATCTATCAATTTTTGTAGTTACCACGTTTCCAAGGGGTGGCGTGGGCTTTGAAAGTATGTTCCGCTCAAAGTTTCAAGTTCGAGACTCACTTGTGACATTAATTAGATGCCTCCCGTTCCTCCACTCCTTTGACGTCTCTAGATGCTTGGCCCAGGGACATGCACGGTCAGTGTTTTAAAAGTCGCACCTGGGCTCAAGTCCTACCTCTAGCACCTCGCTTGTCCCAGGCGAGACGCATATAATAAAGCGTGCACCTTATGTCGCCTTACGTGAAGCCCTAGTCGCTAGGCGTTGTGGGATTTTTTATTTCCTTTGCACCTTTTGTGTTTTAGATTTCCGTATTAGGCCATTCGAAGTGTGTAAATGTTGATAGTTGAATATTATGTATGTTTTATATATTATTCTTGGTTAAAACTTCCTTTATGTCCATGAAAAGTGTTTTTATTGTTTATACACACATATATATAAAATTTTTGTGTTTTTTTATATGGTGCGCCTAAAGTAAAAAAACCTTCTCCTTTTGGTTTGCGTTGCGCCTCAAGCTCCAGAGGGTCATTGCGCCTTAGTGCGTCTTGTACTTTTTAAAACACTGGGCGCAGTTACCCTCGTATAGGACCCAGTTTCAAATTTTTTTAAAAAAACTCTAGGTTTTTTTAAGAAGAAAAATACTCTGTAGTTACACATTGTTTTTGTTATGATTAATCTTCATTATAAACGCTTTTCCTTGATCTGGCGCAGGAAACTGTGGAAGATGTGGATGAGCAAAGTGACTCGGATAATGAGCTGATGGTAGAAGGAGTTTTGGCGTCGGTTAATAA
This sequence comes from Sicyos edulis, assembly GCA_036507275.1. Taxonomy (NCBI): domain Eukaryota; kingdom Viridiplantae; phylum Streptophyta; class Magnoliopsida; order Cucurbitales; family Cucurbitaceae; genus Sicyos; species Sicyos edulis. The sequence goes on along the minus strand of CM071854.1, from coordinate 36,641,359 downwards.
CGAGGCGTATGCACTTCCATCTCAATCTGAGTTGATTCACCAAGCTTTCGCCGGAGACAATGTAGAGGAGGAATTTGAGAGGCAAAAAGAGGAAATTCTGAATGAAGAAAATCCAAAACCTGAAAAGCCTGTTCTGCTACCTGGATGGGGCCAATGGACTCATGTCCAGAAGAAAAAAGGCTTACCTTCTTGGATGGTTGAAGAACATGACCGTGCGAACAAGAAGAGGCAGGAAGCTCTCAAGAAAAGGAAGGATGCGAATCTCAAACATGTTATCATCTCTGAGAAATTGGACAAAAAGGTTAGTGACTTAGGTCATGTTTGATAACCATTTTGTTTTTTAAATTTAAACCTACTACTTTATCATACATTTTTTCTTATTTGGATATCTACATCTTATCTATATTTTAATAAATAAAACCAAAATTTAAAAAAAAAAAAAAAACAGCTTCCAAAAGTTTGGTTTTATTTTTGAAATTTGGTTAGTATTCACCTACTTTCTTAAGGAAAGATAGAGCCCATAGTAGAAAATTTGAGTAAAAATAGTCTTAAATTTCATAAACAAAAAACCAAATGGTTATCAAACGGGGCCTTAGCATTTGGAATAATCTCTGCAAAGTTAAAACTTACAATAGCTCTAGTTTTTAAAAGCTCATGGCACAATAGCGTACAGCCTATTGGGATTTTGGCGCAAGGTGCAAAAAAAACGAGGGCTTTTCTTTGTGAGGCAAACATTATATATAAGAACGTTCATAAAGTAGGGGTGACATAATTAGAGTGAAAATATATTTTTTTTAAAATACTCAAAGGGTTAGTTAATGTTATTTTTTTTAGTTAATAAAAAACAAAAATAACCCTTAACTTAAGGACTTTTGCATTTAGGGTTAGTATTTTTTTACTACAGTTAACCACAGGAAGGTGCTTATTCAAGATGAGGTGCTCGACTTGTGCCTCGAGTCTAGGCACCACTGAGGAGATCTACCTTCTTTGAACTTTTAGAGGCCGTTCGTTTTGCGATTTTCAACGAGCTATTACAATCACTCTTGAAAACCCTTTATCCAAACGAGCTATTGTAACTACTCAAAATAATCATTCATTCTAACCACTAAAAATAATTACTCATTTTTAATCACCGAAACTAACCCTTCACTTTTAACCATTCAACAACGTTCAACCCCTCTTTCAAAATTTCCATCCGAACGAGTTTTTCCCTGAACTCCACAAAATTCCTCATCTAGACAAGTTATTGTTTATAACTACACAAAAAATTTCATCCAAACAAGCTATTACACATATCCCAATTTTTAATTACATAAAATAACTCCACATTCTAATTACTCCTACAAATCTTCATCCAAACATTGTCGTAGACATTGTTGTGTTTATGCACATTAAAATATTATTAATTTTGGCATTTTAAATTTGACAGGGCGAGAAACTCTATACGAAGACACTCCCTTTTCCTTATACTGAAAAGGAGGTATTCGAGCACAGCATCCGAATGCCTATTGGCCCCGATTTCAACCCAGCATCAGCAATTGGAGCTCTTAATCGACCCGAGGTCAGCAACTTATTTGCATTAAAATTACAGATAGACCATTCTTGAAAGAAACGTATTGACTTCTTTAAATTCCCCAACACAGGTTGTGAAGAAGTCTGGCGTTATTATAAAACCGATCGAGTTTGAGGAAGTCGATCCTCAACGAAAATCTGAGGAGCACAAACAGAGTGGACAGAAACAAAAGAGAAAAAACAGTAAAACGAACAATGGACAATCGGCGAAAAAGATAAAGAAAGCCAGGGCCTAAAAGCAGTTGATGATCACACTCTGCACAGCCATGGTGTTTAGAACATTCATGGCTTCCCCATTGTTGACGATCATACCCGTTCAGCCATGGTTTTTAAAACATTCATGGGTTCGTGGTGAGGCTCGCGAGAGGCAAAGGTGAGATTGATTTTGTAGAAGGTTTAGATAAATTTTGACCTGAGGCAATCTGATAATATTTAAGCTTTATTTATATTCTATTTGTATGATTTTTAGTTAATCCAATTTTGAGCTGTATTATTATTATTATTCTAATTTTTTGTATGAAATTTAGATTGGAATTACTGTTGATATAAATTTAAAAATCTCATGATTCAGGATAGAATCAAATATAGCCAGTAGATGATGTTTTGGTGCTTTTTCTGCATGAAAACATAGTTTAATTCCTTTGAAATAGAAGGTAAGTGGGTTAAAAATACGATCTTGATCCCTATATTTTAGAATTAGTTTTATTTTGTCTGATATTTTCTAATGTCCCCAATTTTGTCCTTGAACCTTCAATATGCTCAAAATTATTATTATTACTATTATTATTTGGAAAATTTTGGTATATAAAAGCAAGAGCTTACCATTTCAACTCTCCTCCCACCTATGATAGGGAGAGAAAATTACTGTTTTATATAAATTTGTGGGCCCATATTCAAATTCAATTTTAAAGAATGGATAAGTGATAGTTGAAATCTTTTTGAAGCCGAATATAATCTCTCACTTTACAATACATCAACATGATCTTTCACTTTATATCATGTCAGTTATTTTTTAGATGATAAAAGAACTTTCATTAATCAAAACAAACAAAAGGCAGTGAGAACATCCTTGAAAATCGACTTGGACTCGACCTACAATTCGGGTTGTGACCGACCATATAAGAAATCAAGGATAAAGGACATTTTATAAGTATCTTGTACAACGATCTTAACATATAAGAAGTAAAAGAACCTCAATAAAACAGATTTGATTGTTATCTTCAACACTTTCAATGTTGAATTTTAAAGGACTTTGTGCGATAATCTTGCATTCAAAAAATTCATTGAAGAACATGATTCTACCAAAGTAGGCAGAAAGAACCTTTTTCACGAGATAAACTTGTAAAATCCTTGAAAGGGCTAACATTTATCCATCAACTCCTTTTTTGAATGTGCTGACAACACCTCACTCGACATCAACTTACTCAATAAACCAAACAAACGAAAAAAATTGAATAATAATAAGTCGAAAGCAAAAAAACACATAAATGGATATCACAAAATTCCGGAGAGTAAGTCTCTCGAACCATATCCATCCCTCGAGTGACCTCCTCACCAGCATCAGCTTTTTTTTGTTTCCTCCTGTAATTTTCGTTCATGTGAAATTTACCATTTTCGTTCATCTAATAATTCATACAAGCCTTCAAAACATTATTTTTCTTAAATTAAAAATACATCACACTTACTTTTAGTCAAATATGTCAAAATAAGCCAAAATGAGAACTCCATTAATATCTTATATGATCCACCAAGCATGAGGTTATGAAATCGAATCCTCGATCTCAATAAATGTGTTGAATTTTTTTTTTAAATGTCAAATAAACTATATATAGGTCCTTAATTATTCTCTATTTTTACTTCGAATAAAATAAAATAAAAACTTTGTAGTTGATAGATTATTTTCACAAAATAATTACGAACGTAAGTAAATTTGTTATTAATACATTTTAATATTGTATTAAATACTCATCAATACAATATTATAAATACTTAATAATTACTTAATAATATATTATTAATATAATATTATTATTGATATACATAATTATGATTTCTATTTTTTTTTTAAATAATCCTATTATAACATTTTGTGAACTCAACTAATCTCGTAAGTTTCCCAATAAAATAATCAAACTAAATATCATATCATCCAAATAAGAAACAACAACATTTTTATAATCAACAAATACTTAACTACAAAATTAGACCTAACTAAACAAATTCTTAGAATAAGACAAACAACCAACAATTTTTATATTCTAAGTTCTAAATACAAAAGCGACAACACAACCAATCTCTATACTTTAATAGGCGCAGCCACATATATTTAGAAAATAAAATTTTAAAAATATCCCAATTTTTTTTTTTTTTTATTTTTTTTATTTTTATAAAATGAACTTTTTGGACATAACACTTTTCCAGTCTCAAATATCTAATCCACACTGATTCCACCAACCCAAAAATCCTCTCTTTGCAAATTTCTCTAAAATCTTATCTCCATTTCCATCTTTGAAGCTCCAATCATGGATTCCAACTCCCAAATCCCAGAAAATTCAGAACCTATTTCGCCGGAGGACCAATCTCCGGCCGGTCCAGTTAACCCGCCGCCGCCGCTCGCCGTCGGTTCCCTCACTTTATCTCTCTCCGCGGCCATTCCCTCCAATTTTCTCGTCCACCCCAAATTTTCTGGGTTATTTTCTCGGCAGCCAAACAGGGATAGTGTCCCCACTCAAGCTTGTTCCCTTTCTCGCTTACCCATTTCTTGTTCTTCTCTTTGCCCACCAAAAATTTCCCTAAAATCCACCGTTTCTGCTAACCCTCTTCGAATCCCTCTCTCTTTCACTCCTCGCCGACCTTCAGAGCCCTCCAATGGCGCCGGCATTCGCCGAGCCACCATCGTTTGGTTCCGTAACGATCTTCGCATCCACGACAATGAATCCCTAACCTCCGCGAACAGCGATTCGATGTCGGTTTTGCCTGTTTACTGTTTCGATCCGAGAGATTACGGCAAATCCTCATCTGGGTTTGATAAAACTGGTCCTTACCGAGCTGCATTCGTGATCGAATCGGTTTCGGATTTGCGGAAGAATCTCCAGGCGAGGGGGTCTAATTTGGTTGTTAGAATTGGGAAGCCTGAGAGCGTTCTTGTTGAATTGGCTAGGGAAATTGGGGCTGATGGTGTTTATGCTCATTACGAGGTTTCGCGGGACGAAACGGAGACGGAGGAGAGGGTTGTGAGAGGGATGAAGGAGGAGAATGTTGAGGTTAAGTACTTTTGGGGAAGTACATTGTATCATGTTGATGATTTGCCTTTTAAATTGGAGGATATGCCTTCGAGCCATGGGGGTTTTAGAGAGAAAGTTAAAGGGTTGAGTGTGAGGAAGACGATTGAAGGTTTGGATAAGATGAAGGGGTTGCCTTCTCGTGGTGATGTTGAGATTGGGGATATTCCTTCTTTGTCTGATTTGGGTCTCAATCAACCTGTGGCAATGTCTAAGGTTTTGTTCTTGTTCTTTGTTGCTTTAATTTTGTTTTGCTTTTCTGGCTGTAATGGAGGATTGTTCTGCTGTTTTGTTCAATTGGGTTATCTTGTTACTGGGGCAGGAAATGTTGATTTCAATGGTTGAAGACTTGGGCTTTGAGGGAATGCTCCCCTCAAGGTCCCAGGTTCGAGACTCAGGTGTGACAGTACTCCTTCGATGTCTCCTGGCCTGGCCTAGGGACGGACGTGTTTACCCTTCTTTTAAAAAAAATTAGTGCTTGATGATATTGGTGTGGTTGTTGATTTCAATTTTCAAATTCTTAGTTTGATGTTTTGAAGTTTTGTTTGAGTTTCCTTCTTTCTTTTTTTTGTGATGCTTGGATGATAAAATGAGTCTCCAAGGGATTGACTTGCTAGGTCCCATCCTTGGGACGGGCTTGAGTGCCCTTGGGTATCTTGTCGGGCGAAGCTCTGGTTCTTTACAATAAAAAATGGACATAACCTAATTTAAAATAAACACTAAACCCTATCTTGATCTGCCTCCTCTCATTCCTCTTGTTTTGACATGTCTATTAACACTTCCATTAATCAATGAAAAGTTTGTTTCTTACAAAATATATATACATATATACATACATATATGTATATATGTATGTTTATGTATGTATATGTATATGTATGTATGTACATGATTTTTTACTCGATACGCTTCGATTTTGATTGTCTGTTGGGGTCTGATTGGCATTTGGTTGCATTATGTCTAGCCTATTATTGCAAACGACGGTAATAGCTTAGAGCCTTAGTAGCATAAATGTATATTAATGACTAGGAGGTCATGAGTTTGAATCCCCCACTCCCAAGTGTTCTTAACTAAAAAAATGTTTAGCCTATCATTGAGCTATTTCAACTATGGCTTCTGGTCTGAGAGTAGGTCCAATTTTTTAATTTTTCTTGAGGTATTGGAATATTGGATAATGAGCTACAAGAAAATGTTTTATAGCTAACTATCATTGGTTAGTTTATTGATCAAAGACGGACTTGGAATTCCAAGAGGTTATGAGTTCATTCCATTATGGTCACCTACTTAAGAAATAAATTTTTACGGATTCCTTGACTGAAACTTTCTTAGGTTTTCATGAGTTGAAATGATTTCCAGTAGTTTGCGTCATCAATACGGATGCATGATTACGAGTTCATGACTGAGAATAAATCATTTGATTACTACAGCCATTGCTTTGTGGCATTCACTATCTTGTGAGTGTTCTTTACTTTTCTTAACTCATCTCAACATTGTTAACTTCATCATATAGGAGGGATGGCTAGCTTCCAATACTTCTCAAGTGGGAGGTGAGACTGAAGCACTTAATAGGCTTCAAAAATATGCAGCTGAGTGTCGAGCCCAGCCGCCAAAGGCAACGAACAGCGGTGTTCAGAGTAGCATATATGGTGCTACCTTTTCGAACAAAATTTCTCCATGGCTAACCATGGGTTGTATTTCACCTCGATCGGTATATGATGAACTTAACAAAACTGTTTCCAGGTGCATATCGATACCTACTCCTTTCGTCTTCAGTTACAGGAAACAACATTGCCCATCCAAAGTTCTTATAGAAACACATTAATCATTGAGAAAAATCTTCTTATATGTGGAACCTTTTCTGCTTACAGGAAGAATGATGGTGGCAATGGCACTGGAACAAACTGGCTGATGTTTGAGTTATTATGGAGGGATTTCTTCAGGTAATGTCAAAATCTATGCATCTCAATTTTCATAGGCATTTGTACTTACTGGAAATGACTTTTTAGCTCAAGTTACAGTCGAATCGAGTTCGAGTCAGTTAAAGAAAAACCATCCAATCATACCAAAACCAATTTTTCGAACACAATAACCACGGAAAACATCCAAAATGTACCAAATCTGTCCAAAATGAATTGAATTACATCTTTACAGTTTTTATTAAGTGAGAAAATCAGACCAACTGACTATGATGGTTAAAACTGATAGAATGACTCAATTTTGAGTTGGAGATTCGAAGACATGATCTCCTGGTTATGGGTCGGGCACATACTTGTGAGGTTGAACTATTGTTTTTGTTGGCGATCGAACGACTTAATTTAGTTGGGTTTTATCAGTTTTCATAGTTTCAACTTAGACCCAAATTAAAATCGCTTTCTATAACTTAGACTCCGTTTGATAACCATTTTGTTTTTCGTTTTTGTTTATGAAATTTAAGCTTACAACACCTACCTTACTATACCTTTTTCCTTATTTGGATATTTACAACTTGTCTATATTTTAATAAACAAAACCTAAATTTGTAAACAAAAAAAAGTAGCTTCCAAAAACTTGTTTATTTTTTTAAAATTTGGTTAGTATTCTCTTATACTTTCTTAAGGAAAGATGGATATAATGTAGGAAAGATGGAGCACATGGTAGGAAATTTGAATAGAATTAAGCTTAAATTTCATAAACAAAAAACAAAATGGTTATCAAACAGGGCCTTAATGAGAGATTAGAAGGTTGTTTATTCTCTTAAAGCATTATATTTATACACTCAGTTCTTGGTCTATTGCAGATTCATTACCAAGAAATACAACTCCACAAAGAAACAGCCTAATCCTTCTCCGGCCACAGCTTGCACCGGCGCCCTCGCATAGGCCAAGTCGAAAAGCAGGAATATCCTCATCTTGTAGTTCTGTATTGATCTTTCGAATCACCTAACATTGCCTTTGTAGACATTGTTTTTTATACCAATTACGCGTCTACCTCGATCCTCATCTCGTTTGCAGAGAAGATCTCGTCTAGCTCTACCGATAAACTGCTCAAATATCTTAAATTTTGCCTCCCACCCCTAATAGAGAAAAAAGAAAGAGATGTCTTCATTTTCCTGCCAACATTGTTTTCTGTTCATGAGCATAAAAACCTCAGTTCTGCTTTGTTGCCTGATATGAAGTTGGTTGATTTTATTTTTGTTCACCATTTTGATTTTGTGTAGTTGGGAGGGGCTGTTTATGCCAATTTCTTTACATTTTTTCAATAAACATGACTCTGTTTGACTAAATGAAAATAGGAATGAAGCTGAATCAGAACTGAAAAATATATATACTTGTAATGATATTTTTTTTAAGCAGGCTTGTGATGAGATTTATAACCTTATACTTACTCGAAAGTTTAAACTATTTTTTCAAACCTTAAATAGGTTTTTCAATCTTAAAAAGTTTATTTTTTTTTCATTTTTTGTCTGATTAGTTATTAAGTTTTAAGCTCATGTCTAATGAATTTTGAACTTATTCAACATTTTAAAATTTATAAGTACGTAGGATAAAATTGAAAATGCTTTTTTTTATAAGATTTTTTTCAATATAAATATAAATATATAAAGTTTATATTGAAAATGTTGGGGACATTAAAAACAAAAACAGAAAGAGAAGAATTTAGGGGATTTTAGGGATTTTGTATGTATAACGAAAACGAGTAAAGTAATTTCATCTATAACACAAAATTAAAATTAATTCATTTATAACAGAAAATTCAAATTGAGTTTTTATGACCGGTTTGAATTCTATTAGTGATATAATTCAATCAATAATAAATTCATTCTATCTCTGCTTGAATTTTTTATTGGTGATAGAAATTCAAATTGAATCTATCACTAGTTAAGTGATAGAACTTAATGTGCTATAAATGAATTATATGACATTTTAAAATTTTAAAGATTTATCAGATGATATATTTGGATACAAACATGAAAGTTTTAAATTCTGTTCATAGCTAACTCATTACTCAACTAACCTGACATAAATCACGATAATGGTCTTTTATCAAATTACATTTTTTAGCAAAATGTTTCTTACAAAGTTCTTCAATCATTCCAAATTGCCCAGGACTATGCAAATCTTGGAATATTTCAATCACCCGTCACGTATTTGAATTGAAAAAATATATATAATGTTGTCACAATCTCGATAAGGATAAACTAAATTTGTCCTTTACCAATAAATTTATAATCGAACCTATGGCATAAAAAAATGAGTCGAACTCATTAAAAAATGAATTTAATGACCCATCCCATATTTAAAATTAATGTCAAACCTTTGTCAAAAAAAATGTCAATCCAATGAGTGCTATAATACTATAAAACTTTTAAAAAAAATCAAAACTCATATCTAGATGGATAAATGCTGGCGCTTGGAGCAGGGATAATCATACCTTCAACTGTTCCACAACAAAGAAATCACGTCACCAAAAGATATTGAAGGAATGGAGACATGAGAGTCTACAAATTAATGTCATCGGTGAGTCTCGAACCAGGGACCGACCTTGAGGGAACACACCTTTAAAGCCCAAGCCTTTAACCAGGGACCGATCAAGATTTTTAACGGAGGGGCATCAACTTATTGGAAAAGATAATTAATTTAGACCAAAAACAAATATTTATTCTAAGACAACATCAGGATTCTCGGAGAAAGGAAAATATCTTCAAACCAACCAAAAAAGGACTACGTGAACAAAATTTATAGATATTAAATCTTCGGAAGTAAACCATAGTTGCATTATCTCATAATTCAAAGAATCCTTGCTAATATATATATGGAAAGCTTCAACACTAGATAAGGAAATATAATTTCAACAACCTCAATATGGGAATATTTCTACTGCAAACCATGCCTCCTCAATCCTCTTCCTCGCCCTCGTTCTCGGCTATGTTGAAGTACCTTAATTCATAGACGTTGCGGTCTTTGTTCGAAGCAATAACCCGAAGCCAATCTCTAACATTGTGTTTCTTCAAATACTTCTTAGTCAAGTACTTGAGATACCTGAGGTTCAAAAGGGAGAACAATTCCAAAGTTTTAATAGAAGTTTAAAGAGCTAGTTTCCAACAAAAACAATGATAACTGAAGAACAATGATCATCTTTCTTTCAAAATGTACACTGATAAGATCCAAGATCTTCATTGTTATCAAATAACCAAGAAACTACAAGATGAAGTTTTGATAAGACATGGAATCTCCCATTCTCTAGAGAACAATTCTCTTAAAACCACGATGATTTCACTCAATATTTGGATACTAAAACACTACCCAACCCTCTCTATTTATAATAAAATATTATAACAAACTCCCTAACTAGTTATCCAAAAGTCCCTATATCAATTCTAATTCCTCTAAATGCCCATCCCTATCAGACACATATAACACTCTAAGTTGAGCATAGAACAGAAAAGAAAAGGAGAATAGGAGAATGGATGCTTGAAGTAACCTAGTTCTAATACACCCAACAGAAAAAAACCTCCAAAGCCTACATATTTAAAAGCATCACAAACGATGAAATAAAATGACCATATATCAAAATACACGAGAAATCAAAAATTCAGAATCAATGGCACGATGAGGAAAAACCTATGAAGCACGAACACGTCAAAATAGTGGAAGAATTTGTGTCGGACAGATGTCTAACACACCATTTAATTTGTCCTTTCATTATTATAAAAAAAAATGGGACACACCTTGGACACATGTGTGATCTTTGAGACTAAATGTAGGGTCCAAACTCAAAATAATTAAGGTTATAATTAACTCAATAATTTAAAGAAATGGGAAACGGAAATGGCAAAAAAAAATTCTTTCCCTCTCCATTAAAAAAAATTCGTCTTCACCTCCCACATAGTATGCTATACTAAATTACATGTTTACTAAAAAAAAAATATTAATGTATCATCAACCTATCAGTGTCCTAGTTTTTTTTTTTACAACAAGGGCAACCACGCCCATCCATAAGATGGACACCGGAGACATTGAAAGAGTAGTGTCACAAGTGAGTTTTGAACCCAGAAGCATGAGAAGAGCATACCCTCAAAGTCCAAGTCTTCAACCACTGCACCATCCTTTGGGGGCATCGGTGTCCATAGTTTATTTTAAATCAGCCTATCCATGTCCTAATTTTTTAGAGATTGGTGTATATCACGGTGTCCGTGTGTCTCATGTCTGAGTCCATGCTTCATAGGGAAAATCTATTACGAGATAACGACTAATTGTTGAAGAATTAACTACCCTGTTTACACAAAACGTGGCTGAAATATCGAGATCACAGAATACATCAAAACCAGAATCCAACAGAATATGATAACAAAATCCCAAGAAATCACAGAAAACAAAGAACAACCCACACAACCCTTGTATTCGCGGATCCAAGGCTAATTTCCAAGCAAATCTCATTCAAACCGAATTCATAGTCACAAATCCAATCACAGAACACAAAGAACAACACGCACAACGCTTGAATTCTTATTAATACCTCTGGAGCTAGTAAAACGGATCCAATGAAAATTTCCAAACAAATCTAATTCCGAACCGAATTCATCGTCACAAATCCAAAACAACACAATACTCAAAAACTACAAAAACAATTAAGTACCTCTTGGAGAAGTTGCTATCGGAGTTGACGGTGATCTTGTTCTTCTCCCGAGTGACGGAAACGGCGTCGCCGAGTGCGCCGGCTTTGCCGCCGACCTTGATCCTCTCGAGAAGAAACTTCTCCAACGAGGCGATGTCCATGATCTTGTCCTCGACTGGCTTCGCGCAGTCGATCACGAAGCTCACTCCCTTCTTCTTCCCCTTCTGCCCGCCGGAAGCTGCTGATCCACGGCTCATTTTTCCGGCTGCTCTGCAACTAGTTTGCCCTAATTTTGTACAATGGCGCTGGTTTTTAGGGTTTTGAGTTTTTTATTTAAAGCCTGAAGGAGATTGCGGTTTTTTACGAAAATAATCCATTTTAATTTAAATTTGTAAAAGTAGTCTTTTGTTTTTATTCTAAATTGTAAACCTAACCCGTTGTTCTTTAGATTGTTATCAATATAGGAGCCTTTTAGTATGTGTTTGGATAGAGAGTTTTGTTTACACTAACCCAAAAAAAAACATAAATATTTTATTAACTTCTATAAAATTTCAATTCAAAACGAGAGTATTTTCTACCACAATTACTCTTAATTTCTTTATACAAATGAGTAACTCTATTGCAACGATATAAACAAATTTTCTTTTATTAAATTCATTATAATTACTCAAAAGTCCCTCGCAACCACTATCTTTAGTTAATGCTATATCTAAATACATCCAAGAACAAAAAATTACTTTTATCTCTATTTTGAATGAATTGTGTAATCAATTAGATAAATACGACAAGACATAGCATTTTTAAAAGTTAGAGTTGTAATTATTATAAAACTTTTAAGATTATTGTAGACATGCCAACTAAATAAAAATGTGGAGTCTCTCTCATTTAACATTCTTACGAGTTGAATTGTATGTTTAAATTACACACAAATTGTCATATAAATTTATATTTCTTTCCATACTAGCGAATTCAAATGTTTGAAACTCTCTAATTTTACATGTTGGTAAACTAAAAGGAAAATAGAATTGTTTATGACTAATAATATGAGTTCAAAATTCATATCAGTATATACCATTTAAATAAAGTATATACCCTTTTAAAATAAAGTATGACAAAAAATCTAATATGGTTGAACTAAAAAAAATGAATGGGCAACAAATGAGATTTTCAAAGATATTCTTACAAAATATTTATCATTTTGTTGTTGGGTAAAATAATCATCCTTAAGTGACTCGAGTGGTTAAAAAATGTTTAATTGATGATAGAGTTCAATTCATAATTACCACTAATGTAAAAGGTTCATGTTCTCAATAACTAGTGAAATATAAATAGTTTTTAATCAAGTCATAAAAACTATTTCAATTAACGTAATCTTGTATCGCTATATATATATATATAGTGTTAGACATTTGAATAGCATAATTGAAATATATAAAAAATGCTCACATTCTCCTATAGATAAAATATTCTAAAAAATGTACAATAAAAAAGTTGGTAAATTTCCATTTTTTTATTTTATCTAGTATTAATCCATTTTAATTCTACGGTCATCGGTATTTGACTTTTATATTATTTGAGAGTAGTTGTGTCGTATATGTAGGATTTGTTAATCCTCTTTCTCCTATTTTGTACTAAAAAAAACGTTAAATTCCCATTTTTTTAATTACCTAAAAAAAACTAACATATCTCAAAAAAAAAAAAAACTTAAAAAAAAGGAAAAAAAAACAAAAACGACGTAGTATATGCGGAAGTGTGCGTTCAGCACAGCATATGACTCGTAAAGAAAAAAAAACAGAGAAATGAAAGATGGAAGACGAACTGAACGGCGTCGTTCCATGTTCATCCCTCGCCGCCGAATCCACCATTCGCGTCGGAACGGTAAACTCCACAAACAATTTCTCAAAAACACAATGATTCAATTTCAACAATGTATTCTCTGAAGCTCTTAATCGCTTTTTCCTGTTCATCCTTCAGGCCGGCGCTCTATGGGGCTTGTGTATGGGTCCCTACAATTCCCGTAAAAATGGTAATCTTAAGCTTGAATTTCATATCATTTGATTCTTGTATTGAATTTTCTCTACTGTTGAATCGATTTCTGTATTACAGGTCTGAGTGGTGTCGCCCATGCTGCTTTCGTGGTACCATATGCTTTCTTGGCCGATTTGGCTTTGATTTCTTAAACCCGTTTAATTATGGTCCTGTTTGATAACCATTTGGTCTTTTGTTTTTGGTTTATGAAATTTAAGCTTATTTCTATTCAAATTTCCTACTCCATATTTCTTACAATCTATCCATATTTCCTTAAGAAAGTAGGTGAGTACTAACACAAAATATAGGTAGGATGTAGATATCAAAATAAGGAAAAAGGTATAGTAAGGTAGTTGTTGCACGCTTAAATTTCATTAAAAAAACGAAAAACAAAATGGTTATCAAACGGAGCCTACTGTTTTGATTTTTGACTTTTGTTTTTGAAATTTAAGTCGATACAATAACAATTACTTTATCCTATGTTTCAAAAGGCCGCCTTGAGGCGAGGCTCTAACTTTTGGCCTCAAGTCTTACGCCTCTGCTGGATTATAAGATTCTTATATTAGAGAATATGGAGTTCCACCTCAAAACCAATTGGCAATGAGGGGAGTAACTCATATCTCTTATAAATGTGTTGAATAATCCTCACCTTTCTAATGTGGGATAATTGCACCACAAGGTAAGTATCTCCAACATGCCCCCCAAGATGGCGGCCATATCGAAAAATGTCATCTTGAATTGGAACCTAATTTGTGGACCGAAATACCTGCTTCGGCTTGCTCGCATTGGTCGGATTCGAACTTTTTGGGATCAAATACCCACTTAAGCTTATGCCCGCTTGGGTGGGGTCCACACCCTTTTTTTTTAATTCAAAGCATTTTGGGTTGGATCAGAATTTGGAGGACCAATAACCCACATGAGCTCTAATACCATATTAGAGAATATGTGGTTCCACCTCAAAATCAATTGGCAATGAAGGGAGTAACTCATATCTCCTATAAATGTGTTGAAGAATCCTCACCTTTCCAATGTGGGACAATTACACCACAAGGTGAGTATCTTCAACAGCTTACGCCTCACACAAGAGAGGCTTACGCCTCGATGATAACGCACAGAGGCTTAAAATTCCTACGCCTCGTAGAATAACTAGAAAAATAGTATTAATATTTTTCATTCTTATAATATAAGAATTTGAACCATAACGATATAGATTTTCTCTTATGGATTCTTTTGTTAGAAAGACATAATTGTTTAAGAAGATCATTTGTTGGCTTATTTTCCTCTAGCATCTCTTTTTGGAGTTCTTTGTTGTATTCACTCTAGGTGCTTTGAGAATTCACTTATATTTCATTCATCAATGAAATTGTTTATTCCAAAAAAACTCAATCCTATTAGTGTTGGTGTTACGTTTTATGTATTTTTACGTAAATATTATGTTTTATGTACATGTTTACACAAATTTAGAATTTTTATAATATTTTAATTAAAATTGAGGCTTACGCCTTGCCTCTTCAAGAGAAAAAGCCTTGAGGCCGCCTCAAAACTTGTTTTTGTTTTTAAAATTTGGTTATGATTGACATACTTTCTCAAGGGTACATGCAATTCTATATAAAAAATTTGAGTGAAAATAAGATTAAAATTCAAAAACGAAAAATAAAAATCTAAATGGTTATGAAATGGGGTTTTAGTGTTTGATTTATTTGTAGTGCTGTGGCGTTTTTTCTGATCTGAATTGTGTGTTTGTTGTCTATTTTTGCAGGCAAAATCTGTTGGAAAATACGGCTTTCAATGTGGTAATGGTTAATTGTCTTTGCCTTGTTCAGCTTTGTTTGTGGCTTGCTTTTCTTGCTTTGTTTTGTCCTGAGCGAAAATGGAGCTAAAGGTTTTGGGGTTTTAGGGCTTGTGGCTGGAACCTTTACTCTGACTCACTGTGGGATTCAAAGATATAGAAGGAAGAATGATTGGGTTAGTCAGTCTCCTAAAATAATTCTTTGAGTTAACCTTTTCATTTGTTTGAATGTATTATATGTGAAGATTATCTAGCTGCTATGTCAGAACGTTGAACCTCCCTTGATTCTATTTCTATGTGCGTTAGATGACTGACCCACCACTCTCTTTTCTTTTCCGCTGGCACGAATGATAGTGGTGATTCATGTTAAATCATCGATCAACTAAAAAACATAAGTTAGTATGTTGGGGTAAATTGAAAAATGTCAACTAACAATTTCCTTCACTTGTGAGTTTAGAAATTTGAGAATGTCCGTCAAGTGAAAATCAATATTAATTGAGGATGAAACAACTTGGCAGTCATTTGAATATATGACCCTTTAGTTTGATATTATGTTCAATCATGTTAAATCACCAATCAACTCAAAAGCTTAAACTAATGGGTTGATGGAAATTTAATTATATCAACCAACACATACTTTAATAAAAGATGAGATTATGGTGACATGCAATCATAAAGAAAGTTTCATTTAGTGTGCTGATAGGAGGTCTCTAGATTCTTTGTCTTCCCGGTTGTTTATGGCTCTTTTGAAATTATTTGGTAGGTCTTGCTGCTCGACCGATAGGGAGAGGTGCGAAGCATGAGACCAATAGGGATCAAGGTTAAGGGGCTCGACACATATTAGCCCGGATTACGCTTTCAAATCAATAGTTCCCAAAAGTAGCAACTCGAAACTCGCCCGCCCCATTCTTTTTCCGATTCTGGCATAAACTATCAGCCCTTAATCAACTAAAAAGAAGCTAGGGTCATATTCTATTCTTTCTACAATGCCCGACGGAAAGCTCTTCTCCAATCTGATCCTTTACAGGTCGCTCCCGGTTCTAAATTCTCTAATGGCTGGATCGATTGTGGATGTTCCTGCGGGAAAGGCTATGCCACTCTGGGGAAGTAAGAATAGAGCTTTGCATCCCCACTGAACCTCCGTAATATCTACCAAGTCGAGTCTGGGATTTGCGAAGAGCAGCACCTTACGATGTTCATGAAAGTCGAAACGATATGACTTATGATACCGGATCCAGCCATTATAATTGTTCGTAATCCACAAACCGTTCGTTTGCATCCGCTGTTGGATAATCCAAGCCAAGTCGTCTCTCCCTTGCTAGTCTCCTTTTTGAGGTTGGCGTTTTTGCAGGCCAGTCGTTGGTTTGTGTTTTTTGTTTGCCATTTCTTGACCATTTTGTATACTTTCATCTTCTATGGATGAAAATTCAGAAAGTAATATTCAACCGACAAAATTATGCGTCGATGACAAGGTCATCTGTTCAAATCCTCCAACCCCAATTGTTGTTGAACAAAAAAACAAAAAAACTAATATCCAATACCTCTAGCTTGGCTTACAACTATGGGGATATGCAATATCTTCTTGGGAATGTATATATGCCAAACATGATCTATTTTGGTTTTATATTGAATACCTTCATATTGCCTTAGAATGAATATCTCTGTGATTACTCGAATGATCATGATGCCAGAAATACCAACTATTCAGAGACCATATTAACAGCATCTTTAGGAAATAAATACTTACCTATCTTTTTCCGACGTGGTAGTTAAACGGTTTGATTGCGGGTGCCGTGGCAGGAGCAGCAATTGCTACAAGGACTAGAAGTTGGTCACAGGTAGCTGGGATGGCTGCCCTGGTTTCTGCCTTCAGTGCTGCAGCTGAATATTCAAGATCACTTTAGAATGCCCCCTGTTGGCTTGAGGTATTCAGCATTCAATCCATTTTCACTGCAACTGGTGAATGACATGCTGCATTATAGAATATTTTCGGTTAAAATACTATTTTGGTTCCATTTTCCCTAGACTTCAAAAGTTCAATTTTAGTCCATGAACTTTCAACTTTGTTCTATGATAAATTTATTTTGAAGGTTATATTTATTTAAATTGGTTCAACAATGTTAAAAAGGATGATAATTTTTTAAAGAAAAATTAACAAAAAATTCTCAATACGGACCACATATAATTTATTTTGAAAGTTCCGACCAAAATGAAATAAATTTGAGAGTCTATAGACCACAATGGAATAAACATGAAAGCCCAGACCTAAAATTGGATTTTAGAAAGTTTAGAGACCAAAATCTTACAAACTTGAAAGTTCAAGAACTGAAATTGGAATTTGATAGTCTAGAGATCAAAATGGAACAAAGCTTAAACTCTAGGGACCAAAATGACATTTTGATGGAATTTTTTAGGTACATGTCTAGTCCACTTTCCAGAACTAATTCAGCAAGTTTCCAGAAATGTTTATATGCTGGAGAGGAACAATAACTCATTGTTGATTTAATCTTCACAATTGCAGCGAAATTCCGGTAAGATATGCTGGAATGGTGAAAATTAGTTCCAAGATCCTGATTTATGATATAATATTATGTACAATACACATTTTAGAAGATGATAATTACGTGTAGCTTATATTCTCTTTCTTTCCTTTGCTTGTTGCTACTGAAACATCTAAATTCTGTCTTTGATTAAGTATTTTTTGGATCTTAAATTTATGGGAATCAGTTCTAGGAATTTGATTAAGCTTTGAGTTTTGCTCTGATTGCTCCAATAACTTTTAGAGATATATTGGATGTGTTGACGGTCAAAGAGGGTCTTGAGGATCTAAGAGATGTATAATTCATGGTTGCCACCTTCCTAAAAATTAATTTCCTATGAGTTTTCTTAACAGTCAAATATTGTAGGGTTAAACGATTTCTTCGATAACAATGATTGAGGTGCTGGTTAGTTGGGCCAAACGCTTCAATTCTTTT
Source organism: Sicyos edulis (assembly GCA_036507275.1). Lineage (NCBI taxonomy): Eukaryota > Viridiplantae > Streptophyta > Magnoliopsida > Cucurbitales > Cucurbitaceae > Sicyos > Sicyos edulis. The sequence goes on along the minus strand of CM071854.1, from coordinate 36,623,120 downwards.
AATCGATTAAATAGTTTTTAAAGTTCATTAACTTATTAGGTAGAAAAACTTAAAAAGGTGAAGGACCAAGTTTATAATTTAACCCAAAAAAATCTCTTAGGGGCGACGCAGTGATTGGGCATGTTCCCTTCAAGGTCTTAGGTTCGAGGTGGTTGTGAGGATTAATTTCTCAGGTGACTTCCAATTTTGCTTCCGATCCCACTATATCTCGGTGTCAAGTTTAGAGCGGGCTCGTGGTGCCTCGGGTTTAGAGGAGCGAGTCACCAAAACAAATTTAACCCAAAAAAAGTCTATAATAAGATATTGTTAATTTGTTAAAATGAAAGGTAAGCTTGTGTGTAATTGTTTGTTCCTTCTCTGTGAATTGGTGGAGAGTTAAAGTTTCCAAAGGAACTGGTAGATAAAAGACAAATTTCCAGGAATGGGACACAAAAAGGAAGCAAATTCTGCTATATTTTATCTTTCAAATAAGCCCTACATAATTATATGATAAAATTTAAAAACAGACACATCAAAGTGAAGATCAATTGAAAACTGGAGAGTGAGACAACTAGAACTGAGTTCAACTAACAATTATGACCTGATAAGTTATCAGGTCTCCACCCAAATATGGTTAAATTCAAAAAAACAAAAGCAAAAACAAAAAACAAAAAGTGATTCTCCAAATTCATTGTGTTCTTCATAGAGAGAAGTCTGATTGTCACTGATTTGGTGCAGTTTCAAAACCAGACGCAGCCAGTTTGCTAACCAAAGCAAGCGCATTACTAGTAATGTAACTAGCCTTCACCACACGATTCCTTATTGAATTCACCAATTTTCCCTTTTCCCCTTCAAATCCATCCAGGCAAGTATCTTCATCTGTCAGCGCCGAGCTAACCCACGTCGTCAAGTCCCCCATTTGCGACTCGAAATCCTTCCTACTCAGTTTTCTAAGAACCCCAAGCGACTTGTGAAGGTCATCTATGGCGGCTTCCATCACCTCCACACAGTCCAAAATTGCCCCCCTGTTTTTCCCCTTTATTCGTTCGTTGTTCCTCAGCCTCACCAAGAATCTAAACACGGTTTTGGCCTCGCTTATTGTAACCGACACGCCCGCCCTTGCCCATATTGTGGGGCTGCGCTTGGCGGTGCTCGAAAATGGCGACAGCGATTGGATGCAGAGATTTGTGTGTTGTGTTACGCTGCAGGCTTGTTGGACGTAGCTCGTTTTGGCTGAATTGGTTAGCCATGGGAGAAGTGAGATGAGGGTCAAAATGGCTGTGAGTGCACGCAACATGTTCGATCAAATGTCCGGGAGAAGCGCAAAAAGGTATGTAGAAATGGGAGATTTAAATTCTATGAATGGAGCTTAGTGGTGTGATTTGTGAATGAGATTGAAATTAATTTGAAGATTAATGAGTTTATATAGTGGGAAAAAGGGTATTAATTGGGTGACTTAGAAAGTTCATTTTGAAATAGCTTTTTGTGTGTGTTTGAGGCGTGGGGATGATGAATGCATTGAAGAGGTAGTGGTGAGCTGAATGAAGTTTAGAAGGTGAAGAACATGTGAATGGCAGGTGAGTTCTCATGAACTTTGGGATAAAGCAAATCTAGGAAGTTTTTTGTTCTCTTTTAACAGAATTTACGATGCTGTCTTTGACTTGTACATCATGAAATTTCTTTACATGGATTGAACTTCTCACCAAAGCGTTTTGGTAACATGGTTATTGGTCCCCAAGGGATGACGCTAGTGGTCAAGACTTGAGTTTTGAAGGTTGACTCTTCTCAAAGTTCTAGATTCGAGACTCACCTGTGACATTAATTTGTAGATACCTCCTATGTTTCCATTCTTTTGATGTCTCTCAATGCTTGGCTAAGGGACGAGCGTAGTTATTTCGGGTATAGTGGAGCGAACCTCCGATTTACAATGTGTATTTGACTTATACATCATGAAATTTCTTTACATGGATTAAACTTCTTACCAAAAATGTTGGTTAGGGGAAAAATATTTTTTTGTTACACAGTTTTATTGATGATTGCCTGTTACTTAACCCTCGAAACAAACCACTATAGATTGGTCTTGTAGTTAAGAGAGGGTTGGAGAGCTAAGAAATAATAAGTTAATCTATGACGGTCACTTATTTAGAAATGAATTTTCTATAGATTTTCTAGACATTTAAATGTGTTAGGATCAAACGATATATTCAATTAATTATTCGAGGTGTGCGCAAGCTAATCCGAATAGTCATTGATATAAAAAATGATGAGAAAACGAAAAAAAGGGTCCCATCATATTACACATAGTACTTGTTGCAATTACCTCTAGGGGGAGGGGTTAGCAATAAAACATGTCTAATTGATTAAAATTCAAGAGCTTAGCCTGGGAATATGTTTTAATGGCACCTTGAAGTGACGTGGCATGGATTCAATGAATACTACTGGGCTTAATTATCAGCCAGGTCAACATCAATATCACATGATGTGGAGTTTACCAGCAAAAGAAAAACTATTTTATAAACTATGAGCTTAAAGACGGTCTTAAAATTAAGATGAATTAATAGTTAGTTACTTAGACTTGTTTGATAACTTTTTTTTGTCTTTGATTTTTGAAATTTTAAGTTACAACTATTTTATCATTTTTTTTTACTTTGATATCTGTATCTTACCTATATTCTTAGAAATCAAACCAAAATTTGAGGAAAAAAAAAGTAACTTTAAAAAATTTGATTTTGTTTTTAAAATTTGATGAACCATACTTTCTTAAGAAAAGATATAATACATTATAGGAAAGATGAAACTTTTTTTTTTTTGAAACTAGGAAAGATGAAACTAATTGTTAGAAATTTGAGTAAAGTAAGTTTCAATTTCGAAAATAAAAAATAAAAAACTAAGGCCCCGTTTGATAACCATTTTATTTTTCATTTTTTGTTTTTGAAATTTAAGTCTACAACAACTACCTTACCATAACTGTTTTCTTATTTGGATATCTACATCTTATCTATATTTTAATAAATAAAACCAAAATTTGGAAACAAAAAAAAGTAGTTTCCAAAAACTTGTTTTTGTTTTTGAAATTTGGTTAGTATGTGCCTACTTTCTTAAGGAAAAATTGATAAATATGGAGCACATGGTAGGAAATTTGAGTAGAAATAGGCTTAAATTTTATAAATAAAAAACAAAAAAACGAAATGGTTATCAAACAGGGTCTAAATGATTATCAAATGGAGCCTTAAGAATTAATTTCCTACGAATTTTCTTGGCAACAAAAAATTGTAGATTTAGATAGTTTGTTTCTTTAAAATAGTCAAAGTGTGCTTTAATTAGCATCATGGAGTGACACAAGTGGTCAAAGAGGACCTTGGAGTGCTTAAAATGATGGGTGTTCAATTCATGGTGCTCACCTACCTGAAAATTAATTTCTTATGAGTTTCCTTGACATCCAAATGTTGTAGCGTTAGATGGTATGTCCCGTGACATTAGTCGAGGTGCACACAAGCTGTCCCAGACAATCACGAATATAAAAAAATAAATAATTAATTAATTAATAAAGTAGGCCGCCGGTGCTGGTAGAATAGAACACACTTCTCACATGATGGAGAAGAAGCTGCTGCTGATGTTTTGCTTGTAAAAGAAGGCATTTGACAATTTGTTAAAGCATCTTTGAAGAGAATCATAGTGCAAATTTGTGAGGTTTATTGTAAAGGTTCTACCAGCTTGGATTGGAATGAGAGTAAAAACAAACTACTTCAGAAAGGATTGAGATTTTCTTAAACAAACAACTATCTCTATGATAGAGATATGTCTTGAACTGTTTGATCTCCCAACATTAATTAGTCGAGGGTTTTGTTGTCCAGCTAGCAAGCGGGAATTTCGACATGGACTTTTATATATTTGAGCCTATTTTTGTAATATGGTTTTATGAATGTGTACTATATAAACTCTCTTAAAAACTCTAGTCTCGGTTGATCGACATTATGTATCTCCAAATTAATAAAGTTGTTCTCTCTTCTGCCTGTGGGCGTAACTCTCTCACATTTCCTTACATTTGTCTTTTGATTGCTATTCCGTCTTCATAGCACCCTATGCATAAATAGTACCCTCAATTCTCCTTTTTGAATATATACTATAAAAAAACGAAAATAGTCTCATTGATAAAGATGAAATTTTTACAAGATTTTGTGTTAAGCCTTTTGTACCATGAGATAATGTGGTAAATAAAAATCTGATCTCTCATAGAATTGAACATCCAACTTTAGATTCTAATAGGAGATGACTTGCATAATTGAAAAATTATCTCAAAAATCAGCTACACATCTAAGAGAAAGGACTCATATGTCGAGAAATCTCCATTGAAAGTATCACGAAGTGAAAGAGGGGGGAGATCGAGCCATATTTGGTATCAACACCAAATGAGGAAGTGTTTGAACTCCTCTAAATACTCACTTTTGAGTTGTTCTCTTTATTGTGAACCAGGCTATTCTACTGTGTTTTTATTATGTTAACGACCTTCTCATTAGTTCATAATTTTTTTTTGTCATTTGTTTTAAAAACACCAGTTTTGTTTCAAAAGTTAGTTCTTTCAAAATCGTAAAAAATATTTTATTGGTGTAAAAAAAAATACGAATTGAGTGTTTAGTAGAAGGTAGGTTAGGTTAAAAAGATTTTTTTTTGGATAAATTCGAATTTTGAATGGATCAATTCACCAAATTATCCAATTAAAAATAAAGTAAAATTGCATAATGCTAGACTCAAATTCATACTATCTGTTTTGTTAGTATGTGGTTCTTTTTCTTTTTTTTTTGAAATGTAGGATTCGATCTCGAGACCAAGACATCAAACTAAATTTAAGTCTGACATGTTGGTCATCAAACTATAATGCCGTTTGGTTGTTAGTATGTGGTTCTATATCAACATACTAAGAATCTGTCTCGTTAATTAAATGTTTAATTTTACTTTACATTATACCAAAGCATACAATTTATTTAGTGTAGTTTTTAATGCAATGGAGAAAATAACTAACATGAATACGGAAATGTATGAGTTAATGAGAATTTTTTTTTTCATCCTTACGATATATAAATAAGAGAAATTGTATTAAATAGTCTATTATTACAAAATAATTATAAAGTTAGGCAAATTTTAAAATATTTACATCTATAATTATTAATGGGTTTAAATATTGTATTATAAATATTCATTAATATAGTATTATGTAATATAATATTATTATCAATATTTGTTAATTGTTTTTAAAATGGCTATATTTATAATTATTTTATAAATTTGACTATTCTAATAAGTTTTTAGGATAAATAAATGTAGGAGATGTTCATCTTGCTCCATATATATATTAGTTTAAATGTATTTTTTACTCGATTACTATAGTTTAGATTTGTACACAGTCATTATTAATTTAACTAATTAATTTCTTACCAAAATCCTTTTGAACAATTAAAATAGTTGATATCCCTCAAAAAGTTTAAGACTTTAAAATGTCAAATATCATGAATGATCGATATTTTATTTAGGGATCAATTGTAAAATGATATATAATCTCTAAACTAAAATATGACAAATTAAAATGTGTCACGTGTCAGTGTTATGATCATATTATTATACCAATAAATGTGATCAAATCTATGAACGATCGAGCTCGGTCAAATGATAATTTAGGTTCAAGATAAGGTTCAAAACACCTTAATCTTTGGAGACATTTGGGCCCAAAGCATACTTGTTGGCCCAAACCCAACTCAAAAGACATTTGTGCTCAAAACCCACCCATTGACCCAAGCTCCATAAAAAAAAAACTCTATAAATAGAAAGTTCATCCTTTATTTACGGGGTTCAGAATTGAGAAAGATATTGAAATTTCCTAAAGAAAAGACTCAATGCTTTACTGCATGCAAGCTACACAAGAATTAGACTGAAACCGCATTAAAGCTCAAAAGAATATAGATTAGAGTTGTAATCCACTATACTTCAAATTCATCAAACGAATTATATTTCTCCGGAAATCTCGTCAAATAAGTATTAATTAAAATTGATTTAGTAATATTTATAAATTTAATATAAAATAGAATATAAACATATTTCTAAAATTTGTAAAAAAACAAAAAGAAAAAAAAAATATCATAAAGATAAATTTTAAAGGATTTTTAATGTATAATTTAAAAAATCTATGAATAGGAAATTTTAAAAAGAAATTCATGTATAAGCCAAAAATTGGGACGAGCTAATAAAAAGATGAAAAGAATCCTTAAAATCTACTCTCAAATAATTGAGAATCAAATATCAATTTTAAGGGGCGGTTTGTTTGACGTTTTTAGCTAGGAGTTAGGATTATGATTTATCAAACTCCTCTTCGAAAACCTACATCCAAACGAGTTTTTAACAACTTCTCCTCAATTTTACTTTTAAAAATAACTCTCATTTCTAACAATTCATTTATAATTGCTCAATCATTTCTAACCACTTATTTTTAATCATTCATTTCCAATCAATCAAAATAACTTATTTTTAATCATTTCTTTTTTAACTACTAAAAATAACTACTTATTTTAAATCTACATCAAAACAAGATTTTAACTATAACTCCTCTACACAAAAACTACATCCAAACGAGTTTTTGACACAACACTCAATTTTTAACTACTCAATATAATTCCTTAACCTAAAAACTACCTAAATATGTCAAACAAACACCCCCTAATAGTATTAATTTTGCTTTTAAAAAAAAACTTCAAAAACCTAACCTTTTTTTTTAATAACTCAAAAACCTAACTATTGAACTAAAATAAATAGTAGTTAAAATCATACAGAACACAACTGTTCAACGCGATACAGACAGATTATATAAAGCCGTATCGCATATTTACTGTTCTACCAAATTTCAATTTCAAAAGCCCTAACTTTCACAGTCGTCTCTCGCCTCAATCGACAGATCGAATTCGAGGTAACCTTCAATCCGACGCTGAATCTTCATCCATTAATTTGAATACGCAGTGTTCTTCGAGTTTAATCTTATTCCAGGTTTAGATTTGCTAGTTTCTGGTTTCGTCTTCTCCGTTTCTCGTCATGTATAATCGCTAATGTTGTTCGTTTCGGCGTTTCATGTTTTTAGGGAAAAATGAGTGGCCGTGCCAGCAGAACGATCTATGTTGGAAATCTCCCGGGTGACATTCGGGAAAAGGAAGTGGATGATTTGTTTTACAAGGTAATTCTTCGGAATTTTAGGTGAATAAGAGTTTTTTAGTGAATTTGTTTAGAGAATTTTATTCTGGGGGAGGGCATAAACCATGTCATAATCTATCATTTTGAGTTTAAGGGTTGGGTTATATTTTCATTGGGTTGTGATTTTGTAGTTTTTGTTGGGCGAAATTTTTTGGCTTGTTCAACCTAACCAATATTGTATATGTGTGTAAGATTAATTAATAAGATAGGTTTTTAGCATATTTGTAAGAATTAGGGAATATGCTCCAATAAGATATGTAATCTAGGTTTAAGTATAATATGATGCATTTTTTTCTTTCTTTATTTTTTACATGCTTATAGGATATGAATTGAATCTTGGCGAGAAAATAGGTTTGGGTTGGGTTGCTCTAATACATAAGTAGAGTTGGGTTGCTCTAATACATAAGTTGAGTTGGGTTGCTCCTAATACATAGGGTTGAGTTGGGTTACTCTAATAAATAGGGTTGAGTTGGGTTACTCTAGTACATGGGGTTTGGTTGGGTTGCTCTAATAGATAGATTTGGACGAGTTGGTGAATAGACCAACTCGAAAATTTTGGTTGGTCCAAAAAAATTTTCTAGCCCAACCCAATCTAGACCATGTACACCCTTACCCATTTATTTAAGAGTGAATTTCCCACCATTGTTCTATGAGATAGTCCATGTGCTCACAAGCTGACAACATTGTAAAAAAAAAACTGTCAGTTTTGTGCTGCAATGTATGTTTGTTCGATTTTCTTCTTCGTTGGATTGGATATTGTGCTGTTACTCATACAATGGTTGCAAACGTGATATTGGAGTAAGGGTGTGTGGAGCTTACTAATGTGGGAGTAATTCCTGCCTTTCAAGTTATAGACCCATGCTATGTGTTTTTTTGCTTAAAGATTCATGATGATCTGTAACAACGTTCTATTGAGTTTGGAGTCTTATTTGTTCAAAATATTTTATGTAATCCTTTTCTCATTCGTGATTTTTGTTGTAGTATGGACGCATAGCCCATATTGAACTCAAGGTTCCACCAAGACCTCCTGGTTATGCATTTGTTGAGGTGAGCTGCACATGATATGATATATTCACTTCCCTTCAACTTTTTTTTTTATAATCTTCTCAATATGAACTTAATGAATGCAGTTTGAAGATTCGGAAGATGCTGAAGATGCAATTCGTGGTCGCGATGGCTATGACTTTGATGGTCATAGGCTGCGTGTGAGACTTTCTATCTCAAGTGTTACAACAATTGGCCATCTTTCACTTAATTGTTTTACGTTTGTAATTTATGCATTTGTTTGTTTCTGTCTGTTCCTAGGTGGAGCTGGCTCATGGTGGTCGTGGTCATTCATCATCTAGTGATCGTTATAGTAGCCAAGGAGGCAGCCGTGGTGCCCGTGGAGTATCTCGGCGGACTGATTTTCGTGGTATTTACCTATTTATTTGGCACCATACGATATATTGACATTGTAAACATTAGATTTTGTAATATATGTTCTTTTGTTTTTGCAGTATTAGTCTCAGGATTACCTTCTTCTGCTTCATGGCAAGACTTAAAAGTAAGCATCTATGACTCAACGCCGTTCTATTTTAGCACAGTGTATGTGCAGTGACACTGCTATTTTTCTGATTGACACTGAATTCCATATTATTTAATATTGAAGGATCACATGCGACGTGCTGGGGATGTTTGCTTCGCCCAAGTGTTCCGTGATGGCAGTGGTGAGATAATTTCTGATGAAGTAGATTCAAATTCACTATAATGTGATTTTGAAAACAATTTCTTTCAATGTGTTGTAGGAACCACAGGGATTGTGGATTACACCAACTCTGATGACATGAAATATGCAGTAAGTAGTTATCTTTGTTTGAAATGTTGAGCCTTAGGCCCTTAGTTATCAACTGGCATGTTGTATTGTTGCTGTGACTTTGAGAGGTTCTTTTGGTGATATGCTATAATATTTGTGTCTTGTTATTGCAGATAAAAAAACTTGATGACTCTGAGTTCCGCAATGCATTTTCTCGGTCATATGTTCGTGTATGAGCTATACCTTCATGTTTTATTAGCTAACTGGTTTACCATTATCTTTTTGTACCTCACGTGTTTTAATTTTGTTTTTGGTAGGTGAGAGAATATGATTCTAAGAGGGATCTCTCCAGGAGTCCAAGTCGTGGGCGATCACGCTCTAGAGGGAGGAGTTATAGTCGCAGTCGTAGTAGGAGCAAGAGCCGCAGTAGGAGGTTGATTTTTATGAGCATTAAAATAGTAGTACCTCATTTCAGTCTTGTATTTAACATATTATTAACTTTTGGCCAGCAAGTCTCCAAAAGCTAAATCTTCCCGGCGGTCACCTGTCAAATCTCGATCAAGGTCTGCTTCTCCTGCTCGCTCTCGGTCAAAGTCATCGTCTCTTTCAGGGTATGTATTCTCATTTTGTAGACTATTATCTTTCCTTCTTGTGATCCTAAGTTATATCTTATTCATTTCCCCCCTTTTGAATAAAATCTAACCGCAGTCTCCTCTCATTGTATATTATATCCATATTTATATGATTTGAGTTTGTTGTCATGTCACTCAACAAGGTCTGTTTGTTGCACCTGTCTATCATTGGGAATAATGTTAGACCAGGTGTAATAAACACAATTAAAGTATCGAAAGTGAAATCATTCTTATATGTTGCTCAAGCACGGGTCAGCAAGTGGTTATACATTTAGCAACGGATTTAAAATTACATTCTTAAAATGGTGGAGTTGAATACTGTATAACTTCAAACTAATCTGGGCAATGTTTGGTATCCGCCATTGAAATGTTGGCTAAACTAACTCAATTTAGTTATTTCTATTTTACATCTTATTATGCTTTCTTTTTGGTTAATCATCGCCACGACCTTTCCCTTTATTAATTAGGAAAGTTTTTGTCCTCAAGGGGTGACATAGTAGTTGAAAACTTGGACTTTGAAGGTGTGCTCCCCTCAAAGTCTTAGGTTTGAGATTCACTTGTGACATATATTTGTAGACACCACCTGTGTCTCCATTCTTTCAATGTCTCTCGGTGTCTGACTTAAGGATGGGCCGGGCATGGTTACTCCCTATAGTGAAGTGAAGCTCCGATTTCCCGGTTTTCAAAAAAAAAATATTATGAATGTTTTTGTTCAACAACTGGGATAGCTAAGAAATGAATAGATTGCTTTCGTTTCTTGTCCTTTTTGTATGTGAAATTACTCATGTTTTTTAGATAAATCCTGCGGCATACTGGGGATTGGATTGGAATTTAGGATCTTGATGGGATTTGGTTCAATTGCGTTCAATGCTTTTGGTCGAGAAGGTATGCTGTTTTTTAGATGGGCAGCTTTGAAAACCTTCTGGTACTTGTGTTCTAATGCTTTTAGCAATGCAATGTCCATGGGTGCTAGATTTGGATCAAAGGAGATCATGGATTGCAATAATAGAGCTGGATTTCTTGAACTAAGTGCTATTTGGGCATGGAAGTCACTTTCACTTACATTTTCTGCTGCAAGATTTGCCAAAAAGCTATAGGATGCATTATCTGGATTCATTGTGGACTTTTTTGAGGCACATTAGGGAAGAATACTCATCTCCCGTCCACTGGTGTCTATACTATAGGTTCCTGTAGATTCAAGTTTTTTAATTTTAGGTCTTCACTTTGGAGTCTTGAGTTTTTCAATTTCCATATCATCTTCATAGTTGAACTGTTAAAATACTATTTTCCTTTCTCCACTTATACATTGTGGATGAGAGGCGTCAGGCTCGTTGATCAAAAGAAACGTGGATTTTAAATTTGAGTTGTTTCTGGACATTTTGCAGATCACGATCAAGATCCAGGTCCCCGGTGCCCAATGTAAGTGATCCTTCTTTTTTTTCTTAATTTTAGTTATTTATTTTTTATATGTGATTGTCCGAGTCATTTTGCGTGCATCTCGACTAATGTCAAGAGACATATTGCCTGACTCTAGCATATTTGAATGTCAAGAAAATCTATAGAAATTTAATTCCTAGGTAGGCGATCAACATAGATAGAACCCAATAACTCTTAGCTTCTCAAGACTGTCTTAAGCACTAGGTCACTCCACGATGGTTCCAATGTAATTGTTGATTATTTGTTAGCTTTGGCCAAACAAGTTCCTACTAATCATGTATCTCCTTTGATATATCATGTGTTTATCTCCATTCTTCATATAACCATGGTTTTAATGGCAGCGTGAGAAACGTGCTAGCAAAAGTCCTAAGAGGCGTGATGCTAGCAAAAGCCCTAAGAGGCGCGATGCTAGCAAAAGCCCTAAGAGGCGCGATGCTAGCAAAAGCCCCAGCAGAAGCAGAAGTCGGAGCCGAAGCATGAGCAAGAGCAAGAGTCCTACCCGGTAGAGCTTTTGGTAATTTCATTTTCAATTTCTGCAGTCAAGAATAGACTTTACTGCGACAGTTCATGTGGCATATTAGTAATCGTACCATCAAACATTTGTGATTCAATTCCTATGTTCTGACCACGAGTCTGTTCGAACAGATGAAGATGTTGCCGACCGGTCGATTTCCATAAGCGTGGTGGAGCGGAGTTGGAATCAGAGGATTGATCTGTGAAGTAGACTTCATTAGACTTGATAGTAACTATGTTTTTTTTTTTATAACGCTTAACTATGTTTTTGTTTGGACTCATGATGTGTGTGTAATTCGTATAGGATGTTTCTCAGGTGAGAGATGTTTAAAACGTTCCCAAAATTCACCATTCTAGTTTAAAATATTTTGTGACTGTTTAACAAGTTGGTGCATTCCACAGGCCACAAGGGGGGTTCACAAGCTTCAAAACTCAGTGCCACTCGTGCAAAATATGCACATAAGGGACAGGCGCGGGTGTCCCGGGTATGTAGTAGGATGAAACTCTGATTTTTCATGGCCAAAAAACTTTTTTTGGATTTAAAATGTCTTTCGTAAAGAAGTTTTGAAAAACGTTTATTTGTTCATTTTGTTTGATTTGGATTTTCATTAGTAACTTTGATATGTTCGTTTAGACTATGTTTGAAAGGTTCTTGGCCTTGAAAAGCTATTGGATTGTGAAATGAGTTTGTTGAACATCAGAATCATTTATACCTATGCTCTAATGAGTTTTTTTTACTTTTTTTTTCAAAAAATTTAAAATTGTTAAGATGGGTCACTCCTTTTTTCCTTTGCTGCCAAGGAATGTCATCTGTTATAACACTAAAAAAATATCATGGCAGATTACAAAGAGCCTTAGTTCTAGAGGTGATATGTTCAATCATAGTAGTCATCTACTCATGGGTAATTGGATTTTGGTGTTGAGAAGTGAAGATGGGGAAGGATTTTGAGATTTTTTTGAGCACATCAACCACTCATCAATTTTTCCTCAATCCATTTAATATCACATCAAATCTTTTATATAACATCTTTATTTCAAAATACCAATCTTTGAATATTTTATATATAATATTTTTATAACATCTTTATTTCAAAATACCAATCTTCGAATAATATTTTATATTTTCAAATCACTCTATTTCTTTTCCTCTCTTTCCAACTTGTAGTATGAGAGTTTTCTTGGCATTCAAATGTTGGAAGTCAGGTAGTATGTTTCGTAATAATAATTGAGATTCGTGCAAGTTAGGTCAAACAATCATAAATATCAATATATGTGTAGTGCTAATATTCACTTGCACATTTAAATGAAAGGGTTGAGGACTTGATAATTTCGTTGTTTGGTGAAAATCCAGTTTAACATTATGGTCGCGAGTTCGATCTTTGCAATCAGTAGGGTTGTGAGATTGTACTCTCTTTGTAGAGTCTGGTGTCTCTTCCCTCCCTCGACACTTCACGCATTTAGACTTACAATGATGAATATACTTTTTCATTATCCATGTTCATTCTCGTTCAACATCGCATTCACTCTGAGCAAAATTTCTCGATTGGAATTTGCTATCAGCTTACTTTTTTTTTTTTTTTTTTTTTTTTATATAGATGACATTTCTTTTCAACGAAAGAATGAGTTAGATAATATATGCAAAACACCTCTATTTTAGTTAATTTTGTGTCGATTCTTATTTATTTTGTTCGATAATTTATACTTGATAACTATGTTTTATATGTTTACATATATGTAACAGAAGTCTTTTTAAATTATAAACGAAGTAGATACAAAAAAATTGAAACAAAAGAAATAACAAATCAAGAAACAAAATTTGTTAGAAAAAGAGCAAGAAATAAAATAATAAACATGCTTTAAATTCTTCGGGCTACTTTGTTTTTATATTATTTTGATTCTGTATTAATAACCTCACGTTATCAAAAATAAAAATAATAATAATAAATAACCTCATTTACATGAGTAAATCCTGAACCCTAATATATGTTAAGAATGGTAGATTAACCCTCTTCCCATATTTATGTCCATATAGATTATTTAATGATGAATTGGTAATGCAATAAATTTTGAAGTCAAATTATTGTGACCCACCAACAATGGTTACCAATTTGATAAGCCTAAATACCAACAGCCCACAATAGCATTAATATTATTTTTATATTGTCAATTCAAAGCAAGAAAATAAAAATCCACTCCCAATGGATCAACTTTCCATGCCCTAGATTTAGATTTAAAAAATATCAAAGTGTATGATTGTTCTTAGATTTGTAAACAAAAGCTTTGAAAATGCTGAATTTTTCAATCTCAATCTATTTGTGTTAGTCTGACAACAAATATAGATATTTTTTTTACCTTTTTTTTGAAGACTCGACATAGGTTTCTTAAACTAAGGTTTATCAAATCATATTTCATATCATGCATTAATTCTTCCCCAATCATAAAAACAAAAACTTAATTTACAACATATGTTTTTTTAAATTTAATTTTATATTATCTAAATGAAAATTATTCATATTCGAACGTTCTTATATTCCAATTTTTAGTATTCTAAAGTGAATATCAACCATACTGACATGTATTGTTTTTCTTAAAGTTGAAGTACAAAATCTCCATATTTAACATATGCTGTACTATAGAATTTTATAAATAAGCCAAACCTCTTCTAAAATGTCAATTAAAAGATAAAGATGAAGATTTTCATAATATATTTTAAAGATGAAGGATAATATTGAGAGGTGGACAAGATAGAGTTGGAAGTTTTTCAATCACTTTACTTCAAAAATAAAATAAATAATAAATAAATAAAACTCACAAGCACTTGCATGCTGTTTTTCTTTTTCATTGAATATGAATGGTCCTCACAATGTTGACATAAAAACAGAAAATAAAAGTTTAAAAGAATACACATAGCTGTCCCCACATAAAAGAACAACATAATGTTGACATAAAACTCAAAATAATAATAATAATAATAATAATGATAAATTATAAAAAAAAAAAAACTTGGTTTTCCATTTTAATAAATTATTTAGGATTATAATAAATGGGTTTTCGATTTATAGACGTCAATGTATATTTTGGTAGGCAGTTTAGTTTATACAAAAGTTGTACTTTGAATTAAATAAATTAGTATTTGCTCAAGTTAGATTTTAATCTCTATAATAATAAAATATTCATAATTCAATCTATATATATAAATATTATATGTTTTCATAAAATCTCTTATAGTTCATGTCATTTAATGTTTGACAAATTAAGAATATGATGGTTTTTTTTTAGAACTAATTAATTTGATAGTTAACTATTCATGTGTTAATTAAGTTTTTTTTTTCTTGATATTTTTTTTAAATAGTTTTATTTGTAATTTTATGGATAGTTTGAATTAAGTAGTTGATTGCATTCTAAAAAAAATAGTTATTTGAATAAAAGAAACATGTAATTAACAATTTAATGCAATTCTTTTAATATTTACAATTCAATTTTAAATAATGAATTATTTAACTCAACCCATGAGCAAAATAAAAATGGCCACCTCATTTATACATAAGTTACTTCATGTATTTTTAGTACACAATATAAGGAAATTCATATTCATTAACTTGATCATTCACATTACTTTTTATTTAAGTTATGATCTTGTTGGTAGGGGTGCAACAAAAAACCGGAAAACCGAAAAACCGAACCGAACCAATGGATCGGATCGGTTTTTTACCTCAAAATTGGACATATCGGTTTGTAATTTGAAAAAACTGAAAATATTGGATCGGTTCCGGTTTTCATTTTAAAAAACCGATCCAAACCGATATATATATATAGTCAATAATTCATATAGAGTAATCTTCTTTCCATTAATATTTCTTTAATTCACCCCTATGACCCTATTTCAAGTAAAAAATATCCTTAAATAAGTTAAAAATACTTCTAACCTTTAAAAAAATAGTTGTTTACGAGAATGTTGTTTTTATATGAGAAATATTATTTTTGATATATTAAAAACAATTGGACATTGGATCGGATCGGATCCATTTTTGGACATTGAAAAACCGAACCAATGGTTCTATACTTTATTGGACATTGGATCGTATCCATTTTTTGAAAATCGAAGATATTGGTTCGGTTGTCGGTTTGGTACAAAACCGACAAAAACCGAACCGAAATCACCCCTACTTGTTGGTATAAAACTCACATTTTATGCTACAATATTTGTGTTACTTAATTAGACTTTAAACCAAATATAAATTGCCTAAAAAACTAAATATAAATTTGTAAAGCTCATTTCTTTAATATTATTTTTATCTTTTATAATTGTCCTAATTTGTCAATAAGTTACCAAATTTGAGATTTTGTTTTTTTAATTAAGTTAAAGATTTTCGCTTAGCCGGCAGTATTGCTTGCTTTGCACGAAAGTCTTAAATCGTCACACGGGTTTCCCATGGTTTTGTAATTAAAAAAGTTATTATAAATTTATTTTATTTTTACCAAAAATAAAATAAAAAGCCTTGCACCAAAAATACTCAATTCAATCTTTAGGTGTCTTTAAAATTTATTTTTATACTTATTTTCTTTTATAGATATATTACAATATTTTTATTTTTTTTGAATTAGGATGTATCGTATTACTTACATGATTAAAACTTTATTATAATTTAATAAATTCAAAAGTTCTCCTACTCCAACTTGTACAAATTTTTTTTTATTAAATTCAAAAGTTCAATAGCATATGTTTATGCCCATGAAAAAAGTGTCACACCAATCCAATACGCTCAATTGACATAATAATTCCAACTAGATCACTTATAGCTCAATCCATATCGTATTATTATGACTAAAAATCCATGATTTTAAATGTCTCATCCTAATTATTATTGAACTAAAAACAAAAATATAATAGTGAAGTTTTAACTTATCATAATAGGTGGTGTCAATACTAAAAACAAACTTTATTTTATCTCTCGAACAAATATAAATTAAGTTAAATTATGTATTTAGTCTTTAACCAAAAAACTATCAAATTCTCAAACTTCAATTTTTTTTTTTTTTTTTTTAATGAATCATAAAAATGGTTTAATAAACTCTAAATTTTATATGATATTTCTGGTAGTGTTGGATCCATTTGACCCTTTTTAAATTTCACAAAAATTATGACGCAAAGCCAAAATTTGTAACCAAAATTTCAAATGTTGCTAAATTTAAATTTTGACTTTTTGATGGTAAGACTAAACTTCTAATTTATGCAATAAATTAATAAAGGTAAAAGTAATTTGAAATTTAAAAATGAAGGCTTAGATCAGCCGCTGATACAGCTAAAGGGGTTTTTTTTTTTTTTTTTTTTTTTTTTTTTATAACGATACAGCCAAAGGTATTTGACTTGCCTATTTGTCAATATAATTATTACCAAAGAATATTCAAAATGTATTTAAATTATCTCAAAATACAAAAATAATATATTTTTTAAAATTATCTTTTTAGTTCCCGATTTATTGGGGTTTTTGCATGTATATTACAAAATGGATAAAATATTACATGAATAGCACAATAATGAAAATATTTGCATATATAGCAAAAATTGTAAATTGATAGACTTCATATTAATAGATTCTATCAAAGTAAATTGATAGACTTCCATCAGATTCTATCAAGAGTCTATCCATAAGAACCGATATAAATCAATCACTGATAAAATTGATAGACTTCCATCACCAGAGAATGATAAATTCTATCAAAGTCTTTTATAAAAAAGGTAAATATTTTTTTAAAAAAGAAATGGCAGAATTTGCTATAAAAGAATTATTTAAAAAAAATGTGCTATAATTGTAAACTGTGGTAAAAAAGTTGCTATACACCGCAAATTCCCTAATTTATTTCTATAATTCAATTCTTTTTTAAATTACCATAATTAGGAGTGAGAGATCTAAACACATGACTTCTTAATTATTTAGTGTATACTAATGTGCTGAACAACGATTCTTAAAATTAAAAAATTTATCGTCACATGTGCTAAAATTTTAATATTGATATACTTTTTCATTTAATTTCTGTAAAATTTAATTTAAATTTAAATTAATATTAAAACAATCACTTATTATTATATTAAAAGTAATCATGCTTTCAATTAATCTTCCATTATATAATTTGTGTTTTTGTTAATTCAACAATTAAAATTAAGTTTAAAAAAAAATTAAAATTAAGGGTTTTGATTTTAAAGTATGGAAAAAATGAAATTGTAATAAATAACCTATAGTAATAAATAATTACAAATTTACTCAAATTTGAAAATATTTACATATATAATTAAAAATACTTGGTTTAATATTATCATGATATAACTTAATTGGTCAAAGAAGGCATTGAGATGCATAAAGTGACGAATTCAATTCCGATGTAACTTGAACCGTCACTGTTATATTAAAAAAAAACAAACGTATGACATATTTATTATTATTTTTTTTTTTGCAATATCGTAAATACTTTTCCAATTAAAATAAACCTACATCCAATATTCGGTGATAAAATGTATTTTTTCCTTAAAAAAAATCATATTAATTTCAAATAAATAAATCATATTATGCTGCATCATAAATTACTTGCCTTCCACTTTCATATTCTCTAATCTCTAAAAACACAAGAAAATTTCTTTCGAACAAAGAATCCTGAATTTTTCAAACACATTTTCCTTTCTATTACATAATTTCCCGTTGGGCGGAGTTATTCTCTTCAGCTCAATCCGTCTCTCTGCGAGAGTTTGCGGTAATTTTTCCGATTCGTTCGTTTTTTTTGAATCGATTTCTGATCGATTTGCATTAGTTTCAGGCAGTTGATTCCTGCGTTTTTCTTCGTTTTCAGCGATTTGTTGGGGGAAATTAGAGTGGAATCTGGAGGAAGAAGATGAAGTTCTGCAAAAAGTACGAGGAGTATTTGCAGGGACAGGAGAAGAAACTGAAGCTGCCTGGATTTCAATTCAAACGGCTCAAGAAGATTCTGAAGAATTGTAGCAGAGATTTTCATTCTCGACATCGCCATGGCGATGGCGATGGCGTTTGCGCCGCCGTTGCCGTTCCGAGCTGTCCGGATCAATGTTCTGGTATGGACATTCGATTGCGTTCTAATTCATTTGTTGTTTCTTCTTCCTTTTTAGGTTTTGTTGAATTTTGATGATCTTTTTGTAATTGTCCTCTAGGTGTTTGATTATTTGCTTGCTTGAGTTTTTTCTCTTTTTTTACCGTTGTTTGATTGAGTTATATATATGAAATGACTGTCCGAGCGACTAATGCCACGAAACATCCAGCCTAACCCTACAACATTTAGATATTAAGGAAACCAGCAGAATAATCGAAAGGGTGGGTGGTGTGTTGGCTTGATTGATTAATTGTATTTTAATTCAACTCACCGTTTGCACCCCTCAAAGTCCCACGTTCGAGACTCAGCTGTGACATTATTCCTTCGATGTCTCAGGTGCCTGGCCTAGTGATGGGCGTCGTTACCCTTGTTTCAAAAAAAAAAATTCAACTCCACGGTCACTTCGATTATGAAATTCGGTATTTGGCTCTTTTATTTGAGAACAATAATTTTTTCTGTGTAGGATTTGTAGACCCCCTCCACAATTTGAACTAAGAAAGGAAATCTGTAGAAAATTAATTACTACCGAGGTAACCACCATGAATTCCGGGCAGCCTTGTGTTGGTTGTATTGTATATTGCATTGTGATTTTAAGTGATTGTGTTTGTATTGATTTGTGTGGGTGTAGTGTGCGATGGGAGTTTCTTCCCCTTCCTTCTCAAGGAAATGTATGCAATAGTGGGCTCTTTTAATCAGCGAGCACAGAAATTGCTTGAGATGCACCTTGCTTCTGGCTTTAGAAAGTATCTTTTGTGGCTCAAAGGCAAAGGGGAAAGTGATCATGCTGTCTTAGTTCAAGAAGGGAAGGAACTGGTTAATTATGCATTGATGAATGCCATTGCAGTTAGAAAGATCTTGAAGAAATATGATAAGGTATTATTTGCCTAATTTGTCTTTAACTTTTCTTGTTGGATTCACTTCAATGTTTTTCTTTTTAAAGTAAGGTTAGTTCCTAAAAATTTTAATAGTTGGTCTTGTCTCTGTTTTATTTTACAACTTTTGGAAATTTGGATTTCATTCTCTATTTGTTCATGCTGTGTTAATACTATTTATTAGATAAATGATGCGACATTTTATTTGAGTTTAGCAATATTTGAAGGCAGAAGATTTTAACTCATGACCTCTATGTCATAAGCACATATGATCTATGTTCTTGTTGACGTACGCTTGTTGTTTCAAACATTGGTTTATTTAGTTAAATAGACAAAATAAAGCGACACTGCGAAAAGGATTTGATATTGTTTACCAGTGTCCCATATTTTGTTCAACTATCACTTCATTTGTTTGTATCAAATCAATCAATTTTTGTTTATAACTATGAATGATCACATACTAAATCTGTTATTTAACTTCCTTTCTTTTACTTAGTTCTTGTTGGGTTGCTGAGTGCAGATTCATTACTCCAAGCAAGGGCAAACCTTCAAGTCACAAGCTCAAAGTAAGCACATTGAGATCCTTCAATCACCATGGCTATCGGAGCTTATAGCATTGCACATTAATCTGAAGGAGACACGGAACAAATCTAAGAGGATCTCTTCAGTATTCGAGGAATGCTCCCTCATAATTACTGATGGAAAGCCATCACTTACCTGTGAGCTCTTCGATTCAGTCAAACTCGACATCGACTTGACATGTTCCATATGTTTGGTAAGTTTTTAGGTCTTATACTCTGCACACTTTTATGAAACAGTCCCATGTTTAATGTTATGTATTCTTGCAGAAAAATGCTTGTACATTGAAGTAAACCGATTGAACATTGAAGTAATGTCAGGTTTCATTACTTTGTTTGGATTTGGTGCGGTATGAAGACTTAGTTTTCATGTAGTTCTATGGGGTCCCTCCCAATTTCTATAGCTAGCCAGGAGACATAAGGATTGGTTGCTTTTTCTGTTAGGTCAATCGACTCAATTTTTCCTCGGTTTCTTCATTCATGTTGGTGGGATGAATGTTGATGTGAAATCATTTTATTAAAAAATTGGAGTTCATTAGGTTGGGAATCGGGATATAATAACCCAACTCGTGTTTGATTCATTGATTATAATAATCGATGGGTTTACCTAAAACCCATAATCACAACTATAACAACCCTCCAACATTGTTATAACTAATAACCTGAACTCCAAACACCGATTATTATAACCTCCCTTGTTACAATAACTACCGTTTATAATATTTCAATTGTTGCCCCCACGCACTTTCAAGGCTCAGATGTTTTAGTTTGATCAAATGAACTACCCATTATAGGAAATCGTCCCTGCAATTAGCACCCTTCTGTTTAGAACACGGCACATACTTGCCCAATTTCAAGGGATCTTCACAAAGAACCTGATGTTTTTCAAGGGAGATCTTATTTTATTCATCGGAGTTTTTCAATCTTTCTATCTGCAGGACATAGTATTTGATCCTGTTTCTCTCACTTGCGGCCATATATTTTGCTACATGTGTGCTTGCTCGGCTGCTTCGGCAACCATAGTCGACGGGCTAAAGTCTGCAAATCCAAAAGCAAAGTGCCCACTCTGCCGTGAGGTCAGTTGGATTCATCTCCAAATGAACTTAAGCTATCATTTGGTTAAAAATTTAACATAGAAACAAGATGGAAATAAACGATCTGAAATCTGCTACTTCATTTTGATCTAATTCTTTCTATTGATTTGCAGGCAAGAGTTTATGAAGGTTGTGTACATTTGGAAGAGCTCAGCATTCTATTGAGACGAAGGTCAGTAAGGGCTCGTTTGATAACGTTTCCGTGCTCGTTTCTTATTTCTTAGTTCTTGTTTCTTGTTTCTAAGTTTTTTAGAATAAAAAACAAGAATGTGTTTGATAACCGTTTCTGTTTTTTGTTTCTTATAAAAAATAAGAAACGGAACAAAACTTGTTTGATAACAATTTCTCGTTTCTCTATTTTTTATATTTTTTATTTTAAAAATTTTTATATTCTATTTTTTTTTTTTAAAGTTAAGATAATGTAGTATAAAAATATATAGTATGAATTAAAAATTCATTAAAATAGTTTTAAAAAATGTATATAGTTTAATATAAATAAACATTTTATAAAAAAAAAATATATGTTATGTTTACTTAATCATTTATATAGTTTGATGTTCACTCAAATATATAACGATTATATTACTCTGAAAACAGTGCTATTAATTTAAAATATGAAAGCAATATTAAATGTATATAGATAGAGAAAAAAAAGAGTAATGGTAAAAAAAGAAAAAGAGTAACTTTTTAACTAATAATGTATCATATGCATTAAACAGATAAAAATAATTATAAAAAATATACATTATCTAATATATATAAATTTTATTCAAAACAAACGGAATATATAACATGTAATTTTATCTTTTAAAGACATTTTTCTAAGATTTTCAAAAAAAAAAAAAAAAAAAAGATATTCGTCTAAAATAATGTTGATTCAAAACTAATTCAATTATATATTGTTTAGTCGTTATTATATTTTAAAATTAAAATAAGATTAAATATAAATTTAAGTGAAAAAATTTATGAAATTTTAAAAATTAACACAATATATAATTGGGAAATTGAAAAGTAAGATTTGTATAAAAGAAATTTTATAAAAAAAAATAAAAATAAAAAAGAGTCTCAAGTAAGATTTGAACCATGGTCTTGAGTATAAAAACTTGTTACATCACCACTAAGCCAAACACAATTTACCTTATATTGGTGCGTTTGTTTTTATATATTCAAAGATACTTCAAGCTTAAAAAAAAGAAACGGAACCATGGTAGTTTCTCACTTTTTCTCCCTTTTTGAGAAACGTTTCTTTTTTATTTTAGAAACAAGAAACGAGAATAGTTATCAAACAAGTCTGTTTCTAAAAAATAAGAAACATGAACAAGAAACAAGAACGTTATCAAACGAGCCCTAAATATCTTGTTTCTATCTTATTTCTCAGGCTCCAAATGTAAACGAATATGTTGTTTTGGGCCGAAATGTAGAAACGTCTTTTTATAGACTCTTTTAGAGTACTTGGGGGATTTGAACCTATAACCTCTAGATCGAAAATTCACATGTCAATTATTGCTAGGTTTTAAACTCCCACTTTTTGGCTATTTTTATAGAGGCTTGTAAAAATGTTGTACTATTTTTTTTAGATTAAATTACAAAGTTAGCCACTGGTTTTTTATTTAATTTTAAATTTTCTATTAAATTCTTGAACGATGATTGACATGTTCTTTATTTTACAAAATTAAAGGCTTAGATCTATTAAACCCAAATGTAAAAGATGAAACCATCATGAAAATCATGAAATGACCTAGTTGGCAAAAAAGGTCTAGAAAAACTAAAAGGCGATGAATTCAATCTATGATAGTCAAAGAATTAATCTCTTATAGATTTCTTTAACTTCCAAATGTTGTAGGATTATACGATATGTCCCATAGCATTACCATTGAAGTGCATGCAAACTTACCCAGACAGTCACGAATATTAAAAAGAAACATAAAAATGTGTAATTTGATTGTTGATTCTCTCTCCTTCTAGGAGTGGTGGGTTCGTGTTTTTGGAGGATTGAAAAAAAAAGTAATAAGATGATTTCTCTTTAATATACGAAGTTAACGCTTGGTTATCAAATCATACATCTTATTAGTTAAGCTCAACTCGATGAAGATCGACAATTTTTTAATATCGTGAAGTCGGGATTGTTTGTGTATGTTTGGACAGGTGCCCTGAGTACTGGGAGAAACGTCTCCAAACAGAAAGAGCAGAGAGGGTTCAGCAAACAAAGGAGCATTGGGAATCCATGTCAAGAGCATTCATGGGAGTCTGAGTCTGAGTCTGAGTCTAGTTCTTCATAGCCCTTTTACCATTATTTATTAATTCAATATTCCAAATTTCCCTTTGCTTCCATCTAACTTTGTGGTTTTATCATTTTTTCTTCTTTCCTCTTCTTACCCTTCAACCTGGCTTGAAATCTGTAAATGTTATATGTTGTTCAAGGTTCCTGGAAGCTGGCCCCTTTCGAGGAAATTAAGTTTGATTAAATTGGTTTGTTGTAAATTAGCCCCACTGGGTTTCAATTCATCAATATTGTGCCCGGCATCTTTCCATAATTTGTACGTAACTCTGACTTGATTGTATCCGTTCAGGACTTATGCACGCTTCAACTATTTTTATAGTCCGTTCATGACTTATGAACACATTATTCTTATGAAGCGATTGCTTAGCCATGCAATATTTGTATCAAAAAGTTAGTATGTAAATACTTTAAACTCGTGATTTTAAAATTTAAAGTTTCTACATTATTATCCTCTCTCATAACCCTTCCTTTTGGCTTAGTTTCTAAGTTTTTATTACATCACATTAAATTAATCTTAGATGTTTAATATATTTTAAGATATTAAATTACATAGAGGATAATTCATTCTTCTTAGTCTTTCAATTTCGAGTTAACAAATGCACACAAGGAATGATACCAAATGACCATACAACATTTGAATATCAAGAAAATTCATAAGAAATTAGTTTCTAGATTGAATATCAAAAAATTTTTATAAGAAATTAATTCTTAGATAGATAGATTGAATTCATCACATTAGTTTACTAAGACCCTTTTAATCACTAAGTCGTTATATAATTTGTTTTTAGATAGGTGCATTGAACTCATCACCTTGATATTATAATATCTTCTTGATATTAAGCCTCTTATAACCTTTTAGTGTCTTGTTTGGATATAGATTTTTATGAAGGATTTGTAATAACACTCGTTTGGGTGTGAATTTTTTTTGTAGAGGAATTAGAGACAATAGTTTATTTAGATATGCATTTAAATAGAGTTATTTTTAATAGTTAAAAATGAATTATTAAAAACGAATTATTTTGAAAAATTATAAATAAATGATTAAAAATTAAGAGTTATTTTGAATAATTAAAAATAAAGAGTTATTTTAAATAATTAGAAATGAAAAATTATTTTAAGTAATTATGAATATAATTTTATTGAGGAAAAGTCGATAAATACTCCATCTAATTTTCCTTAAATTTGATAAACAACACCACTTATTGTCTTAAAAAAAATAGTTTAAAATTAACCAAGTGTCACTGATCAAATTCTCCAGATGGTTAAAAAATATTTTGTCTCTACTCTTTAATGTAACAATTTAATTCTTAAAAAGTAGTACCCTACACCTTATTTAGTAAGAATTTAATTCCTAAACTTAAATAGGCAACAATTTAGTGATAGTCCCTATAATGAAATTACATATATCGTATAGATAATAGATTGATTGTATCTCCAAAAATAGATAATAAATTGATTAGAGCTAAATCTAATAAATGAAAGATGTTACTTCTTATAATACAAAACATTTGAGGATGAAACATTATTCCATGAAAGTTGAAATAATATTACTTCATAACTTTAATTTGCATCTGAATAATAATAATAATAATAACAATGGCCAAAATTGGAGGGCACGTGAATAGGTGTCATCAAGTTTCAAGAGGAACAAAATGGAAACTTCACAAGATTTTTATGAAGTGATAGCAATCGTTTGTAAATAAATTCTAACATCAGTTTCATGGTTTTCAATATAATATCAAAAATGCATTAGGGAATTTACCTACATAGGCAACCCAAAAGGTAGCTAAGTTATAGATATTCATACAACCTAAAATTCTTGCAAAACACTCAATTTCCCCAAAATGAAAATGCTCTATATGCCACCTTAACTAAACATGAGAAACTTATGAGCATTTTCTTGAAAGGAAGAAAAATGCAGCAAGCAAGAGAATAAGCTATCTATCAAGCCTCACATATATTTGGGTTCAGACAATATTGTTCAATTAGATTTCATGATCATACCATTCCACCTCATGTAACAAAACAATTCGAAAGATGGCGATCGACATTATCTTTAACGAATCAGTATCAATGGATTCTTATCTGAAAAACTGTGATATCTTTTGCATAATTTCTCCAGTGTGGCAACAGAATGCTGCATTGAGTTCAGCTTTGTATCCATGAACATCCTCTGCAGAACAACTTTGAATGAGACAAAAGCCAATTGAACAATTTCAAGAGCAAGTAAAACTGAAGGTTACCTCATAATTGTCCCCATATTTCTCGACTAGTCGACCGATATGAACACGCTGAATTGTGGTCAAAGGTTTTAGGGGTCCAGATTTCCCATCTTTGCGCTTCTTTCCTAGGGCTGTTTTCAAATCTAAAGATAGAACACAAAATCAGCAGAAGTTCAACTCAGAAACAAAACTCCAAGTTTGGAATTGGCATCCTTCATGGGCCTTCATGAGAATATGACATTACTATCAAGTCAATCATCATTCTATTTCAGATTAATACTACTTTTCATACCAGGAAATTAGAGGTTCGCTCCACTATACCAAGGATAAACATGCCCGTTCAGTTTAATACCATTTCACAAATATCTATACAGTAAAAGTTTGCGAAAACATGATAACCATAACCTATTTTTTAGTTCAACAATATTGTAAGACCTTTTAATCGAGGATACACATCAATTATCATTGATCTAAGCTCCTTAGAGAATAAATGGTCTATTAAACCCAACCAAATTGGACAGCTATTTTGGTTAATAGTAGTTAGGAGTGTTTAGCTACACATTTGTGGATTGAGGTTAATAATAGTGGAGTAGTCAACTACTTGTTTGGAGATTGGGGTTAATACTTAATAGTGGTTGAATGATAAATTTGATATAAAGTTTAATAAAATTTAATGTAAGATTTGATAAAGAGGTTGAAGAGTGGTTACCAACGTTTGTTTACAGTAAACAAACGAGGAGTTTTTGAGCAGTGGTTAATGTCCAAAACCTAAACCCATAAGAAAATAATTCCCAGGTAAGTGACTAGACTACCATAAATTGAACCCCTTTTATTTCCTAATTTCTAGGGTAAAATTGTCATTTATAAGAGCTATTCAGAAATTTCAGGCCTTTGCTAAGCCTCGAATCCTTCCAAGTAAATAACATCAACAATCAACAGAGTTGCATAAACTATCCTAAGTGATTATTCACTAAAGCTGAGGCAGAAGACATCAAATTTCATAAAGCCAACTGATTTCAGCCAAACAAATGTACTTTTTTTTTAAACAAGGGTAACCACGCCTGTTCCTGAGCCAGACACTGGGAGACATGGAAGGAGTAATATCACAGGTAAATCTCAAACTAGAGACTCACCTTCAAAGCCTAAGTCTTCGACCATTGTGCCACCCCTCGATGACAAGACAAACAAATACACATAGAAATTTGAAAACTATCACATCATCAACCATCAAACCATCTCACTCACACCAAATCCAAAAATTCCACAAAACCGAAAGAGATTCATAACGGAGTACCAACAGAACAGAATCAAACTCACCGTCCTCTTCCACATCGCTGCCGGAAGAATCAAGCAAGGAATCAGGCTCATCGGAAGGCGGCAGAGACGGCGGGACCTGAAGAGAGTCGCTCTCAACGATGTGATTAGTCCGGGACCGAACGCTGAGCAAATTAGGGTTAGAAAGAACACCAAAGGACTTGTAGTTGTGAATGACACTGGCTTTGTCGTCCCATGATGGATCTTCCTCGAATTGGTCGGCGAGCAATGCGCGGAGCTTCGGCGGCATACAGAAGGATGGCTTGAAGACATTGGGGTGGCGTTTGGGGAGGCCGACCTTGACCTTTGCCCTAGATCTCTGGTACTTTCTTCGAGATCTTCCCATGGCGGCTCTGCAAATTGAACGAGATGGGCGAAATTGGTGGCTAGGGTTTAGAAGAAGAAGATTTGGATTTATCGGTTTGGTGGTTTAGAAAACCAATCTAAAACCTAGTTGAACCGGCATTGGTTTATTAAGTAAATTTATTTTAAAATATAGTATTTAAATTAAAAAATATATATGCTACAAAATTTTTATTGATATAATTAATGTATCAATTAAGTTAGAAAGACATCGAAGACAATGTCATATGGATGTCTAAATAATCTCAGATATGCGTAAAATTATTTTTACATAATAAATATAATTATTTAAAAATATTTTATATCTAGCTTTTCAAGTATCTACAATTTTACATATTTAGAAACTTTAATTATCTAGATTACCAAAAAGGAAATGACGCAAGAGGTACACATTGATGTGCCGTCATTCAACCTATGTGACTATTTTTTAAACAAGAGTAGTCACACCAGTCTCTAGCCCAAGCACCGTAGACATTGAAGAATTACTGTCACAAGAAAAACTCGAATTCGGTACTTTGAGGAGAGCATATCCTCAAATGTCAAGATTTCAATAACTGAGGTCATCCTTTGAGGACACTGAACCTATGTGATTGACTTTCTAAACTAAACTATATTTTTTAATACACAAATTTTACAATAGACTATTTACAAATGCTCTGTTTTTTTAAGTGTTATATTATTAATTATTGTCACGTATTTTTTTTAATATTGTATTATTAATACTAATTAATATCACAATTAAAAAAAAAGACAATGTTCAATGATAACAATGTCCACATTTACTAATTATTTTGCAAACAATCATATTTTTTTATTATTTAATAGGTTTAAGATTACAATAATTAGAGATAGAAATTCGAACTCATAACATTTTAATTATTGGGTATATACAGATGTCGGTGAGCGATTATAATAGTTGGTTATCCAATATTTAATTTAAGATCAAGTGTATCCCTCATATATATATATTAAGTGTATAAAATTTAAAGTCATATTAAACTAAAAAAAGGACAACTTATCATAATTTTTCTTCATATTTTATGTAGTACCGTTGGGCCTCTCGTCTTATACTTTAGCCCACCATGGTTGGGCTTTCAGGTTCACATTCAAGCCCACTAATGTTAACAAGCTCGGCCCAAACGACACAAAATCCGAGAAAGAGAAATTATTGCTTTATACTTTGCTTATCTTCGGAGTTAGGGTTTCTATTTATCTTCCTCTGTATTCTCGAGGGTTTTTCACTTTTTTGTTATCTTCTCATAATTCCAACTAAGCTATGAGGTAAATCACTGGTCTTTGTTCTTTTCTTTTTTTTTTTCCTACTTCAATCTAGATTTTTCTTAGATTGCATTCTGTTGATTGTTCTTTATGATCTGTGATCTTGTGTTTTTTTCGTAATTTTCGCCTTTTTTTAGTTCTGTACCTGTACTGGATCGTTCGAAATTTATTAGATTTTGATAGCTTTGTTGTTGATTTTATCTATTTTAGTCTCGAATTGGGTAATTAGAGTCAATCTTGTGAGTTGCTTTGTTCAAATGTCTTAAGGACGAAGATACTTGTTGGGGGAGTTTTCTCTGTTCTGTAATTGGTGTTTTTGTTAAGTCTTGGTTGATTTTGGGCTGAAGTATGAAAAGAATATTATGGTGGTTTATTTTGGGTTCTAAATAGTTCCGGCTTTTAAACATCATGGAGTGACCGAGTGGTCAACTCAAGACGATCTTGTGGAACTGTTGAGTTCAATCCATGGTGGCAGCCTACCTTAATTTCGTGGTTTCCTTGATAGTTGATATCCAAATGTTCAAGAGTCCGGCTATATGTTCCTTAACATTAGTCGAGTTGTGCGGGCTGTGATTGTCGCGAATATATATAAAAATATAGTTCCTTCTTTCTTGGAGAGCAGCAAATTTTGATTCTTATGTTTACTATGTTTTTTTTCTATTTCTTCTCGTGCTCTGTCATTTCTTCGTGGATCCGAAAATTATTTGTCAAATCATGTGTATTTGGGTTTCAAAACATATGCTATATAAGGTGGGCATGCACTTTGAGATAAATCTCTAGGTTGTATGGTCCACATCAAAGCTGAGGCTTGTTGTCAAGGTGATGCTATGCTACATGTCAACGTAGTCATTTCTGGCCTTATTTTGTTGCCTTTGATGCTGCATTTATTTTCAAAAAACCAGCAACCTGGCTGGTGGTTTCAGTTTTTGATTTGGTGGCTTTGATTTTTGGATGCCCTTCTATTGTAAATCATACGTTCTCACGAACTTGATTTAGTTTCATTAATTATATCATCAACTTCCCTTTATGGTATCTTTAGGGGCCTGCATTCTTTTTAATACATCTATGATAACTGATAATATTTTTTTTGAAATATGATGTAGTCGTCATCCTGAGGTGAAATGGGCCCAGAGATCAGACAAGGTCTTTATCACTGTGCAACTCCCCGACTCGAAAGGTTCCAAGGTTAATGTTGAGCCAGATGGAGTATTCACATTCTCTGGTAGTGCTGGTTCAGATAATCACCAGTATGAACTGAAGTTGGAGCTTTTTGATAAAGTTAATGTTGAAGTACGTAGAGATATTACTTTTCACTAGATTACTGCCATCTGCCATAGCTTTTCCATTAAGTGTTTGCATATGATGAATCATTCTTGTCGTTTACACGCACATTTCTCCCTGCAACAGGAAAGTAAAATCAACGTTGGTGTTCGGAGCATATTCTGTATCTTAGAGAAGGCTAATGAGGGATGGTGGAAAAAGCTATTGCGTGGTGATGGAAAGCCACCCCATTACGTCAAAGTAGATTGGGACAAATGGGTCGATGAGGATGAAGATGATGGTACTCTATTTGTGTCCTACGTTGTTGGGATATTAGTTTATATTCTTCCTTGCCTTTTCCAGAGCTAATGTGTGTTGATGATTTCTTTGGTTGTTCAGGAACTGCTGGTCTAGGTGACATGGATTTGTCAGGCATGGGAGGCATGGGCGGCATGGGAATGGGAGGCATGGGAGACATGGACTTTTCGGTAAGGATTTGCTAGTTGGAATAATCATGTAGTGACCGTCAATAGGGTCTTGGAAAACTAAGGGTGTGTTTGGGTCCTGTTTATGTAAACGGCCGAGTTGGTTATAATAACCCAAACGATGTTTGCCCCATCGTTTATTATAAAACGGTGGCTACCTAAGCTTACGTGTCCGTTTATCTAAACCTACGTGCTCGTTTATCTACACCTTACATATATTACTTTTTGTTACATAACTAGCCCCTCAAACACCGTTTATCATAATCTCTATTATAATAACTTGCCCTTCAAACACCATTTATAATAACTCACCGTTTGTCATAACCTTCCTTCTATAATAACCAAACCGGTGCTCCAATGGCCAACTACTTAGGAATTAATTTCCTATTAGGTTCTTTGTCAAATGTTACGGTATGTTTCATGACATTAGTCGAGATGTGCAGAAGCTAGCTCAGACAACCACGGATATAAAAAAAAGAAGGATGCACTAGTCTAGTATTGCTATGTCATGTATGTATCTCTATCTTGTTCTAATCCCCGTTTTATCATCTTAAAGAAATTTGCTGGCATGGGTGGCATGGGCGACATGGGAATGGGTGATGACAATGACTCGGACGAGAGTGACGATGATGGTAAGCTCCCATTTTGCTCAAGCAATGCAGAACATCTTACTCTTTACTCTGACTAAGGTCTTTGTCAGTCTGTTTCTTAATTGGTTAAGTGAAACTAAGAAATGATTATATAGACCATATTATAATTCACACTTGAAGAAGGACGGGATAGAATAGAATAGAGGTGTCTTGTGTTTGATGATTTTGTGTTCTTTATTATTGTAGAACAAGAGGTGACAACAAAGCCAGAGAAAAGTGAATCTGCCAAGCCAGAGGCTGAAGAGAAAAAGGATGCTGCAGCAGCTAGCACATGATTTTTGTGGGGTTCATAATAACCCAAGCATTTCATAATGTTTTTCATGGTTGTGGCTTTAATCTTTTAGCTCTATGACGTGGCATTTTTCACTATGTATTTCTCTCCAACTTCTATTTTTGAACTTCTCAAATATTTGCAATTCAGGAAAAGTATTAATTCACTAGTTCATGGTTATCAGTTTTTATTTTTATTATTGTTCTTCTTATTATTATTTTTTAAAATTTTAATGTAAACTGAAAAAATTGTTTCTTTTTCTTAGTTTATGATATCATGCTTCGTTTAGCTGTGGAAATTACCTGGAATTTAGATTCAAGATTTTGTTGAATTTGTTCACTTGTTTTTGGATAAAAATTATAAGGGAATATACCTTCGTCTTGCGTGTCTTTTGAGTAACTTAACTTCTATAGGTGTTTTCTTGAAGATTATAATAATCATTTCATTATTATATCTGAATTTAAATTTAGTGTAACCACTATCTTAATTCTTTCGAAACTAAAACAATTTAATAATAATAATAATAGAAAGACTTATCGAACCCATCTAACCACAAGTTATAAAACAAGGAACTTCTAAAATGAACCATAATTCTTTAACAATTGACTTTTTTTATATTTGGGTGTGAAAAAAATTAACATGAAAGATCAACTTAACAATTTCAATGTTATAAAAGTTGAGTTTTGAGGTAAAATCGAATGAAATAAAATTTTGATGTACCTGAATCTGCCAAAAAAAAGAATGAAGACACTTTTGCTCATCATTATGATAACATTTCTTTTATCAATTAACTCTTTGACAAAATCGAGGGTCAATGACACAGTTGGTTAGCTTCATTTCCATTAGATACTGCAACTCTTTTTCAATAATAATAATAAAAAAATTATAACTCCACAAGTGTCCTTTGAGCGGCTGAACCTGAAAATAAATTTGAAAGAACTAAAAGGATTACATATAAAAGCACGAGACCAAAATGGACCAAAGTAAAAAATACTGAAACTTGAAAAGCATTTAACTAAAGTTGAAAGATAACTTTTTAATATGATGGTTTTTTTTTTTGAAACAAGGATAACCATACCCATCCCTAAGTTAGGTACTAGAAACATCGAAGGAATAATGACACAAGTGTGTCTCGAACCTAAGACCTTGAGGGGAGCATACTCTAAAAACTCAAGTCTTCGGCCACTGCACCACTCCTTAGAGACTTTTTAATATGATGTTCTTGACCACTACACCATCCCTTGAAAACATCGAAGGAATAATGACACAAGTGTCTCAAACCTAGGACCTTGAGGAGAGCATACACTCAAGGCCTAAGTCTTCGACCACTGCACCACCCTTTAAAAACTTTTTAATATGATGTTCTTGACTAGTTTGTGTCCCTTAACTACTTAAATGAAACAAACCATCCAACCCTATAACATTTAGTTGTAAATACGTAAAAAAATTAATTATTATGTGATTACTATGAATTGAACTCATGATCTCTTTGACAACAAAGCTAACTCATGAGCGTTTGTGAGACGAAAAGAGTCAACTCTAACACTCGAAAATTCTTACACTGATTTGAGCAATAATAGAACATTGTTAAAAACATTAGAACGCATCATACAAATAAAATTATGCTAACAAATACTAAATGAGAGTTAATTCAAGGTGCTCGACTAAACCATTTTAATCTAAAATGCAAATAGAATAGAGCAGAGT
Source organism: Sicyos edulis (assembly GCA_036507275.1). Classification (NCBI taxonomy): domain Eukaryota; kingdom Viridiplantae; phylum Streptophyta; class Magnoliopsida; order Cucurbitales; family Cucurbitaceae; genus Sicyos; species Sicyos edulis. Next base: position 36,590,043 of record CM071854.1, on the reverse strand, counting down.
ACTTTTTCTCTTCCATGAAAACAAAAGCCAGCTAAAACTCATTAAGAAATGCAACAAATTATCCATAGTATACAAGCAAGAAAGAAATAATGTTACAAAAATGGTAATTATTACCTTCATTAATTGGGGTAAAACATATATAATTAGATATATACTGAATTTACCAGGTTAACTAGAATAGCTGGAGAAAAAAGATGGGAGGGCAAAGGTTTTGGTCAAATTACCGAAAAAATTTGTAAAATTCCTACAAAAGCATGGGGAATTAAATAAATGAAGGGTAAAAAAAAACTATAATATAATACAATAGGGGAATGGAGGGCAGGGGAGGAAGCCGGGTCAAGATGGATTTCCATAATAATCGATCCCCGATCTTGCATTCTTTTCGAGGAGCGGAGATGAATTTGGAAATCAAAGAAATGAAGAGGTAAAGGGCAAGAAACTCTATACAAAGATACAATCACCTCTACATGAAATAGCTCAAAGGCATCTTCTTCCTCGACCCGCCTTCTCCATAGAGGTCGTTCCATTGAAGGAGCTCGTTCATGTTTGTCGACTCTGATGAGACGCTCGCACACACCTAACAATAAAGTGGGAAACTAATGTCAAGCAACAAAGAAGACAATTAAATATTACAGAAGACCGAAAAGTAGTAATACATGAAGCGATTCAATTAGGAGGATCCGGTACACCTAAATTAGTCGATGGAACTAACAATCATGGAGTGTCCTAATGATCAAGAGTGTCTTGAAGAACTAAGAGGTGAATGGTTCAATCCATGGTAGCCACCTACAATTTTCTACACGTTTCCTTGACATCCAAATGTTCTAAGATCAAACGGTATGTCCCATGAACATAGACATAATCGTAAGCTGGCACAAATAGTCACGAATATAAAAATAAAAAAGTTATTCGATGGAATAACCCTTGATAAATCCAATCAGGGTCTCGTTTGATAAGATAACCATTTGATTTTTTGTTTTTTGTTTTTGAAATTTAAACCTACTCTTACTCAAATTTCCTACCATGTATCCCACCAAGCATGTGAATGATAACCAACTTTCAAAAATAAAAACAAACTTTTGGAAACTACTTTTTTTTGTTTACAAATTTTGATTTGGTTTCTACAAATATAGGTGAGATGTACATGTCCTAATAAGAAAAAACATATGGTAAGGTAGTTGGTGTAGGCTTAAATTTCAAAAACCAAAAACAAAAAACCAAATGGTTACCAAACAGGGCTTTAATCATCATTTCATGGTCTCTAGTTGTTCTAGAGTACCAGACCTTCAAATTTTTCCTTCATCAGCTGCTCTATGGTAACCTTTTTTAATCCAGCCATCAAAGACCCCTTCCCTTGTGCAAGAGAGATTTTAGGGAAAGAATCTGTGGTAATTAGGGGGTGTCCATAAGTTGGATTGAATTAAGAGGACTTCTTACCCAATTCATCAGTTCAAGACTCAACCCGACCTAACTCGGTACAAAACAATTGTGTTCGATAGGGGATCGGGTTGAAAGGCTATGTTACAGCATTGCAAGATGCACCGAAACAGGCAGTCCCATCAAGCATAACAACCAGAAATAATGGTCGTGTTCATTTGACATTTATATCATTATTATTATAGATACAAAATTAACTAGTTTTGATACTTCAAATAATAGATGTGCAACATAGTCAACTTAAATAAAGGCAATAATTTTTTTTCTTTCAACTAATGAGTGTAGTTTTTAAATTATGTTAAACCACGAATCAACTCAAAAGTTTAAATTGGTGGGTTGGGGTAAATTTAATTATATCAACCACCACTCTCCCTCACTCACACTCACCTGTAGGCTTAGACATCTGAAAAATGTCCAATAAGTGAAATTCAATTTTAAATGAGAGAGGAAATAACTTGGCAAAAACTCGAACTCAAGACCTCCTGATACCATGTTGAATTATATTAAACCATCAATCAACCCAAAAACTTAAGCCGATAGGTTGGGGTAAATTTAATTATATCATTTAGTAATAATCTCATTGAAGATTTCAAGAAATGAAGGCGCTAACTTCATAGTCATCCAAATTTAAAACCTGTGCAGGAACAAAGAAACTTAAGAAAGAATAAATCATTTACCAACCTGCTCATGTGCAAATCTGAAGTCCTCCATTTTTAAATAGCGAACATCCGTGCTGCTATATAGTGCCGGTAAGGGTTTTTTCTCAGTCAAGGCAGAAATTCTCTCCTGTAATTTATGAACAGAATTCATTAAACTTTTTGATAGGAAACACAAACTTTCATCGATGATTGGACAGATACATCCTATCGAAATATCATATAAAACTATGCCACTGAGAGATAAGAGAGGTTAAATCATAGTTACAAATTTATGAACGGAATTCATTAAACATCCATAAAAATGTGCACAACAATCTTATTTCTTAAAAAGATTAAAAAATAAAATATGATGATTTAATCATACACAAGACAGAAAACGAGATGAACATACACCATACTTTTATAGCCATAAGAAGTAGAACTTAAGACTGCAATTTTTTTTTTTCAGAAATCATGACAAATTTACAATCCAACTCATTTCACAAGCAACTTGAAATAATATTTCCATCAGACACGGGATACCAGAAAAGCTGGTTAGTTGACAAGTTTTCAGCATAACACGACTTAAAAATCAAGGACACAGTAGTACAACTTATAGAATAGATCATGTTCAAGTAAGGTCGTGTTTTCAGCCTACTATGTCAAAAAAAGGCGTAATAGAATGCTTCAGCTACTGTTAATGTAACATGTAGAAAATGTAAAAAACTCCTGCTCCTGCAGTATTTTTAGGTAATACACAATTTTCTCCCACTCCCTAATAATTTCTTCGAATAACTTTTTTTTTCGTCCCTCGCACGGTGGTCGAAGGCTTGCGCTTTGAAGATATACTCCTCTCAAGGTCCCAAGTTCGAAACTCACTTGTAACATAAATTTGTGGCACCTCCTATCTCCATTCCTTCGATGTCACCAAAATAAAAAATAAAAAACTTTTTTTCCATCAAAGGAGCCATAGAAGCTATAGAGGCCTCTGATATGATCCAGGATCTAGATTATATCAAAAGATAAAAGAATAAAGATAAACCAAGTTTTGATAGGAACTTGGAACCTCCCTTTTCAAGAGAATCTCTTGAGCCCTACAATAAATCACTCAATAACTCATTTAACAATTGGATGCCTAAACCCTAACCTAACCCACTCTATTTATAACAAAATACTAACTTATTCTCCAAGTAATAGCTAAATAGAGCCCTAGGCCCAACCTTATCAATACCCGCCCCTTTAAAGCACCTTGTCCTCAAGGTGGGCATACATAAAAATAGAAAAATAAAAAAAATGAAATTTTTTTTTTTCGGCAGCAGCAGCGGTGGCTGTGGCAGTGGCGCATCGGTGCTGACGGAAACGGCGGCGTCGGTGGCATCAGTGGTGGAAACGATGGCAGTGGTGGTGGCAATGGCGGTAGCGGTGGTGGTGGGAGAGGTGGCGGCGGCGATGGTGGTGGTGGAGGTGGTGACGGTGGTAGCGGTGGTGGCGGCGGAGGTGGCGGCGACGATGTCGGTGGTGGCGGCAGAGGTGGCGGCGGAGGTGGCGGTGTAAAAACCCTAGCCGTCACTTTTTCTTCCATAATAATTTCCTCTTTGAGCTCTCTAAGAGAACTATTTAGGTCAATGCAGCTCTCCCTCATTTTTCTGAGATCTTCTTTCATTGAAGCTACCTCTTTTCTGATTTCTTTTCTTAGAGAACCAACCGAGGCCATCAAACTTAGCAACGCCTCTCGAAATAAACGAACCTCTTCCTGATCCATCTCTACAACCAAGAATCAAACGGCTCTGATACCAATTGATATGATCCAAGATCTAGATTATATTAAAAGATAAAAGAATAAAGATAAACCAAGTTTTGATAGGAACTTGGAACCTCCCTTCTCAAGAGAATCTCTTGAGCCCTACAATAAATCACTCAATAACTCATTTCACAATTGGATGCCTTAACCCTAACCTAACCCACTCTATTTATAACAAAATACTAACTTATTCTCCAAGTAATAGCTAAATAGAGCCCTAGGCCCAACCTTATCAGCCTCACCCTATGAAATTCAACCTTTACTGGAAAACCTAAGGCTTGAAGGAATTGTATAAGAACTTGGTGACATTAGGGAATTTATTGGAAACAACAAGAACTATTTTTCTCGTTTCTTTTTTTGGTGCTAGCTTCATAAACCTAAAACTGCCCTTATCCTATTCACTAATGGGACATCAGTTCAGGCCTTCTATTACAGATCCAAATTTAATTGCCTCTTCCACAACTCCATCCTGCTTCCAGCCCGTTAATCTTGCATCTCTGTTCCATCCACGTCTGCTCCTATTTCAAATGGTACGAAATCTACTGAAGTTTCAACTCCTTTCTATCTCGAATCTCGACGCTCATTAGTGATAAAACTCTAAATTTCCTGGCTATATTATCAAATCCTTTAATTTGAATAACTGACAGAGTTTCTTCTGATCTAGTGATCCAAAGACCTCTCTGCTCCAGTGCTTCCTTGCTGAATTGGAGTTTCTGATAAAAAGGTAAAAACCAGGCCAACCTTGAAATAACTAAATCAAATAGTTATTTTTTAAGAAAAGAACCATCCTCCTTTGAGAAAAAAGAAAAAAAAAAAAAAGAATACGGAGACATATAAGAAAAAACCCGCAAAGAGGAACATCAAGGCCCAGTGAGGAACATGATGAACCTCACTAGAGACCACACCTGATGTAGCCTATAGAAACCAAAGAGAATAACTTTTCCACTAAGTCCCAACTTCAATCTTACTATTTATAGGGATTTAAGAGAACTAAATAACTAGTCAAGAACTACCAAAAATGCACCAACTTCCTTACACCATTCTATACCAAAAAAAAAAAAAAACTCATACTCAAGTTTACAAAGAAAAAGAAAGGTTGAAAGAAGTAAACAGCAATCCTCCATCTTTAAAGTGATTAAGCTGAGGGTTGCAAAATAATCCAACTGAAAAAGACTATCGAAGTTCACCAACATGCCAATTAAGCGAACCTAGCTTGTGAGTGTTTATTTTTATAGGAAACAAAAAGATTTTCATTAAATGGCCAATTAGTGGGCAGAATGATAAGCTAACCTTCTTCTCCTTGTCCAAAATTTCTCTAATGGGACAGTGCGCTGCCGTGACACACAGATTCTGCAACCAAATCGATAAAGAGGAGATACAAACATGATAGGATCAGCATGTTTATACAACCAGGAGGTGGAAACTTGAAAATTTGAACAAGAAAGATAACCTTCAAATCACTTCCAGAATATCCATCAGTCATATTTGCAATTGCCTCTAAATCAACATCGGCAGCCAATTCTTCTTTGGCCAGAACAACTCTCAAAATCTTTTCTCTATTTGGGGCATCTGGCAAATTAACCATCAACCTGCAGAGAACAATCACATATTCAAGATCAGAAAGATCGATGACATAAGTATACCATGCATGCATTACACAAAATGTAGTACCTCCGAGGAAGTCTCCTAATCACAGCCTCGTCAAGATCAAATGGCCGATTGGTTGCAGCAAGTACCAATACACGTTCTTTATCCTTTGTTCGCAACCCATCCCAATTAACCATAAATTCGTTTTTCATTTTGCGCATAGCTTCGTGTTCTCCTGGATTTTCCCGCCTTCCTAACATGCTATCAACCTACAGTAGCAGCAATATTCATACTCAAGGAAAATTATAACTATAAATGTACATATCAGTGTAAACTGTAACCATAATTTCCTCAACCAACCTCATCAACAAACACAACACTCGGAGCAATTTTACTTGCTAGAGAAAACACTGCCTTTACATATTTTTCGCCCTCACCAAACCACTGCAAAAAACAGACATTCACAATATTATCAGAGAATATATCTACATGTTGGATACCAAAATTGTCAAAGGTTTTTTGTGATAGGCTTTTGAGTCTCTCCAATCTTTTACCCTTGGAGGACAATCCATATAAAGAGAAGAAGAAAATACTGTGGGAGAGCTTCATCAGGGCGTTTTATTGGACCATTTGGAAAGAACGGAACAAAAGAACATTTCAAGACAAAAAGTCCTCTTATTTCTCTTTTTTTAATCAATTGTAATATTAGTGACTAGTAGACTTATAGTTATTCTACCCTCCTTGTGAATGAGAGAACTTATGAAATTTTCTCCCATCCTTGTTTAAGTTTCTCATTCCAATGTTTTAACCCCCTTAGGTTACCGTTTTTTCCCTTTTTTGGATAAGAAATATTTTCAATGATATATGAAATTACACTAGAAAGCGAAAAAATTCTCAATAGGTTTCCCCTTATTCCAGCTTTTGGAGGAATTCATTGTATTTTATTAATTTCTTCTCTGTGTATATGCGTGGATGTAGGTGGGAAGGGGGTGAATGTATTTTGATGTTTCAAATTTCAATGAGCTTCTTTCTTGTTATTTGTTAAATAGATAGTTTTGGTCTTATTGCTATCTTTTCCTCTTTTCCAGTTTTAATGGTCTTGTTTATTTTTACTCCCATTTAGCAGATGAGGAGTTTTTTTCTTTTTCAAAATAATAATAAGCACAAATTGGTACCTTAGAAGTAATGCTTGACATGGAGATGTTGATAAAATTTGCGCCAGCCTCAGTTGCAACAGCTTTAGCTAGCATTGTTTTTCCAGTACCAGGTGGTCCAAAAAGTAAAATTCCCTTGCATGGCTATCAAAAAGTAATATATATAGATGAAAGGCCAATATCAAAGTTGCATAATTGCTAGCAAGCAAACTGTACAATGGTGCATATTTGCTCAACAATTAATTCAACAAACGTGTAGTAAAGTATATGCAGCCCATAGATGAAGGATGCATCTTACAACTGGATTCCCAACCACTTCTTTTACGATCTTAACTACCATATTTTGCTAAGTAGCTACAAATAAACCCTGTTTTACTAACTAATTTGACTTGGAAGGTACAAAACATTTTTAAAATATCCTTAATTTCAGAAATATAGGCAAAAAACAATAGAACTGCATAAGGGTATGGAAAGTTTTAAAATGAGTACATAAGGTTTCTATATAGTCACCACCATTCATTCATGTATATATATGGTCCGGGTGGGTACAAGGGCGAGCAGAAAAGAGGAGAAAAATCCAGTATACATTAATAAAAAAAAATTAACAATAACAATAATTAACTGAAGGCAGGAAAAAAGTGAGCACCTTGGTTAACTGCCCTTTGCAAAATAATTCAGGCCTCTGTAGAGGAAGCATCACCAATTCCTTCAACGTGTCCTTCACATTTTCTAAAGCACCAATGTCTTCAAATGTAACACCAATGTCACCAGGTGGGATAACATCAGCCAGGAGTTTCTTTTCGAATTCATTCTCGGTAACCACATCCTAAAATTGTTCAAACACATCCCAATTTAGAATTTAGATTTAAGAACTCTTTTATACGGGAAACGAAAATGGATAATAACCCCAAAAAAGAGGTAAGTACAGCCTAGGGGCTGGGGGTGGAGAAAACCCCTCCCAAAAACTACACCATAAGAACTTGTTGATCCTTTGGGATCGCCAACAAGCTATAGTTACAAAAGAACTTTTGGCGTAGAGTAATCCACTAGGACATATTTTGTACTTGTACATGCTTAAAAAATTCATACCACAAGTTAAAGGATTGCAAAATTCGCTTATCATCACAAGACCCTTTGTTCTACATGATTAGATTACCTTGAGTGATTTCTTCAAGCTCTTGTTTTCGCTCTGAATACCATGCAAAATGTTCAACCCGTACTCAATGCTGCAGTATAAAACACATCAAGCCCCTATGAACACAATAAAATAATGCATAGCTTCCTTTTCCTAATTGTAGTTTAATTATAACTCCTAATTATAGTTTGATACCACAATTTGCTGAGGCCAAGAACAAGTAGTCAACCTTTCTGTAGAAATGATGAGTTTAGCATCCTTAACCAACACTTCAGAACAATGCATGAAATGATGACTCAAAGCCCAGCCTACAACTTTCTCAACGGCTGTTAAGAGAAAGACAAGATCAGTTTAAAAAATTAAATACCATACAGAAAAAAGTACAATGATTTTCCAGGTAAACGAACTTTCAAGTGTTAGTGCTTGATCTTTAATGCAGAGAGTGTCAAGGTTAGGGCAACCCAAACCGATTCGACTGAGAACCTGAAATCACATCAAATCCATGTATAAAGAAAGGGAGAAATTACATTAAAATAAAAATGAAGAGAAGAAAAGAAGTTTAGCAGCAAAGACACGTAGATATCAAATTATCTACAAGAGAAAGGAAAGAAACAGTACAGAATACTGTATGTGCAGACCAATAAACCTTTCTCTGGTTCCAACTAATATTTAGCTTTGGATTTACCCTTGCTTCCAGACACAGTGCAACTAGCAACTAGCTTTGGATGCAAACATGTAAAAATGGCCTAGCTCATACTTGGAACCTCTACTCTGTAATAATCCTGGTGCCACCTTTTCTGATATTGACAGAAACAACACCATGGAAGAAAATGTCCTAGCTCTTATTTGGGATTACTAGGGATGATAATTCACGTGCCTTCTATTTTAGGTCTATTAATACTGAAAGAACAAGGTCTAAAATAGATGAATTCAAACATACCAAAAAGAGCGCATTCATTCTAATTTGAGCTACATGATATACCCTCAATCTAACTCATTTTATGTTTAATCTTAGGCTTTGGCTTTTGCCCATTGTGTTTTTGTTTTCCTTCTTTTAGGAGTTGTACCTCGGGCTTTTGCTCCTTTTTCAATTCATCAATAGAAGTTTGTTGTTATCTTGTCAAAAAATCAAACAAAATAAGACCTACGAGATAACTACAAAAAGTTCAGCCAGGAGACTCACATAGACATGTTGAACCGATTAAGGGCCCACACGACCCTCAAAGACCTCTCAAGCCCTCTGAAAACTCATTTATTACTCTCCCCACAAAACCTTGCAAAATAGCTCACCCCAACCTGCCAAAAAAATCCTCATTTCTTACAAAAAGGAGGATGCATAAGGAACTCCTCGATTGTCCCTCTAAAATATGAAAAGAAACTCCATAGAAGGGAACTCCATAAAGAAACAACGTAAGCTAACACAACAGAGCTAGATATGAGATGGAAACACCAAAGCCATTTAACTAGGAATGCTCTGTTTTATGTGCCCTCATGAAGGATTTTGTCGCTGCCTACCAAGTCACAACTAACTAAATGCAACTCTTTTCCTTCCTCAATCTCTCTTCAGAGAGAAAATTTCTCATGAGCTTTTCAATAGCATAGGCATAGCATAGCCACCTGCATCCTAAACATGGGCAAGACTGCGATTTTTGTAATACTTGAGATTTTCGTAATTACGAGCATGATTTAATTATTTTGGATCTGAGTCCCTCCTAAGTGGACTCTCGTAGGTTGAGCTGTGGATTTTGTATTGTTCGTGGTTTCTCATAAAAAGAGGGGGATACGATAAAAGGGCAACAGCGGTTCATCAAATGTAGATTAAACTTCATACAATCTAATTAGAGATTATATATTTTTTTTCAATGACAGTATGCAAGCTTTTTATGGTGTTCACCCAAGAGAAACAAAAGGATATTTAGATACAAAAGAGAATTAAGAACCAAGATAGTTGCCCAGCACTTACCAAGCGGATGCTGACTATGTTCGCCTGTGTTTTCTGAGTTTCTGTATCGCTTTCCAATTGTTTCTTCCACTCTGAAAGAAAGGCCTCATCCTAACAAAGTAACAACATTCGAGAACAAATCACGAGCTGAAGTTGATAAACAGAAGCAGTAATACAACAGAATCAGCAATAAGATCATAGTACCTGAGGAGGTAATATTGTCACTTTGTTAGGGAAAAGTCGACTAAGTTGCTTTGTTGCTTTTGGAGTTTCTTTGTTTCTATCATGCAATCTGCCAAAACTATCCTGAATACAGAAACGTGATATATACTCTTGAGTTCCTAGGAGGAAAAGAAGTACCACAACTATTCAACAAAATACATGTTAACATAAACAAACATGCCAGATCATAAACTTTCATATCATACCACAAACAGATATCAGCACTCCATTACTTCAGGAATGTAGAAGAGAAGAATTAACATACCGGGAAAGCAAGATCAAGCAAAGCTGTTTGGTTGCTTCCGAACTTGGTAAATAGAAGACCACCAGGATGAGACTGAAAATATAAGATAGAGTAAAACAAGGAATTAAAATTGTTGGTTGATGTAATTAAATTTACCCTAACCCCTCAACTTGAACTTTTGGGTTGATTGGTAGTTTAACATAATTCAACATGGTATCAGAGCAGGAGGTCCTAAGTTCGAGTCACTGTCAAGTCATTTCCCCCATTTAAAATTGAATTCCACTTGTAGGGCATTTCTCATATTTCTAAGCCCACAAGAGAGGGAGAGTGTTGGTTGATATAATTAAATTTACCCTAACCCATCAGCTTAAGCTTTTGGATTGATTGGTAGTCTAACATAATTCAACAAAAACTATCCAAACATACTCGTAAAGAGGGGGGATGCTTTGTTCACCTTTTCTTTCCGATTATCCATATGGGTCTGGGAGCCAATAACAACAACATTTCCTGGCAAATTAGCAAGCCTGCCCTTTAGAATAGAGTAAGCATCTGAGTGTCCCACCATTGCCTTTTCTATGTCTTTGACAAACAATATTAGTGGGCTGTTTTTACTCTCGTTGGAGACAACCTACATGTCGAATAATGTAGTGAATACCAATAATAAAGTAAACATGGCTCAGTTGCACAGTTTGAAGTAACAAGTACCTCAAAAACTTCATCGATTGAAAGCTTATCAGTATCATCACCTCCAGAACCATCCAAGCGAAGTAGATGATTAGCTGTAATGCCAATTTAGAACAATCATAACTCAAGCAGAGTTCTAGGCAGAATGAAAATAAAACATTAGTATTGGAACCCAAGCAAGGGAAAGCAAGAACAGAAGAGTAACCTGAACAAAAGAAGCCACGATCTTCTTCACAAAGGCCACCAAGATCGTTACCATCTGGAATAGATTTGTCAAATCTCACCCCTATTTTTGATGATCCATTCTCTTCAAAAGCTAGGACAACTTTCCCACGAAAGCCATAAGATGGTCCCCTGCTTGAAACAGAAATGAGACAGGAAACTAAAACTAAAAGAATAAAAAAAATGACTTCACATGGTGTCATGGCTCCAAATAGATTTTTTAAAACAGCAAAAAGGTCTTCATATAAGACGCATACACATTTAAAAAATATGAAGAAACAACATAACTGGTGGACAAGAAGCAGATAATTTCTATAACACATTTTCTACCATGAACAAATGATGGTGGACATAAAAATGAAACAAAAAAAAAGAAGCGGAATTTTACAAATACCAAACTCTTAACTACTTAAACAGTACAAAAACAAAAGTTAGTTACTTCTAATTCTAAAAACCTGCACACACCAATCATCCAGAATTTTCAGATCATCAGGCCCTAAATTACAGTGCCAGAAGGGGGAGAAATTACCTTAGAGGACAATTTTGAAGAGGTGGAAGAGCAGAAGATAAGGTACCCACAAATTTGACTTTGTCACCTACAAATTAATGAGAAGGTAAGTACAATGAATGAGGCTATTAAGATCATGCATATTACTGGTAGGAGACCAGGGATGGACCAGTTGCCACACCAACAACAAGTCACAATAGTGACTAACAATAGGATACCTGTCTTAAAAGCAGTGGTCTTTGATGAAGCAGTGGATGCTTCATGTTTTGGCAAAGCCTGTGAGCTTAAGGTAGATCCACCTGCAATGTCAGCCTCAACACTGGAAGTTGGTTTCTTGGTCTGTGTAGCAGCCTGCACAGCTCTTTTAGCAAAAAGAGATGCCCTTTCAGGCTTCAAACTATCTTTTACGATATTGGCATCCTTGGGTGTCTGTCCCTGTATTCATTGACAAGACCTTATGACATGTTTGCAAGGGTTTAAAAACAAACATGAGATGAAAAACCAAGCCTGTGATTCATGTCAAAGTATTTAAAGCTTGACAATAAAAAATAATATTTCCCTTTTCCTTTCGTTGCTCATGGTAATGTACTTAATTTTCACTGATTCACAAGATTACACAAAATTTAATCTCTCCTCTTTCACACCTGTAGAGGCTTTACAAGTTGAGAAATTCATAAAAGAACATATGAATGAACTTTCAAGAAAGTTAATGATAAAGGTAAAGCATCTTACACCAGGCAAAAGAAGAGAATCCACAATTAGTAAGCTAGCTCCAAAATGCCTAGCAAGCGCCTTAGTCAAAGTTTCCTGATATATTTCTGAACCTGTAAACATTCAAGTAATAAACAATCCATGTCAAGTGAACAAAGTAGATGGAAATAAACAAAACTACAATTTAAGGGAGAAAAGGGGGCAGTGCCAACCTGCAGGTCCAGACAACAGTATACGTGGGCTCAAAATAGGAAGGTCGGAGGCATGCTTCACAAATTTATTACACTTCAAGTGAATGAACATGGATGCAATCAGAACATTTTTTATGGCATCACTGAAAAAATTTAGAATACGTCCCAGTTAGTCCATACATTAACATAAAATTTATTAAGGTTCTGAAGAAAAAATCAATATGCTAAATGAACATGACTATTTATTAAAAAAAAGGTCAGCTTTTCATCATTTTTAGCTACATATTAATGAGTATGTTGATAATAAATAAATAAATTAATTAATTAAAAATCAAAACCCTACAGTTGAGAATAGTCCCAAAATCACTGCATTCCTGTAATTTCTAAACATTTATAGATGAGAATTCCACCTTTAAACATTGCTCAAATACATTCCAAAACACACTCAATCACAATAGTTGAGCTCCAAAATGTCAATAGAAAGAACCCACCTGAGTCCCTGACTAACATATACCATAAAACAGTTGCTAGGTGCATAATGAACAAAACAATCCCTAATGATCCACTGCAATTGATTAACTACATGATAACTGTAATCCCTACAAAAACATGGCCAAATAATTATGCGAGTGTTTTGTCTGTGCATTTCTCTGGTCATTATGGAATGAGCAGAACAGACAGATATTTAAAGATAAGGGGTCTACTTTTTCAGTCTTTTTGGAAAAAATAGGGTACACGGTAGTATCTTGGAGGTATCTTGGATAAAACAAACCTCTCTCTTATCTTCTTATTTGCTTTTTCACCCTCGTTAATTGGAGTTGTCTTTTGTAATTGCCCTATGGCTCTTTATCTTAATTTCAATTATCAATGAAATTGTTTCTGATCATAGACAATATGAGAATCATACTTTCACCTTAAATAATATGGAAAACTCTCTAAAGAAACATCATTACTGTCAGGTTTAAGAATTCCTTGGTGTAATTTTTCTTTAAATGCTTGGCGTCGATTTGATGTCAGCTTAGCAGGAGGGGGGTTAAAATCCTTAAAGAGACTCCCTATATCCCTTTGCTCATCAAGGATCTTGGAAATGCTGCCACTTAAGTTAAAGTCGGGAGATGCCGAGCTAGCTAACATTTGAAAAAGTGGCCGTAATTCATGAGTTGCAGCAGGAACCTCCTCAATTTCTGCATCAATACAAGCATCTAGTCCAAGTCTATCAAGGCCGAGGCTTTCAGTAGCAGAATCAGGAATTGGATCGATACTTTTGTCCATAGATGCATCACCATTTAGATCATTATTATCAGTGCTACAATCTTTCATATTAATGTCTGGATTCTGATCATCTGACACTGCACCGCAACCAGAGGGCAACACCACATCTTCATTGGATTTAGCAGGTGGGGAAAGAAGAGACAAATCCTTCTGAATATTTGAAAAAGATGCCAATATGGATGCGCCAGTTACAGCAGAGGCATCCCCAGGCCTTCCTTCAAAATGAAGCCCCTTAACAGGGGCACTATGAGCTTCTAAAATGTTTACAGAAGGCAGACTAGAAACAGAAAAATCATCACTAGTGAGCTGCTGAAATATCTGATGGTTAATAAATTAAGGAATTTATCATAGATTCGTATCGTTGCAAAGGTAAACGAGTGTTAGAAGAAAGAAGAAACAAAAAACCAAAGCAAATTCGTTTTATTCTTAACCTTCTCAGGGGAAGTATGGAAGTGGTTTTAGGAACAAAAAAATGGAAGTGGTTTTAGAATAGCAAGTTATAGAACTTCTCAATAAGGTTAAATTGCAACACTCCAAAAGGATACATAAGCATGTTTTCCAGAGGAAGTGAAGACAACCTCATCGCCTCCATTTAAAATCACCCTTGAACCTTTATTAAAAATCTTGCCATTAACAGTGACAGCACCTTTGCCTCCCGCGATTTCCAGTAAAGCAACAGAACCGTTCCTACTCTGTTGCATATAAGTGACAGAAAGAGGTTAAAAAGAAAAAAAAGTAAAAGTAACCATTCAAGACAGAAGAAAAAAAAAATAAACAAAGTGAAACATGAACTCAGTTTTAAGTAGCAACATCTGCATGGGAAAAAGATCTATTTTCTAACCTTGGTTTGCCTCAGCCTACACAAAGTTGTACTAACAGATGGATCTTTAATCCATAAATTACACTGACGACTCTGACCAGCAGTGAACAAAGTACTGCAAATAACCAAGTGTGGATTCTGCAGAAGCATAATATATTCAGAGAGTCAGGTGGCAATAGTTAATCTCAACATTTGAAGTCATTAAAACAAAAGAAGCAACACAAGTATATCAGAGATTCAGATTTTGGTGGAGAGCTAGCTAAGCCAAAAGGAGTTAATTTTTTATTTTAAAAAGACGGCTTCAGAGCAAAAGGATAATTTACATTAGTGACCATCCGAGGTAGTAAATAACCTAGCAAAATAAAATCAAGAAAGCTACAAGTTTAACCCCCTCCTCCTAAAAAAAAAAAAAAAAAAAAAAGAAAAGAAAAGAAAAAGAAAAAGGAAAAGGAAAAAACACATAAGTAGTAGTGACAACAATCTCCAACATCAAAAATGGCATCTCCCACCATTATTAATAAACTGACAACCCCTCGCCATTTCTGTTAGTCATAAATGTATTAACTAGAGGGGTCAAGCTCTTTTGTGCCCATCCCAAGTCATGCTAATCCAATGATAAATTCCTTTTAGTGCCATACAACCAGTGACATTTATTTTTGGATATCGATGAGTGTCCACCAACTTACGTACATCTCGACTAATCTCACAAGACAACCACTTGGAAATTAATTTCTATGTGATGGCCACCATGAATTAAACTCATTTCTTCTTAGTCTTTTTTACTACTAGGTCAATTTATGATGGTTAAAACTTGAATTGAAGTTTTTATATATCAATGAAATGGTTCATCGTTTCCTATAAAAATAAATAAATCAAGCTAGTGACAACGGAAAAAAATAGTTTGAGTTTTAGCATGAATAAGTACTGAAAAGTGAAACGTGTCATCTTTTTACATTGGAATACAACAAGACCAGAAGTAATGGTTAAAACAAGCCTGGTAGAGCTTTCTTCAAAACCCTATTAACAATAAAACTTCAAGGGAATTATATAAAGAATCTATGCTCAATCAACCGTTTTGCTTCAAAATGAACTCATGGATAAGTTCAATGATCTTTGCAAGGTGGAAAAGATGCAATTTTACCCTCTCTAAACCTCTCCATATTTTTTTTTCTCTCAAGCAAAACCCTAAAGCATCCCACCAAGCTCTCATCACCCTATTAACATAAACTCGAATGCTTTCCTTCAACGACGCACCCCCCATCTCCACTCCACCGGTGCCATTGTTTCCTCTCACTTTGCTGTCATTTCTAGTGTCTTGACCTGAAACCCTAACGAGCGGTAAGGTTCATTTTCTCCTCATCCACCGACACCTTTCCCTTCTCCTTTCTCCGTTCGCCCTCCTCTCTTTGCTCTCTTCATTCTTCCTCTGGCACCGCTGAGGAGGTTTGTTTTGTTCTTCATCAGCAAAGAGTCATCATCGGATACCTCTATTTATAACAGAATTTTCGAAACAACTTCTATTTTCTCTATCGATTTCTCGATCCCCTTATTATCCTCTGTCACGATTTTTTTCCTCCTCTTCCACTACAATCTCTATCTTTGTCTCTATTTTTTACACTTCGGCCACATGCTTCTGGCATTAATGCCTCTTCTTTTTTCCGTTCCATTATCTCCTTACGTTCTTGATAACTTTTCCGTCAGTCAATAGCACTGTCACTGCTTGTTTTCATACTTTCCTTTTAAGTCTGATCTGATTAAATCAATTGTTAACATCATGCGTAAAAACCTTTCACGATTAGCACGTACATCTTCACCAACCATCTTAATGGCCATAACCAAAACCGATTTGATACTAATTGATAGAACCCAAATGTATTGAACATTACACAATAATGGAAATAAAAATTAACCAAGTCTTATCGAAACACTTAACAAAGAAGGTTATCCCCAACCCATCTATCTTCCCAGGAAAAAAATAGTGTCCATCCATCCGAAAAAACAAACAAAGAAGGTTATCCACCCACCGCATATATCTTCCCAAGAAAAAAAACGTCCACCACATACCATCCCTTACCGAACTTGAAACATGCTTTACAGAGATCATCAACAATGTCTTTCCAAGGGTTCCTAGAAAAACTATGCTATACAAGAATGATTACATATAAAAAAAAAGTGAAAATGAACCAGCATTCAACCCTTTCTTTCCATGCAAGTACTACACATTCTTCTTTGATTGGGTAATCCTACCCAATACTGACCATTTTACATACCCTACTTCTTAGTTCTTAGTTCCAAAGAGCAAACACCAAATTCATCCCTGCACAATACTGACTTGTTCTTACATGCTGGTGATTGCTTCCATAACATCCCTTCCACTGTAGCAGCTATTAAACAAACATTTCATTTCACCATATTAAGTGTTATTACTATTAGTAATATTAAGCCACACAATTTATAAACCATAACCTTTCACGTGTCCCATCAAAGCATGTAGGTAACCAAATTCATCCTTGCTCAATTTTTTAAAATATTTGTAAGTGTCTTGGCCAACTTAGACGTACCTCAACTATTTTTCAATGAAACCCATAAGAAATTAAATTTTAGATAGGTGGCCACCATGGATCAAATTCATAACATCTTCAATCCCGAAGGTCCTCTAATGACCACTAGGGAAACCCATGATAGTTTCCCAGCTATGTTAACAAACTAATAAGCAACAATTCACGAGCAAGATTGTACCTGTGAGCACTGAGAAATAAGTTTTCCCCACGCAGGCTTCGAATTTGACTTCGCCCACCTCATTGTGCGCTTTTTGTTGCGATTGAGCATGTTAGCCACAACCGCCTTAGATTTCTCCACATCGTCAGCAACATCACCTAAATTCCACACGAATAGATGAAATTGATCAAACCCCAATTCAAACCCAACAACCCAAATAGATTTAACACCAAACACCTAGGTCAAAGCAATCAAACTATATGCACAAAACACCAATTGGGAAGGCACCTAAAGGCTGCGGCGCCATAATAGCCTCGTCTTCTGCTCGAAGATCATGCGAATCCTCGGGAACAGCCTCATCGCCTACGTCAACAACCTTCACCGAATCAGTATCGAACGGATCAGCTGATTCTACAACTGGGTCTACAGATTCCCCAACTGGGATCAAAGGTTCAACAGGCGGTGCGCTTTGAACATCCTCCGTAGACGAAGATGCCTCAATAACCTACCATGAATCCAAAAACAGATCAAAAACTCACAAAACAAAACCAAACCCCACCCCTAAATCCCAACCAAAAACCCGAAACAAGTATTACAAATCACCCACATGCAAAACCCATAAAGGGATGGGAAGAAATACCTTAGATCGTTTGGAATTGGGTGGACCGGAAGGGGGAGGGGAGCTGTGGGGAGAAGAAAGAGAGCGTTTCGAGAAAGAACTGCGCCTGGTTTCAACCATGGTTGCAGAACACAGAGACAAAGGTGAAGAAGAATTCAATGGGTTCTGTAAATTGATCCCTCTTTTTCCTTTTCTTCCTTGTTCTTGGATTGAAGAATTAGCTTTTTGTGGGTGCTGGCCAAGAACACAAAAGAGACAGGACCGGGCAGAGGGTAAGAGGAGGAGAAATTGATGCTGCAAGATCAGTTAAGTAGGCGTCTCTATTCTTCAAAAACAAATAATAATAATAATTTTCTCTTCTTGTTTGGAAATAAAATGGAGCAATAATGGTTACTTTTTCTTACTTTGAGCAGTTATTTTTAGTGGTTAAAAAATCAATGTTTAGCAAAAAAATTGTTTGAATGTAATTTTTTTTAGGGAAGTTATTGACAAATCTTTATTTGGATGTGAATTTAAGATGCATTTCTATTTTTCGTAGTAAAAAAAAAAAGATTAAAAATGATTTATTTTGATTGATTATAAATGAATGATTGGTATGAAAATTATTTTGAGTAGTTATAAATGAATGATTAAAAATGAGTGAGTTGAAATGAAGAGTTATTTTAATTAATAAAATGAAAAATTATTTTGATAATTAAAAAGCTAGTCTGCATTTAGTTTTTTTTAGGAGTAGTTAGTAAATCCTTTTTCTAAATCGTCATTAAATATGACAGAGAGACACCCTTAATAATATTATAACAAGAATAGAGTTTTAGGGATATCATACAACTTAGTAATTAGGGGTATACATGGTTGAGTTAAGTTAGATTGAAGGAATTTTTTGCGCTAAATTAAATTTTTTGGGTTGGTCAATTTATTAACCGGTTGTCCAACCCTATGTATGAGAGAAACCCAACCCAACCTAATCATATATCTTTTTTGTTGGATTGAGTTAGATTTTGCAATTGGGTTACTCTTCTTTTTCATTTATGAGATTCAAGTCATCGCCCATAAATATGCAGAAATAAATGCACAAAACTATACTTTAATTTAGGTTATCAACTTTTATCTGTGTATATTCCTTACAAGTATATTTTTTTTATAAGCCTTATAAGTATGATAGAAATTTATATTATTTAGTTTATCTTACATACACATACATATAATACATAAATATATAATATGCATATATAATATTTTTAGTTCAAATTGGTTGGGTTGAACGAGCAAAAAATTAATCGACCTAAGAACTGACCCAACTCAAAAAATTATAAAAACATAACCATCCCAACCCCAACAAAAATTCTAATCCATTAGGTTGGATAGTATGGGTTGTCGGTTTTTTTTGTACGCTCATGTTAATAATTAAGAGATTATAGATTTAGAATAATGTAAATTTGTAGACACTCTTGATTGTGTCTATACTCTTAGTTGTAGTCTAGAAAGAGGCTAATAATGCCCGAGTATAGAGAAGGAAAACTCCGACTATCTGTCGTCACAGTTGGGGGAGAGGGACCACGAGAGCCAAATACTGATACTAGAGATCAAACCTATGACTATGATATTGAACTGAATTTCCACTAAACAATGAAACAATCATGCCACCGACCCTTTTGATAATCATATAGTATTTACACATATTCCATAGATTAATTGAAATTGGTAGAGATTTCTTAGCATTAAATTAAAGTTGTTAAAAAAAAACATTGAATTTAAGTGGGTGTGAAATTTAAGTTATGTAAATAAGTATTATAATTGTGGATGAGTAAATTTTGATGGGAGTTTTTTTCTTTCTTACTTTTCTTTAGTAGGACAGAAATTAAAAGGACTAGAAATAATTTGGCTAGGGACTTGTACTCACAATTTCCCATTATCGAACCACCAATGAATCTAAAAACTTAGATTGAACGATTGTGATAAATTTAATCATACCAATCAATAAATATTTCACTTTCAAAATATAAATTGATTGAGGCTCTAATCTTTAAAATAATAATAATAAATGACTACCATTTGATAAATGCTTAAATGTGTGTCTGAAAAAGAAAAAACACAATTAAACTACAATTTTTTTTTAAGGAAATAATTAAACTACAAGTTTAACATGTATATTTTGACCCATTAACTTCAATTTATGAAGTTACGACAAAGATTCCAAGATTTGTTTCTTTAGAATATAAATCTTAAAAAACATTCGTTTCTTTAGAGATAAATAAATAATATTATTGATGTATAAAATTTAGATGAAACAATAAGTCAAAAAGTTTATATCCAAGTCATTTGGAAGTTTTATTTTCTAATTTTAAAATATCACTTTATTTATGAACTTTTAATAAATCTTGAATTTAATCTCTAATGGAAATTAGTTTTTTTTTTAGACATCTAATGGAAATTAGTTAAATCATAGAATTATCTTTGTAATTTTGAGATAGTGAACTTATTTGTAAAATAAGTTAATAGAACATCAAGCACTTGCTCTTATCTCTAGTTTTTATTTTTTTGTTCTTTGAGATAATTATTTCTTAGTTCTTAAAACACAAGAAACAAAAATAGGAAAAATTAACCTCCAAAAAAAGCTTCAAACTGTGAATAATTTATTTAAAAAGATACAGGACTAAATTGAATTCTAATCAAATGGTTTCTGATGGCTAAAATATGCATAGATGATGTATTAGCAATGCCAAGGTCTATTATATTAAAATAATTGTTCCTAATCATGTAGATGATTCTCAATTTGATCCATTAAGGGGTGTTTGGAATTTGGTGTCGAGGAGATGAAAGAGAAATTTCAACCCTATGTTTATTTTTAGTACATCATTATCTCCCCCAACTTCTCCTCTAGTATCACATCAAATCTTTTATTTAATCTTTTAAATGTCATGCCAAACATTTTTTTAATTTTTAACCATATAATATAATATAAAATATCTTTTTATGTAATCTTATCAAATATCACGTCAAACTTTCTCTAATTTTCAACCATACAATATAAAATAAAATATATTATATTTATCAATCAATCCAAAATCTACAATCATTACATTATAAAAAATAAATATAAAATAAATACTTTTATAACATCTCCTCTCCAAAACATCAATCTCCAAACAATACTTCATATCTGATCATGTATTTTTTTTATAACAATAAACACGTCCCTCGATTTCTCTTCAACTTTCTCTCCTCTCCTCTTTTCAACACCAAAATCCAGTCACCCCCTGACTATCATCTTTAGCAAAATCTTTAGAAGATAACCAAAGTTTATGGATTCAATATGATGAGTGGTTAAGGAAATCGAGGGATAAATCATTAATTGAGTCATTTTAGGGAATTAACAAGCATTATTGGAGTTGTGCGTGGATCATGTATTTTTTTTATAACAATAACCACGTCCCTCGATTTCTCTTCAACTTTCTCTCCTCTCCTCTTTTCAACACCAAAATCCAATCACCCCCTAACTATCATCTTTAGCAAAATCTTTAGAAGATAACCAAAGTTTATGGATTCAATATGATGAGTGGTTAAGGAAATCGAGGGATAAATCATTAATTGAGTTCTCATTTTAGGGAATTAACGAGCATTATTGGAGTTGTGTGTGGATCATGTATTTTTTTTATAACAATAACCACGTCCGTCCCTAGGCCAGACACTGAAGATATCGAAAGAGTAATGTCATAAATGAGTCTTAAATCCATGATCTTAAAGAAAACATACCCTCAAAGCCCAACTCCAATTCCACACCTTGAAGCGCGGTAGATCTAGATCATCTATCGGTCTCATGCATAAGTGCAATACATCGGCACTACTAAAGAGGGGACCCTTCCTTTCGGTCTTGTCTCAAATGTTAAACTTAACATTCTTTAGAATTTTCACCTTCCACGAAGAGACAGAGATAAAATCTTTAAACAAAGAAGAGAAACTTAACCGACAAAGAAAGAATGACACGAAAAACCATTCAAAAGATTGAAAACCTTCCCTCAAGTACAACAAACATCCCCACCAAACTAGAAATATGCCTTACAAAAATTCTTCAGCAATGCATTTCCAATGATTCTTAGAAAAACCATGCTAGATAAGAATGATTGCATATAAACATGTGATGATGGATCAACATTCAAACCCTTCTTTCAATGCAAGTGCTACAGTGTCCTTAAGGAGTGACACAATGGTTGAAGACTTGGACTTTGAGGATACGTTTCCCTCAAGGTCCCAGATTCAAGACTCAACTGTAACATTACTCCTTCGATGTCTCCCAGTGTCTGGCCTAAGGACGGGTGTGGTTACCCTGTTTAAAAAAAAAACAAGTGCTAGTTTTTTTTACTGTGTAAGCCTGCCCATTTTACATACCCCACTTCATTGTTCCAAACAGAAAACACCAAATTCCCACCAAAGTTGCAGTTTTTATGTTGTTTTCAATGAAACGAGACTGATGGTTGATAAAATTACGAAACATGGAATAGAATTACAAACATGAGATAATATGAAAATAAATAATTTTATACAGCAGAAATTTGAGAATTGTTTAAGGCAATATGAGGACGAACTTCACTGCCATTGTTACTCGCTCCGAATCTCATATCCGAAGGACTACTCAACTGAGAGAAGTTATCCACATGAATCCCTAAATAAGAAATGAGGGGATCAGCCCTTGATTTCTCAATAACAAGCCTCAAAAATTGAGATTCAATGGTGGGAAATGTCAGTATTCTTCGATATCCCACTGTGGAGCCTCTCACCACGGTTCTCCAAACACCCTCATCGGTCAAAATATCAAAATGAAATTCGATAATCCTCTGTCCCATGTGAATTGGCTCTTGAATATGCAGCACATTGAAAGATATAGAATCTTGAAGGTTTAAATACAGAGCCCATGTGGCTTGGTTCTCAGCAGGAGCCCAGTAAGTGTAAATACCTTCCGTGAGGACGTTAGAGGGGATGAAGCGGCCATTTTTACCGTCTCCTCGGACACTGCTCGCGTCAAGAAGAGCATTTTCTGCCAAATTGTGGGAGAAAATGGTTTCTCGGATCTTGGCGAATTCTTGAAGCACTTGTACATCTTTAGCTGATATTAAACCTGATGAATTTGGTGGGACATTTAGCAACAAGAGGCAGTTTCTGCCAGCTGATTTGTAATATATGTCAAGAAGTGTTCTTGCTGACTTTGGAAGTTCTGATGGATGCCAGAACCAACCAGGCCTTATTGAGACATCACACTCAGCTGGAACCCAATCATGGCCAAAAGGGTCACCTTCCCCAGAGTATCTGAATTAAACACACACAGATTGAATAAACACCAAACAAAGATAGAGAACTCATAAAAATTAAGAAGTGAACTCACCGAGTATCAATGCCACCAATTTTTACAGCACTGCAGTTAAAAAGAGACCAACAAGTAGTCTTAGCAACACCAGCTTCATCACCAACCCAACGGCAGTCGGGACCGGCATCGGAGAAAATGACAGCCCCCGGTTGGAGCTGATGAATTAAACTAAACCAAGAATCAAAGAAATATTCCATGTCCTTCTCACCCTCTCCCTTTGCCCCATCCAACCACACCTCCTTGATCTCTCCATACCTATGATCAAATCAACATACATTTCCAATTAACTCAAATAACCACAGAAGCAATTCCTTCAACAGTTGAAGCACAAAAAAGAAGGAAGCAAGAACCAGTACCTGGTAAGCAATTCAGTCATTTGCCCAATGTAGAATTCATTATACTCCAGAGTATTGCCATAGCGGGGCTCGTGGCGATCCCACGGGGAGAGATAAAGGCCCAATCCAAGTCCCGCTTCTCTAGCAGCCTTGGCCAATTCTCCAACAACATCTCCTTTGCCATCCCTCCAAGGGCTCGATTTCACAGAGTAATTGGTGTACTCTGAAGGCCACAAGCAGAAACCATCATGGTGCTTGGCAGTGAGAATCAGACGAGAAAACCCAGCGTCCTTGGCGATTCGGACCCATTGAGCAGGATCAAGGTTGATGGGGTTGAAGATAGATGGGTCAGCATGGCCAGTTCCCCATTCGGAATCAGTGAACGTGTTGGGGCCAAAGTGAAGGAAGAGGGCCATGTTTCCGAGTTGCCATTGAATCTGAGAAGCGGAGGGGATTGGGAGAATGGGAAGCGGAGGGGGTGTGAGTTGAAAGTTAACCGAAGAAGAAGAAGAAGCAATGGGTTGGAGTAACAGCAAGAGGAGGAAGGACATAGTGAAGGATGAAACAAAAATTGAGGCTTCATAAATGGAATTGAGAACAGATAAATTCTTCATTATAGAGAAAGGGTCAGAATTTTTATTCATCTCCATTTCTTCTTTACTCCCTCACCATTGAACCTTTTGTCCACCTAACCAACCAAAGTCGTTAACTTATTGCTAAAACAAGTACCTAATACTTTCAGTATCGTTTACTTCAAAGTAAAAAAACACACATTGTGTATAGGTAACAAAATTCAATCCAGCTCTATTAACAAACTATTTTTTTTTTTAAACAAGGGTAACCACGCTCGTAACTAGGCCAAACACCAGGAAATATCGCAGGAGTAATGTCAGAATTCAGTCTCGAACCTGGAATCTTGAAGGGAGCGTACCTTCAAAGCTCAGGTCTTCAACCGCTGTGCCAACCCTTGGGGACTCTCTATTAGCAAACTATTAGAAGCAACAATTGATGAACAAGATTACTTGTACCTGTGAGCACTGCAAAAGCAGTTATCCCCTCGCAGGCTTGGAATTTGACATTGACCGCCTCAGATTTATCCACATCGTCGTCTGCAACATCACCTAAATTCCACAAGATCGAATGAAATTGATCAAAACCCAATTCAAACCCAACAATCCTAAATAGATTTAACAACAAACAGTAAACACCCAGGTCAAGCAATCGCCTACAGTAAACACCCAGATCAGCAGATTCTACAACTGGGTCTACAGGTTCAGCCCCCAAAAACCAAACCCTAAATCCCAACCAAAAACGCATCAACAAAAATCGAAAAAGGAAAGAACTAACCATGATGGTAGAAGAATTAATCCCTCTTTCTTTCCTTTCTTCCTCTGTTATTGAACAACCAGCTTCCTTCTGGGTGTTGTTGAAGAAGAATCGAAAGGAGAGAAACGAGAGCTACTACAACTGGATTATCACCCAAACCAAGCCAGTAGCTATTATCACTAATTTCCAAAGGACTATAAGGGGCCGTTTGTTTGACATATTTAGGTAGTAGTTGGTATTATGAATTATCAATTTCTTCTCGAAAATTTATGTCCAAACGAGTTTTTATTATTTTTTTTTCTCATTTTTACTTTTAATAATAACTCTCATTTCTAATAATTCATTTTTAATTATTCATTTGTAACTATTCAATCATTTATACCCACTCATTTATAATTATTTTTTAAAATTCAATCAAAATAACTTATGTTTAACCCCTCATTTTTAATCATTTTTTTAACTACTAAAAATAACTACTCATTTTTAAATCTACATCCAAACAAGATTTTGACTATAACTTCTCTATACAAAAACTACATTCAAATGAATTTTTGGCACAACTCTCAATTTTTAACCACTCAATATAACTCATCAATATAACTCCTTAATCTAAAAAATACCTAAATATGTCAAACAAATACACCTAGAGGTGTTTGTTTAGTGAGTATTTAGCTTTAATAATTATTTTGAGTAGTTAAAAATTAAGAGTGGTAATAAAAAACTCATTTGAATGTGATTTTTATATAGATGAGTTAGATTTAAAACCTTGTTTGGTTGTAGATTTAAAATAAATAGTTATTTTGAGTAGATAAAAAATAAATGATTAAAAATGAGTTATTTTGTTTGATTTGAAATGAATGATTATAAATGAGTGGTTAGAAATGATTGAGTAGTTATAAATGAATGATTAAAAATGAAAGGTTAAAAATATTAGTTATTTTTAGATGGAAAAAAAGATGAAAAAATTAGTAAAAACTCGTTTGGATGTAGAATTTCGATCAGAAATTAGTAAATCTTAAGACTAAATACTCTTTAAATACGACAAACAAACAACCTCATGAGGTGAAGGGGTTTATTTTCGCTTAAGTCAAATCCAAGGTTTCTTGTTTCAACAAAGCAAATTTTAATGTTGTAGTCTTTTTTCTTCATTGGAGTTGAAGGGTCTATTTTCGCTTAAGTCAAATCAAACACATAATTTATTCATAAATATATTTAATACGTCAAATGATTACGTACAATAAAAACTATATTTTAAATTTATAAAATTATAAGACTTTCTTCGAAAGTATAGAGACTATTCACGATATCACTGGATAGCCTTAGTGTTAGACTATCTGCTTTCATTTCAACAAAACTCAGCGCAAAAATCAAAAGCACCATACACAACACAACCCCACGTCTACCAATAATCAACCATTAAATTTATTTATTGCTGTAGATTATATAAGTGGTAATTAAAAACAACCAGTACATTACAGTGCAATGCTATACAGATTATTATAACCGTTTCATATATTTACTTTGGGCTACCGACCTTCTATTTCAAAGCTCTAAGATTCAAGTTGAGTCTCAAACTTGCGACTTTAAGGGCTTTAAAACTCTAACTTTTGACTACTACATCATCTTGTTTGATATTATAAGTTGGGATAAATTATCTTAAGAAGTCCATTTCTAAAATTTATTGTCAAAATGGGTCACATCCCAAACAATTTCTTCAAATGGTTGTCGGTTTGATTTTAGTCAAAATAATTTGGCTTCTTTGGTGGCCACACACTTGCCACTGCAGCTTGATCAACATACAAAATCTCCGGGGAGTTTTGTGAGATTTGGTTTTTTTTTTCAACTGGTGTTTATTTATTTATTTACATCAAATTCTCAAAATATGGGCATGTTTCTTTTGATTTTTAATTTTTTGTCCTTTCATTTTTCTTTCTCCCATTATATAGTTTTATATGAAATTACTTCTATTTTTTAGATGATTTTTTTTGTAGAAGATAATTAGTTATTTCTAATTATTTTACTTTAAAACTTAATATAAATTTACAAGTTTCAATAATTTAAATTAAGTTGTTGGATAGTTAAAATAAAAGGTTAAAGCAGTTAGGATATCGGAAAAAAACACGTTACCATAAATTTTAAATACTTTTTTTTAGGGAAAAGAACTTCTTTAGTCCCCACATTGGAGGTTTAATTTCATTTTGTTCACCAAACATTTCAATAATATTCACCCGTCTTTATATTTCAGAATTGAACACTTTTATTCTTGATATTTCTATAATTCTCACGTACTTTTAGTCCTTGTGTATTTTTTAAATTATTTTTATATTTATATTTTTTTCAAAATAAATTCACCTCATTAGTAAAATAATCGATTTATCAATATATTAAAATTTAAAATTTGTCTAGTTAGCATTACCCTAACAATTTTGTTATCTCAATGATTAAAATTAAGTATTAAATTCATGAATAAATTTATTTAATTTTGAAACATAGGTGCCAAATATAAATTATACCCCATATTATTTGTGATCAGCATAATGCTCCTTAGGGTTTGTTGGTCCCCCCTCAAATTTCTATTAAAAAAAAAGAATAGTTTTCAAAAGAAAAAAAAAATACTCTAAGAATAAACATAAATCAACATGTATTTTTAAACCCTAAAAACTATTAATAGTTGGCATAATTATGAATTAATTAAGATTTATGGTAATTTTTTTTTATTATCCTAACGATATTAACTCTTATATATATATATATAACAACCTTAAGTCAAATAAATTTAAAACATCCAAACTTATATACATTTTAAAATAATTTATTTAAAAAAAGTTAAAAAATAAAGATAATTAAAATTAATCAACTATTTTCCCAAAAGAAAAATAACAATGTGATATAACTCTAAAGAAAAAAAATAATTGAAGAAAATAATGGTAAACCAGAAAAATAAAAAAACATAAAAGAAATAAGAAGAGAAAAGCAAGCATATTTATATTTAAATATTTAAATAAAGAAAGAAACATAAATGGTTGAAAGAAAAAAAATGGGAAAACTATGTAAATATCTAAAATTAGAAACTATTTTAAGAGATTGTCTACACTTTTTTAGACTTTAAATAAATGTCTACTCTTTAATTTAAAAAATAAAATTTAAATAACTAAATGTAAAATGGACCGTTATACTCCGAAATTTAAATCAATTTATTTTTTTTAACGTATTATTCCAAATATTGACTTTTTTGTAACAACCATTCAAACAAAATTTCACCAAATCTAAACAAAAATCTTCAACAGAATTTCATAAAATCTAAACAAAAATTTACTCATATTTGAATATTTCTTAGTAGAATTTCACCAAATCTAAACAAAATCCAAAAAATGGTTTAAACAAAAAAAGAAAAGAAAATAAGAATGAAATATACTAATTTAAATTTGATTAACCAGCATTAATTTTTTTTACTGCATATAAACATACATAACACTACATACGAAACCCCCGTCGAAAATCTATTGGTCGCTGCATGTATTAAAAAGAGAAAAACTCACATGAGGCAACTGCATCCTTTGGTTGTGTGTAATTGTCCATACGACTACACAAAATGATATATACAACAAATTGGGATCAGAAACTGCACCTGGATTTATATACGATTGTTCGTACCCGTACTCAATTACATCAGCCAATATGCATTTACCTTGTTGTTAGCATGAAATGCAGATTTCGCGTGGATACACACTATTATGGGAGTGGCCTGCTTATAGTCATCCTGAACAACGTCTGTGAACTTCCTAACCACCCAAAAGTTGCTACCTCTATAAACAGACACATGAACGTACCAGTTACAAGTCTTGTGGTCATTTACTGTCATTGCATGTGTACACTTACTGTCATTGCATCTTATGTTTAAGAACCTTTTTGTTTCTGATTACGTACCAATACATACCATTGACACAATGAGTAATTTTACCATAGAAGTTTCTGATTACTTACCAATACGTACCATTGACAGAATGAGCCACTTTACCCTAGAATAAAAAACTCAACTTCGTCAAATCCTTCGGACTTCTGGCAATGATCAATCCTTCGGACTTCTGGCAATGATCACTAGAACGAAAATGCAGCTGGAATGAAAAAAGAAATCGCACATCGTGTTCTAGATTACGTAGCTTGCAGCAAACAATGGAAAAAGAAATCGTATTTGGGAAGGAGATGAAAGAAATTGTAGAATTGTAGTTGGGAGGGAGATGAAAGAAATCATAAATATGTATTTGAGAGAGATGATATAAATCATAAAATTGTATTTGGGAGGGAGATGAAAGAAATCATTCTTATAAAGAAAATGGCGTGGGAGTATGAAAAAATAAACGCCTGAGATTAACTGTTGTCTGATCTGAATATGATAACAAATTTAAATATTTAGATATTTATTTAAAATATTTGATTAGAGATCTTTTGGTTGGGATTAATTGGTGGTTGTTTATTCCTTGAATCAAAGATGGAGAATTTGTAAAGTACTTTTTTTTTTCTTTTTTTTAAAAAAACAAAATTGGAAAGCTATAATAGGGCAGTTTGGAAATGAAAATATTATCTTTCTTTTCAGGATTTTGATTTAGACAAAAATTTAAGTTAAAAATATTGTAGACATGCCCTTAATTAATTTAGGAAATCTAGACATTTACTAGTATTTCCCAAAAAAAATCCTAAAAATTCTCACTAGGAGAGCGTCAGATTTTCTTAGTTTGACCAAGCTGACACGTGTATAGGCTTTACCAAAATTGAAGTATGTGGCGTCTAATCTTTTCAAATATGACCCATTTTGATAGTAAATTTTAAAATGGACCCTTTTTGATAATTTATCCCACAATTTGGTGAGGCCAAGAAAAAGTAGGCAACCTTTTCTCTAGAAATGATGAGTTTATCATCCTTAACCAACACTTGAGAACAATGCATGAAATGATGACTCAAAGCCCAACCTCCTACAACTTTCTTTGGTTGCAACTAACATTTAACTTTAGATAGCTTTGCTTCTAGACACAGTGCAACTAGCAACTAGCTTTGGATGCAAACATGAAAAAAGGGGCCTAACTCATACTTGAATTCTCCACTTTGTAATAATCCTCTTCTGACATTGACAGAAACAACACCGTGGAAGAAAATGGCCTCTATTTGAGGTCTCTTAATATTGAAAGAACAAGGTCCAAAGTTGAAGAAGTCATACATACCAAAAGGAAGGCATTCATTCTAATTTGAGCTACATGATATATTCATTCTAATTTTAGGCCTCTTACATTTGTTACTCCTGCCACAAAAATTCTCCTTTCTTACAAAAAAGAAGATGAATAAGGAACAAAATGTTGGAATAAACTTAAATATTATTTTAATGTATTTGGAATAATTATTAATTGAGGAAATTAGTGGGTAGAAAATTAAGGAATTAATGGGTTGTCATTTTAGGAGTTAATTAAAACATTAGTGGATCCTTAATTTAGGGATTAGTGGGAAGCATTTTTGGTAAGAACTTAGAGGCCAAGTTTGTAATAGGTTATAAATAGAGTGTTCATTCCATGGAGCAAAGTAGAGACAATCGTAGAGAAAAAAGAAAGAGTAATTGCTAGAGAGAAAGCGAGAGAATTATAGGGAGAGTTTTAGAGAAATAAAGAAAATTGTCGAAAATAAAGTTTGTATGCATTGTTTCTCCAATCCCGAAGCGAAAATCTTCCGAGATTGTTATTCGTGTTTGTTTGTTTTTATTTGTGATTCGAGTTTCTACAAATTGGTATCAAAACGGCATTTAGATCGTACAAAGTGGTATTAGAGCTATGGCGAACATGACAGGTCAAATGCCGCTACCACGATTGAAGAAGGCGAATTACGAGAATTAGAGCATCCAGATAAAAGCTCTTCTCGGCTCTCATGACGCATGAGAGGTGGTCAAAGAAGGTTTCGTAGAACTAGAGAGTATCACAGGTTATACGGTGGCTCAAACCAAGCGTTGAAAGAGACGCGATCGAAGGATAAAACAACATTGTATATGTTATTTCAAACAGTGAATGAATCAGGTTTTGAGAAGATTGCGAGTGCAACTACTTCAAAAGAAGCTTGAGAAACTTTAGAGAAAGTGTTCAAAGGAGCCGACCGAGTGAAGCAAGTGCGTTTCCAGACTTTTTGCGGCGAGTTGGAGAGGATAAAGATGAAGGAATTAGAAAGCATATTTGACTACATCACACGCGTGCAGACAATGGTGAATCAACTAAATCGTTATGGGGAAAAGCTAACAGATGCACGAGTTGTGGAAAAGATTTTGAGATCGTTGATGGATAATTTTGAGAATGTAGTGTGCACAATAGAGGAGTAAAAAAACCTAGCGATGCTCACTGTTGACGAGCTTGCTGGTTCTCTTGAGCCACACGAGTAACGCAAGAACAAAAAGATAGAGGAAACGATAGAGCAAGCGCTTCAAACCAAGACGTCGATCAAAGATGAAAAGGTACTCTATTTTAAAAAATTTCAGAGTAGAGATAGCGGACGTGGAGGTCGTGGATATGGTCGCAGTAGTCAATGTGACAGTAATGATGCAGAGAAGGGACTTGCAAGTCAAGCGAATTATCGTAGAAGAAGAGGCGGTCTAAGAAGAGGCGGTAGATTGAATCAACCAAATATTGAATGCTACAAGTGTCACAAGTATAATCATTATGCGCGTGATTTCTATTCCGATAAATGCTATAATTGCGATGAAGAAGGGAATTTTGCGAGGAACTGTTGAGTAGAGAAAAAGGTTGAAGAAACAAGTAACTTAGCAGTAGAAAAAAATGCGAAATGATGATGTTCTTTTGATAGCGCATAAAGAAAGAAGCGACACTAATGATATTGTGTGGTATCTAGACTCAGGGGCAAGCAAACATATGTGCGGACACAAACATCTGTTCAAAGAGATGCAGAAAATTGAAGATGGTCACGTTTCTTTTGGCGATGCGTCAAAAGTAAAGGTAAAAGGCAAATGTACGATTCCTTTTGTGCAGATATTTATTATGTACCAGATCCCAAAAAGAATATTTTTAGTTTGGGGCAACTTCCAGAGAAGAGTTATTTTTTAAAAATCGATTGCTGCATTTGAGGGACAAGGAAGAATGTTTAATTCCTCGAGATGAGATAGGAAGCAATCACATGTATAAATTGAATTTGAGTCGCGACGTACGAGCACATGAAGAAAGTGAATGAGACTGGAATAAGACGATGGAAGTCAGCATCGAAGTTGGAGAATTACCAGTTGTTGCATCAATGAGTATGCCAAAAGAGTTTGAAATAATTGAAGTAGAAGAAGAAGAACCGCAACAACCCAAAATGCGGAGTTTGTAAGAATTGTATGATGCGACAAATGAGGTGCATCTTGAATGTCTTTTAGCAGATGCAAAAGTACTAGTTTTGAGGAAGCAATGCGAGATGAGAAGTGGCGAACTACAATGGATGAAGAGATTAATGCGATAGAGCGGAATGATACATGGAAGCTGATTAAGGGTGAACATGGGTTGGGTTGGGTTGGGTTGAGGGTGGTTTTCAACCCAACCCAAATTTTCGGGTTGGTCACTTTTTCAACCCAACCCAACCCAATTAAAAAGACAACCCAACCCTATATTTTCGGGTTGGGTTGGGTTGGGTTCCTCGGGTTACACTAGTATATGTTTTAGTTTAAAAAAAATTATGAGAAAAAATATTTGGTATTGAAATCGAATCGATAATTTTTTATGCATAAATTTGTATTGAAAACATCAAGCAAAAACTACCATCTCAAGCTTCGATATGTACATAGCTCAAAATTTTAAAAAATTAAATTAGAAGTAAATGTTATTAAAACATAAAGAAAGTGAACAAAAAAAAATGGACATTTTCAATTTGTACTTAATTGAATTTCATTTTGTTTAGTTCAATTACTATGAAAGAAGAGAAATTTTGATCATGAAACTACACTAATATCATTGAGCTACTACAAAAATACATAAATTAGATTTTGCATTAAATAGTATCTTATTGACATTATCATTATAAATAAAAGGGAGGATGTTGAAAATATATTTTAGATTAATAATATATTTCCTTTGTTTATAATTGTCTGTCACAAAAATTAACTATAAAAAATAATACAAGGAGTTATTAATATATATATATATATAGATATTCTAAAAACTCACTAATAATAATATATAGATATTCTAAAAACTCACTAATAATACCTTTCCTTTATTTATAAATGTCTGCAAAAAAAATTTAACTATAAAAAAAAGATATTCTAAAAAAACAAAAGAAAAAGTATTTATTAAAAGGCTTTTAAAAACAATTCATAAAAAAATGGGCTATACAACAAGCTCAAACCCCATGGAAGAGAAAATATCAGCAACACCACCACGCCACTATACGTTTTTGGTACAATTATGACATAGTGAATACATATCTCGGTTTGGTTCGGGTTGAACCGAACCAAAATGTAAGTAACCCGAACCCGAACCGAAATTTTCGGTTCTTCATATTTTGGACCCAACCCGAATCGAAAATAAACTCAACCCAACCCAACCCTTATAATTTGGGTTGGGTTGTCCGGGTTCGTCGGGTTGTCGGTTCATTTGTACACCCCTAGCTGATAGAATTGCCAAATGCAAGTCAACCGAATGGTGTGAGTGGAAATTTAAGAAGAAGATGAATGCGGAAGAGAAGATAGAGTGGGACAAAGCGTGACCTGTTGCGAAAGGATACAAGCAGAAAAGCGAGAATAAACTATGATGAAGTTTTTGATCATGTTGCAAGACCGGATCTTGCATCAGGTGTTGGCATTGTTAATCGGTTCATGTAGAAGCCGGTTTATTGGCATTGGAATGCGTTGAAGCGAGCAAGGATTAAGTTGCGGATACTTTTAAAGTTGATGCCGAAAGTATTGTTCGAGAAATTCAAGAAGATGATTGACATGACGGATGACATGAGCATTTAAGTTTATGGAAGATTTTTGTTGGAATAAACTTAAATATTATTTTAATGTATTTGAAATAATTGTTAATTCAGGAAATTAATGGGCAGAAATTAAGGAATTAATAGGTTGTCAATTAGGAGTTAATTAAGGCATTAGTGGATCCTTAATTTAGGAATTAGTGAGAAGCATTTTTTGTAAGAACTTGGAGGTCAAGTTTGTAATAGGCTATAAATAGAGTGCTTATTTCATGGAGCAAAGTAGAGACAATCATAGAGAAAAAAGAAAGAGTAAGTGCTAGAGAGAAAGTGAGAGAAGTTTGTGTGCATTGTCTCTCCAATCTCGAAGCGAAAAGCTTGCGAGATTGTTATTTTTGTTTGTCCGTTTTATTTGTGATTCTGAGTTTCTAAAAATTGGTATCAAAACGACATTTAAATTGTACACAAAATACCAATGACTAGTCAAACTAAAGAGGAACTCCATGAAGAAACAACTCGAGCCAACACAAGAGAGCCATTTAGCTAGGAATGCTTTGATATGTGCCCTCATGGAGGATTTTGTCACCACCTCCCAAGTCCCATCCCAACCATGAACCAACTAATGCAAACTCTTATCAATTATTCAACAAAATACCCACAAACATGCCAGATCATAAACTTTCATACCATACCCACAAACACATAATGTCTTAAAAGTTGTGGTCTTTAGTGGATGCTTCATAAAAGAACTTAGGAATGAATTTAAAAAAAAAGTTAATGATAAAGGCAAAAGACTATGACAAAGAGTTGATGACAATTGAGAAAAATAATACATGACAGTATACTGATCTTCTAAACAACACAACAATTGATCTAAATTAAAAGCAAATGGTGAAATTGACAAATACAAAGAAGGTTGGTGACAGACGGATTTAAGCAAAGAGAAGGCTTTGTAAATATTTTCTTCTGTAGCCAAAATGAAAAATGTGAGATTAATCATTGTTTTGGCTACACAAAATCAATAAAAAATTCCATGGAAATATTTTTAAGTGGAGATCGATGCCTTCACCAAATTAAGAGATCTGCTTGGAGTGAAGATCGTTGCAAATCAGAATTAAGAGAGGATATTGAATTATTGATTTATTAATTATAATTTTTATTTCTTAAAATATTATTTGATTTAATTAGTATTGTTGTCCTATTTTTTAGGTTAGTTGAAAGTAGTGGGATTAAGGCCTATTTTAATGTTTATAGATGGGATAATTCTATACATGCGATTTTATTTTGATTATATATTTTTAAATGAAAAATCTATAATATGAGGAGTGTTCTCTAATTAAATATATTATTCTGTACACGCCACTTTCGTCTCAAATTATTTAAGCTTCTTCTCTATTGTTAATTTTCCTACAAATGCTAACTAAATTTCAAAAATAAAAACATGACTTTTGAAAGTTACTCTTTTTGTTTTTAAATTTTGGTTTTGTTTCTAAAAATATAGGTAAGATGTAAGTATCCAAGTAAGAAAAAATATATGATTTGTTGTTGTAAACTTAAATTTCAAAAACAAAAAACTAAAAACAAAATAATTATATTAAAAAAACACTCCATTTTTACTGTTTCTACATCTATATCAACATTCAATTAAAATCGGTGGGACTAATATGTGGTAGCCGTACCAAATTTTGAGGAGAGCTCAATAGGGAATGATTGGAAATTGATTAAAAAAAAAATCATGTGACAAGTCCGGTGGAATGAACAACTTGCATAAGATCTGGATGGTGAAAATGTTGTGAGGTTCACCCAGTAAGATTCTGAAGCTATCTAGAAATGATAGTTAAGTGATCCTAAATGTAATGAAAAGAAAGTATAAATATATTAAAGAGAGTTAATAAAAACTCATTTGGATCTAAGTCTTCGAAGAAGAGTTAGTAAATCATCCGACTAAAACCTTTTTACATATGACAAACAAATAGCCCTTT
Source organism: Sicyos edulis (assembly GCA_036507275.1). NCBI lineage: Eukaryota > Viridiplantae > Streptophyta > Magnoliopsida > Cucurbitales > Cucurbitaceae > Sicyos > Sicyos edulis. Next base: position 36,554,211 of record CM071854.1, on the reverse strand, counting down.
AGGGATTATTATAGTGTTCCAAGCCTAAATTCATAAATTAAATTGCGACTAAAAATACTTTTAACCAATGTTGAGAATTTGATCAAGTTCACAATTAGTTAATTTTAATTTCTTTTTGTAAAAACTCGAGTTAATTATTGAAATCTTTGAAATACAATAATAATTTTTTTTTTCTTTTTTTAAAGATAGAACCTCAATCAATTTACATTTTTTTAACTTAACATATAATTTAACTGATATATTTATTGGTTGATATAATTAATTTATCTCTATCGATCGATTTAATTTTATTTTTTTTTTAGATAAATCAACTTAAATTTTTAGATTGATTTTTGGTTTAACATAATTCAACAATATAATAATAGAACACAAAAATTATGAGTATAAATCATTAACCTAAGTTATTTCATCCCCAAACCCACCAACTTTTCTTTTTTTTGAAAATCCCAACCCATCAACTTAAAAGTGTTTTATATGATATAAGTCTTTTCAACTCCTATCTTACTAAAGAAGAAAAAAAAAAGATTTTTTTTTTATAAAAAAAAATCCCATCAAAATTTACTGATCAGCCACAATCATAAAACTTATTTAAATAATTTAAATTTCACAACCACTTAAATTCAATACTAGAAATCCATACCACTGCCAAATAAATTCAACTAATATACTAATACATTGAATATGTTAATGACAAGAAATACTATATGATTTGATTATGCTAAAAAAACATTCATCCAAATTTATTCATCACCACATTTTTTTAAAAAATATTCAACAATATATAAAGTTTTTTTTTTTGGGTGATAGACGGGTAGTCGAAACTTTGCTTCCCTATACTTAGACACCATTAGCTCGTTCTTATACTATAACTAAGTGCACAGACACACTTAAGAATGTCTACAAATTTACATTTTTCAAAATATATAATCTCTTAGTCATTAATGGGGGTTTTCAAAAAAATCGACCATCCAAACTACCCAATTTAATAAATTAGAATTTTCGTTGGCCGATGATTATGATTTTATAGTTATTGTAACAATTGCTAGATCTATACTCAAAACTAAAGATAGCAAGTGATGGATCTAAACCAAATTGAACAAATAGAGATGAAATCAAACCAAATAAAGAAGGAGGAGAAGAAATTAACACACCGAGTAAAGTGGTTCGGACTAGCCTACTCCACTATCAGAATGTGAGACGATACTCACTCAAATTTGCCATTGAAGAAGATGAAGCTTCAAGGTGGGCATAGATGGTGGCTAGGGTTTCTCTCAAAGGATGAAGGAGACGCAAATGGTGCTTTATATAATAGTGCAATCACACACCCTACAAATGGTTAATTAACTTAACCCCAACACTAACCCAAGTTTACTAAACTCACCAAATGGGTTAATACAAGATGTGTGTAATTCACCAAATAACAAAATACCCTCTTGAAGTATATATCATAAAAGGCATCAAAATATCAGAACTCCAGGAAAAACTGTATCAGAACTTTGCTCGGCACGTGCAAATCAGATCGGTCTTCAAGACCTCATAATTCAGAACTTCAGCAGGACGATGAACTAAATCCACCAACGGCAACCTGAACCTGTTCTCCAAAGAACATCTTTGAAAACAGATAAATCATAAAACAAATGTTGCCCAAACATAGAATCAAAAAACAAATGGGACAATACCCTCTCAAACGACATAAGCATCATAAACTAGAGTCAACAAAGCTAGTATAAACTGACTCTCCAGAAACAAATGCATTCAGAACCATAATGACCCTCAAATAACAATAGTCCGAATAAGAAATCTGAATGCTCAGAACACTGTACTAAAATATGTCAAACATCTATGTAACTGCTGAACAAACTACAAACTGTGCTATCAGAATGGCAAGAAACAGAAGCACAAAACAAATACTCCAAAATCAAAACAATCTTCTTCCATATCAAACTCACAAATCTAGAAATCTACAAACTGCATAACTTCATCAAAACTACTAGCAGCCATCAGAATATCATCCAAACTCAACAGAATTAGGACGAAGCAATAGGCACTAACAGCCTTTCTGAAAACAAAAAATGCAAACAAATTTCTTGCAAAAGAGTGACAATCATGGAAGAATCAAAACTGCTCAAAGAACTGTAAACCAAACTGACCAACGCGATCAAAGCCCAACGGTGAGAATACATACAAGAACACAAACGGAGAAAGAATGTCAAGAACACATCAAGAATAACTATCCCCTCTTCATGTATGTAACGTAACCAAAAGCAAACTAATCTGCATCAGAACAAGAGTATTCAATACCCTATAAATCGGACTTAATCACAAACCAACAAAAGCAGATAATGAGCAAACAAAATTCAGGTCTCACCACAGACATCCTGCATGAAAAACCCGAAAAATAAGCCAACTCCCTATCCAACAACTGAACGTTGCACTCTAAACCAGTAGGAACATCCTCTGGTTCAGAAGCAACTAAGATAGGATCTGAACGTGCATTGTCACTGACAAGCACTGAAGGCTCAATGAAAGGATTTTCAGATGCATAAGCAGAAGCAACAGGCAAACATATATTAGAAACACAATCTCAGAATTCAACTGCTTATCAACAACACAATTAACTTTTGGTAAAGAATCTGACAAATTTTTAAATTGAGTTTCAAACTTATCAGATACTACATCAATCTCGCGCTTAAAAGTCTTGCCTTGCAGAATGTATATACCATTTGACAACTTAATTTTCTCATTTTTACTCACAGTGAGTAATCCATTTCGAGATGAGTAGTCATAACCAGCAACATCCAAAACACCCAACGAGATAAGGTTTCGCTGAAGACCTAGGACAAATTTCACATTTGTTAGCACCTTGACGGAACCGTCATCCATGCTAAATCTAACAGAACCTACTCCCTTAATCTCAAGCTGAAAGTTATTAGCCAACAAAACTTTGCCATTTTTCAGAATTTCCAAATTTTCAAAATTGTGCTTAAAAGGGGACATGTGGAAAGAACAACTAGAGTCCATGATCCACAAATTATCAGAAGGGCCCAAATTTTTAGAATTTCCGGCCAAGAGCACCTCAGTCGAATCATAATCTTCGAGGTAGTTAGCCGAATCATCAACTATCCTAACAAGTAACTTACCTTTCCTCTTTAGAATGGGACAATCATACTTCGTATGACCTTCTTCCCTGCAGTAATTGCAAGTAAATGTTTTTTGCTCTAATGGTTGTTTCCCCTTTTTAGAATTAGAGCTCGATTTACTTGACGAACTGCCTTGGCCTTTAGAAGACTTAATCTTCGCAAATAAGGCCTCAGAATCCTTCTTTTCAATTTTCATCTCCAATTCCCTAGATCTCAAAGAATCCAAAACAATGTCTAGGGTCAAAGTATCTCTGCTGTACTTAATGACTGATTTAATGTCTTTGTATTTCTCGGGTAACGAATTAAGAAGAATGATTTCTTGATTCTCAGAATCGAGTTTCTCCCCACAATTGGCTAGGTCGCCACAAATTTTGTTGAACATGTCAATGTTTTCTTCTAATCCCTTAGAAGGATCCATCCTAAATCCAAATAACATTTCCTTCAAATATATCTTATTGGATAGAGATTTAGACATGTAGAATGTTTCGTGTTTGGACCACAAAGTGGCTACATCGTCTATGTTACTAACCTTTCTCAGAACATTGTCAGCTAAATGAAGGATGATGGTGCTATAGGCTATCTCACATGACTCTAATTTCTCATCATCTGTCATGGTAGCAGGCCACTTAGGAGGATTATCCAAGGCTTTTGCAACTTTTTGTTGCACCAAAATAGCTCTCATTTTCTTTTTCCACAAACCAAAATCTCCTGACCCATCAAATTTGTTTAACTGAAATCTAGCAGACATCTTATGCAGAATACCAAATTTCAGGAGAACAGTGAACACAAAGAAAACACAAGCAAGCCTCAAACCGAAAAATAGTACAAACGACGAGTTCAACCAATTTCAAATACCCAATGCAGATCGCAAAGAAGCTATCACAATAATCAGTCTCAGATCAATTTCAAATTTCTAGCTCAAAATGTTCAAAATAATAGCATGCTCATAACAATTTCAGCTTGGAATTCAAAAGAACAAGCCTGAACAAATTTCTAGCCACAATATTAATTACCAATATGTAGCACAATAACAAAATTCAGCATGCCAAAACAATTTTCGGATCAAATTTCACCAATTCAGTAGCTCAAATTCATAATTTCAATTCAAATGTCAAAACTAGTTCTAATTGCTCAGTAAGTTCCAATTCAAAATGTATTCATAAATTTGATATCAAATGACAATCAGCTTAAATCATAACCACGAGGCAGGAGCAATCAAAATAGCAGCACAAGAACTTCCAATTTAGAAATTGAATATGCCAATAGGATATTTAAGCAGGTTTTTATCTATGATAACATGGGCAAATCATATGATTTAATCAAAATTGAAACTCAACTAACCTTGAATCAATAATGATGGTTTATTAAGCTTCAAATCAATATAAAATGCCTCATGATTTCAATCCAAAACAACTCTATCCAAGCTGCAATTCAACTTCAAAATTAATACAGTATTGGGAAGAATAAGGGTTGAAAACAAAATTTCAATTATTGCTCCACCGATTTCACACAATTAAATTCCAAATTGCTGTCGAAGTCAAATTCAAAAATTCGTCACAAAACCCACGTTGATTACTTGGAAATTTCAGAATTAAAATAGAGGTGGAACCATCGATTCAAAAGAAAACAACAATCGCACCGTCAAATCTTACACCAATTGAGCCAGAAGATCTCAATCTCAAAATTTCATATAGATGCAATCAATTTGTTCAAATGCACCTAAAAAGTGATTGATTTCAAAAAGAGCGGCAATAATTTCAATCGCTTTGCAACAGAGAATCAACACAGCAGAAACAAAGCCTTATCTAGCTCTCATACCAATTGTTGTAACAATTGCTAGATCTATACTCAAAACTAAAGATAGAAAATGATGGATCTAAACCAAATTGAACAAATAGAGATGAAATCAAACCAAATAAAGAAGGAGGAGAAGAAATTAACACACCGAGTAAAGTGGTTTGGACTAGCCTACTCCACTGTCAGAATGTGAGACGATACTCACTCAAATTTGCATCGAAGAAGATGAAGCTTCAAGGTGGGCACAAATAGTGGCTAGGGTTTCTCTCAAAGGATGGAGGAGACCGAAATGGTGCTTTATATAATAGCACAATCACACACCCTACAAATGGTTAATTAACTTAACTCCAACACTAACCCAAGTTTACTAAACTCACCAAATGGGTTAATACAAGATGATGTGTAATTCACCAAATAACAATAGTTTTTTGAGATGGGACGGTTATTGGGTTGCAATGAGAGTTTAAGTATCTTTGGTAGCAAAATTGTAGTTGGGGTGAAGATCTAATTCAAGGAAGCTTTAGCGATGATGATATAGAAGAGATTTTAAAACTATCACCGCAGGTGTAGCAATGGAGATTCAGTGTTGTGGCTCTATGATAAAAAAAAAGGTTTGACTTATGATTCATTCAACATTTTTATCGTAAATTTAAGGAGATTTAGGGTGTGTTTGGAGCAAAGGAGATTGGTATTGATTAAGGGAGAATAAGCATGAGAAGGAAAATAGAAAGGAGAATGGTCATGAGGGAATGATTATTTGTGTTTGAGATAAAAGTAATGATTATGAAAAAAAATAAAATAAGGCAAAAATTTTGTATATCTAACTTTTCGGGTTGGTCAATTCGTCAACCCGTCCAACCCTATGCATAAGTGCAACCCAATCCAACCCAACCCAAGATTTTCGGGTTGGGTTCTCGGGTTTTGTTACTCTCATTTTTCTCTCTAAA